>CM074119.1:47911594-48504094 GCA_037177725.1 Cyamopsis tetragonoloba | reverse complement strand
GAAACCTACAGAAGTAAGAATGGGAAGAGGAAAAGGAAATCCTACGGGTTGGATTGCTCGTGTGTCCACGGGACAAGACCTATTTGAAATGGATGGTGTGAGTTTGTCAAATGCTCGACAAGCTGCTACATTAGCGGTGCATAAACCATGTTCGTCAACCAAGTTTGTTCAGTGGTCGTAACGTAATTGGTTAGTGGGGAAAAACCAGGCCGGGATTCAAAAGAATTAGGCGAAGGGTTTGTTCCTGAACGAGGGAAGTGGAAAGACACTAAGGGAGAGGGATATACTCCTTTTTGAATCGCCGAAATTGTACGACTGTTCCAGGCGTACGACCCTGATACGTTACGATTTTTTTCAAGTACTCTTTCCTGTGATTGTATTGGATATTAATCTTTATGATCACAAGGTGGTGCTTGGGCAGGTCTTCTTTGATTACGTTCGGGCGTGATAGGGAAGCCGGGAGGTCCAGGGACATAGCCGGCCGATGCATTCCCCATCCAGCACTTAACCGATGAAAGAGAGGGGAATGCAGCTCCCGCTGCCATATGAGTAGGAGACTATTATAGTTTTTGACTCTTTTGGGAAATTCAAGATGTCTTTTTTTGTTTTGGCGATAATCACTTCTGGGAGGGTGAATCCCAGGTTCCACCACAAGAAAGAAGGACAATTGGTAGTTCCCTACGAGGAAGTGCTGCCCAAAAGGGACTACTCTACATCGGCCGGGATTGGACACTAGTCCTTAAAGTCTTCAAAGATCAGATTCAATCAATTATTTGCATTCAACTTGAATAGTTCTTGTGACAACAGACGGAATTCCTTCGTTCCCTTTCTCAAAGGAAATAGGAAGATATCGATTTCGAACAAAAAGGCAATCTCGAGTACAAGCCAAGGAGAAAGACTGCCATCTCAGGCATACCATCGACAGAGTCAGGAAAGGACAGGCAGAAGGCGCGCTAATCAAATCCTCTCTTTCAACTCTATCCCTTCTTGGTCCCATTACTCAGAATGGAATGTAGCCTCAAAGGCGAGGTTTCAAAGTCTATTAGGAAAGCGGGCTTGTACTGGTAGTGATAGCCCGATCTCATGGATGAAGGCTAACCTTTTCTATTGGGATAGAGGCATGTGCAGATCTTTTCACTTTGCCATCTAGAGATAGTTTGCCGTGAGTTAGGATACGGAGTTGGAAGAGAATGCCAGTATATCAGTTCATCTTCATCAAATGCCACTATGAAAGATGAAAGGCAAAGATAGGTTTCAGGGATAAGTGGAACGAGAAAACAGCATGAACTAGGCTATTCGATAATTACATAGTGTAATGATGAACGTCACTCGACTCGATGAAGACATCGACGAATATTCTATTATATTAATAAGTAGGTGCCGACATCAGTAGGAATGAAGCAAGAACTGTAGTCGTAGATCCATAAGTAATCCCATCATCAGTCAGAGTCGTAGGTGAAGCATGAGAGTAGATTTCTTATTGGACTTTTTTTCTCCCACATATAGTTGCGAATTATGGAAACCCTATTTTCAAGCTACGAGTGAAAAAGTCTCTTTCGTATAGCTGACAAAAGTGATTAAATAGCTGGTGAATCTAGCGAACTACTCTATTTATGTCAATATTCCCAACGGTGGATACAGTGACAGCTAAAGCTTAATTGTAGGGAGTGAAATCCACTGTTGGGAGAAAGCCCCCGTATGTAAGAAGTCAAATAAGCCTACAGCTTTCATATGTCCATCAAGCATGGTCCCTATCTCCAGCAAGCGGTGCTGCTACTAATACTAATATCTCACTCCGTATTCTAACCTAGCTTAGGAGGAAGCAACTCCCATATGGATTGGACTCCCGTATTCTATATTCGTATGAATCTCAAAAGTATCCCTCACTACTCACTATGGATACACGAGTGCATATCTCATCTATGGCGTTGAGAGGTTTACCTATTACTGCCACATTCCTGTAGTAGTACCTATGGGTTGGGCGAATCTTTTACAAAAATATCTTCCCGAAAGCTATAACCTTTACGGATAGGAAGTCCCCCAAGCGGGACTTGGAGTTCCATGCAAGCTCTTTCGATCCTTTAAGCGCCAGTGATAGCAAAATTAGATTTCTCTCTCCTTTACCTAAGGAATTAGCCCTTCGCCTTGCCAAGGCCTTGATTCGCCTGACCAGTGAAAGACCCTAGGAGAAGAAAAGAAGGTCATAGAAGTTGCAATCGGTGTGATAGTCCTGTAAGCATCTGTCGAATGAATTATTATTTAGCTAAAGCTTTCGTAGGAAGATTAAAAACAAAAAGTGTAGGAAGTATGCCATTAGACGATTAAAGCACTCCGATCGAATATGGACCGAATCATTTGGGTCTCTAGTCTACTGCTTCACTACGAATCCATTCGACCATAGCGTGATAGTACGAACAGCAACTAGATTATATATGTGAAGAGTTCTCCCCGCCTTATTGTGCTTATAGAGCACTTTACGTCCCCCGTTAGCCTTCAGCTCACCTGGTCCTTTACCCCCTTAGACTTTTGCTTTCAATGGAGCCCATCTGGATCTTTCCCGGCGACCCTGCTTGTGTCGACCAGCCAAGCAGATGTGATTCTGTCTCTTCCTATTATCACTGACATTAATACTCTATCCTTGCTCGTTTCACTCCTTTCCGTGAAGAGCACAGTAGGAAAAAAAGTCTTTCATCAACTAGAACTCCGAGTGAAGGCACCTTTTTACCAAAAGCAATTGATCTTGTTGAGCCAGCAAGCCCTTACTACGATACGATATGGGGCACGAGCATTGAATGATTCTAGCTCTAGGGTCGATGAACTCTTTTAAGTTAAGCCTAATCTCCTTCGTTCGTTAGAAAGAAAAGAAAGTAACCCGAAACCACTAAAGCCCTTAGCGACTCGAGCTGAAACCATTCTAGGAAAAGTCGACAAGATAGTAACCAGGCTCAAGGGGCATTGGTTGACTATCTTTCTAAGAGCAGAGCCAGGTAGCATCGTAACGTAATATCAAGCACGTTCGCCTTTCATTCTCTTTCGCGTGAACGTGGACAAGTTTGCTTAGCAGGTTCGGAAGAAGGAAGGCTATCGTCAAGACCTCTCGGTGCCATATTCATATTAAGTAAGTAGAAAGAGATGAGGCGAAAAGCAGCTAGTTCACATCTTCTCTTTTCGTTACTGCGGTTAGGATCAGGTCAGGGATGAGAAGTAGGTGAAAATGATTGTGACAGCTTTTACAGGATACGTACCACCTTGGGGTCAGATGAGCTTTTGGGGAGGTTTCTCCGTGGACAATGCCTTTCTTTTCAGGGACCTATATTTAATGGAAGGCTTGCCTCTTCCCGTTGAGGGGTTCGGCAATGGCATGCCGGCACCGCACCAACCGGTCATCCCAGATTTGAATATACCCGCCGATCCCCCCCAAGACGAGACCCCATGGGTCCCAACCGTGCCTATTGTCGGAAGTCTGTCCATGGAGGAGCAAGGGGAAATCACCCGCTTAGTTTCCTTCGAAAAACGGATGGTACGAAGTGCAATTTATATGCTTCGTTCCCTAGAATACACCCCAAGGGTCGAGGATGTTAAGAGTGTGGTATCCTCTTTCATTCTCGACATGGAGTCCGATCAATTCCAAGAGATTCTTTTAGGGTTTATTAACCCGGAATCCAAGGTCTTCCAAGCCTTTCTTGAGGATTGGGAGGAGTATCTCATGTCCATGTACCATAATCCTATTAATTTTCCGGATCCACTGGACAGGGCGGATGGCTAGTGAGGAGCAGAAATGAAAGAGTAGGGTGAGGGATAAGGGGTTTTCAACGGGACACTACTATTGCCTTTTTTATTCAATTTGTTTTCTAATTCATTTTTCGAAAGTATTGCAAAGGCAAAATATCTAACCAAAAGGTGGGGGGTGCCGAGATCCTGGGCAGCGGGATCTTCCCATCATGTTCGACTAAAGGGAAAGTTGCAAAAGAGATATTGGTTTGAATCCAATTCATGATTCCAGTTCAGAAGGGCTTCAATCAATATTTCAGTAAGCGGTTTAAGTAAGAAAAGTAAAGAGAGCCAGCTAGCCATAGTGGTAAATCCGAAGGGAATAAGAACACCATCTGCGCCGAAGTTATTTTCCCAAGCCGTCGAAGAAAGGCCTAGCCGAAGTAGAGTTGCAGAACGGGTCGAAAGCATGCAAATAGGAATTCCATAACCTGATTTCGAATAGGCCAATAAAGAAAGATATGGAATTCCGGGTATAACACAGGGCCATAATCACTTCATAACAGACTGATTCCAAGTCTGATTTGAGCGTAGTTTTTCGCACTATCCAGCAAATGGAATGGTTGACCTCTACCTCTTCTCTTATACCTGACTTTGTTGCCAAGTGAACCTCGTATCTGCAGCCTTTTGGCTTCGTTTCACCCTGCTCAAGGAATTATAGCTCTCTATAGTCTTTGGATCCCTCTTCATTTAGCAGACGAGTTCGTTCTAGTGTGAATTAGCATAGAGTAGAATGCTTCCACTTTTCTTTCGGGAAGAGATGAGGTTCGTTCTCATAGAGAAGGAGACTGTTCGGGTTGAGGAATCGTACCTTAGGCTATCCAATCAACTAAGGGCTTTGTGGGCTCGTGCTACATATTTTTAATTTTTATGGAATGAAGAGGTAGGAGAAAGGCTTCTAAGTAGCTTCCTTTGCGTGATTTCACCTTCCTAAAGATTGATATGCCCGCCCCATAGAAAATACACCACCTATTGAAAGGGAAGAGAGAAGGCTAAGTAAGGTCCTCGGTAAGGCGAAAAGAAGCCGTGCCTTTTATTGCTTTTTCATTCAAAGATAAAAACCAAGAAAAACCTATCTATCTAACTATCTAAACCCTAAATCCAATCCTAAACTGACTTCGGAACAGGTTCGAGAGCTTCGATCGACACCCTTTCTTATCTAGTGTCAGCTGATCCTTCAGCATCTACACCAACTACAAATCGGAAGTTTAATTCGAAAGACGAGAGTAGGCTTGAGGAGGATCAAAAGACAGATTCTCGGTCCCCTAAAGTTAGAAAGCAGGTTAGACAGAAATGTATTCCTAGGGAAAGAAGAGTCACGAAAAGTGATCCATATGATCATAAAGAAAAGCTTGCCTATACGTCTTTTCTAGCGTACGCGCGTTTCCTTTCGATTGGAGCCTGTCGCTACCTGGATAAAGAAGCCAATTCTAGTTCGCCTTGTGTCATCCGATTTTATGTAATTCATTGGATCGTGAAGTTGCTTCACACCTGGCCTTTGATCTTTCGCTAGGAGCGAGGTTGTCCTAAGAAAGAATGGTGGTAACCGAGACCCTAGTCAGACCTATATGCTATGAGACTACTCGAAGGGGGGCTTTTCATTAAGGGGACTCTTCACTCTTTCTCTTGCTTCTCCTTTTCCTTTCCTGACTTGGGCATTCACCTATTAGAACTCTTCATATCATAGGCTAGGACAGGATAGGAACTGAGATTCTTCATAGTAGCTTGCTTGTTTGTTTTCTGTTGCTTCTGTTTTGTTGACCTGTGACCTGACCTTCCTGCCATGAAGGAAGAGGAAGGAAAGCAATAGCAGCCATTAGAAAGAAGAGTGGCGAAGAGGCCGGGAGCGAATACTATGAATGTAAGAATGGACTACTCTGAATCAGATCTGTTCCTATCCGCATTGATGAGGTCTCACATTCGATTAGGACAAGCAGTGACCACTATAGAAGAACAGAGACACAATCTCTAGCCATTAGACAATCACTTGACTTTAACTGATAGCATTGAATAGGGAGCATGAAAGCAGAGAGGGAACAGTCTATCATGCATGTCTTTTTTTAGGCCAAAAGGGGAACCCGGCATGGCTTGCTTATTTCATAAAGACAGACAAAAAGCTTTTCTTTAGCTTCCTTGATCAAGGATGGGTTTCAGGTTAATCAGGTTATCAATCAGACAGGACAGGGGATAGATAGATATCAGATCCAGTTAATCAATGCTGGAAGTGAAAGTCCAGCTCTATCCATGCTTCCTGACGCCTCTCTTTCCTTAAGCATCAGCCCTTCTTCTATCGAGAAGATGAAGATAGGGAGTCAAAGAAGAAGATAGGGGTCCCCCCAGTCAGAACTCTCGATAAGACGCCTTTCTTTCCGTGCTCCGTATCCAATTTCAATGCGCTATCACTACCTCAATACAATTCAGTAGTCTTCCATGAAAGAGTGAACGGTTGTGGCACATAGGGAAGATTCATATGAAACTCAATTATGTATCGCTCGAAAGGGTTTCAAACAAGGTTGAAGTTAGCAACATTTGTAACATCTGTCTGTATCGGATCTATGCCCTCCTCATGTTTATAGTGCCTCTTCAAGCTCTTTTAGAGGGGATTATACCGAGAATCAATCTCTCAAATAGACCGGATCTATCATAGGTAAACTGAAAAATGTAAAAGAGCTCTTGTAAGGCATCTGAGATTCTTCAATAGGAACCAGAACTCGCTTGAGAAAGAGCCCTAACCCTTCCATACCTACCAAGTCTCACTAATCGCCCTAGCGAACTAACTCCTTCTCCAAACCGAGAAAAAGCCCCTGCCCTAACAGAGCATTTCAAGAAATAGACGTACGAGGGGTCAATGTCAAAGACTTTATTTTCACTTTCTTTCTTCGCTTCGTTACCCAGCCCGGGAAGAAGCGCATTGACATTTTGGTCAGGTCTCTCTATTCCTGCTAGAAATGTTCGATTTGCTTTGGTGAAGCTGTAGGGCGGTAGGCCCCATACGTGGCAACTGAATAAATACCTGTTAGAAAAAATCTTTTACCAAAGCCCCCACTCCTTGAAAACAAGATTTGTTTCCTTAATTGCAATATCACAACGAGTCTATAATAGGCGAATTCCAATGCCAGCGCTTATAGCTAAATAGGATTTATATCTGAACCAAGTAAGGAGGAGGCAGGGGTCATCATGCAGGATCAGCTATGCCTCTGAATCCCATAGTAAAGCCTTGTCCATTTCGGGGATGGGCCATGGATTTGATTGGGAAGATTTTGACCCCTTCTCTTCAAAGAGAACCTGCCCTCGTGCTTCTTTATTTCCTTCGCTTGTTAAGGAGTTGGAGCAAGTCTTTTCTGATAAGTTGCCCTTATTGGCTGGCCCAAAGCAACTCCCCACTTCGAATGCGGGTCTCTAGCAATGGCAGATTTCTATCTTCGATCAGAGTTTGCACGAATCTGAGGATATTCATACATATCACCTAGTAGTTAAATACGAATCGAATTGAGCGTGACTTCTGCTCATCAAAAGTGGGATTTAGTAAGCGTATTCTAACTAAATAACAGAGCTGCTAAAGGCGGAGGACTCTTGGCCCTATCACACAATAGGTATAGAGTTTGAAGTGAGCTTTGAAAGAAGGTTAGATGATGAATCTAGGGTAGCAGATTCTACTGAAAAAAAAAGCACATAGGCTTAAGCATAAGAAAAGGAATTTATTCTTTGAAAAGAGGCCCTTTATCCTAGGGGTAGGGAAGGATTCTATTTCATTCTCTTTTCTCAAGGAAGATTCCAAAGGAGCTCTTTCATTGAAGTGTCTGCCGCCCGGCCTGGTTACCCCAACTTCTTGTTATATGATTCAGATGAACAGCCAGAGGAAGCGAGAATCTCATTCTTCTGAATTTCTATTAATTGCATAATTGCAGGACGACCCCTATTTCCTTTCTAGTTTAGCGCTAGCTAGACGTCTTTCTCAACGCAGTCTTCCACATTCCCTACTTTGTTTCATCGATCTACAGAACCCACTAAGCTCATGGACAGAGACAAGGTTTCCTTGCTTCTCTACTCAACGACTTTACGGAACCAACTGAGCTGACTAGCTCTATTTGATCTATTCAACTACGTCGAACCTGTTCTGAAGAAAGGTTGCCCCGTGGGAGTACTCCTGCGTTTGCCCTTGACATTGAAAGATATGGATTACTTTCAACGTAGCTTGTTTGCTCACTTGAAAGAAGAGACAGAAGGACAGGGAATTCAAAAACTTCTCCTATTGGTAGACTATTGATATAAAGAAGAAGAAAACCTATTCGCTATTAGTAGATTAGAAAGAAATTTTACACTCGGACGAGGAATGAAGCACATATATGGATACTGCATTAAGGACTAGCCTGGAACCCTCTATGGATGCACCCTATTGTCGACTAGAAATATAACCCCTCCCCTAATATCCAACGACATATAAACTTTCCCCCACTTGGAAAAAAAGGAGAAAGGCCTTTTTGGGAGGGACGGAGAATACGTAAGGTCGATTGAAAGCAACTACAACCAAAACTTAAATTAGGGGAAGCAAGCTAGTTTCTTTTTAGCCTGTTGCAGTTGGCGGGGAAGTTGCAATTGGATTCCTTCTAGCTGTAAGTGCAATAGCATATTCTCTTTTTTAGTCCTTCTCCTCTGGAGTTCTATCGCTAAGCTAAGCCACTGCTTTTTATGAATTATTCCCAGCTAATCTAGTTCAATTGGTAAGCTAGGGATAGCTAGTTATAGGTCCAAAGCTAGCTCTTCTGGCGGGTATGTTCTTTGTACCCACGTGTAAATCCCTCCCTTTGAAGTTGACTGACCTTAGATGTGATAGGGGAGGATCCCAGACCGTCGCTACCCCTTGTATTTATTTTAAAAAACAAAATAAAAATTAAATGTGGCCCCTTAGCGACGGTTTTTCCGTCGCAAAAGTTATGTATTCCGTCGTAATTTTGCGACCGTGTCGAGCCATCGCAAATAATTTGTCGCTAAATTGGCACATTCTTGTAGTGTATGGAATTTGACAATAATATCCGAATTGTAACTGATAATAATAATAGTAGAAGTCATAATATGAAAAATACATAAAATAAAGTCATAAAATGGATGCCCTGGTCCATTTTGAGCTATGGACTCAGGACATGCAGTTGGCTACCACCATGATTAGAGAGGTTGGCCCAGGGCATCCATTTTATGATCGTCTACAGGAGGTCAACCGCATTGTCAGCAGCGGTAGATGGTTACCCGCACCTGAGACGTACAGGAAGCGGTGTAGGAGGAATGATGATGCTTGATATATCATTGGATATGTATTTAGGGTTTATGACTTTAAATTCACTCTCAGCAGACATACAAAACTTAGTGTTTGTTTAAAAACAAACATTATTGTCCGTAGCAATACAAACATTAATGTCTGTATCAAAACAAACGTTAATGTCTGTATGGTTCGTTTACATATTTTTAAGTTAACATTCGGATGTTATGGTTTGTTTCACTACGGACACTATCGTCCGTTTTTTTGCATAACTCCAAAAAAAAACCTTCACACAGACACTATTGTCCAAGCAAAGGTAAAAAATGAAAAAAAAATACAATTGTGTGGTGCGCCAAGATATGCGTGTGGCGCGCATAATAGCGCCCATATTAAAAAGAAAACTAAACTTGTTAAATTTATCATTTGGTCCTTCAACCAACAACCACTCAAATATCTCAGTCACAAAAATTTGGTACTTCTGCTAAATTTGATTATACAGTAACCATTAAAAAAATCATGGCTACTATGAGACCCTCATGTTCAGCTCCGGTAGTTGCTTCTTAGAAATCATATTGATGTTTTTGTTTGGATTTTTAGTATTGTGAATGGTGTTTGGAACCAACAAAAATTTGTGGGTTTTTTGAACAAAAGGAGTCCTTGGGAGCAGATTCTTGTTGTTGCGTCTCTGCACTCCGCTGTCACAACAACCATGTCATCAAAGTATACAATTTGGGAACACAGTACTAGTTTCAGCAACTTCCCAATCTATTGTGTTTATTGATGCTGCCTTAGCTTTAAATCTGATATAGGTACTATTATAGACGGTAATGTCAAAACTGCAACTAATTCCTGAAACTCTAGAATTGAGAGTTGCTGAAACGCTAGCATGATGCAAACCCAGTTCTTCTCAAATTTTGTTTTTGGTATTTTTCACTTGCTTTAGAGTTCTAAACTTTCAAATTCTCCCATTTCTTCTTCTCTTCGCAGGGTCGTTATAGGGTACACCTGGTGTTGTGGACCAAAATAATGGCATCCCGGATAGATGCTTACATGCCGGGTTACGTAGCAACCAATTACTGCCAGCATCCCGGTAAGTTGGGCGCAGCCGATTATCAAGGCCCAGTTGATGAGGATTGGGCCCAGGCATAGATCCTGGCCCAATCCGGACCGCATTTAGGTCATTTACCTCACTCTATAAATACTATCGTAATGCACCATGCAAGGTACGTAAGATATATTATCAGAAATATAAACCCTAATACACTCACTTACTTGAGCGTCGGAGTGCTTGTAGGTGCACACCACCGCCGCCGGAGCTCAGGACCCAGAAGCAATCCTACTGCCATTTGCTGATCAAGGAGACCCTCTTGCTCGTCCTACATATCCATCAGGTTAGATCACAACATTGGCGCTGTCTGTGGGAAATGCAACAAAAACTCTCATTTCCATCTATCATCAACAATGGTTGGCTCTACCAAGAATAGGGATTACAACGATCCCAGTGTTCAAAACCAAGGAGCTGGACAGCAGGCTGGTGCATCGAATCAAGCAAGGGCATCCCAACACTTTGATATTGAAGCAGAATTCCGCAAACTGCAACAGTTGGTGCAGTCACAAGCTAAAGAGATTGCAGATCTCAAAGAGCAACAGCGAAAGGGCAAGCATGTTGTTATCAAAGATGATTCAGAGGAGGAAAGAGCTGAGAGGCAAACCCAGGCAAGCCCTGAAAATCCGGGAAAAGATAACGACAATGTGGAAAAGCAGCAACGGAAATCCGCAATTAAAGGAGATAAAGAAGGAAATCCGAAAACTCAGGAAAGGCAACAGGAAGGACGGGTAAGTCGCCGACATGAAGGGGCCCCGCATCAATCTCGGGTTGAGGGGGCCAACCCGCCACCTGTCCCCCCGGGGGGCCAGCAAGCTGGACAACCTGCCGCCAACCAGGAGCACATGGCCGAAAATATCCCGGATTTCGGGTACATTGACAATCCCTTCACACCGTGGATAATGTCCCATGCCCTTCCTCATAGATTCCAGTTTGCAAAGAAATTGAAGGAATACGATGGGACCAAGGATCCCACTCTACATGTCAGCACCTTTGAAGGGCCATGTACTTTCAAGGGGTGAATGAGGCCATCGTATGTCGTGCTTTCCCCCTCACACTGTCAGAGGCTGCAAGTCGTTGGTTCTCAGACCTTCCACCACAGTCCATCAACAACTGGAAAATTCTCAAAGATAAGTTTATTCTTCATTTCACTAGCAGTAAAAGACAGTTCAAATCCGAATTCCACTTAGAAACTGTTAAACAGGGAAAAGATGAATCTCTACGAGACTATATAACACGTTTTAATAATGAAGTATTAGAGGTTAGGAATGTTGAACCTAACCTGGTGTTATATTTCTTTGTAAGAGGATTAAAACCAGGAGCTTTCGCCAAGCAACTGGCTGGAGATAAGCCCACCTCCATGGATGACTTGAAAGTCAGGGCTAAAAAGTGGATCCGAATAGAAGAGTGGGAGAAGGCCCAAGTCACCAAGAAGGACGACAAAGCAAAAACAGCCCCTCCAAACCAATCTCGGGGTAAAGATGAAAAACCTCGGGATAGGTCTCCTAAGAAGCACAAGGGTCTTTTCAACAATTATACCCTGCTAACAATCCCGCCAGCTTCAATGTTGAAAGAAGTGATGCACTCTGAACTGAGAGAATGGCCACACCACTGAAAACAGTCGGAAAGCACAAAAATAAGTACTGTGAGTACCATCGGGACCGTGGGCATTCTACCAATGAATGCATCCAACTCCGGGATGCAATTGAAAAGTTGATCCGACAAGGTAGGTTGAGAAATTATGCCCGGGCGTCCCCAGAAAGACAGGATCGTCGCCGAAGTCTATCTCCTCGAACACAGACACCAAGATCCCCTCCTAGGAACCGAGATCAACGGACTGAAGTCCGGCAGAGATCTCGAAGCCCGAGACGAACTCAGGAATCCACCCCAGGGGGATAATTCAAGTCATAGTTGGAGGAGCCAGCTTAAAGGGTCTTGAAGATAAGAAGAGGACCCGAGATGTCAGGGATTTTTGTTCCCAGGTAACCGCTGTAGCTAACCCAATATTATCTTTCTCAGATGTAGATTTCCTAGAAGAACGTATCCGAGATAACGAACCCTTGGTCATAGCGGCCAATCTGAACGGTTATGAAGTCCATCGAATCTTTATTGATCAAGGAAGCTCAGCAGACATCATGTTCTGGAGCCTTTTCGATAAAATGGGATTGGGATCCAAGGATTTAATCCTCACAAGGGCAGTCTAATTGGCTTTACTGGAGACACAATCGTTCCCAAAGGATATGTTGACCTCAAAGTGAGTTTTGGCAAAAAGCCAAGTACCAAAACAATCCTGGCTAGATTTATAGTGGTGGATTGCCCTTCAGCATACAACGCAATCATCGGGCAACCAACTCTGAATAGCCTTGGCGCCATAGTCTCTACAATCCATTTAGACATGAAGTTTCCTAGAGCAGATGGCTCGGTCGTGACTGTCCATGGAAAAAGCAGTGATGCAAAGAAGTGTTACCAAGAAAGCCTCAAAATCACCAAAACACCATCTATCTCGCTGACAAGGGCGGAAGAGAAGGGAAAACAGATGATGGAAAGACGTGATTTGATACGGGATGCAGGGGTCATGATGACTAACCTAGATCCTAGAGCAGAATTCGAATATCAACGACCTCAACCAGAAGGGGACCAGATCTTAGTCCAGATATGACTTAAAGAAGATGAGACTGTCAAGATAGGGGCAAACTTACCCCCCATGATCAAAGAGCGACTCATTGAGTTGTTGAAGACGAATAAAGACCTGTTTGCTTGGGTTTCTTCCGACATGCCCGGAGTGGACCCGGAATTTGTCTGCCACCGCCTGTCTTTAAAACCGGGATCTATCCCGGTAGCCCAGAAGAAAAGAAAAATGGGCCCAGAAAGACAAGAAGCTATAGAAAAACAGGTGAAGGAGTTGCTGGATGCAGGTTTCATCTGAGAAATAGGATACGCAGATTGGCTCTCAAACGTGGTAATGGTAAAAAGGCTAATGGGAAGTGGAGAATGTGCACAGATTATACAGATCTGAACAAAGCATGCCCCAAAGATCCCTTCCCCCTGCCTTGTATCGATAAACTTGTTGATAACTCTGCAGGTTATAAGTTTCTATCTTTTATGGATGCTTACTCTGGTTACAATCAGATCCCAATGTACCCTGAAGATCAAGAAAAAACGGCTTTCATCACCGATATGGGTGTTTACTGCTACACTATGATGCCGTTTGGTTTAAAGAATGCCAGAGCAACCTACCAACGGATGATGAGCCAGGTCTTCAAAGAACAGATTGGCAGAATCCTTGAAGTCTATATTGACGATATGATAGTGAAGACCCCAGAGGACAAAGATCTGGTGGCTGATTTGCATGAAACTTTCCAACAGCTACGCAGGTATGATTTAAGGCTAAATCCTAACAAATGTACTTTTGGGGTCGAAGCCGGAAAATTCTTAGGCTTCATGCTAAATAGTCGGGGGATTGAGGTCAACCTCGACAAGTGTAGTGCCGTGTTGAATATGCAGATTCCTAGAACTATTAAAGAAGTCCAACAGCTAACGGGAAGGATCGCTGCATTGATGAGATTCCTCCCTGACT
Organism: Cyamopsis tetragonoloba; assembly: GCA_037177725.1. Classification (NCBI taxonomy): domain Eukaryota; kingdom Viridiplantae; phylum Streptophyta; class Magnoliopsida; order Fabales; family Fabaceae; genus Cyamopsis; species Cyamopsis tetragonoloba. The sequence goes on along the minus strand of CM074119.1, from coordinate 48,490,387 downwards.
CAGCTAGGAAATGCCTACCTTTTTTCAGGACCTTACGGCGAAATGAAGATTTCCAATCGAATGCAGAATGCAAAGAAGCTTTCCAGGAGTTGAAGAAAATCCTCTCAGCTCCACCAGTTCTATCTCGCCCAAACCCTGGACAGACCCTATATCTCTACTTAGCCGTTACCAATGAAGCGATCAATGCGGCTTTAGTAAAAGAGGAATCCCGGAACCAGAGTCCGATATACTTTGTCTCTAAGGCACAGGCTTTGGCAGATTTTGTAGCCGAAATGACACATCCCGGAGAAGAACCAAAAGGATCCTAGACCATTTATGTTGATGGATCCTCAAACCCAAAAGGAGCTGGCGCCGGCACACTGATCGAGAACGATGAGGGGGTTACAGTGGAATATTCTCTAAAGTTTGAATTCCCAACCTCCAACAACCAAGCAGAATATGAAGCTTGTTTAGCCGGGATACGCGCGGCGAAGGAGTTAGGAGCCACCGCAGTCACTTTATGCTCAGATTCCCAACTGGTGGTATCCCAGATAAAAGGGGAATACCAAGCAAGAGAACCATTATTACAAAGATACCTGGCTAAAGTTAAGGAAAGTCTACGTGGTCTTTCTAAATTTGAAATCAAGCTTATTCCAAGAGAAGAGAACAGTTGCGCTGATCTGCTTTCAAATTTGGCCAGCACCAAATCATCTTCAACCTTGAAATCAGTAGTAGAAGAAGTTCTCCCTTCTCCTTGTGCCATTTTGCAGGTCAAAAGTGAAGATTGGAAGACTCCAATAATAGAGTATATAACTAAAGGCACCATCCCGGCAGATGCCCGGGAAGCAAAGCGGTTGGTACAAAATGCATCCCGGTATTCCGTGATAGAAGGACAATTGTTCAGAAGGGGACTATCTACTCCTTTGCTTAAATGCATTGCACCATCTGAAACATGGTATGTTCTCACCGAGGTGCACGAAGGAAGTTGCGGTCACCACATTGGTGGCAAATCGTTGGCAAGGAAATCCTTGCGAGCAGGATACTTCTGGCCAACCATGAACAAAGATGCAGCTGACCACGTAAAAAATGCCAAAAGTGCCAGGAACATAGTCCACTATCCCACATCCCGGCCGAAGATCTGCACAGCATCTCCACCCCCTGGCCTTTTCACACTTGGGGTTTGGACCCCTTGGGACCTTTCACACCAACTACAGGTCAGTTCAAACATCTTATTGTTGTTGTTGATTATTACACTAAATGGATTGAACTGGAACCTTTAGCCAGCATAGCATCAGTTAAAGCTCAGAATTTTGTCTTCCGGCAAATAATATGCCGATTTGGTATCCCGGCAGAAGTCATCTGCGATAATGGGACCCAATTTACCGACAAAGACTTCCGAGAAATGCTAGCAGGACTCCACATCAAGCAATATTTTGCCAGTGTAGAACACCCACAATCAAATGGACAGGCAGAGTCCGCCAACAAAGTCATACTTAATGGCTTAAAAAAGAGGTGTGAGAAAGCTGGAATTAGTTAGGTGGAAGACCTTTATCAAGTACTTTGGAGCTACAGAACCACTCCCCATAGCTCCACTGGAGAAACTCCATTTCGAATGGTATACGGATCATATGTCATAATTCCGGTAGAAATTGGACATCCATCTCGGAGGGTCATGTATCCCGCACAAGAAAATGAGCAGCTGCTCAGAAAGATTCCGACATGGTCGAAGAGATCCGAGAAGCCGCCAGAATCAAAGAGTTATCCCGGAAGCAACAAGTAGCACAGAGATACAACTTGAGGGTTGTCCCGAGAAGTTTCCAACCTGGCGACTTAGTCTTAAGAAGAGCCATCATTGGAAATCGGAATGCTAAAGACGGGAAGCTTAAAGCAAATTGGGAAGGCCCATTCCGGGTTAAGACCGTCGCAGCTAACGGAGCATATCATCTAGAGACCCTCAAAGGCAAAGAGATTCCAAGAACGCTTAATGTCGCAGACTTAAGGCGCTATTATAGTTAAGTTATGTAATTTACACTTTTTGTAATAAAGGGGTACTCTTTTTCCTGTAGCAGGTTTTATCCCTAAGGAGGGTTTTACTGCTAGAGGTTTTAACAAGGCCCCCATTTGTTATTTACTTCTTGTTATCAATAAAGCAGCATTTTATTCACTCTTACACAAGCAAGTTAGTTCAATTCTTAATAGCAAACAGATCGGAAGAAAGTATGAGAAGTACAAACAATCCGAGATTGATGTCGGCAACACGTAGAAACCGACATACACACAAGGCCAACAATGAGTCAAGATACCACTACGGGTAATTCTCTACTACAGACTCAATAGGGACCCTTCACGGGTTAACCCTGGCCATAAAGAAGTATGAAGTACTGCCAAGGTCACACTTCAACTTAAACTTAGAGAAAGTACAAACTACTTTCCCTCCTATTGAGTAGCTAAAAGGGCGACATCACTAATGTGTCCTAACAATTACAAAGACATGAGAAATTTCCATGTCAAGCGGGATTTAGAGGCACCTCAAACGGTCAAGCCTCATCGACATGTAGAAATGCAGTAAATTAAGCATGAATCCCAGAGCAGAAATCAAAAGTAAACAAAGCCATACATAAAGAACATCCCGGAACATCAAGATGAAAAAGTCTACATTCAACATAAACTTGTCTGTAGAGGTTACAAAATGCAAGCGGAACAAGCGAAATACAAAAACAAAAGGATAAAAAATTATTTAGCCCCTCCAGTATCTGCACCTTCGGGTTCCGGAGTGGGATCTGCAGGAAGAGGAGGAGTGCTGCAATCAAACGGCTCAAGCCTTGGATCGGCGGGATCAAGAGCTACGGGATTATGAGGATCATGGAAATCCATGAATACCCCATCCTTCACACCATGAAATTTACAAAGTCCACGGGTGTTGAATTCCATCCCGGGATTTAAGAACTGGAGAGTCTTTACACAATCACGATAAGAATCATCCACCGTGGTGTCCATATCCTGGTAAGCCTCCTCCAGTTTCTCCTGAGTATCCCGTAGCTCCACTTGAGTCTCATGAAGCTTCGAAGCCGCCCCCAAAAGCTCAGATTGAAGAAGCTTGAGAGCATAACCATCCTCTTCTGCCTTAACCTTGAGCTGAGAGACCTCACCCCTCAACTTGGAGTTTTCGGCATCCAAGCCGACTGCCCTCTCCTTCTCTTTGGCAAAGCCCTCCTCCATAAGAGAGAATTTCTCCTTCATAGAAGCAAGCTCCTTCTCAGCCCGGGACTCCGACTCCTTGACACTCTGGATCAAGGCATCCTTCAGCTCCATGTCATCCCAGAGCTCCCGCAGCTGAGCCCTCAAGGAAGCAGCCTGACCCATGTCCTCTGCTTGGTCGTGAACATGTTGGAGCATAGCCATGCTCATAGCCGTCCAGCCCATAAGGGATTTGGCTTGCTCCTACAAAGACAAAAACAACAAGAAGACATTAAATATATATCTACTAAGATTAATCCATATAAAGTCAGTGGACTTCAAATGGCAAAAAACATATACCTTCACGACAGCAGCACCACCCTTGGTAAAAAAGTTTCCATGTTGAAACTTGATCAGGGGCGACTGGAACCCTTCCCAAGCAGAGGAAGGGGTAGAGAAGGGCGCCATCAAAATCGGGTTCATCCCAGCAGAAGCCCCGTGGGCACTGCCAGGTTGGTCACCTACAAATCGAACTAAATAAAATGAGAAGATAACACATGATCCCCATACAATTAGGAAATCTTGGCTATAAGAGCATACCGGACTTAGTCGTGCGACGACGCTTCAGATTCGAGGTAGCTACCTCAGCCCCAGAAGATGGAGGTACAGGCCTCTTAGCAGTAGCTACATCCGAGATGTTAATCCCGGTAGGAACTACCGGGATAGGTGCAGGAACCGAAGCAGGAGAAGGAGGTGGACCTGAAGGAACAACCTTTCCTTTCCCCTTGGCATCTCGTTTCTACTTTTGAATGGCATAGTTGGCCATGATCTCGGCTGCAAAAGCAAGAACACACTTGTTAATAAAAATCAAATATAATTGACATGAAACAAAGATAAACGGCAAAGGACAATGCCCTACATAAGCATGTCGCCCGATCATGACGGGATACCCCAATCACATCCTTACAATGGATAGGTATCCCCCCTACTCTACAAAAGCGCACAGATTCCTAAAGGTTTGTTGGTCTTCTTCTTCCAGGAAGCCAATCTCCAATTCCTTCAAGGACAGCAACCTCTGATAATGATCCTTCGTCCAGTAGAGCGGGAACAAGCGTTGCTTGTTTTTTCCCATCCAGAAGGGAGTACAATCTTTGGTCCGGGGGATAACTTTAACATAAATATCCCTATGGGCCTTGAAGGACTCTTCATAAGGGACAAATAGTTGGGGGATCCCGGAGCGGTGACGAAGGGTTACCCAGTTTTTCTTTTTAGGACCACTGTAAAGACCAAAAATATACAAGAACAAGGTCGAGGAACAATGCCAGCCTTGAGTCCAGCAGAAGACCTCGAAGGTCTGAAGAAATCCCCAACCATTAGAATGAAGCTGGGTAGGAGCAAGATGAAGGTTGTGCAGAACTTCAATCTGAAGGTCGGAGAATGGGAACCTAATCTTAAGTTGATGCCACAAAGACTCCAACATCATGATATAAGAACCCTCACCCTCAGAGGCCGGCATAAAAATCATTTCCTTCTTACTCGAGATGACAAACTTTTGGTTTGAAGAAGGATCAGCCGTAACATCAGTCCCAGGAGTGTTGGGCCCATAATGAAAACACACCCTTCAGTGCTTCTCCACCTCCCTGAGCTTGCGACTATCCTTCATCGAACACTCCTCCCGGATAATGTCCCAGGGAACCCACAACATTCCCTAAATATTCTTCAACTCTAAGAAGTCAGGGGGACATTCAATTCTAGGCTCAGAAGTACTGGGTTTGCCTGCCCCTCGCATGACAACCTCTGAATCCCCAGCATCAGATGAAGCTGGTACGCCAGCAGAAGATCCCGAAGCATTACAAGCCGCCAAGATAGGAATGTCGCCTTGAGCAGGTTCCATATCTACATTACAAGAGAAAGCAGAATCAGATCCCGGGGATGAAGAAGGAACATAAGCGGGGTCAGACTCAGAATCTAAGCAATGTATCATAGATGACAATATAGATTCTCCATCTCCTAGAGGATCCCCGGGATGGGAAGACTTAACCTCATCTCCCACTGGAATAAAATTAATAGGAGCACGACGATCTGAACCTTGCTCGACAGAAACAGAACTCTCAAAACTATACTCATCAGGAAGATGGGATGATGCAAGAAGAAGAGCAGAAGGTTCTGGGTTCAAAGTGTTAAACGACCCACTCACGCTTTGAGTAACTGACTCACCACTCTCCACTCGTCGTGAATATAGAGGATAAAACCAAAAATGACAAGATTCACAATAATCAGGGTTGGCTCTAGAGGTCGTACCTGAACAAGGGTTAGGCTCATTAGAAGACCTATGTTGCCGAAGCCCCCTCACAAAACTCTCAAGAAGTTCAGTATCGTTTGATTCCGAAGAAGAACCACTCATCAATACAATAACGTTATCGACCATTTTTGAAGGAAAGAAACCCAGAAACTACTACTAAACCCTAAAGAAGGGGGATAATATAATAGAACAATCCAAGAATCAGGAAAGAATCGAATAAAGGCACAAATTAGTAAAGAGTAGATGCAATACCTGAAAGAAGAAGAGAAAATGTTGCTAGAAAACGGGTCTGGAAAACAGGCACGAAGATGGAAGAAGAAAGGTTTTAGAGCTTTCTATCGCAGGAAATGAAGAGGCAAGAAGCGCGAAAAAGGAGAGTAAAAACTTAAACAAAGGAAAAAGTGAAAATGTAACCCGTGAAAAGAAATAAAGTAAAAACTGTCACATCACCTTAATGAACGTGGGGCCCAAAAACCACACTAATCATCGCGCATAGTGCCCAGAATGAAGCGCGTGAAACACACACGCCCAAAAAGTAAACCAATCGTCATCCCGTGACATTTCCAGAATCATCATCTAACATCCATCCGGCATGGCAAATGAACTCGCCAACTTCTCTCACGAAAAGTTTTACGACTTGGGGGGCAACTGTTGTGGACCAAAATAATGGCATCCCGGATAGACACTTACATGTCGGGTCAAGTAGCCACCAATTACCGCCAGCATCCCGGTAAGTTGGGCGCGGCCTATTATCAAGGCCCAGTTGATGAGGATTGGGCCCAGGCACAGATCCTGGCCTAATCCGGACCGCATTTAGGTCATTTACCTCACTCTATAAATACTATCATAATGCACCATGCAAGGTACGTAAGATATATTATCAGAAATATAAACCCTAATACACTCACTAACTTGAGCGTCGGAGTGCTTGCAGGTACATACCACCGCTGCCAGAGCTCAGGACCCAGAAGCAATCCTACTGCCCTTTGCTGATCAAGGAGACCCTCTTGCTCGTCCTACATATCCATCAGGTTAGATCACAACACCTAGTAAATTTGGTGTAAAAAACACCACCCTTGTATTAACCTGTTTTACCAGGTTATAACGTGAACAACTCATTTTATGGCTAATTTAACTAATTTGCAGTCAAGGACATGCAACATGTGACTCATTTACTGTGTAATGTCATTATCAGTTTTAAATTATAAGTGTCCTTTGACTATGAAATAATATTTATTTCCCTATTGTATTACAGAAAAAAATAAATAATGTACGAACAAAAATAAACAATGAATGGCTCTTTCACCAAAAATAATAAAATTGTATGCTATTAAAAATAAAATTAAATGAAATCTATTTAAAAAAAGATAATCAATTCTTAATATACAAAAACACTGCATTATTATATATTAGTGTTTAAAAGAATATTTTTTAAAAAACTTTGACTCACTAGTAGGCGTGTTTAAAACCAATCCAAATCGATCTAAACCGACATAACAGAATACAATAATACAAAAACCAAATGAATCGAAATTTTTATTGGATTGGTTCGAATTTCGGATCTTCTTAATCAAATCAAACCGGTATAACACGAACTTTTAGATACACTAACAATTTTCTCACAATATTTTAATATTATTCATATTCATACTACTAATATTTCGGTTTAATATTACTCCTTCCGGTCCTATATATAAGTCACCTTCTAGAAGAAATTTGTGGTCTTTTTTCTAAGTCACAAACTAACTCATTAATTGACTTTTTCTACACTAGACACGTTAGTATTCCTATGGTTAAGTATGTCACACAAGTCACACTAGTGTTACTATGGTTAAGTTAAACAAACTAGTCACATTTAACCATGGTTAAGTATGTCATAGACTTAACCATGGTTAAGCTAACCACACTAGTCACACTTAAACATAGTTAAGTATGTCACTCAAGTTATACTTAACCATGGTTAAGCTAACCACACTAGTCATACTAAAGCCTGGTTAAATATGTCACACTAGTCACACTAGTGTTCCTATGGTTAAGCTAACCACACTAGTCACACTTAACCATGGTTAAGTATGTCACACAAGTTATACTTAACCATGGTGAAGCTAACCACACTAGTCACACTTAAACATGGTTAAGTATGTCACTCAAGTTATACTTAACCATGGTTAAGCTAACCACACTAGTCACACTTAAGCATGGTTAAATATATCACACTAGTCACACTAGTGTTCCTATGGTTAAGCTAACCACACTAGTCACATTTATATCTTATTTACGGTTGTTATCAGCCTTATTTTTATCACCAAATTAATTTCTCTAAGATTATTTAAAATACCTCCAAATTAGCACCTAAAATATTAAATCACTACCAAATTAGTCTCTCAAATTGCAAAAAAAATAATAAAATAATCTTTGAGGGACCAATTTGGTAATAAAAATATTTAAGGGACTAAATTGGTAATAAATAAATCTTTAAAAGACTAAATTGACATTTTATAACTTACCAAATTTTTTTTGTCCTTTTACTCTTTTAAAAAAGGTATTTTTTTATAGATCCCTAACCTCATAAAGTGAAATTCGTTTCCACAGCCCCATTGAAGAACCCTAATGACACTAACATCGATTGTGGTATCCTCTCATACTCTCCTAAGTAGGGGTGTTCGTAGTTTGTTTTGGTTAGGTTTTGAGGGGTATGACCATCTGATTGGATCAACTTACTCTTATTCGGTTTGGTTTGGTTTGATTTGGATTGGTTGGTTTTTTTTAAAAAAAAATCTCATCTAATCCGATCTTTTTCGGTTTGGATTAGATTGATTTTCGGTTTTTAACTTTATATCAATTATAAACAAAAGTAAGTATAAAACTACATATGGAAGAAGATTTTTTTTTTATTCTTTTTTTTAATTAGTCAGGTGGGCTGGGCTACCTGTAACATGCATAATTTATAAGCCAGCGGGTTGGAATAAGCTAGTTATCGGCTAATTAATCTAATAATTTAAAATTAGTTCACCTAATTTAACATAATTTAAATTAAATCATCCAATAATAAATTTGTATACCCTCGTCACACTCATTCGGCTCCTTATCCACCCACTACTTATAAATTTTAAAAATTTTTACACTCTCATCGCACCGACTAAACCCCTTATTTACCAACTACTTATCTGTAAATTCAAATAGTATAAATATTTTTAATAATTATATAATATAATTTATTTATTAATTAATCGGTCAAATTAGTACTTTCATCTTCTAACTTATTTTATTTTTTCAATTTCGTCCTCTAATTAATAAAAGTCTCAAATCGGTGTTGTAACTTTTTGTTTTGTTTCAATTTCGTCCTTTTTTGTTAACTGCGTTAAATGACTAACATAAACTTATAAAAATGACATCAAAACGACGTTGTTTTCATAAACCCTAGCTCAAAACAGCGTCACTTTGGATATTTCTGCTAGTTATTTAACGTAATTAATTAAAAAATGACGAAATTGAAACAAAATTAAAAGTTATAAGGTTAGTTTGAAATTTTTATTAATTAGAGGAGAAAATCGAAAACAAAAATAAGTTAGAGAAGGAAAGTATTAATTTGGCCTAATTAATTAGTCTCATACAAAATTTGTATACTCTTGTCGCTTTCACCAAAACCCTTATCCACCAACTACTTACATATACATTTAAATATTTTGAATATTTTTAAAATTAGTTCATCAAATTAATCTAATAATTTTAATTAAATAATCTGATACTAAATTTTTATACTCTAGTCGCACCCATTAAACCTCCGTATCATCTAAAATATTTGACAAATTAATAATTCCTCTATTAAAATTAAGACATGAAAATATTTGATAAAATTATGAAGATGGGTTGAATTTTTAAGGTTTATAAAGTTATTTTTTTTAACATAAAATATTTAGAATATTTTCTATTAACCTAATAAGTTAAATTAATTAATTTGGTAATCAATTTTTATACTCTTGTTGCACGCACTTAATCCTTTATCCACAAACTACTTATCTCTAAATTTATTAATTGACTATTTCAAAAATTATTATTTTTTAGTTATTTCACCTAATAATTTTTAAACATTATTTATTTTTTCCTTTTTCATTCACATACCAAATGCCATTGCACCATTACACGGTTAAAAAAGAGAACCGTACAAATTTGTAAGAGTTGTTCTAGGTCATGGAGAAAAATAAGTGAAGTGTAAGAATTTAGTTGCAAATATCCCTCAATAATTCCTTTGAAGTAACCTGTCTAACTTTTCAAATCATCTCCATTATCCATTAGAATACAATATATCTTACGATCTACATCACAAGGTGTACCACACTCTCATTATTGTCAGCAACTCTCTTCGCAACTGCAACACTGATTAAAACCCTCATTGGTTCCCAACTTGATTTCCTCACCTTCTCTCTTTGATTCCTATAAAAACAATTCCAGTGGAGAACTTCATCGAACAATTCGTAAGCTCTATCGTTACTGAAGAATTTCATCGAACAGTTTGCAACCCAATATATATATATATATGGGGCATATTTAGTGAGAACACTAAACATGTGAGAATATGAAAATACTATATTTTGACCATACAATTATGCATTTATGAATGAGAGAGAAGATTTGAATGCATGATTGTATGATCATGATTTAGTGTTATCATATTCTCACATTTTTAGTGTTCTTACTGGATACACCCCTTATATATATAACAAAAACAAAAAAAATGGATCTGTTGCCAAAAAATTACAACAGCAATAACAGAAAAAACACAAAAAACAAAATACAGATTGCAAACCCAATATATATATATATATAACAGAACAAAAGAGGATGTGATTAGCACAATAGAGATGATGCTAATCCCATCCACCCAGAACAAAAAAAAGGCAAAAAAACACAAAAAAAAAAATGACGAGAACAACACAAAAAACCTAACAAAATAACTGGGTGCAAATAAACCTTAAAGCTGACAGATCAGAAAACAAAAAGATATCCTGTGAGAGAATGGCCCCAAAAAAGGACATTGGGATTGGCACCATTCCAATTGAAAATAGAACCACCTTTTTTTCGGACATCAGCGTTTGGAATGATTTTTTCGGACGGTATCGTCCGTAAAATAGCTAAATATGAAAGAAATAACACTTGTTTTACGGATGACATCGTTTGAAAACACCATTTCGAACGCTAATGTCCGAGAAAAGGGTGGTCTCATTCCTAACTTGGATGGTGTCAATCCCAACCTCCCAAAAAATAGATAAAAAAGTACATGCCCAAAAACAAACAAAAAAAACATATTAGAACAAACAAAAAAATCCTGCAAAAACACAACTGGGTCCAAACAGGAAGCCCTTCTTCCTTCTTCTCGGAACCCGACGGCAACACGGTGACGGTGGCGGTGGCTGGCCGGAGATGGGCAGATGGCGGCAGCGGCATGGTGACGGTGACAAAGCGGGTGGTGCGGTTGTTCGCAGTTGTGGACGGTGGCGGCGACTTTTGGCGGCGGCAGTTTTGGACGGTGTGGCTTGGGTTTTGATCATGGAGGTTGATGATGAAAGAAGGGGAAGAAAAAAAACAAAGGAAGTGGGCTCTGTGTGTGCGTGTGTTGAAAAAAAATGGAGAAGAATTGAAGATGTAGACGAAGATTAAGGTGATGTGTTTTGTGGAAGAGGGAGAGGGAGCGTGAGTCTTTCGTAGCGTTTGGAAGACATGTTTGAACAGAACAGAATAGGACATTGTATACACAGAACATAACAATGAGGCAAATGAACCGTGCAGATGAGTTTCATTGAAAATGGTAGAATAAAAAAGAAAAGAACAGAATTATCATTATTTTCATATAGTCATTTTTTATTAACATAATAATATATATTTAAATTCTTTAAACCTTATATTATTTTTTTCAATCAAATATTATTTTTAAAAATTACTTTTTTTAAAAAATTACATAATAAAAATATATTGAACATCATTTATATTTAATAATTTAATAATTACTTTTAAAAATGTATTTAATAATTTATTTTTTCATGAAATATTAATACAAAAATTAATATATTTTAAAATTATTATTTAGTCATACCCATAATTTTTAAGAAAAGAAATTTAAAATATACTATTTTATTTTTTTCTTTAATTTTATATTTTTTATCAAGTAAAGTAAAATTTTATATGTATTAAAAATATATTTTTAATATTTTTATTTATACTAAATACAAAATATTACATATATATGGTCTTGTTTTGTTATATGATCATCAAACGGATTCAAATCATGTGTCCCCAAATCATGTCCCCAATCATGTCCCACCAATAGAATATCGCCACGTGATTAAAAATATTTTCTTTAATTTTAATCTTTAATTTCCTAATAAATTTTTTAATAACGTGACAATATTCTATTGGTGAGACATAATTTAAGACATAATTTAGGAGACACATAATTTGATTCCTGATCAAACACAATACTGTTCTGCTCTATTTTATTTTATTATGTTCCGTTTTGTACTATTACCAAATGTTATCTTTGAGAGAGGAAGAAAATTGAATTAAAAAAAGAAGAGAGGGAGTGGCGTGAAGGTAGTCTGTGTTGTGTGTTTATTTTTTGGGAGAGCGTGAAAGAAGACGAAGAACGGAGAGGAAGAGAAGAAGGGAGAAGGTACGAGGGAGAGAGTGAATGTGCGTCTGTGTTGTCCAAGAGAGAAAAAAGGAATTAATTAAAGAAGGCAAAAAGGTGAGAGAGAGAAGGAGTATGAGAGAGAGTCAGAGAGAGGATGAAAATTCCATTGAAAAAGGAAGCAGTGATTCTAAATCCTCTTGTTCTGTGTTTTTATAAATCTTATACTTATCAATTAAATAATGTTTTTAATATATTTTATAATTTTAAAATTGAAAATACATTAAATTTTATAATTTATATAATAATGAAAGGATAAACAAAAAAATTTGGTGGAGATTATAGCATTACTCAAAATGAAAAAAGGTAGAATGAATAATGAAAGAAAGAAGGATAGAGAGAGTGGCGTGAATGAGTGAGTCTGTGAGGTAATTGATGTAATTGGGGTCTAAGCTAATGTGAAAAAAATTATAAATAGAGATGAAATAAAAAGAAGAAAGTTAGAAAATAAAATTAAATAATATTGTGAAAATAATGAATAAGGATGAGGATAGAGTATCTCTAGAGCTGGCAAAACGGACCGAACTGGTTGGACATTCTTATCCGAGTAATCTAAAACCCCATCAGAAGTTAGTAGTTGCAGACATGACCTAAAAATAACTCAAGCCAGGACTTATATTGCTTGCAATAAAGAAGTATAATCTTGAAAATGTGAGTACCATAAAGACAATATACAATGAGCAGTATGTATAGACGAAATCTATAAAGTATCCTTGGACAGAAATGCAACACCTTATGAAGACGTTGGAAGATCAAAACTATACATACTGCCACAGAACAGATGAAAGGTCTAATATAGTGAGAGACATCTTCTGGGCACATCCTGTTTCTATTAAGTTGTTCCACACCTTCCTAATTGTGGTTGTCATTGACTCGACCTACAAAACTAACAGGTACCGATTGCCTTTGCTTGAAATGGTTGGTGTAACTTCTACAGATTTTACGTTCTCAATTGTATTTGCCTATTTGGAGTCTGAACGGGAAGATAACTTTGTTTGGGCTTTAGGGTGTTTGAGAAGTTTGATTGCTACTGAAGATGGAGTCCCACAAGTAATTGCGACTGATAGAGATTTGGCTTTGTTAAATACGGTGAAGTATATTTTTCCGACGTCAACACATTTGTTCTGTCAGTTTCATATAAATAAGAACGTCAAAGCCAAATGCAATGTGTTGGTTAATAAAAAAAGATATCTGGGCATGATAATGAATGGGTAGCAATTCCTTGTGGGTTCACCAAAGTTACAAGACTATGAGTCCCGCCTTGAAAACTTTCAAGTTGTGTGTAAAGGCTTGCTAAAGTTTGTTGACTATGTGCCGAACACTTGGTTGAATCCCCAGAAAGAGAAATTTGTGGCAGAATGGATTGACACCATTATGCATCTTGATAACACTACAACGAACAAGTATGAGTTATTTTGTTATGCTTATGCCTAATGACAGATTTGTTGAGTTGGCTAAAGTTTAATTTTATTATATTTTGGTTTAATGACACAGGGTTGAAGGTGCTCATTCAAAACTAAAGAGGATGCTGCAAGATAGTGTCGATGACTTTTGCAAGTGCTAGGATGCTATGAACAATCTTCACGATTTGCAACATAATGAGATTCGATCATCATTTTAGCAAAGATTGTTGTAAAGGAGCACTGGTTTAATATCAAGTATTAACATAAGCTACAAAGACTTGTTTCTAGAGACGGGTTGGCTAAGATATTTAAAGAACACAAAAGGATTGATGCTACAAGAACTGACAAATTCACATGTGGTTGTGTTATTAAAAGGAGACATGGTTTACCATGTGCTTGTCAGCAAACTATGTGGACAACCAATGTTAGTAGTATTTCGTTGCATGAGGTACACTCAGACTGGAGGAGGTTTCCCATAATTAAGGAGGCTAGGATACATAGTCAGCCTAACGTTTAGGATGTGCCAGTAGAGGATGCATGTGCAATTCTCAATGCGGTTGAGGCTTTGTGGCGCCGTTATTCACAACTTGACATCATTGACAAGGATGCTCTAGTACATAAAATAAATGTGTTGGCATTCCTAGACACAACATCAATGTGTCCACCACCATCAAAAGTGAGAACACAAGGATTGAAGGGAAAGACATTGAGGAATGTGAAATCTACAAAACGTGACATACTATGCACCTGAGAGAAGCTTGAAGGTGAGATGGTTGAAAGCAATCAATCCGTTGGCAAACCATGTAACAGCCAAATCAAGCGCAAAAAGGTTTTGCTTTATTAAGATGAGCTCCCTACTGAGTTGACACAATATGTTGATGATGTGATAGACGTTCTAGTTGACGGGAACTGTGGATATCGGGTTATTGCTACGAAACTTGGTCTGGGACAAGAAAATTCGAACATGGTTCATATGCAGCTATATCAGGAAATGATTGAGCGCCAACAGTTATATTTTGACATGTTTGGTGTTAACAAATTGCAACTATTGATGGATTCCACAATTTTTAACACAATCACAGGGACTAAACCAATATAAAGTGGATGACCTTGCCTGATATGGGACACATGATAGCCACAAGATATCGACATGTACTTGTATCTTTGTCGCCTATGGGTAGCGAAAAAATTTTCCTACTCATTGGTGTGCCACCCCAACAACATCCATTTATCATTGCAATAGGACATGTTCAAGGTTTACATTTTGTACAAGTAAGTATATACATAAAACGTTGACAACATCATTGATGATTCCAATTGTATTTTATGAAGCTTATATTGTCCTTTCATATTTCAGGTGAAGTTGAAAGAAGAATGTCCTCTACCATTGACTACGTTACAGTGGAACAGATATTGTGACCCAATAGCGCGCGTATGTAGAGGGTTCCTTATATCAGGAGGATTGGAGAGTATGAAAAAAATGTACCAAACAAAAAAGGATGTGAAGATGACTTATATAGACATTACTGCTCCTTGATTGTTGTATTTTTAAATGTATTGAAGTTGTTGTTATGTTTTTAAATGTGTTTAAGTACTTGCAGTATTTAAAAATGTATTAAAGTAGTTGTTGTATTGAATGTGATTTTCATATTTATCTAACACGATGCATTAAATAATGATATATATATATATATATATAATACTAACATATACCAATAATGTCATCAATACTATATAAACATAATGTCATAATGCCAATACTAATATATAAACAATAAGTCAAATAATACACCACATAAATAACAAAAATTAAGCAGCATCATCGTCATGCGTCCTCCTCCTCTGCCTCCTCTTGTAGGTATCATGGGCCGATAACCTTCTGTCACTGCTCGCAACCGTGTGGATCCGTTGTAGACGATCATATAGTGGGTGTCTGTACCTAACTCAAGAACCTCGGTCCATATTTCTGATCTATCTGCGGCTGCTTTGGGTGGTGCCCTGGTGTGGCATCTCTGGCTGTGGCTCCTAGAGCAAGTACCGTGCAGACTGCATCGTGTATGACTCCGGTGTCCTCCACGGGTGTGATACTCACAGGAATCAACCCATGTAATCACGTATACAAACCACAAGAGAATCACCAATAGATACAAGCTCCTCCTTAGGCAATAGATCATCACATGTGGTTTTTCTTAATAATTAAAAGATCAACACACATGAAGAAAAACTTCCAAGGACACATGTCACAAAGTCATTAGAGGCTTTTATTTAGTTCTTTTTTTTTTTTTGCTAATGATTAAAAATGATTTTCATAGTCAGAGCACTCTATATAGATGTCTAAATGTACATATAAGAAATGCACCGATACAAAGGATGCATACGTATAGACGAAAAGCGTACATGCATTAACATATGTGTGAGAAACATCGTTAGAGTAAGAACAAGGGAGAGGATCTCTAGATTTCTTTGTTAGAAACAGAGAAATATAGAGAGATGAAACCAAGAATCCAAACACAAACCAAGGTCTTCTATCCACTTCTAACACCCTACAAACCATCCTACGTACGCCTTCAGACACACATATACATATACGACGTCAATGGCTACCAAGGGAAGCAGCACAAGTTATATGTAAGTTAGGATTAACCCTTTCGAGTGTTTGTTTTTGTCTAAGTTCTTATGTATATTTTTACTTGATCTATCATAATACAACCCATGCTCTCACTTGTTTTTACTCTTTTTTGCACTTTTTTTCTAGTCTAAATTGTATTTATTCAAGTCTTTGTTGTCCTTTATGATATTATGATTTGGTTTTTGATCAAATCTTATCATTAATCATAATACATCTCTGTTCATTAATCAATTGTAATCATCTTAAACCATGTTTTAGTGTGAATGTACTAATAGAAAAATAATCTTAGAGGAAGAACATTCCCTTCCACAAATTGAGATCTAGAAATTATTTGTTTGGTAAAAATCCACTAAACACTTTGTTGAGGGAACTAGGTCTCCATGAAGGGGGCCTTTTCTGACCCACCAAAAGTTTTACCCAAAGAGAGCCTCCTCTGTGTCTTTTTCTTCGGAGGAGAGAGTTATTCTTCTTCTTCTTCTTCTAGATCTTCGTCCAAATTCACAGGATTATTGAGGTCGACAGGAACGAAAGGCTTATTAGTGAGGGTTGCCCTTCTTAACCGCAATATTAAAGTGAGAAAATAGTAAAAAATGAAAATTCAAATTTTACATACAAGTTTTAGGAAATATAAAGCATCTAGAGTTACCTTGGTCACTCTTAAAGGAAGAGCAAGAGACTCCACTTTCTTTTTCTTTGGGAGAGGTTGTTTTGGAGTTTACTTCTACTGTGAAAGGATTAAGTAGTCATAAATGCAAAACACTAAGAAAAAATGAGTAATAAGGTATATGATTCATACCACAGTAGTTTTGGCCTTGGCGACCTTCATTTTTTTAGATTATTCCTCCACGTCGTCTATATTTTTTAATTGCTCTACCGGTTCTCTACCTTTCATTTATCTTGGGCTTACAATTGGAGCTAGTCCTAAGAGAAGGAATACTAGGAAATTGGAGATTTACAAATTGAGGAAAAGGATAGTAACATGGAATGACAAACATATTTCTCGTGGTGGTAGAGTGGTTCTGTTGAACTTGGGTCTATCCTATCTCCATTTTTATTACTTATCTTACTTCAAAATGCCAAAAGATGTACACCAAAGAGATTATTGTAATTCAAAAGGGCTTTCCTCTAGGATCGATGTAGTGATAGAAATAAAATTAATTGAGTGAGTTGGACAAAGGTGTGTCAACCAAAAAGTGAAGGAGGTCTAGGGGTCATAAACTTGTTCAATTCTATTTTACTCACTAAATGGGTCTAGTATTTTCTATTGAAGGATGAAAGTGTTTATAAGAGGGTTATTAAATCCCTTGGAAATGTTTTAGATGCAGCTTTGGAGTTTCTTAATCCTCTAAGGCTGAAGTTTGTGTTTGGATTTGAGTTTGGGTGAAAAAAGTACCTTCAACTGCATAGAATGATGTGCCATCATGTTTGTTTTTCAGTTGAGTCAAGTTATCAAAACTGGGGTTTGACATCAAAAGTGAGTTGAAAGTGGGTTTGGCCTACGAAGCTCATGGGTCACTTTTCCATTTGCTAAAAGTACTTTCAACTTTTTTTAGTTCATAAAAGTACTTTCATTTTCCTATCCAAACGATATTCAGTTTGTCAGACTTACTTTTTGCTAAAACTATCCATAAATAAATTCTATTGAACTAAACTAACTTTTAACTCAATTTACTAAACTTAATTTTAACCAAACTAAATTTTATTAACGGAAAACTAAACACACACGAAACCTTTCTCAATTTGGTGGTGGAATGTTGCTGCAACGTGTACTTTTCAAGGAGTTAATTGGTTTGTTAATGAGCTTAAAAAAGAGGTGGGTAATGGTAGTAACTCTTTGTTCTAGACTGATCCATGGGTGGGGGTCATACTATGTACATCATTTATCCCAAGTTGTATCAAGTTTCACTCTCTAAAGACAAAAAAGTAACAAATATAGAAAATTGAGAAGGAGAGGAATGTCGCTAGTCCATCCTTTGGAGAAGAGAGATTTTTGTTTGGGAAATTGAAATGTGTTGGTCTTTTTAGCATAGCTAAATTTGGCAACATGTTACAAGTATAGTGGTAAAACAGAAACTCGTTAACAGGGAGCAACTATAATTCAATTTGAGCACTTAAGTTCAATGTCAAGCAAAATAATTTGTAAAGGTTTGGTTGTAAAAACAAAGAAATGAATTAAAAGCTATGTAAATGGTTTTTAAGTAAGATTATAGAGCACTTGGGATTGGGTTTCACTTAACACATACTCATCACTCACCCCCAATTCAGAAACAACTATCAAACATGTTAAATAACCAGTAACAAGCACAAAAGTTCACAAACTATGATATCTTAATAGCTTGATTTTAAGATAAAAAAACCTAAGTCACAACCTCTTGACCACATAAGCCTCATACCGAACAATAAGAACAAGCTTAAAACTAGTAATCCACATTCTAATAGTCATCTCTAGACTACTAAAACATAGAGGGTTTCACAACAAGTTAGATTTCAAATTAAAGATTATCATCCAACAATGAAATCTAAGATAATGGAAGAAGGTGATCAAACTAAATCCATACTCAAATTAGAAGATAAAAACCCAGATTAAATAACAATAAACAAAAATTACATGAATTCTTGATGAGTTTGAGTGGTGAGAATTACGTCCAACCCCAAGATATGGAGAATTAGCTCCTCATCCTAGTTACAAGCACTCAAAAAAGAAGAAGAAGCAATGATGAACTAAGGATCCAAGCTCTCGTAGTTGCTCCAACCATCAAGCTTTCTCTCTTAAAATGCTAAGAAACTCTTTAAGAAATCATAACTACTCAAAATAAAACACTAGCGGGTATTTATAGGCAAGCTGGATGCATCTCTGTCGCTTGGGCCTTCATCTGGACGCCCTGGCGCTACGAAGCAGCTTCTGGCATTCTGCTTCTGTCACCCCGGCACTGGAATGGTTGTCTGGGCCCTGGATGTCCTCAAACTCACAGTAGCGTCTTCAGCTTCCTTGTCCCGATGCTGGTTTGGGCACTTCAATGCTGGGGGCTCCAGAACATACAGTAGATCACCTTGCTCCTTGCTTAGGCGCTGGTTTGGGCGCTTGGGCACTGAACTTCCTTTTTCTACACGTAGTTGGTGCCTGGATGCTGAGACGAATGCCTGGACACAAGAACTCTGAAGTCACTTTTCTTCATTCCAACTTGTCATGACCTACAAAACATCAAATGGGATAAAATAAACTTTATTATACTCAATTCTCTAAAAATACTAGAAGATTAACAAAGTCCTAGTTAAGAGTGAATTTTGGCCATTAAAACAACAATTCAAGAGTGATAATCGCTTGAAAATGACTTAGAATATATCAATAAAATGTGCTTATCAACTCCCCCCAACCTAGAACTTTGCTTGTCTTCAATCAATATAACTATGCAAACAAAAGAAATCCTACTACGACTCTTGGCAAGTGTGGTTCAAAAGTGAAGTGCTAAACACAAAAATTCTCATGGTACACATGAAAACGAGGGAAAAGAGATCATGATCAATCAATTTACATAAGCAACCCATACAATCCATGACCAAAGAATAATAAGAACAATCAATCAATCTAAGCTAAAAGGAACAACTCTGAAGACCTCCCAAGGTAAGTGTTTCACTCAATTCCTCAATAGATTTCCTAATTGGGTTTTTCCTTTCATTTGCAATCAAACCTATCTACACAATCAAGAAAAAAAAAAGAGGACTTCATTGAAGGCTGTAATGAGGCTAGGCTTCAAAGAAACATTGTTTTGTAGTCAAGCAAAACAAGTTGGAGACTAAATGTATGCACACTTAACTAACCCCAACCTATTTAACAAGTCAAGAGCATACGTCCCAACCAAGATTGCTCTAAAGTCCTCCCTTTTCTTTTCTTTTCAATTCTCTCTCCTAGGCACCTCCCAACATTTTTATTCCATTTTTTTATATAAAAGAAAAGAACTCTTTCTTTTTATTCAAGAGGATTCCTAAAGAATTTTTTTTCTTGAGGGAGATACTTTCTTAAATCAATTTTCACAAGAATTATTACCATTAATTATTTGCCTACTACCCCAAGCCATCATACACTAGGCTCTAAGACACAAGGTGAGGATATGACATTTATAAGTACAAGTGTAGGGTCATGAAAAAAATTAACATTTTAGGCTCCACTTGGGTACAGACAAAGGGATTCAAGCATTCACATCAAGGTAGGCAATTGTTCTAGCTTAGCAATCAAAACACTACCTCTATCATTTCATCGATCATGTGCTTCATGCCAATTCGAAACTTGAGCAAAACTTATTAAAAAGCCAAAGATGACTCTCAAAAAGGTGTTTCATGATATACACACTCACATGATTTAAAAAGGCTAAAAGTCGCCTTAGCAAAAATCTTTCAAAAGCTCAAATCACCTAATGGTCACTTCATGCAAAAATAAAATAAAATAAAATAAAATAAAATCACTTCAAAATCAATTTTTCATAATAACAACTCCACTCAAACTATGTACAACAAAGAGTCAATTCATGCAACACTCGCAAGTAAATCACACAAGCCACATCACTACACTACCAACTCAACAAACAAACCACAAAACAATGAAAATAACGAAAAAACAATAAAGAGAGAGGGTTCAAGTGACTCCCCTAGACTCCCCCAAAGGGGTTGTCTTCTTCCACTTGCTCCATTTCTCGCAATTAATCGTCCTCATCCACACCTTCCTCATCATCACCACCCTATTCATCACCACCATCTTCATTAGCTCCAACATTGTCTCCAACACTTGTCCCGCCCCCTCTGGAGAAGTTGGCCTATCCTCAGGCCAAGCAACATGTGTAGCAAAGACGCCGGGGACTCAAAGATGACTTGACCTAGCATTGTTGTGTTAGCCATCTCTTATTAGGCTTTGTAAAATAAGTTTAGCCTGCGATGAATGGTGGCAATGAGCGGTGTCAATTCCATTCCTAGCCAACCTCAAATTGAGCTCCCTTGGAATTGTTGAGAATTCTTCCCCAAAGGTCTTCAATGTTAAGAGGTGGTTCTTCCTCTTGCGATGGTGGAGGGAAATCTGGGTTGTCTTGACAATACAGATCAATATATTTCTTGACAATGGGGTCTCGGATCCTCTTAGTGCGATTCACTTTCACGCCCTTTCTTTCACAAAGTGTGGTGATCAAAGAGAGAAACCCAAGCCTTTGTGTAACTCCACCCTTGTTAACATTCACCCACATCTTATCTGAAATTATTTGTGCCACATCTAATGAAATATCTCAGGTCATGAGACATCTCACAAGATGGCACTCATCCAAGGGAAAGTCAGAGGCATGAGTATTGGGTAGGAGATTGGCTATGATGAAGCTTGCCCACAACTTTGCTACTAGCACCATGTCCACCCTAAGAATTTTGTGAGGCACTCCGGATCTAGTTTTTTTAACCTTCCTCCCCTCAAAGCAAATGCAGGACTCTGTAAGTGCCAAGTCAAAACCTCTAGTATTCTTGAGGCAGGTGTATTCATCAGTTTGCCCACACCTGATTAATTACAAATCCTATTCCAAATTTTATTTCATATTTCTTGATGTTGATGTTGCACACTAGTTTAGGGTAACTACATGAATTGCTTTATAATTATCTCCATTTTTTTATTTTTTCTATTTTGAAAATATATCATTATATGTAAATTTTAAATTTACTAAATTATATAGTTCTTTAATTTTATAGACCTAATAATGTTTTTAAAAATGTACATTTTTGGTCCATAAACTATTCGATTTGTTTACTTTTAGTCTCTTCATTAGCCACGTCATCAAAAACTTAACAGAAGTTAGACAAATTGAATAGTTTATGGATCAAAAACATATTTTTTATAGTTTAGGGACTAAAAACAGATTTTTGGAATAGTTTAGGGACCAAAAACATATTTAATATGTGAATTTTGAATTTACTAAATTATATAGTTCTTTAATTTTATCGGCCTAATAATGTTTTTAAAATGTAGATTCCACATGATTATATATGACAACTTTCTAGTAAATTTATATAAAATTTAATTTTTAAAATTACATGTTTCTTATATTTTAATTACAATCTTTTTTAAAATATAATTATTTTAGAAGGAATTCTCACCGGAGAATGGCGACTTTAAATTAAATAGTAATATTTAAGTCTTGACATGAATTATTCACATAATGGGAAAAATATAATTTAAAATTATTTTAGTTTCTAAAATTTTCAATATTAAAAATATAATATTATTGAAAAAAATATAAATTTTCTATATTATATATGTTTAAATTTTATTTTCATTACATGTGATTTTTTTTAATATTGTTATTTTTGAAGGGGTTATATACATATAGAGATATTAAATTAAAATTGTAATATTAAAATTAAGATAAAGACAACTCACGTGGGGAGAAATATAGTTTTCTAAATTCTATAACTTATTAATTTCCTCAATTAAAAATATTATTATGCATATAATCTGCATTTTAATTATAAATTATGTGATTCTTAAATTTAACAATTTAAAAAAAATATTCAGTTTTAAACAGACTATTCATACTTGTGGATAAAAATTTCAAATTAAAAAATAATATTTATATAAAAGACTATTTTTTTCATAAAAAATACACAGACTACTTTCTCAAAAAGTGACATATAAGTTCCATAATTTTATTTTTTCAATTTATAAAATATATAATTATAATTATATATAAAACCTGAATTGAACTTTTTATTTATTCGCTGTAGTAAATTACGGAATTTTATAGTTTTTAAATTGTGTAGATTGCAAAAGGTATATGACGATTGAAATGAGAAAGAGTAATTTAGGTTGGAAAATGCTACATTTAAATTTTTTTAATATTATTTGAATATTCTTATTATTTATTATTGATCAAGTAAAGAATATTCATAACTTATTATTTCTATAATTTAGTTCTAAAACTTATTCTATCTTTACATTCATCTTGAGTATTTTCTCCAAAATGAAATATAAGCAATAAAAACCTCAAATTTGTTTTACAAAATATAAACAATTTTTAATTATTTTTACCTTATTTAATACTATATATTGTTCTTAAATTACTTATTATTTAATGAATTATTTGACTTTTAAATTAGAGAGGGATAATAAAGTCATGTTTACTTTATATTTTCTCTTTGTGTTTTCATTTTATGTTTTATATGTGTATTTGGTTCAAAAATGAGAAGAGATCAACTAAAAGATATTCCCTCTGGTCCTAAATATAAGTCACATTCTAGAAGAATTTTTTGGTCATAAATATAAGTCACTAACTTATTACGGATAATTTCCACTTCTACCCCTTCTACACTTTTCAAAGATTCAATTAATAATAGAGAAAGAAAGCTAGTGAAATACTCCCTCAGTTACTTTTTATCTGTCTTTTAAGGTTAAAACACACTAAGAAATTTATTTAATGCTCTTGTAACTATCAAAATTATGAGATAATTCTCTATTGTACCCTTGTTGGAACTCTACAATTATTAATTATCTACTACTTAGTATATGTATAAAGTAATAAATGAGAAAGAGTATAATAAGAAAACAAACTATAAATGTTTTCTTGAATTCTTAAAAAAACAGATAAAAAGAAACAAATTTCTTTTTTAAAATGGTGACAGATAAAAAGGAACGGAGGGAATAAGAGAGAAAAAGAGTTATTAATGGAATTGAAAATTTATTAAAACATTTATTTAAGTGTATAGTTAGAAAAATCTTCTTTTTTTTTTTTTGACAAATTTAATGAGTTAACTTTCATTCCTTGATTTTGATGATTCGGTTAAAGTGACTTATATTTAGGACCGGAGGAAGTAGTGTTTTGTGTTTGGTTCACAAGAGAGATAGAAAGATTTTACAAAACATCTATATTTATATAATATAAAAGAATAATATACAAATTTTAACAACTTTTTTTAATTTTTTAATCCCTTTAAATTATTAAAGACTAAAAATATACAAATTCATAGTTTCAAGATGTCATCATATTTTTTTTTTTTTGCAGAACAAGATGTCGTCGTATTAAAGATATCAATGCATTTTTCCAATATACTTCTATACATCAAAATTTTCTATTTTACATTATGTTATGGTATCACAGAATAATTATGTAAATTGAATATATTAAATTGAGATAATCTTATTTGAATTATTATTGAAACTAGAAATTACAACTTATAAAGAAATTAAGAAATCCAGTCAGCATGACATTGGCCAACAAGAAAGAGGAAACAGAGAAGGAAGAGAAAGAGGATACATAAGAGATTGAGAATCCAAGTCTAACATAAGACTTGGCCAAAGACATAGAGAAGAACTAAATATAGAGAAAAATTCAACAAATTTCAATACAAGTTACACACAATGTAAATTACAACTAATATATACTACCTCTAGACTCAAATATAAGCAAAAAAATGGTGGGAGGGATTGAGACTACCTAATTTTGGAAATTCCACCATCCCTTTATATATAAGAATCATAAATCTATATATTAAAAAGGATGGTGTCACTCCCAATAGGGGGATTCAAATCAGGTGTCCCCTAATCATGTCCCACCAATAGAATATTGCCACGTCATTAAAAAATTTTATTAGAAAATTAAAGATTAAAATTAAAGGAAATATTTTCAATGACGTGGCGATATTCTATTGGTGGGACATGATTGGGGACATAATTTGGGGACACCTGATTTGAATCCCAAATAGGGATGGTGCTAATCTCATCCACCCAAAAAATTCTCTTGTTTCTTGGTCCACAATATAAGCAAATTTTAACTACTTCTCTCATATTTAATGCTATTATTCCTAATCTATCCCTCATTTAATGTTATTACTCCTACCTTGTAATAAATATAATAAAGGTTAATTTAATAATTGAAGTTTATCTTTTACCTGAAATCAAGAAAATTAAATGCATCTAACTAATTTTCTTAATATGCGTAAATTAATTATGGCTTAAATAAGCTTTTCGTCCTTGCAAAATACTCGGTTTTGGCTTTTAGTCCCTGCAAAAAAAATTTTTGCTGCAAAATCCAAACTTTTTAAAACATTTGTCCTTCCATCCCTGCTGTTAACTTAGTCTGTTAAGTGCTGAGCTGGGTTAATGTTTTGCCACGTAAGCATGTGACATGGCATGATACGTGGCAGACTTTTCTAGTATTGCATGTGCGCATCATGTGGCAACTCATCTTCCCCAAATTAAAAACCCTAGAATTCATCTTCCCCAAAATTCCAAACACAGCGCCTAGTGACGAAGGGAAAAAATGAGAGAAGGAGTGAGTGATGCTTGGCTGGGCAGTCACATGCGAAGGTCCTCAAAGAGTTATGGTTTTGATTCGATGAATAGCGCATAAAGGATGTTATGTGGTTGTGGTGATACTCCAATTCTGTACACCACAAAAAGAGGAGACAACGCGGGGGAAAAATTTTGGAGGTGCCCCAATTGGAAGGTAATGTGTTTTTTAGGGTTAAATATTCTTAGGGATTTGGTTAATAGTTGGAATAATGATAAATTGTTGCGATCTTTGTTTTGTAGAAGGTTGTGGCCACTTTGTTTGGGTTGATGACTTAGTTGAAGAAAGTGAATCAAGAACTGAAGCTTAAGTTAGGAACGAGGAATCCATGGGCCCTTTGAAAATGAAGAATATGAAGTTAAAGTTGAAGTTGAATGATGAGAGGAAGAGAGTGACAATGTTATGTATTTTCAGTTTCATTGTTGTAGTAATTGCTTTGTTGTGTTGTTTAGTAACTATGATGAATTGTAGTTGCTGTAGGAAGTGATAATAACGCTGATAATGAATTATTTGGAGGAGCAATTGTAATGTTGAACAGAAATGCTATTTAAACAAAGCTAGTATATGCTAGTATCTGATATTATCTGATATAAATGAGTTGTGAGATGAATTTGTTAATGTTGAAACAGCTAGTAGTGGGGAAAACAGGGAAAAAATGATGTACTATTGGTCCCTAAAATTTCAAGTTATTTTTAAATATGTCCCTATAAATTTTATGAGGTTTGTTTTTTGTCCTTATAAAATGACAAATTTTGGTCGATCCGTCCCTACAAAACATGAAAATTTTGACAAGCCATTAGAATCCTTGTATAAATTCTTTGCAAGCCATTAGAATCAGAACCTTTGACAACAACAATTTATAAGAAGTAAACTCCATACCCAGCATTGTTTTGATACAAATCAAAAAGGAAGGATTTCAAGTGTACATAATATTACATCCATTTGTTTGCCAAAAAAAAAACCAACATCAGGTGTGTAACCAACAGAAAATACATCAAGTCTAAATCAGAATACATCAAAAAATGTCATTGGTTGTTCCTTAATTTAATTGATCCCTAAGTTCCACTAGTTGAGATTTGTGTTGGAATTTCTTGTGGTCTTTCTGCTGCTTCATCAGATCCTTGTCCACCACCACCAATTGCTTGTTGTTGTTTGTTCCTCAGATTTGCCTAAAGAGTTTCACACATTAATACTCACCACACAGCAAAAATATAAATGGCTATATTTAGAATGATCAGAGCACACTAACCATAACGACATTGTGCATCATCCTTGCAACTGGAATCTGTGTGGCTGAAACAACCTTTTGTCTTTTTGGTTTAGGTGTCACATGCAGAGGTCCAGATGCATGTTGTTCAGCATGGGTAACTTCACTTCCAGATTGTGTAGCTTGAGCAGATTTAGCAACTCTTTTCCCTTTCGCTTTACTAACCACCTTCTACAATGTATAAGAATGAAAATTAGTGATGGTTCAGCATGGGTTAACTAATGATGAAGGTCATATAGTCACAAACCAATTTGGGCCTTAGAATCTGAGTTGCAGGTGGATGCTGCTCCTCAGTTGATGGTTGCTGCTCCTCAATTGATGGTTGCTGCTGACCCTCATCAACAATTGGAGCATCATCCTCTTGACCCTCCACAGAATGTTGTTGTTTCTTCTATTGAAATGATAAAAAACACAAAACTTTGATAAGAGGAACAATTAACTAACTAGATAAAATAAAGAAAATCTAAAACACCATACCTTCTTTCTAGCATTTGGATCGTATCTTGGAACAGCAGGATTCTTGCACGTCCTGGCATTATGCCCGAAAGTTTGACATCTTGTACATCTATATTTTTTGTTACTCCTTTTGAGTTTAGTGGGGTCCTCCTCATCTACTTCCCTCCTCCTCAACTTTTTGGGTCTTCCTGGACCCCTCTTATGCATTGGTGGGAGGATTTCTTCAACATCTACGTTAGGCCACATGTTCTGCCCATTAATAGGGCTTATGTAATGACCATAACACTTCTCATACATACTCTTCCTATAGTAATAATGGACATATTTTGTTGGGTCCTCTCCCTTAAATGTCATGGCTGCAATAACATGTCCACAAGGGATGCCTACCAATTCTCAAAAATTGCAACTACAGGTTTGTTTTCTTAAATCCACTATGAATTTTTCACCAAATGTCATGTGGGTGACCTCAAGCAACATTGGTCCACACCATGATGAAACCCAATGACTACTGTGTAGTACCTCAAAATCCAACTTTTTTTTAGACTTAGGCATAACATCTCCTAGATATTTACTACACTTTTCCCACATGTTTGCAATTCTTCCCATCAAGTAGGTTCTTATCCACTCACACATAGTAAGGATTGGCTTATCTCTAGCTATAAGAATTGTTGCATTGAAAGCCTCACTAAGGTTGTTCATTAACACATCACATTTAGGGTAATAAGAGAAAGCATACTTACACCAACTTCTTCTAGGGATGGCCACTAACCAATCATGTG
This sequence comes from Cyamopsis tetragonoloba, assembly GCA_037177725.1. Taxonomy (NCBI): domain Eukaryota; kingdom Viridiplantae; phylum Streptophyta; class Magnoliopsida; order Fabales; family Fabaceae; genus Cyamopsis; species Cyamopsis tetragonoloba. The sequence continues at coordinate 48,462,402 of CM074119.1, read as the reverse complement.
CTGCCTCGTTGATTTCTTTCAACTCTACCATCTTTGCCAAGAAGGCTGCTTCATATGTTGCCTTTGTTGCTCCCATCATTAAGTCTCTCATGAGGGTTCCCCCACCAAACTTCTTCTTGAAGTTGTTGTAAAGATGCCTCAAGCAAAACCTATGCTCCACTCCTTGTAAAATGTCATCAAACACTTGCAAAAGATCCTAATACACAACATACACAAGTTTTAAAAAATTGAAGGACTTAAAACAAAGAAATTCAAGCAAATTAATACCTTCTATTGGTCACTGATGAAAATCCATATATTGGTCTCCACTCCTCCAATGTCAGACAGTAGTAGCTCCAGGAACCACCTCCAGTTTTCCTTGTTCTCAACATCAATAACAGCATAAGCCAATGGATAATATTGATCATTTGGGTCCCTTCCCACAGCAATTAGAAGTTGACCTCCATACTTAGTTTTGAGGTGACAACCATCAACCCCAATGAATGGTCTGCAGCCAGCTTTGAACTCCTTTTTACATCCATCTAAACATACATAGAATATCCCAAACCTTGGTTGCAATGTTGGTTCAGGTCTATTCAAATAAATCTTAACACTGTTGCTTGAACATGATCTCTTCAATTCTGCCCTATACCTCCACAACTGAGTATATTGCTTAACTGCATCACCTTCCACCACCTTTTTTGCTATCTTCTTAGCATTAAATGCCACAGTGACACTAATTCCAGCATTGAATGTACTCCTCACCTCCTCCATAACATGACCCAGCTTAATACTAGTGTTTGTCCTGAACTTGTTAATCATCGACGTTGCAACAAATTTTGCAGTGGCATTACTATTGTTGAAAACTCTATTACAAGTGTGTGGCTGTATTAGTGTCTTCAACCTATATGTGTGACTCATTCCAACCCTGCTAACATAGGCCATGAACTTACATTTCTTCTTAGCCTTAGCCTTACAAACTGCCCTCACCCTCACTTTGTCATTCTTGGGAAATGTCACCTCTCTCCCATTAATCACATTATACTCTAGCATTGCTTCCTTGAATTGTTGTAAAGACCTAAACTCCATTCCTAAAGCCCACTTGAAATCTTTTCCCACGTCTTTCTTTCTAAATTGCTTATACTTGGGTCTACCTTCATTGCCTTCTTAATTACCATCAATGTCAGAATCTTCACTTAACAATTCCTCACTATGATATTCATCATCAAGGTTGTCAGGTGCAAACTGTTCATTGGGTACAAACTCCTCATTGGGTATATTCTGACCAAATAAATTCTTCTTTGCAGATGCTTCAAACTTCTTAGGGTGTCCCCTCATAGGTCTTTTGTTAGGGGTAGTTTTAAACGTTCCCCTTTTAGACCCCTGCTCAGAACCCTTAGCTTCAGGTCCAATGCTTGTCTGTTCTCTAGCTGCTGAGCTATTTTCACCACCCACATCAGATTGGCTCAAAAACTCTTCAAAATCTTGCCCAACTGGTCTCTTTTCACCACCCACAACTCCCTGGCCCAATAACTCGTCAAACCCATCATCAAGGCCCAAGTCTCTTTCCTCCTCACTATCATTGAAAACTATTTCTGTCACACATTCTACATCACTTCCACCCCCATCATTCCAACCTTCTTCAAAGCCATCATGTTCATACCCATCTTCCTCGTGCTCATCCTCCTCTTCATGCCCCTCTTCTTCATTCCCATCTTCCCCATACCCAATTCGAGGGACAACATTAATTTCTTCAGCTTCATGCTCAACATAGACATCCAACTCTTCTCCCGTACGCAATGCCACACCCAACATTTCATTAGTTACAGGGGGAATTATCAACCATCTTAAGCCCCTGTTCAAAATCTTCTACTTTAGGATTTTCCCACCACATTCTAAATCTCTGCTTATACTTGAACTCCTTCTTCATTATATCAACTAATTCAAAAAAACTAAACTTATCTGGGTCTAAATTTGAAAAGGCATGTTCTTCCCCTGGTTCATAGTGTAATGTGGGATGAGTTACAAAACGACCCATGTGGTGGACAACTAGAACAAAAGCCATCCTGTACAATAAAAGACAAACCAAAAATAATATAAATGAAGAACATCATTTACAAAAAGACAACCATCATAGTTAGGGCAACATGGTGGGGAAGGGATTTTGGGGGATTTTCGATTTCCATATAATATAATAATAGAAGAAGGAAATATAATAATACAAAGCAAGGATTCATGGTCCCCACAAGGAAGAAGGACAACGAAAATACCTGATTCAAGTTTGGTCTTCACGCGTCTACTTCGAGTTTGGTCTTCACGCGTCAATGGAGTCTCTCACGTGTCGTCTTTCCAGCAAAGCAACAACGATGGAGGATGGCGATGGAGGATGGAGATGGAGCGTTAGGGTTTTGGTTTTCAATTTGTGAGTGAAGTTACTCTGTGACCCCTGTTTCCTAATGCCTTCGTGGACCCAAAATCATGCCATGTCACATGCTTACGTGGCAAAATGTTAACCCAGCTCAGCACTTAACAGATTAAGTTAACAGCAGGGATGAATGGACAAATATTTTAAAAAGTTTGATTTTGCAACAAATTTTTTTTTTGCAGGGACTAAAAGCCAAAACCGAGTATTTTACAGGGACGAAAAGCTTATTTAAGCCATTAATTATTTTTTGCTTATATATGAATCCGGAGATAGTATATAAAACACATATTATAGTTACTAACGGTTACCATAGCATTCATGTCAATTCTCAATGCACCTATCCATTTTTTTCCGTCAATTACTATTTTGTTTTGCAACTCTTCACATCCATACTTCCATGAGTCTATTTAATTTTTTAATCGGCTAAACACACACCCCACACTACACTATTTATAATTATACTCCACCGGAGATCGAACCCATCTCCTTCAGCTCAAAAAACTCTTCTTTATGTCACTTGAGCTACAAGCTCTCGACATGAGCCTATATAAATTGTGATTAGCTGAAGTGGTAATTAAATTAAATTCTAAATTCTGATGTGTGATATATATTGTTGGTTCTGTTTAATTACCTGCAAAACAGAACGACTCTGATTCCTTCTTTTTCACTAAAGAGAGTAGTTGTTCTGTTTCAGCAGGACAAAACAGACCAAGCTCTTCTTCTGCTGCTGTTTACCTGATCACAAATGCTAGCTTAATTTGCTGTTTCCATTTCTGTCTAGTTTTTGTTTACATGTTGATCAGTTGAGGTCATACTCGCGATTTCAGACGTGTGGTTAAGGTGAGCTTTGTAATTTGTAAATAATAATAGTAATAAAGACATACTTCCTTCATTTTTATTTAACTATTTGGAGAGAGAAAAACACACATATTAAGAAATGTAATAATTGTTATAGTTTTTTCAAAATAAATTTATTTTAAACACTCCATAATACTCTTTATCTCCCATTGTTTGATTGGTTCGATAGTAGGGCATTGATTAACCTCCAATTAAACATAAAGTTAGAATTAATAAAAGTACAATTAATGTTACATTAAAAATATAAATAGACAGATAAATAAAAATCAAATCTTTTTTTCTATTCGAATATTTAAATAGGAACGAAAAAAAGTAATATATAGTAGTAGTATATAAGGGTATCTACGTAGTTGTATAGAGCTCTTTCTCTTTCTTTTACTTATGTGTTTGTATATAAATGCGGTTCTGGTACAAAACTGATGGTGTCTCAAAAATATTTCTTGGGCAAGAACTTTTATGTTTTTGTCAATCGCATCCAGTTTATTTATGCAGATTTTGGTAGCCTTGAACAGAATAAAACAATGTGTACTAATTTTTGTTTGGTGCATCAGTAAAGAGGAATGGAACAAGACACTGAGGCCAATAAATGGGACAGATTGATTCTATTAAAAAAGGTTGAAGGGAAGAAAACATAACAGAACAACACATAAAACAATTATCATTATTTTCCTAGAGTCATTTTTTATTAACAAAATAATATATATTAAAATTTCTTAAACCTTATATTATTTTTTTCCAACAAAAAATATTTTTTAATTTATTTTTAAAAAATTTATATAATAAAAATATATTCAACATAATTTATGTTTAATAATTATTTTTAAAAATATATTTAATAATTGTATTTATTGAGAGAAGTTTGTATTTAATAATTTATTTTTTCATAAAATATTAATAAAAAATTAATATATTTTAAAATTATTATTTAGTTATACTCATAATTTTTAAAAAAAGAAATTTAAAAAAATATACTTTTTGTTTTTTCTTTAATTTTATACTTTCTATAAAGTAAAGTAAAATTTTATAGGTATTATAAAAAATATTTTTATATTTTAATCCGCACTAAATACAAAATAATACATATATTTCTGTTCTATGGTCACTAAACATAGTACAGGTTTCTATATCATCTCCTTCCATTTTGTTCTGTACTATTACCAAACGCTACCTTTAAACTTATAATTATCATTATGAATCATGGACACACAGTTGTTTTAGTCAGGTAGCTTGTTTTAATTTGTTTTATTTAATTATAACTTGTAGACTATGGTTAATGTCAAGGAAAACTTTATTGTCATTTTCTTTTATCTATTATTATTCATTTTTAATTATTTTAATAATATTTATATGTTAATAATATGATTTCATTGGTTGAAAAAAATCAATTAAAAAATATTAATAAGAAAATGACAATAAATAAAAAGAAGTAGCAATAAACCCACCCTAATGTCAATAGATGTTTGATTTAGTTTCCTCTTGCGATATTTGAAATGCATGGATACATGTGTATATTAATAAAAGGCTAATTTAAATTATATGTTGGGAATATAAAAAGATTTTAATGTAGCTTCAAATTGGTCTATCTGAATTCAGTCCTTAATCTTAACTGTATCTAATTAAATTTTAGTGGTCTTTTAATTCAATTTATTGTCAATTCCCACTCAATTTGTAGTAATACGTTATGACATTCAGGCCCAGTTTGATGTATGCAGTCGAACTTCTATATCTAATTATTGATCAATGAAAAATATATTAATTAGAGGGGAAGAAATTGAATAGTTCGATAGTTAATTTGCCCCTTATTTTTTAAATGAAACACATTAATATTTCTTCCATTTCATAAGCTATCTTGTTTTAATTTTTTTTATTTGTATCGAAAATATTGTTGTTTTATATTTTTAAAGTATAACTAATTTTTTATTTATTTATTTATATCCCCTCACTTAATGATTATCTATTATATTTTCAAGAGACTAATAGGGGTACTTTGGTCTAAAATATAAAAAAATGACATAATTATTATTCTTCTAAATGTACGTAGAAACCTAAAACAATATAACATATGAACTGAGAGAGTATATTAATTTTTTTTCTATGTACCTTAAACTGAGATGAAATATAAATTTATTAAAGTAATTGAAATAAACCATTTTTTGTATTTTGTAAGGTTCCGCTAAGTTCATAGGAGAGACGATCTACAGTGGGAGATCCCGTGTTCGAATCTCACCTATACCAAATTCCTGGGAATCCCACCTATACCAAATTCCTGGGGCCCAGCACCAGCCATGCAGACCGAACGGGATTAGTGTTATCCTAAGGGTGGGGAAACTCGTGATTATATAATAATTAAAAAAAAAATTGTATTTAAGTCCATTTATCTAAAGAAACTAACATAGATTAATATTAATTTAGAGTTCTAACGATAACGTTTAGTAACGGTACAGAATGGAACATAGTGGAACAAAATAGAACTATGTACTGTATTTGGTGACCATGAAATATAACCGGACCATAAGTATTATTTTGTATTTAGTGCATATTAAAATATAAAAATAGTATATAAGGTATAAAATTAAAGACCAATAAAATAGTATATTTTTTTAATTTCTTTTTTTAAAAAATATGATATAACTAAATAATAATTTTAAAATACATTAAATTTTGTATTAATATTTTATGAAAAAAATTAAATTATTAAATACAAACTTCTCTCAATAAATAAAATCATTAAATATATTTTTAAAATAGTTATTAAATATAATTATGTTGAATATATTTTTATTATGTAAATCTTTTTGAAATATATTTTTTAAAAGTATTTTTTCGAAAAAAATAATATAAGGTTTAAGGAGTTTAAATATATATTATTTTGTCAATAAAATTGACTCTGTGAAAATAATGATAATTCTTCTGTGTTCGGTGTTGTTCTCTTCTGTTCCACCATTTTCAATGGAACCAATATGTCTCATTCATTTGCTTCAGTGTCCTGTTCTGCTCCTTTGATTGACATTAGCCAAGCACTACTAAAGATTCAACATATATCAAATTTGTTTCTAAAGATTAAAAATATTATCAAATTAGTTTTTCAAATATTTAAAACATATCAAAATATTCTCTCAAAATGTATGTAATAAATCTTTAAAGGACTAATTTAGTGATAAAAGAATTTGCAAGAACTAATTGGTATCTAACAAATCTTAATATAAATTTGATTCTTCTAACCTGTGCAATATTGCACAGGTTAAGAAAACAAAAGTAGAAAGTTTTTATAAAAAAAAAAACAAAAATTTAGTGGGTGTTTGGTATCGGTTCCAGGAATGTCACTTAATGCAAGATATATTCATATTTGGTAGAAGACACAAAGAAAAGTTTTCTGGGGTAAGTAACATTCCCAAAGATCTTAGAATGTGAAGGAAGTTCATTTTTTACATTCCTACATAAATATGTAGGTATCTTGAACTTTCTCGAGAATCATTTGTCCAGCAAAGACATTTCCAGTAAAGTCACTAAAAAATATGCCTCATACCCAAACACTCCCTTAATGGGATTGTGTTTAACATACAATTAATGATATGCTTTTTTTCATCTTTAATTTTTTAACACGTGCACAGGTTAAAAAAATCGATATAAATTATTCTGCTTACCAAATTTCCAAACGAAATATAAATTTTACTAATGTATATGAAATAAATTAAAGGTTTTTTCTTTTCTATAAAAATAACTTAAATTAACTCAAAAATGAAGTGCAATTGAAGACTTTAATAGTTGAAATTTGTGCAGGTAAATATATCAGCTCAAAATAATGGTAAACTTATTCCATATAAAACTAATCCGTCATGCGTTCTGGCATGTTGATCATGACCTCCGTTCTGGCCTCCGGTGCGATGGTGTGGCATTTCTGACCACTCAACTGGCAATGAGGGTGGGGTACCTGCTAGCACTCCGACGATCAAGTCAGGGATTTTTCTCAGAGAGTATAGCTCTAGTGTTCTAGTGAGCCAAACATACCAAATGAAGATAAGAGACATGTATTTATAGAGATTTGTGGGCTGCGAAAGTCAAACCTATCATTGTCACATCCCCATGAATCACGACACTAAGTACACATCTATAACTAACCCCACATAGGGGAGACATGCCTTGTGCCTCATGCTGCGTATCCAAGTCGTGACATCTACGACATGATCCTGACGGCATAACCTACCCATGTGTCCCCACCTTACCTTGTACTCACGGGTTAGATTCATAACAATTGCCCCCAAGTCAGCGATATGTTCTCAACATGTCGTTGACTTTCTTTTCCGACATGCTTTCACGACTTCGTCCCCATATTATGTCGTTGTCACTTGGATTTCTCTGCGCGACTTCATCCCCATATTAGGTTGTTGTCATTTGGATTCCTCCGTCAATTTTCATCCTGACACGTGTCTTCATTGGATTGGCCACGACTCTTCGTGGGCCGCGCCCATCATGGCTCTGTCACATCAAGCCTGCGCGCATTTAATGTGCCCTAGGCCGTTAGTTTTCCTCCACACTTTCTATCTTCCCTCGTTCCTATAAATACTCCCTTCTTTTATTCGTAAATACTTTTCACCTTCAAGCTTCCCTGCATACCTTCTTTCATTCTGCTGCTAGCCAACCTTTTCATGTTGCCTTCTTCCCATTTTCAACCTTCTTCTCAACTTTTCCAGGTATTTCCTTTGTTCCTTACTTGTTATCTTCGTGTAATTTCTTTCCATTTTCTTTATTTTCCCACATTCCACCCTGAGAGGCCTACTAACTTTCCCCCAGGAGAATCTCTCTATGGAGAGGTTGGAGAATTCGTTGGCTCACCCTCTGGACTTGAAATTAGTGATGGTAGCGGGCACCATATTCCCACTCCCCCTTCAACGTCTGGTTTTGATGACGAACCTCTTTTTGAGGCTTTTGGGGAGAATGTCCCTGGTATCCAACAAAAGATTCCCTTTTATGGGGCTTCTTTTTCGTTATCTGTTGCCCCCAAACCTTTAAGGTATGGAGTTTATAAATACGAATATGAAGAGTCTTCTGAAGGTAGTGACGATGCTGTGTCTTCTAGATTACATCTCCCTGTACCCTTAGTTGTCTGCACTTCTTCAAGCTCCTTTTCTTCCCCCTCTTCCTTTAGCACTAATTCTTCTGATTCTACTTCCTCTGACCCTTTATATGTTCCTCCTATTTCTGTTGTAGAACCCATGTCGTCTTTAGACCCCATCTTGAATTCTGAGTCACCAGTGACTTCCATTCCAGCCGCAGTTGCCCAAAAACCTTCCAAAAGCAAAGCCCTAGAATGTCGTCACCAAATGATTTACGAGTGGTATGGCCCACCCAAGAAGGTCGCCAAAATTGAAGTTCCCAAAAAACTCCAGGGCATTCGGGAGGTAAGGAAGATGTATTTGATTAACCACGACATATTACAGGTGACCTCCAGGATATCCACGACATTAAGACTTCATGTCGCGGATGTATAGTTTCAGGAGGCTATGCATTTCCTAGGAGCTGTTCTAGAGGAAGAAGTCCCTTCTGCTCCTGTTATCTTGTACTAGGCTGAGCGCATGGATCCCAACAAGAGGATAGGTTCCCTCCCCCGAAAGGACGCACCAGACTTCATGATGCTTTATGAATATTTCTTTCGCGACATTCGCCTTCATTACCTTCAAGAGGCTGATACTTTCGTGACGGATCAAGGCTCATTGCTTGATTTCGACCACGCCATCATCGCTGGACTTCGTGAATTTTCGGGAAAGCATGGTCTCGTAAAATGTAAAGACATGATTCGAAGTCATTGCATAAGCCGTGTCGATACTTTGGGTAATACGGCTTTCCACCATCTATTCTTACCTTGTATACTATTGTTATCGTTATCCTGTAGTGATTGTTCTTGTCTTGTTTAATCATGACTTCTGTTTTATTTATTTTGTATTTACCACGACTTTGTTTAACTTTTGCAGGTGCAATCATGTCGGCTTATGCCCAGATGATGAAGAAAAAAGGAGCCATGACCAAAAAGGCGAGAAAGGAGACCCCTGCTCAGAATTTGGAGCATGAGATTCTCACTGATCATGGAGCACCCTCACTTGTTGTCCCTCAACCAACTGCTGTTGCTGCCCCCCTCCTTTCAAACCTCATGCTTCCCGGAAGAAGAGGATTGTGCTTCACAATCGCGTGCGCTCGCTAGCCCCTGCATTTCAGGACATGGAATCGCACAATCCTGGGCAACGAGATGAGATCTCTATCTCCGATGATGATGACGGGGAGACCATCGGTCGCACTCTGAAGCAATCTAGAGGTTAGTTATTGCCTTGTCCGGGAATATTGTATTTCCCTTGTTGTTTACTAACTACACCATTTCTGGTTGTGATGTCGTGATATTTTTGCTTGTAGCTGGCATAGCACCAGACTCTTCCTCCAAGCCCCCTTCTTCATCTCGTTGGGAAGGTTTCAAAGCTCTCGTTGTCTCCTTTAACCACAGGGAATTCTTTCATGAACTTCCTCGAGTTGTACTAAAGGTATGCCGTATTGTGTCTAATATTGATTAAGTTTATGTTGTTCTTACTTACGATGTCGTGTTTTGAGTCGTTCCTTATGTCGCTTATTTCACAGGTGAATGTCACGGAATCTCTCGGCTGGATGATACGTCAGTCTGCCCTGCTTATTTTTTTCCACGACGAGTTGGATAAGCCCAACCCAACCGCCGATCTTGAGAAGAAGCTCCAAACTACTAGAGCTTCTGCATAAAAACAAATTCAAGCTCTTATCGAGGAGCGAAATGAGTTGAAGACTTCTCAATCATCTCTCCGATCCGAACTATCCACTGCATCCTCCAATTTTGATTAATTAAAGCTGGAGAATGCCAGGCTTTCTGAAGAAAAGAAGGATGCTCTAGCTGCCTTATCTAAGGCTAAGGAGGAGGTGACCGCTTTGCATGGGAAGAACAATATCCTTACTCTATCCTGTGACCAACTGTCATCGAAAAAGATGGCGTTAGAGGCGGAGAATGAGAACCTGCGTGCGGAGATGCGCCAGAGGGAAGTGCTTATCTCGGAGAGGGCATATATGGCATTTTCTAGTTGCCTGAAGCAGGTGGAATTCCTAAATCCTGGGGTACATCTCACTTACAAAGGTGTTCATCTTCTCCACAGGGTCGAGGGCGGTAAGCTTCTGGATTACGATAACGATCCCCCGACGTGCGTGGACCTCAATGATCCAGAGTTTGAGGCCTTCGATCCTCATGCCTATGAATCTGCCCCCTGGGTTGGCTGAAGCCTAGGAAGCCGTTCCCGCCAATACTTCCACTTTCTCCACCAATCCTTGGCTTTTAAATTTACTTTGTAATAGACAGATTTGCTACTTTATGAATTTTTTTCTTATCTATTGACTTCACGCTATTTTGTTGCATGGTACTCTTATGACATTTTATCGCTTTTATGTTTTATTGCAACTTCTGCTCCTTTGTTATTACTGTGATTGGGGTAAGTCGTGACTTCTGCTTGGGGCAAGTCGCCCTTGTTGGGGTGTGACACCCAAACTACCCAAAACATATTTATTATAAAAGGACATAATTTATTGATCATGAGTATAAATATTAATAATTTCTATCCAACATTTAATTAATACATACTGGGTTCAAAATATCAAATAGTCAAAACGTACTCAATTGACCCAGATGTCAACGTCTCAGAGCTTAGACCTTTTTTAATACATAATAAAAAATGTGTATCAAACACGTGAGTGTATTAAATTATTCCTTTCGCGCAGAAAACTTCTGAATCCAACTGGTTGATAAGACTAACAACCAAGTATGTATCACCGAACTACTGTTCCTCCTCGACTAGCTCCTCATTGACAATGACGTGGTCGTCTTTATCTAAATAATATATTATAATTCATACAGTCACAGAAACACATAGGGGTGTGTAGTGTACACACAATTTAAACGGAGGTAATAACCATATCAAACGCACACACAATAATATTAGTTAATAACTAATCATCCAAATCAATATTTATCGATCTTTCACGTATAATGATTTCAAATGAAATCAAGTACATAATTATTACCAATCAACCACACACAAATAATATTAATTAATAAATCATCCATCTTATCACATCTCTTTTTGGTCATATGTATGCAACACCCATCCTAGGTACCATACAATGACGCACACGTGAATGGGATTACATGCCCGCAATCCAAGGTACCACAGTGTCATATCACATTTTCTTTGGCTATATGTATGCAACACCTATCCCGGTACCATACAATGCCAGGTCATATGTATGCAACACCCATCTCAGGTACTATACAATGACATATCACATCTCATATCGACTAACTGTATGCAACACCCTAGCATTACACTCTACTACCAATTACAGTGAATTTAGTGTCAATAAGGATAACTCATAAATTTCACCAATCACATCAAGGTAGTATACACAAATTATTAGCACCAAAAATAGCAATCATCATCAATTAAATAATTTCTTGACTAAATCATAAACGTATAAAAAACGTAATCATAAAAGTAATAGTATTACATAAATATTTTATAAATAATATTTATATAATATATTAATAACGAGAGATTAAGGTTTCTCTCAAATATAACACCTCTAATATAGCTACTAGCCCCCTTGCATGTATACTAACATCCCCCCTTATCTCGGGTAATTGTTTGATTTCTTCTAGAAATAATTTTGGGAAACCGCTGCCTCGGAAGCTCCTTACTTGATATTAATAATAGCACTCAAATAATTTTTATTCACACGTTTCAGTACGTACGCCCATAGAATAACGGAGCAACAACGAGAGAATTGAAATGTGATGCAAAATATGCATCAAAACATAGCCTTTTATAGGCTAAATGCTGGAATTAAAAAATATTAGAATGAATGAATGGAGAATGAGCTAATGATGGCCTTTGGCTATTGTGATTTAAACAAAGCTAAGTGGTGGAATTTTAAATTGAAAGTGGAATAGCATTAGCTACCACTACATATAATAAACGTTATCATTCTAATAATAATGTTACTACCATATACTACTTTCCATATCATCATATTCATATAAAGAACATCTTAATCATTTTGAAAGTTAATGGCCAATCGTTGGTACTCACATACATTTCACTAGCATACTTACTTTTTCATATAATTATATAAACATATAAATTATATAAAACCATGTGCAAGGTATGATGTGCAAATATTTTTCTTTATCATTTTTTTTTAAAGAATATATATAAAAAATTAGGATGTTATAATTCTTCCCAACAAATAAGAATTTTTGTCCCCAAAAATAACTTACCTCAATTAAATAGATACGGATAAGATTCTCTCATTTGATTTTCTAATTCCCATGTGGCGTCGGTTGGATTTGAACTATTCCAGATGACTTTGACCAAAGGTATGGTTCTTCCTCTTAGTTGCTTATCCTTCATGTCCTCAATTCTTACAGGCAATACATCATACGTAAGATTTTCTCGAATCTGTACTGTATCAGGTTCTATGACATGAAGGATTAGGAATATACTTCTTAAGCTGAGACACATGAAAAACATCATGGAGTTTAGAAAGAAAGGGTGGCAAAGCAATTTGATAAGCTACTGGTCCTATCTTTTTAAGGATTTGAAAAGGTCCAATGAATCTAGGAGTAAGCTTTTTAGACTTTACGGATCTACCAACCCCAGTCACTGGAGTGACACTCAAAAACACATGTTCGCTTTCTTGAAATTCAATGGGTCTTCTCCTTTTGTCAGCATAATTCTTCTGCCTGCTTTGAGAAGTCCGTATCTTTTCTTGAATCATTTTGATCTTCTCAGTGGTTTGTTGTACAATTTTTGATCCTAACAGTAAATTCTCTCCAGACTCGAACCAACACAACGGGGTCCTACACTTCCTCCCATATAATACCTCATAAGGTTCCATCCCTATCCTAGAGTGATAACTATTATTGTAGGTAAATTCTATTAAAGGCAAAATCTTATCCCGATTCCCCTTTCTTCTAACACACAAGCTCGGAGTAAATCTTCTAAGGTTGAATCGTGCGCTCCGTTTTTCCATCAGTTTGAGGATGATAGGCTGAACTAAGTTGAAGTTTTGTGCCCAAAGCTTGTTGCAGACTAGTCCAAAATCTGGATGTGAATCGAGGATCCCTATCTGAAACAATTCTTAATGGAATCCCATGAAGCCTAACAATCTCTTTGATGTACAACTGGGCTAACTTCTCAAAAGGGTATCTCATACTTAAGGGTAAAAAGTGTGCTGACTTTGTGAGTCTATCCACTATAACCCAAATAGCATCATATCCCATAGAATTTCTTGGTAATCCAACAACAAAATCCATAGAAATACTATCTCATTTACATTCTGGAATATTCAAAGGTTGGAGAAGTCCGGTAGGCTTTTGATGCTCAACCTTAGCCTTTTGACAAGTCAGGCAGGTTGACACATATTGAGCAATTTCTTTCTTCGTTCCTGGTCAAAAGAACATTTTCTTGAGATCTTGGTAATTTTTGTTGCTCTAGGATGAATACTCAGATTACTCTTATGAGACTCGTCCAACAACATCTTCTTTATTTCAAAGTCAGAAGGTATGCAGATTCTTCCTTTGTATCTAAGTATCCCATCTGTTCCCTCTGAAAAATCTGGCTCCTTATTCTCCTTCATCCTTTCCTTTATATCTTGAAGATATCCATCAGCTGCCTGAACGAATTGAACTTGTTTGAAGAAATCACTTGATATCTTCAAGGTGCTCATAATGATCTTTCCAGGATGAAATTCATATACTAGCCTTAGATCTCTAAATTCCTCGACCAATTCCAGCTCCTTAACCATCATGGCTGATATGTGCGATGTCTTCCTACTTAATGCATCTGCAACCACGCTTTTCCTGGATGATATAACAACTCGAAGTCATAATCCTTGATGAATTTCATCCAATGTCTTTGCCTCATATTGAGTTCCTTTTGATCAAACAAATACTTCAGACTCTTGTGATCATTGAAAACTTCAAATTTGGCTTCGTAGAGATAGTGTCTCCATATCTTCAATACAAACACTATTGCAACCAACTCCAAGTTATGGGTAGGATAATTCTTTTCATGCGTCCTTAGCTGTTTGGAAGAATAGGCTATGACTTTTCTTTCTTGCATTAGCACGCATCCTAAGTCCATCTTTGATGCATCACAGAATACTTCAAAGGATCTTTGAGAGTCTGGTAAAGTCAACACTGGTGCTGTTGTCAACTTCTTTTTAAGCTCCTGAAATCTATCCTCACATTCCTGCATCCATAAGAATTCTTGTCCTTTCCGCGTAAGCCTAGTCAATGGGGAGAATATCTTAGAAAATCCTTCTATGAATCTCCTATAATATCCTGCAAGACCTACAAAACTCCTAATTTCAGTCACAGTCTTAGGTCGTTCCAACTTCAATACTGCCTCAACCTTTGATGGATCAACAAATATTCCTTCCTTAGAGATCACATGTCCTAGGAACCTTACTTCCACTAAAAAAAATTCACATTTGGAAAATTTTGCATAAAGTTGTTTTTCTCTTACAACTTGCAAGACTATCCTCAGGTGTTCCTCATGTTCTTCTCTACTTCTAGAATATATCAGAATATCATCAATGAAAACAACCACAAACTTATCAAGGTAAGGTCGGAAAATCCTATTCATGTAATCCATAAAAATGGCTGGTGCATTTGTTACTCCAAAAGGCATCATTAAATATTCATAGTGTCCATACCTAGTCCTAAATGTAGTCTTTGTAATATCTTCCTCCTTAACTCGAATTTGGTGATATCCTGACCTAAAATCTATCTTTGAAAACACTACAGCTTCTTTCAATTGATACTTATTCTTAATGGTCACTTTGTTCAACTTTCTATAATCCACACAAAGCCTAAAACCTCCATATTTCTTCTTGACTAACAACACGGGTGCTCCCCAAGGTGATACATTGGGTCGAATGAACTTCTTTTCCAATAGCTCCTCAATATGTTTCTTCAATTCAGCTAGTTCAGCGGGAGACATCCAATAAGGTGCTGCTGATATGGGCGCTGCTCCTAGAACTAAATCTATGGAAAAATCTATCTCTCTCTTAGGTGGCAAACCATGAATGTCGTCTGGAAATACTTCCGAAAATTCCTTAACCACGGGAAAACTCATCAAATCATTTTCCCTATCAACTTCCAAAGAAGAGAGTAACATGTGTAGTTGGACTTCTTTTTTAAGAGAAGCTTCAACTTGGTTGGCAGATATAAAATCTTTTTCATTAGGTTCAACAGGTTTAGACTCAAAGATTAGGGATTTACTAGAAAAATCCAGTAGGATATGGTTAAAAGATAACCAATTCATGCCAAGGATAATATCTATCTGTGATAGAGGCAGACAGATCAAGTCAGC
Source organism: Cyamopsis tetragonoloba (assembly GCA_037177725.1). Lineage (NCBI taxonomy): Eukaryota > Viridiplantae > Streptophyta > Magnoliopsida > Fabales > Fabaceae > Cyamopsis > Cyamopsis tetragonoloba. The sequence goes on along the minus strand of CM074119.1, from coordinate 48,446,709 downwards.
AAGAAACTTTCTATTTTCAATAATGATGGAACATTGAAAACAGGCTAAAGCAGTCATTACAAGGTCATTAGTAGGGGTAGACACAAACAGATCATAATTCAATGAAGAAACATGTAATTTCAAATTCTTCACACAATCAAGAGAAACAAAGGAGTGAGTAGCATATGAATCATACAGTACAACAAAGATCTTATTATTAATAATGCATTTACCTTGTATCAAATTTTCGGACCGAGCGGCTTCAACACCACTAAGAGTAAAGACCCTCCCTGTGGTCTTTGGTCTTGTTGCTTGTTCGCTTCTCAAAGCTGGCTCAGCTCTTTGTTGACTGCATTGACCAGCGTAGTGTCCAATCTTTCCAAACTTAAAAAATACTACTCCTTTCTTAGGACAGTCTCTAGTAGCATGATTTTTGCCACATTTGTGACAACGCTCTCCTGCCTTCCAGTTTGACGATTGTCGGTGTTGTTGACTGTGTCCAAACTCATATGGTTTCTTGTTTTGGTGTTCCTTCTTCTTCTGCTGAGGACCATAGTTCTTAGCCCTATAGTCTCTTTCCAAATCTTATAGAGCTTGACACTTGTCCACCAATTCAGGGAAATTCGTAATCCCATGAGTTATTATTGCCCTCCTCAACTCATAACGAAATCCCTCTTCGAATTCCTTGTACTTCCAACTTTCGTCAGGATGATATTGATAATAGGTAGAGTACTTTGAGAGAGCATCAAATTTTATAGCATATTCTCCTACGGACATTGTGCCTTCTCTCAAATAAAGAAATTCAGATTCCTTTGCCCTTCTAACAGTGTTAGAAAAATACTATCCCAAAAACTTTTCTAGAAATGATGCCCAAGTAATTGGCTCTCCAACAGGTATCAACTGTCAAGTTACCCTCCACCACTGCTCAGCATATCCTTCTAGCGTATACACAGCGTAAGTTACTTTCTGCTCATCGGTACAATTCATCGCCAAGAATATCTTTTCAAGTTTCTGAATCCAAAGTTCTGCTCCATCGGGATTATAACCTCCCTTAAATGTAGGCGGATTGTTCCTTTGAAAATCACTCAATCCTTCAGCTCCTTTTTTTTTTTTGTCTTTCTTGACTAATTTCTTGTGCTAGTTCGGTCATTGCCATTGCCATTTCATGAATTGCTCCAAAGGACTCATCAAAATCGCGATATGCCTTCCTAGCCATTGTTTAAACGGGAACGAATAATATTTGGAACCAAATCTGTTAGGAATCTAATATCATCATCTTTTGGGAAGACGATCTTAGCAGACCCTTAACCTAGGCCTATTTGGACATGACTTGCTCTGATACCACTTAATTGTGACACCAAAACTACCCAAATCATATTTATTATAAAAAGACATAATTTATTCATCATGAGTATAAATATTAATAATTTCCACCCAATATTTAATTAATACATACTGAGTTCAAAATATCAAATAGTCATAACATACTCAATTGACCCGAATGTCAACGTCTCAGAGCTTAGACCTTTTTAATACATAATAAAAATGCGAATCAAACACGTGAGTGTATTCAATTATTCCTTTCGCGCAGCAAATTTCTGAATCCAACTGGTTCATAAGACTAACAACCAAATACGTATCATCAAACTATTGTTCCTCCTCGACTAGCTCCTCGTTGACAATGACGTGGTCGTCTTTATCTAAATAATATATTATAATTCATACAGTCACAGAAACACAAAGGGGTGAGTAGTGTACACACAATTTAAACGGAGGTAATAACCATATTAAAAGTACACACAATAATATTAGTTAATAAATAACTAATCATCCAAATCAATATTTATCGATCTTTCAGGTATAATGATTTCCAACGAAATCAAGTACATAATTATTATCAATCAACCACACACAAATAATATTAATTAATAAATCATCTATCTTATCACATCTCTTTTTGGTCATATGTATGCAACACCCATCCTAGGTACCATACAATGATGCACACGTGATTGTGAGTAGGTGCCCGCAATCCAAGGTACCATATAATGTCTTATCACATTTTCTTTGGCTATATGTATGTAACACCCATCCCAAGTACCATACAATTCCAGGTCATATGTATGCAACACCCATCTCAAGTACCATACAATGACATATCACATCTCATATCGACCAACTGTATGCAACACCCCAGCGGTACACTCTACTACCAACTACGGTGAATTTAGTGTCAATAAGGATAACTCATAAAAATCACCAATCACATCAAGGTAGTAACAAAAATAAGTAGCACCAAATATAGCAATCATCATGAATTAAATAATTTCTTGAATAAATCATAAACGTATAAAATACGTAATCATAAAAGTAATAATATTACATAAATATTTTATAAATAATATTTATATAATATATTAATAACGAGAGATTAAGGTTTCTCTCAAATATAACACCTCTAATATAGCTACTAGCCCCCTTGCATGTATACTAACGTCCCCGCTTACCTCGGGCAATTGCTTGATTTCTTCTAGAAATAATTTTGGGAAACCGCTGCCTCGGAAACTCCTTACTTGATATTACTAATAGCACTGAAATAACTTAGTGAAATAATCGACAGCTACTACCAGATGCTTCAACAGTCCTGGAGCTTTGTGGAAAGGTCCTAGGATGTCCATCCCCCATGTATGAAAAGGCCAAGGAGCCAAGAGATTATGCAACTCCTCCAGTGGGATATGAGGGATGTGTTCATGTCGCTGGCATTGTTCACACTTTTTAACATGATTTGCCGCGTCTTCTTGCATTGTTGGCCAGAAACATCACGCCCTAAGTGATTTTCTTGCCAAAGACTTTGCCCCAAGATGGTGTACACAACTCCATTCATGGATCTCGGCGAGTATGTACCAGACTTCTTCTGGTCTGATGCATTTTAGGAGTAAGGTAGAGACCCCTTTGCGAAATAGATGTCCTTGGATCACTATGAATCTCGTTGCCTTTCTAACTAGTTGTTTTGCTTCTTTGGCGTCCTCTGAAACTGCCTCCCTCATGATATAATCAACCAGGGGGGGTCCTCCAGTCAGCTACTTGCACCTGTAAAGCCAAACTGGGATAAGGGAGTACCTCTTCTACCACAGAATGATAATTTGACGCCTTATTTTTACTGGCGAGTTTAGAGAGGAGTTCTGCACGGGCATTCCCTTCCTCGGGATATGTTTGATTTCGAACATGGACAATCCTACCAGGGCATCTCATACCTTGGTGAGATATTTCTGCATAATAGGCTACTTAGCTTGATATTCCCCCTTGATCTGTGAAACAATTAACCTTGAGCCAGAGCAGAGAGTAATAGCGGTTGCACCTAATTCTTTGGCCATTCGGATACCCGCGAGGCAAGCTTCGTACTCAGCTTGATTGTTTGATGTCGGAAAGTTGTATCTTAGTGAATATTCAACTGCCACTCCTTCAGTATTTTCTAGAATCACTTCGTCCCCACTACCTTTGGTATTCGAAGAGCCATCCACATAAATTGTCCATTCCCCAAGATGTGATTCCCCGGGATGGGTCATCTCCACCAGAAAGTCAGCCAAAATTTGAGCATTGATCGCAAGTCGTGGCTCATACGAGATTTCATATTGAGCCAACTCGATGGCCCATGACATCATCCTCCCGGCCAGGTCAGGTTTGTGAAGAACTTGTCGAATAGGTTGATTGGTTCTGACTATTATTGGATGGCATTGAAAATACGGACGCAACTTCCTAGAAGCAATCAATAGAGCATATACCACTTTTTCAAGTCGCTAGTAATTTATCTTAGCACCTTGTAGGGCCCTCGAGACTAAATAAATTGGTAGTTGAGACTTTCCTTCTTCTCGGATCAAGACTATGCTTACCGCTTTGTCAATCGCCGCGAGATATGTTATTAGTGTTTCACCCGAGATTGGCTTTGCCAGAACAGGTGGAGAGGCGTATGGGATCTTAATCTCTTAGAAAGTAGTTTTGCATTCTTGGGACCAACTAAATGAATCTTAATGCTTAAGAATCTTGAACATAGGAAGACAGTGTTTAGCTGATGTCGGGAGGAAGCGAGATTAGTGTTGCACATCCTTAATGGATCTAGGGCTTGTCATGTCAATTATTGCCCAACATTTGTGCAGATTGGCTTTTATCCCGCGACTTGTAAGCATAAACCCCAGAAACTTTCCTGCTTTCATCCCGAAGGTGCACTTCAGGGGGTTGAGACGTAGATCGTATCGACATAAACTAGAGGTGGGTTCGGGTTGATTTGGTTTGGTTTTGAGGGATTTTAAAATTCGAACCAATCAACTTTCATTGGGTTGGGTTGGTTCGGTTTTGTAAAAAAAAAATAAAATTCAATCCAAACCAAACCAACCCAACTAAATTCAGTTTGGGTTGGGTTGAGTCTCAAGTTGATAAATAAGAAATTAAAATTCTGAAATTATTTAAAAAAATTTTATAAATTTATATTACTTATAGTTTTTGAAATCACTTATCATTTATTTTTTAGTGATTCACCTATACAAAAATAACAAAATAAACAAAAATAATTATAAATAACATTAAAGTCATAATGTCATTATATATGACAAAATTAAAATCAGACAAATTAGTTATCAAAACTTGAAATTAGGTTTAGGACCTTTAGTTTTAGATTTTGGCATATTCATTATTAAGCGTCAACTTTGCATTTTAATATTATATATATTAAACATATACCAATATATCAAAACGACATAGTTTTTAATTTTGTTTGGTTTGGTTCGGATTGGATTGGGTTCCGAAATGCAAATCCGAGAGTCGAACCAAACCACCTTGATTTGATTGGGTTGGATACATTATTTGTTTGGATTGGTTTGGGTTGGGTCAAAATAGTGTTTGAATTGGTTCGGATTGGTTGGGTTATCGAATTGACCCAACCCAAAACCCACCCCTAACGTAAACGCTGGAAAACGGACTCCAAATCTTTGATTAGATCTCCCCCTTCTTTAGTCTTGACGATCATATGGTCAATGTATACTTCCACTTCTCTGCCTCTCATCCCGGCAAAGACTTTGTCCATCATCCTTTGGTATGTCACCCCGCATTCTTCAATCCAAAGGGTGTTACATTATAACAAAATACCTCTAGATAAGTGATAAAAGACTCTTATCCTGATAATCAGGGTTCATAGATATTTGATTATACCCGGAATAAGCATCTAAAAACGATAAGTATCGATAACGTACAGAATTGTCTACCAACTTGTCGATGCACGATAGCGGAAAAGGATTTTTGGGGCAGCCTTTGTTTAAATATGTATAGTCGGTGCACATCCTCCATTTGCCATTGGCCTTTTTGACCATCACGGGATTAGAGAGCCATTCTGAGTACTTATCTCGCAGATGAATCCCGTGTCCAGCAGCTCTTTTACCTGGCCCTCAATTGTTGTTGTTCTTTTTGGGCCCATCCTCCTCTTTTTCTGTTCGATCAGCTTTACTCCTTCTCGCACTGCAAGTCGGTGGCAACAGAATTGAGGGTCTATTCCCTGCATGTCGGAAGCTACCTATGCGAATATGTCTTTGTTGGCCTGTAGCAATTCTGTCATATCCCTCAGGAGATTATCCGATAGGCTTTTCCTCACTTTCACGACTTGCTCCGGTTTACTGCCTACTTGGATTTCCAATGAATCGTCCTCGGGTTCTGGGCGTTGATGTTGAAATTCTCCCCAGTGGTCGAGATCCGTCATCATTACCGCGGAATCTCGCCTTGTAAATTTCTGCTTGCCTTTGGGTTCTTTCTTCGTCTCGCCTTTTGGCTCTCCCTGCTTTTGTGAGAAAGTCGTTTTTGCAATTTTCAGGCTTTCTAAATAGTATAGTTTTGAATCCAAGTCTTTTCCCCTTACAGTAACGATATCGTCCCTATCACTTGGGAATTTCATGGCAATGTGTAGAGTTAAGACCACTGCCCCTAATGTATTTAATGTTGATCTTCCCAATATGGCATTGTAAGCAAAAGGGCATTCGACGACGAGGAATTTCACTTCAATGGTGCGACTTCCTCCTATCCCAGAGAAGGTCACCTTCATTTTAACATAGCCCTTCGAGGAGATGGTGTCCCCAGTGAAGCCTATCAAGTTTCCTTTGTGAGCGATCAGGTCCTATTCTGTCAGTACCAATTTCTGGAAGAGGTCCCAGAACATAATGTCTGCTGAACTTCCCTAATCTACGAATAGTCTCTAGACTTTGTATCTGCCATTCTTGCCGAGATGACTAAAGGAGCGTTAGATCTTGTGTCATCCAACGGTAAATCATCCTCTGAGAAGGCCAATGCCATCTTTCTCATGGCATTGACTATTAGGCAATAATCCCTTTCCTCCCTTGTTCTCTTTTTTGATGGTTCTGGTGATTCCCCTTCAGCTATCCCGCCTACGATCACGTTGATGACGCCCTTGGGGGCGGCATTATCATGTCGCCGGGGGCTTCGAGACCTTGACCTTTGTCTCTCATCTCGGCATTGGTCTGCGTCTCTATTCCCAGAGCCTGGGCTGCATCTTCTTGGAGGTGACGGACTCCTGCCCTGGGATGATCCCTCACCTGATCTCTCTGAACAAACTGCTTCATCTTCCCTTGTTTGAGTATTTTTTCGATGGCGTCCTTGAGGTGAATACACTCATTAGTGTAGTGTTCGTGATGTTTGTGGTATAGACATAATTTGTCCTTATTTTAGGACTGTGTTTGTAGAAGTGGAGGTCTATCCTTCAGTTCTGAGTACATTATCTCTTTGTACACCCTCGAGGGCGGCATCGTAAGCCTCGTGTAATTGGAATAACTCCCCTAGGAGATTTACCTGACCTGTCTTTTAGCCTACCATGTCGTTGTTTGTTGTCATACACCGACTTCCCTTTGTCTTTTTTATCTCGTGTTTCTTTAGCAGCTTGACTCTCAGCTCGGTTGTTTCTCATCAATTCTTCTATCTGGGTCCACTTTTCAGCTCTTTGCTTGAGTTCTTTCATGGTTTTAGGCTTTTCCCAGCTAGATCCTTTGCAAAGCTGCCTGGTTTTAAACCCTGCCACAAAAAGAAAAGAATCATGTTAGGAGCTACATCTCGTACTTCCAATGCCTCTGTATTAAAACGGATAATGTAATCTCCCAAAGGCTCATCAGGCTTTTGCTTAATCCGCTCGAGATGATGCTCTGTCTTGAACTGTTGCTTGTTGCTGGTAAAGTTCAAGATAAACTTCTCCTTAAGCAACTTCCTAGCTGCAGCCTTAAGAGTTAAGGGGAAGGAGGGGCATATCATTGCTTCCTTAGCGCCTTGAAACACCATGGTTTGCTGGAAAATCTTCACATGGTCCTATCGATCAGTAGTACCATCATATTGGTCAATCTGGACAGCAAACTTGAAATTCGTAGGCATCTCGTACTCCAAAATCCATGTCGCGAAAGGGTTGTTGTAGCCGTCAATCTGCACGTCATTTTCAGCTATCTTTTCTGTGACTTCATTCTCGAGATTCGCTAGTGGGATGATCGCGAAATTCGGTGGCGGGTTTAGAGGGCCCACCATCGAAGCCTGTCTCTGCTATTGTCGTGTCTGTTGCTGAGCTTGGTTCACTGGGATCTGTTGTCCCATTCCTAAAGCCAGAAGAATCTGTTGGAATTCTTGTTGCTGTTTTTGCCATTCCGCCCTTTCTTTGGCCATCCTCTCGATGTCCTCTTCCTGCTTTTTTATCATTTCTTTCAGGTCTTTCATCTTGTCTTCTATTGTAGTCATTCACTGCTCAGAAATAGCGGGTCCAGCCCTTATGAGCTCCTCTTGTTGAACTGGCGAGGGGTTGTTCACCGACGGTTGCTCCTCCCACTTCTCTTCCTGCTTGAGCAGCAACGTTCGCAGGCTGAGCCTTCTTTCTCGTGTTAACCATTATGCTACATTTGAACAATTTATTAGTTCCTGTTTGTTATCTGTAGTGATAAAAACACCTTAGACAGCTTTTTAAATATGAAGTTAACTAAATTAGTGATAAGCTTAATTCAAAACTTCAATACAGGGAAGAAAGATCAACATAAGAAGACAAGACTAAAGCAAATAACGACATCATCCAATGATGAAATTAATGGCAAATTAAACCACTAATTAAGGCGCATTTCGTCGAATTTCGAGGAAATAATCGATGCAAAGTGCAAGAAAGTCTTTATCCGCTTGATTAATCGGCAGAAACTACATTTTTTCATTTTTGCCGATTAATTGTTCGGAAATCACCTTTACGTGCAACAAATTTGTCAAATCAACAGTTGAAAATAGTATTAGAACGCGTAATCAAGCGTAGTGTTCCTGCAAAACATCCAAGAAACCAAAACAGAGGATTAAGAAAGGTAGATAGGAGAAGAACTAATTCTTCCCCACAGACGGCATCAATGATCCGTCATGTGCTCTGGCATGGTGATCATGACCTCCGTTCTAGCCTCTGACGCAATGGTGTAGCATCTCAGGTCACTCACCTGGCGGTGAGGGTAGGGTACCTGTAGGCACTTTGATGATCAAGTCAGGGATCTTTCTCATAGAGTATAGTTCTAGGGTTCTAGTGAGCAAAACGTACCAAATGAAGATAAGTCACAGGTATTTATAGAGATTTGTGGGCTATAAAAGACAAATCTGTCACTGTCACGTCCCCGTGAATTACGGCGCTAAGTATGGATCTGTAACTAACCCCACGTGGGGGAGACAAGCCTTGTGCCTCATGTCGCGTATCTAAGTTGTGACATCTACAACATGATCCTCACGGCATGACCTACCCACATGTCCATACCTTACCTTGTACTCATGGGTTAGGTCCATAACAAAAACTTAGGATTTTTTTAACCTGTGCAATATTGGACAGGTTAAGAAACTAATTAAAGAAGGGGCATTTATTGTATATTAGAAAAAAGACTCATTAAAGTTTTTATTTTTCCAATAAAAACCTTCCATATTTAGTTTATTAACCTGTATAATATTGCATAGGTTAGAAAAATCCTAAAACTTATTACTATATATAATACCTTTTCATATATACATACTGCGATGCTATTGGTGTAGCTATTATACTGCATCTTTATTATTTGCAACAATCCCAATGGAATTGTGTAATTAATAAGAGATACAGGGTTTCAATTGAACTGTATTCCCAATATAATATAATAGTAGTATAACATTGTGAAGTAAATGTAGGGAGATAGAGAGGTCGCTAATTAATTGCTTGGAGGGTTTATGATACTTGCCATTTTTTCATTATAAATATATTTTTGTAACAAATAATTTAAATAGTTTTTGTTATTAAATTAGTATTTCAAATATTTATACAACTATTTAATTAGTTTTCAAAAATCTAAAATAATATCAAGTTAGTCCTTTAAATATTTAAAACTAGTATGTGGACCCATGCAATGCACGAGATAGGATTTTTTTAATTATTATTATTATGTAATTGGAAACATTTATTGTTTTATAACTTAAAGTGATGTCACAATAATTATAAAAAATTTGTCGGTATAGATATCAGTATCTGAGTAATAAAATTATAACCAGATAGCAACAATGTTCATGTTTCATATATATTGTTTCGCTATGAAGAACAATGTTCATTCACCAAATTAAAAAAAAAAAATTACATGACCTCAATTTGGTTTATCCTATTAAGAATCTGCCATTGAGCTGCATAAGTAAGTTAAAATTAATAAGGTTAAAGCAATGCATTGTTAGTTTAAAACTTAATTTGAAAATTAACTAATTAAAAAAAAAACATACCTTGAAAGCTTAGTTTTAATTTTGAAATGGTCGTGTCTACGGTAAGTTGCGAAAAACCTCTTTGTATACTACATTAGTAGCTTCTTTAAGATATTTGCCATCTTCACCTAGTATTAAAATCTTCAATCCTTTCTGAGATGTCACTCTAGATAAGGCTACGTATAATTGACCATGAGTGAATACTTGCTTTGGGAGGAAAATTCCAACATTTCTCAGAGATTGACCTTGGCTCTTGTTTATTGTCATTGCAAATGAAACCGCTATTGGAAATTGCCGTCTTTGTAACTTAAAAGGAATCATGTGATCAAATGGAGTCAATAATAGCCTTGGTATAAGCATTCTTTGTCCAATGTTGCTACTTGAGATAACCTTTGCTTCAAGAATATAAGTTCCTATGTGAGTGATAATCAAACATGTGCCATTACACATACCATTTGAGGGATCCACATTCAGAAAAAACATTATAGGAACCCCAATTTTAAGTTTAATCTCATGATTTGGTAAATGTGATGATTTGATAGTATTCAGACACTCTGGTGTATGAATACTATCTTGATTACTGAAATCATTCTCAGAGACACATGGACTATCACAGCTGAGATAAATTCGTTCTTCAGATTCCATCAATGATAACATGTAGTCATTTATTGTATTGAAACTTTATTTGTTGGCGCAAGTATAGCGCAATCTCTCCAAAATGAACAATCAAACATGTTTTCCAGGAAATTGGGGTATGAAGCATTAACAATGTCTGCAATACGATCACCTGTACTCTTGACCAATAAATCCTCAGGTATGGTCACTTACATTTCGTCATTAACCTCTTCTTCTACCGTTCCATCACCAACTCCCAAAATCCAATCAGAAAAATTCTCCAACTCTTCAATTTTAGTGGGAGAGTTGCCTCCTTGTAATCTCATGTTTTTTGTGAGCCTGAGGACTTTGCAATCATTCCAAAGATATAAAGAATTTATACTTTCATGCACTATATCCTTGCGAGTACCCTTTGGAATAACTGGTAGTACCTGTTGAAACTCACCTCCAAGTACTACAACTTTACCGCCGAAAGGTCTCGTAAGACTATCTTTATAAGTAAATCTAAGAATATCTCTGAAAGTCTTGTCAACTGCCTCAAAAATGTGTCTGTTACACATTGGAGCCTCATCCCAAGTAATGAGCTTCACTTTTATGATTAGTACCGCTAGATGGCCTTCTTGTTGATGTTGCAAATAGAGTCTTCAGTCGGTATTTCAAATCTTTAATGAGCAGTTCGACCGCCTGGAATTAACAAGGAAGCTATACCACTGGATGCTACGGCAAGCACTATTTCACCTTTAGACCTATATGCTGCTATAGATCTCTAGATAAATGTTTTTCCAATCCCTCCATAACCATAAAGGAAGGAAAAACCACCATGGTCTTTGTCTACCGCTTCAACAATTGTTTCATATATTCCTCTTTGCTCTTCTTTCAGCTTTCCAACCAATTCTTTGTGTTCACGTGACAGGGCATCTCTATCATAGTCCAACTCATCCAAAATTAGACGATTTTCATAGTTGAAGATTACAGATGAAGATGGTTGTGGCATCGACGAGAAATTTGCAAGACTCCTATTATTACTCGGCAACAACTTTTCAATCTCCGCCAAAGCTAAGCTTTGAAAAACTTCTTCAGGTAGTTGTAGATCTGGTGCGAACGAACATAATTATAATTAGTTGTTTATAAATTTAAAGAAATCATCGAATCCAGCGTTCTATAATTATCTCAAAATTAAACATCATGACATGTTTAAAATATAAAGGGTAGTATAACAATAGCTATGACTTATAATGTTATAATATTTAAATGCATACCTAGAGTAAACTTAATACGTCATTCCCTATTAAGAATATCATCGCTTAAGTGCATCCACGTCTTCTCCCATACTACTTCTGGTGATGCAAGTTGATGTGCAAATAACAATGTTGCGAATAACATCCGCAAAAAGGAAGTTGTTTCCCAAAAGCCATCTTCTTTGGTGACATCTATATATTCTTTATTATCATTCAATAAACCAAATGCATAACATCCATCCTTAAAGGTTTCATAGGTAACTCCTTTAATAGTCCTAATATCATATGATTCATATCCCCTCTGATAATTTACCAATATCCATAAGTAATATTGTTCGTCGGTACCTGGAGGCACAAAATGTACTCTTCTAATGGAGAATCCTCGTTTCCGTGGGGTCCATTCAAGCTGTTTCACTTTCCATACATATTTGGTGGGGAATTTAGCATACAATAATCACCTAGCCTCTGGATATTTTTCATTTGCTTCAATCCATGCCAAAAATTTTGTTTTCTTAGCATTCAGTTTATTGATTTGTTTGTCTATAATCATTTTACCGGTAATCACTATAGAATGTTCATCTTTTAAAAGTACAGGAAGTCTTTTGACCGATGGATTTCTTTCATGAATGTCAAATGCCATAATTCTCCAAGCAGCTTCACATGCAGATAGATATCTAGAAATGTACATTTTTGGTTCTAAGAGCACCAAACAAAGACATTTGACACTCCACGTACAACAATCTTATCGATGTCTCCTTTGAAAAACTATTTAATTAGCAATCATTTTCCTCCATCAATGTTGAAAGTGAGTCAAAAGTTATATAATAAATGAAGACTTTCATAAAAGTGTGATCAATGTTGTGTACCTGCAATCGAAGCACATCTTTATTTCATCAATCACTTGATTAGATTCTTGACTTGCAGATGAATCGTAGAAAGATGCAGTAACACAATCGTGTCCCTTGTTTATGTATTTGAATAGATACTTGATTGATCTATATTGATTGCATCATTCGACATTGATGTGTGCCTTGTAACGCAATAACAAATATTTGTTGTAAGGTACAACGTGTCTATTATCAAATACATTGTTGCCTTTTTGCAATGTGGTACCATTATCCCTTCTTCTATAAACTGGATACCCTTCATTATCAATGGTGGTATTTTCGACAAAACGTTTAGGAAAGTAATTTGTACATTTTCCATCAATCATACAAGGAAAATAAAGATGTTGGAATCCACATGGTCCATAAATCATCCGTGATTGAATGGCATCAAAGAGTTATGGATTAGTTTGTTTGTCTGGTATCTTTGCTAAAATTATTTGATCAATGTCACTGGGATTTGGGTATTTATATTGCGGATGCATGAACACCAGTATATGAGCATGAGGCAACCCACGCTTTTGAAACTCTATTGTATATATTACTGTAAAACATAGACATTAAAATTAAAAATATCAATAAATGTATTCAGCGAAGAAATGAAATTAATAAGTTCCCACACAAGGTTATAAAGAATGGGAACTTTAAAAACTTTAACATTACCTGCTTTAACTTTCCCGAATATCTTAGCCTTAGAGATGTCCTTTAACAAAAGATCTAATTTCGGTTTGATTACATGACATGTCAAATCTGGAGAGTCTTTTGATTTTAAACCATTTTGTTCTACCTCATCAATGATTTCGTCCGACTTATGATTGCAAGTGAACGTAATGAAAAAATCAAGATAGCCAACCCAATTACAAATTGTCATTGCATCTTGATAGTTTTGAAACATATATCGGGCTTCACCAGTAAATGATGATGGTAACACAATGTGTTTGCCCAACTTGACAGATTCTTTTTCACCTCCTAGGATAGCTTCACGAAGACCTTTGTAAAAATTAATTCGTGATTCCTCTCGATGAGTCCGAATATAATAAAGTCTACTAGGCTCAATCATCGAATAATCATCAACTAAAAACTATTGAAATAATCTCCTTGAATACAAAAGTTTTTAATTTTCATCTTCTTTTTTTTGTATCTTGTAACCAAAGAATTCTCTCAGACATTTTTTTCCTTTTTTTTGCCTTTCAAATATGACAGCTCCATAAGTTCAATGTCATCTCTATATCCATCCTCACCGTGGGGAAACATAATAGAATACTGCTTAGGTAAGTACACAGCACTTAACAATTTAACTCGTTGAAGTTGTTCGGAACATTCTTCTACCACAATATCTCTCTCTTCTTCTGCGTATCAAAGTCACCTATTATTAGAGTGGCAACTTCAGAGACTTGAGGTAGATTAATCATCCTTCCATCTTTAGACTGTTTACCAATTAACTTTAGTTGAATTGGTCTTTTAGTATCTATGGCAAATCGATGATGATTTGATGATTCAGTTTTTTTTAAGTTTAATAAATTTAACGTTCCTATAGTTTTATTTCTTCTCTTTTATATTTTTGTATGGACCTTTACTAAGTTATAATTCATGAAACTGGATTTTGCATATGTTTTTACAAGTTGTTTTATTTTTCCTGCTATGTTTCTATTTTTTTCGAGTTGTATTTAAGTCACATGATTGCTCTGCTATCCATTGACTCCACCCGATCACAGGATTCCTTTTAAGTTCTAGAGACGGCAATTTCCAATAGCGATTTCATTGTGCTTGGAAACAATATATATAAAACCCGAACATTATTGCTATTTGGTTATAATTTTATTACTCGGATACTGATGTCTATACCCACAATTTTTTCATAATTATTGTGACATCACTTTTAAGTTATAAAACAATATATTTCCAATTTCATAATAATAATAATAATTAAATAAATCATATCCCGTGCATCGCACGGGTCCACATACTTATAGTAAATAAAACCAAGAATCAATAATGAATTAACAAAAATGTAGAAGCCACTAGAACTAAACTAATTAAAAATATACAAGAAATAGACAGAAAAAACCTACAATATTTTCTCTATCAGATAAATTGGGTGTCAATACTCCGATAACAACATTTGCTTATCCTCGTCTCCAGACGCAATGTAATATTGCCACATTATTCATTTGCTTCATAGCCCTTGCTAATGCAAAAACTGCAAGCATGGCTTCTTTATTTCATGTTTCAGCAATGAAAACGTTAACATCTTACATGTAATGGTGCCTTCAGCAGAAATTTTTCAGAAAGAGAAGTGAAATAAGGAGTCCAGAAATTTCTAACAACAAATTCAAATCGAATATATTCTATTCAAGCATATACAATTTACCTAAAAGCATTAGAATAATCAGTAAAACCCAAAAGTTTTACACCCTTTTCCGGTTTGAATTTAACCGCCTCCAACTCAGCAAAGGATATAGGAATTATTTGAGGTCCATATCGATAACCTTTAATTCTTTGATCCGGAGGGACAACATTATCTTGATCATTGAAACTCTAGTACTCATGATCTACCTTGACTTCATGTGTGGCATACTTATTATTTGGAGTAGCCTAGAGTTGAAAACTTCTCTTATGTTGTCTTCTTGTATACCATTACCTTATCATCGGTTAAAGTTTTTGTGATTACAAATGACATTCTCTTACTACTCCTAAATATAAAAACATGAATTGAATAGCAAATATACTTGCATTGAGAATCTACTTGCAATTCAGAAAGAAAAACCTAGACACGGTAAACAACAAAAATTTTGCTGTAAATTCAGTGCATGCATCTTGATATACATGATTTTAAAATAAATCATATTGATTATTCTAGGATCAAATTAATAAAAAATTAAATGAAGTAGGAAAAAAAATATGACATTAAATGTTAACATGGAGAAGGAAGAGAAAAGAAAATCAGTTATGTCATTCTATGTTCACCATGCAACAAAATATTTAACTTTAATTAGAGATATAAATTCATATTATCCACGGACAACTCAAAATTTGATTTACTCCACAAAAGAGAAGCTTGTAATATGGCATGGCAACATCAAATATCAAACTAATACAACAATGCAAATGAAAAACATGCAAAACGACACCTGATTTATCAGGTAAGATGAGTCTCATCCTTTCAGAAGAGTGATTATAATGACTTTTAGAAATACATTAATCATGAGATGAGAAGTTAAATTTATATATCATACCACAATATTCACCTTAATCTTCAGTTCTGGGCTGATTTCAAGATCCCCTCTATAAATTGTAATCGGGGTTACATTTTTGGTTCTAAGAGCACCAAACAAAGAAATTTGACACCACACGTACAACAATCTTGTCGATGTCTCCTTTAAAAAAATATTTAACTAGCAATCATTCTTCTCCATTAATGTTGAAAGTGAGTCAAAAGTTATATAATAAATGAAGACTTTCATAAAAGTGTGATTAATGTTGTGTACCTGCAATGGAAACATATCTTTATTTCATCAATCATGTTACTGGTATCTCTGCTGAAATTATTTGATATATGTCACTGGGATTTGAGTATTTATATTCTTATGCATGAACACCAATATATGAGCATGAGGCAACCCACGCTTTTAAAACTCTATCGTATATATTCTTGTAAAACATAGACATTAAAATTAAAAATATTAATAAAATGTATTTAGCGAAGAAATGAAATTAATAAGTTCCCACACAAGGTTGTAAAAAAATGGGAACCTTAAAAACTGTAACATTACTTGCTTTAACTTTCTTGAATATCTCAGCCTTAGAGATGTCTTTTATCAAAAGATCTAATTTCGGCTTGATTAAAAGACATGTCAAATTTCAAACCATTTTGTTCTACCTCATCTATGATTTCGTCCCACTTATGATTGCAAGTGAACGTAATGAATAGATCAGGATAGCCAGCCCATTTACAAATTGTCTTTGCATCTTGATAGTTTTGAAACATATATCAGGCTTCTCCAGTAAATGATGATGGTAACACAATGTGTTTGCCTATCTTGACAGATTCTTTTTCACCTCCTAGGATAGCTTCATGAAGACCTTTGTAACAATCAACTCGTAATTCCTCTCGGTGAGTCCGAATATAATAAAGTCTGCTAGACTCAATCATCGAATAAGCATCAACTAAAAACTGTTGAAATAATCTCCTTGAATACAAAACTTTTGAATTTTCATTTTCCCTTTTTTGTATCCTGTAAGCAAAGAATTCTCTCAGACATTTTTTCCTTTTATTTGGCTTTCAAATGTGGCAGCTCAATAAGTTCGATGTCATCTCCATATCCATCCTCACTGTGGTGGAAAATAATAGGATATTGCATAGGTAAGTACGCAGCACTTAACAATTTAACTCGTTGATGTTTTCCGGAACATTCTTCTACCACAATATCTCTTTCTTCTTCTACCGTATCAAAGTCACCTACTATTAGAGCGGCAACTTTAGAGGCTTGGCGTAGATTATAAATCCTTCCATCTTTAGACTGTTTACTAATTAACTTTAGTTGAATTAGTCTTCTAGTATCTGTGTCAAATCTATCTTGGACCATCTTAAAGTTTACCACATACGGGTTTACAATATCTTACATTTCTTTTAATTCAACTAACTAATGTAGATTGCATATGTGAGTCATCATCAGTCATCCTACAACATTTTTTTAATACGCATGAATTTAACTAAAATAAAGAATGAAGAAAAATATACCATTATTTTTTCAAAATTTATAAGTATAGTTTATGACAATAATATAACAATTTACCTAACAGAAGACATCATGTTGTGAATTTCGTTCTTTGTATCATATATGTACATTTCGTTCTTTATCTATTTGCGATAAACGTGTTTTTTAGGTGTAAGCGTGTAACATTCATCATCTGAGGAATCTACTACAATGACTGAGTTGTATATCTTGGGATGCTCTTTTGCATGATTATTAAAATAAATGGATAAATTAAGACAATAATAGGCTCACTAATTCGTTGTACAATAGTTGTAATTTATGTGAATACTCATTTCTTTACGGATGTACTTGAAGATTCATGACCTGAAATTTTAAGAGAAATCAAATTAGATTTTATAACATAAAATTATAATTATTTGGAACACGGACTTTATTATATGTACAAAACATTAAGGGATAAAAAAAATTCATGATGAAAAGTTAAGGATTTAATGTTTGAAATTGTTACATAAATGGCTAATGAATTTAAAACAATTGTTTATGAAAAAGTGCAAGTACTCCATGAGATATAAAGCATTTTCCATTCAATACTGCTGTGAATATATACATTTTTTATCTTTAAAAAAAAAGTTTTTCCATTCAATATATAATGCATGCAAGAGAATTATATATACACATTTTTTGCTCATGGATGAGAAGCAATAATTTTGTGTGTGCTTTGAATAATAATTGTGCATTTGTATTGTACAAGTTTTTATTTTTGGGGAAATTTCAATTAGAAAAATGGGGTATTGCTTGAGTGCAGGTTATAAAGCAAATTAGTGAATATCCGTGAAGTATGTAGACCTTATATATCATCTAATAACACTAATCAAATCAGATGGTTCTATAAACTTGATTAAATGATATTTTCGATTAGAAGTATGAATAGTATTAGAATAACATACCTGTGTTACTGACACCGTTTGATAATTTTTGTGAATCATTGTAGGTTGCTAGTGAATCTGATGAGGAATTCCTTTTGGGACCTCCTCTTAGACATACCATCGCATCAATCGGTCAAAAAAAGTATTAGTCAAAATGCTGTATAACTCTCTTTTGTAGTGTCTATAAATTGATGCTCAATAATATAAGCATAAATGAAAAACTATCTTTGAACTGCTTATTTTATCCTACTACCATGCTAGTCTATACATAGACTCATAATTAATTTGAAAATGAATGATAATTAATGTTTTATAATAAATTTCCAAATTCAATAGTAGGGAGTTGTGTCAAAATTTAAAATTTAAATAAATATGTTTCCCTCCTAAAAATTGAATTCTTATTAATTTGAATAATTCAATTGAATTATTTAATCTCGTTCAATTTAGAGCATGCATTTATGACCTAATATGAAAATTGATTATAATTTTTTAATCAAGTATTTTTTCACTAATAAATTTGTAAATCAGATAAATTGATAAGCTTTAATGGTCTGAAATTCTAATTATGTGTTATCTTAAATGATTCCTTAAATTTTCATAGTAATCATTGAATCAATATTCTAAAATATTGTTTTTATTTATTTAATCTAATAAAATAAAATTTTCTCTTTTTTATAAATGGAATTAGACATCACATTTATAATAGGTTAAAATAAGTTGGTATTAATACTCAAATCATTGAACCTATATGTGTTAATTTTACCAATATTATGGTCGTCACATTTAGTGATTGACTTTTTATGGTTTAATGATTATATTATATTTTTTATATTTTAACTTAAAAACATGCATCTTATTAAATTGTTGACATTACTATCAATTATTTCAGCCGTCAAATTATTATACATAGTTAATTATGATATATGAAAATTAATATTATCCCTTCACAGAATTTTCATTTTTAAATAAGATAATACAATACAATTATTGTATCTAAAAAATAAGATGCTAATAATTCCCTAAAGAATACAATTAAACTTTTTAATATATTATATAATATATATTAGCAATATAATATAATTTAGTACTATACATCATAAATCAATTGATATAAAAGAGTAACACGAACATTTAAAAGTTTGATACCTACTGCATATTGCATAGTCAAAATTCTCATCATGTTTAAAATTTCAAATTCAATTAAATAACTTGTAGAGATTATTTCTGCACAAATGTAAATATGAAAATCGATCAAAATTATTTAATGTCATTCAATTTAAAGCATGCATTTATGACAATGTATAAAAATTGATAAAAAAAAAATGTAGAATCAAGTATTTTTTCAGTAATTATTTTTTAAATTAGACAAATCAATCATTCATATGCTTTAATGGTTTGAGATTATAATTATAAGTGTCATCTTAAAATGATTCCTTAAATTTACATAATAATCATTGAATTAATATTCTAAAATCTTGTCTCAACTTATTTAATATAATAAAAATAATATTTTACCTTTTTTTATAAATGGAATTAGATATCAAATTTATTATTTATTATAGGTTAAAATAAGTTGATATTAATACTCAAATCATTGAATTTAAGAAAAATATATTTTACTAAAGTTATTGTGCTCACATTTAGTGATTGATTTTTATGGTTTAATGTTTATAATATATTTTAAATGCATCTTATTAAATAGTTGACATTATTATTAATTATTTTTGAAATTATATTATCATAAAGAGTTAATATTGATTTATGTAAATTAGTATTATCCCTTCACAGAATTTTCACTTTTAAATAAGATAATACAATTATTGTAGCTGAAAATAAGATGCTAATAGTTTTTAAAAGAATACAATTAAAATTTATAATGTATATGTATATTATATAATATATATTAGCATTATAATATAATATTCTTAATTGGATAACTCATAAATTCATTGATATAATAGGGCAATATTATCATTTGAAAGTTTGATACCTATTGCATATTGAATTATCAAAATCCTATTATGTTTTAAATTTTAAATCAAATGAAATAACTTGTATTTTCTATCTTTTGAGGACACAATATATTTCACCATAGATACGAATGACGAATAATGGAAGTCAAAACAACTTATTTAATATTCAAATTATTTGAAATAACGGAATTATTTTTAAGTCTAGGAAATATATAAATCTTAACTGCACGAAGCTTGCTCATCTTGCATTTGTTGGATGAACCTTTAGATTTAACCAATTCAGTGGCATATATCTCCTTACTTGGGACTCTCTTCTTGCTGACTTTTGTTGGCATAGGAGTAACTTGGACAATATCATTATCCTTCTATAACGGAACCAATATGAAAATAATACTAATTGTTAGATACAACCAGAATTTTCATCTAATATGATCACAAAGTTATTTTTTTACCTGTTGCACAATGTCAACAGATGACTGAGATATACTCAGATTATCCACAACATCAAAATCCTTGCTAGCCTTGGGCTCTGGAGTATGAGTGCTTGATTGAGTATCTTGATCATACAATCAAGATTAATAAGTACAATAAATCTATCGCAATATTAAACAGTGGAATTTAACTAAATCTCAAACCTTAGTGACGTCAACAACAACTTCTTCATTTTTTCCTTTGTTAGGCATAAGTTTGACCTGCGGATCTTCGCCATCTGTGACATGGTAAAAGTATAGTAATACTAATTAAAAAAAATTATAAACAATTCAATTCAATAAAAATAATGATATGTGCAAAACTAAATAAGGTATACAATTGAGACAAATTTTTGCACCATCCTTTCATTAGATTATACATATGGTACACCATTTTCTTCTTCATGAGACACATGTTCAGTTGTTTCATTCTCATCATCACCTATCTTGAAGATATACTTATATTTTAAGTAACTGCATAATATTACATCAACCTTATAATAGAATTATTTTTGAATTTATAGAGATAATAAGATATTCAACCTTTTTAAGGGCGTTTCCCAAAAATGATTTGAATTGCATCCCTATACTTTGAGGAGATAGATCAACCTTGAAAACGAAATCCTTATCGAGCAATTTAAGAAGCTCTTCAGGGACATTTGGCTCACCATTGATCTAAAAGTGACATTGAGTAGTTAATAAGTGCATTGAACCCAAGGTACTGAAGAAGATACAAATGTACACTATCATGAAAGGTGTAGATACTTAATTATAACTCCGTAGACTAAATTTAAATTGTTGAAATAGTGTTGCTTGAGATTTTATACCTGTTTAAAGTTTTTTTACATTCTCTTGCCGTAGTTCCAATGAAATTACGCACAATATGATCAAACAGTACAAAACTGGTATAGCCAGAGTCAACAATAATGATTACTTTAACTTTGAACTTGAAAATTCCAAATCAATTAATGAATTTTTGAATAAATTTTCTACTATCAAGTTCAAAAATTGAATAATATAGTTTTAAATTAAAGTATCTAGATTTTGATACCTAGGGAATGGGGTTATTTGCTTATTGCACTTATAACATAAGGCTTGTTATTTTTTTCACTTGCACCTTTGGTATAAGAGTAACATGACTGGTATGACCAACCCTTATTGGTATCAAAGTCAATAATCCTAGCAAGCTCAGCAACATGACCTTCCTACAAGTAAAGATACCAAATAAATGAGTCCTTATATTAAAAACTTTAAAGAATATCAATAGTATATAAATAAGTAGTGAATGATACCTCTATGGAGTCTAATGTTTTTTATAGTCATCCTCTCAATTTGAAGGAATTCACTCTCTAAATTTATGGATGTGTATGATGTTTCCATTTGACTAATTCCTTGACTATGAATTTGGCCTCCAGCATTGTATCTATTAGAGTTACTTTAAAATCTTTAAATGACTATTCATATCTAGCATTAAATATTTTGGTATTGAAAAATGTTATAGCCATATCTATTCAAATAATCTCTGATTTCAACACAGTCATGATTGATGAATAGTTTCATACTAAAAAGGTATTTGAAACACCCATACGATCTAGAAAAGGATGATATATGGGTATAAGTCTCTAAATTTCATGATTTTATGATAAGTTCACGTTAATTATTTTAAATTATAGAAAATTCAATAATAATCATGTAAAGAATATAACACATATTATAGTAGCATTATAATATATTTTGGAAATAATTTCTATATCATAACTAATTATAAATAATTATCTAATTGTATGATCTAGCTTGACCAAAGATATAATGTGAAGATTATACTACATTTACATGTTGCCTTAATTTTTAACATGCACTGAAGTGTATTTATTTTTATATTTTTTTAATCATACGCACTTATATGTGAAAAAAGTTGCTTCCTTTTTAAGAGGGCAAATAGTTATAAATTGAACATTAAAGTTTTTTTTTTTGCGCATACTACTTCTACAATTATTCTAATATAAAAAACGACTGAAATAGTCATCTTTCATATTAATGAAAAGGTAGGATTACACCTTTGTAAGACTTCATTTTGCAGTTTTGTAGAACTATGATCACAGGCTTATCATCATTCTCCTTTATTACAAAATTGAACATTTGGTCTGCAAATTCATTTCATTAAGTACAGGCTATCTGGTTATTCCTGAACAATGTTACAAAGTTGTGAAAACTTTATTTCACAAAATTGAATTTCTTTACTATTGTGTTAGAAATATACCAAAAACAGGACAAAACTAAATACTTACTCAATATCTTGTAGAACAACATCAATGTGTTTTTTCATCTTTCCATCGGTCTTTTCAGAGTTTTCTAATATATTATCCTTTTCGGTTATATGACCAATGACATCTATAAACATGTATATCAAAATAATAGATATAAGATTTTATTTAATGATATCCAAAAAGTATATTTATAGATTAAGATTTACCTATATAAAACTCTTCATTTACCCCTTCAAAATCTCTAAAAATTATGTGAAATCGAAGCAATTCAAAGGAATGTTTTTTATACTTGATAATTCGTATTTGGGTTCCTGACATGAATGACAGTTTCCAGTCATGTTGGGTCATTCTAAACCTGTTTCGTGTCTGGCCAACCAAAAAGTTCTACATGCAATAGATAGCTCCTTCTTTTAACTTGTTTTGGAACTTCTTAACCTCACTTGCAGGTACAGTTGCATGGATTTTAGTGGACTATCATAAAATAAATGCATATTTCAAACATATATAATAAGTCTTTGTCATATACGAAATATAATGTAAAGTGATAATTTAATTAAGGAGGCTTATTTGAAGATATATTACCTTCTCATCTAGTAAAATAATTTCAATATAACTTACTTGAGGCTTATTACGTTCATATTAAATGGTGGTAGTAATTGAGAAATAGATAATTATTAAATAATGAGAATAAAAGAGACTAGTGATTTAGGATATACTTTTCTTCATGGAAATAAATATATGGTCGTAGAGATTCGAAAAGTAGGTAGTTATGATATTTGAAAATAAAATAGAAAGATGAGTTTGAGATATGATTGGATGGAATGAGGTAGTTGAAAGGATATTTAAATAAATAAAGTTTAAATTTAAGTTTGAGATAAGAATGAGAGGCAAATAGATCTGAGATAATCTTATTATCGGTTACCATCAGACTTGAATCAGGTAGACTAACATTAAAATAATAATATAATATGCACTTATTAATTAGTTTCATAGATAAACATTTCATTAAATGGTTAATAATTAATTAGTTATGAGAGATATAAAAGACATCAGTTAGGAGATATAATTATTATATTAAAAAAATATTAATAATAGTTAAAATAAGAGATAATAACAATGAAATGACAAGAGTATCAGAATAGTACTAGAGACAGTCTATAAATAGCCAAGTTAGAGAGCCATCATTATCTCTCATGCTTAGAGAGATAAATATGTAGAAAAGTGAGTGAGAGAAACAAGGAAGAGAACAGAAAAGAGAGGGAGTCGTTCTTCTTTGCGGATGAAAGATGGTAATTGGAGACTAGATAGAGCAACATGTGACAATAGAAATTCCAACAACTAGAAAACTCCCTATGTGCTTATATTTCATAAATATATAATGTCTATTATTTAAATGTTTTATATGTATTTTAATGAAATATGATATGCTAGAGTATAAGGATAGATTATAATTTCTTCAATTGTTAAATTCAAATATGTTTCCTTTTTAAAGATGTGTTTCGGCATGCTGATAGATGCTAAGAGTAAAGATAAAAATTAAAAGGTTGTTGCTAAAAACGATGTTGCCTTCGGACCAAAGACTATGTTGTCTTTGGGTTGAATACACTATGTTGAAAATATGTAAATGTTCTCAAACAATTTCATGATATACGACTGGCCTTCATGGCACCCGTTAGAGTAAAAGGGGACGCTCTTTTACCCAGCTTCGAGCTCAAGCTAAGACTAGACTATGGTTTGGGAACCAAAGTGAAAAGACAAGAGTTACAAGATGAGAATTAAATGAAAGGTGTATAGCAAGTTATGCGCTTGGTAACACTGCACACCGTACGTTATAAATGTCATGAATGTTCTATGAATACTATATGTTTTCTAAAAATTTAAAGGTGGTGTTTTCCATAACTTTCACCCAAGTTATGGCTGGATATGTTGTAGTTCATTTGTTTTATAAAAATGCTATTGTCACTGAGTTTTACTCACGTGTACATATCCAAGTATTAAGAAGATCGTGGATTTCGTTGGGTCTCCGTAATGAGCCTACTTGAAGAAGTCCCGAGTCAAGTCTGCTGGATCGAGTCCTTTAAAAGTTTAAGATTATTTCAATTTAAGTTATGTTTCTATTCCAAGTATTTTTAAGATGTAACTCATTAACTAAGTTTACCTTACTCGTTGCAAGTAGCCTTCAAATCTGTTACCTGGTCTTCTAGGCCAATATACTCCGACCTCTTTAAAAATACCATAGTCAAAACTTAATTTTATAAGTGATGGTCGATGGGAAAGTGCTCTTTTACAAAGTCTTGACTTCAGCAACTGTTGGATCATGAATCACAAATAGAAACTTTAGTGATATCACATAAGGAAGGTGATTCTTTATAATTATTTATAAAATAAAGTAAAAAAATAATTAAAAGTTATAGATGCATACCATTCGACGACTCTTTCCATGATATTGTTCAATTTGTGTTCACAAAGAAGCAATCAAATTGTATATGCTGGCGATTGTCGTCTCTCATATGGACGACGAACTATTCTACGCAATTTAGAACATTTGACCTCTACCATCTTATGATTGAACACAGAAAATTGAAAGTTTCCATTACTAATGTATCCAGCCTTAAGGCAACCCCCATTCAAAATATTATACATTTCAGCTATAAACATTAAACCATCAAGTAAAATTAAGTCCTCACAAGGCCGCAAAACATCGACTTCATACACAGATTGTGTTTGATCCTTAAATTTTAGAACTCGATGAATTTCACAATTAAAAGGTCCAGAAATAAAAATAGGCATCTCCAAAAGTTCCTACACTAATTAAGAAGTACAACTAGTAATTTTAAAATGTTATTAAATTAATATGTAGAATAGGGTGATGAGTAAGTACCTGATTCTTTTCAATTGGAAGACAAAATCTATTTCCCATTATTTGTGGTTTGAAAATTATCATCAAACTTAGGAATATAATGGTAGAGGGGATGTACCGATAAGAATTCGACTTTGGAGGATAATTCACTTCCACCATAGATCTAGTAAAAACTTTGATACTAATTTTATCGCTAGAGTCTAAATTGAGTTTGCACACACACCAATCACCTTGTCTCAAATCGTATATATTGCAAAGCCTTGACCAACCATTTCAAAACTTGGTTGATAATGGCATACGATCTAAGGTGACTGCTATTTTAGTCCCAACAGTATCAATTAGATACACTGCATCTCTCAAACTCCAAAGAAATACATCCATAACAAAAGAAGGTAATCTTTGTTCAGGCTGCAAGATAGTGTATTAATTAGTTTAGAATTAGAACTTCTGATAACCAATGTATGAAATGGAACAAATAGTATTGTGACATAGAAAGAACTCATGTCTATACCTGATCTGGGATGAAAGCAAGTACAAAGCGAATTCCTTCACAAACAGACGATTTCCTAGAAGCCATGTTAGGTGATACTAGGATTGCTAAGGAGGGACGAAATTTGTGATTCAAATTTTATAAGATTCAATGTGATAGAAACCAAGTCAAATTTTATAAGATTCAAATTTTAAATTGATTCTCATTGATATTTCATTAATCATACAATTATATGGCTCATCAATATCGAATATGAAAATTTTCAAATTACATGGTCACATCATACAATAAATATGGAACCTTGCATGTTTATTAAGAAAACCATTGGACAATTGACTAATTTAATACATGGAATTGAAACCATTTTTTAATTTGTATTAATTTTAGAACAATGTTAACACAGTAATTTATTGTTGATAAATGATAGGATTCGAAATCTTCTTTTATTTCTTAAATTAGAAATTCAACCCACCATCCATTTGAGACAATAATTTAATGTGATGATTCATAGTGATATCAATTCGAATTGAATGCATGGATTAGAATATACATTATAATTTGAATGTGCTAAAAATATATTTAAATTAGTTGACTTGCAAAAATAACATTAATTACGTGGTAGAATAATATACTTTGCATGGGCCATGGAAGTTTAGGAGGGAAAATCTTAGGTGCAACTTTCTCTCTCATGGCTTTTACTTTTATATTATAAAAGATAAAAGATATATTAAATTAGTCCTTTAAATTATACGTAATACATTTTTAAGAGACTAAATTGATGACAAGTAAATCAAAGTTTTTTAACATTAAATTAGTCATTTAAAAATTTATAATGCTTAAGAATTGTTATAACCTCTACAATATTACATATGGTAGAAAAATCCTTAAAATAATACTAAATTAGTCCATAAATATTTAAAACATATATATCAAATTAGCCACTTAGTTAATCAAATTGTTGTCGCTACTCACTAAAGTAGTGTTTGGTAGCTGCATAGAATAAAACAGAATGAAATAAAACAAAACCGTATACTATGTTTAGTGACCATGGAATAGAACAGGACCATATTTCTTATTAAATATAGAAGATATTTTTTGTAATAAAACTATAGCAATGCACCAATTCAATTAATTATTGAAAAAATTGAATCAATCCAATTTCTCCGTTTCATTGAAAATGGTACAGTCAATTTTTTTATAGGCCAAAGTGTGTTCCGAAAGCTGTTACTCAAAGCTTTACTCCTCAATCACTAAATCAACCCGTTAAATGATGCAATTCAATTATTTTGTTTAACTAGGGTTTTTAGAATTTAATGTGATTATTTAGAATATTGTTGATTATTGATGATTAAAGGTTACACTTTTGATAATAATAATTCATAATTTAATTATAATTTGTAACAAAAATTTGAACAGTCACAAATAACTATTGGAATTACATAAACATTTTTAAATTATGCAAATATACAAATAATTTTAAAAATCATGCAAAAATAGTGAATTTATTTAAATTTTATAATCACACAAATATTTCAAATATGCGAATAATTTAATAAAGCACCTATTCTAAATTTATAAATTTTTGAATATATTATTTCCATTAAATTGTGATTAATTGCTTGACTATATGAATTTCTAAAAATTTATAGGTAAATGATATTTAGTGCCTTAATGGCACTATTTAAGAACCCAAATATAGTAAAAAGATGTTGGAATCTGTAATTTTTTGTATTTTCTAGAGACGAAATAATGTGCTCTTATGATTATTTTTCTACTTGTAGTAACTTTAACTAGTGCCCTTAAGACACTATATATCAAGACCCAAATTTATATTCAGTCATATTTTAATTTCAATATTTTAAAATTCAATTGATTTGAATTCAATTCCAATGCACAGAGCTTCATCATTTTGTTTCTTTGAATTATTCTTATAATTTCAACATGTATTTATTATACCATTTTTATATTTTCAAGATACTTTTAATTATCCTCATATCATTTCCATATTCTCAATCACATACATAAATGCAAGTAGTAAACCCATTAAAAATTATCAAGTATTTGGCCTGCACATATTCATAAATAATGGAATATTATGTTAATTAATTTATTATTGTCTCTATTAAACATTAAACCCATTGAAAAAGAAAAAATTCTATTATATTATAATTATTTATTTACTTATTGTCTCTATTAATTATTAAATTCATTATAAACCCATTGAAAATGTTTGATGGTTTTTTTATGAAGTGTGGCCTAGGAGTGCCTTTAATTAAACTTTGATGATATTGTGGGGTTTCAAAAATATTTTTTCATGTATCTTTTTACTGATCCTCAAAAAGTATTAATTAATATTTTCTTTGTGTTTTTTAGATTTTGATTTTTTCATCATACATGTTAAGAAATTATTATGTCAAAACTAATATATGGGCTAAATTGATTATTTGTGAATTTAAAAAATAATTTATTGATGTTATAATTTTGATGAAAACTAATTTGAAGATAAAAATATAGGTAGGAGTAAATTAGTATTGAATGAGTAATTTTTAACATGATTAATTTTTAAGGGACTAGTTTGATATTAATTTAATTCTTTATAAACAATTTTTCCCAGAGTTCCCGGTCACTAATCACGATCAGTCATTTTGACTCTCATTGCTAAAAATTCTTTGATTGAGAATCTTCTCCATCTTGTCTAAGTGCTGAGACACGCTCGTCCCCTCTTGCATCTTGCTTGGAAAAAACCGTTGCCGAAGAAACTTCATGTTTACCATTGTCACTGACTCATACATTCTTTGTGGAGTCTCCCAGAGTTCTTATGCAGACTTAATGTCTCCCACTTAAACTAGTACCTTATCCTTGACCACCATTAGCACAGCTTCGAAGAACCTCTTTTTTTTACTGTCCACAACTATAGATGCTGTTCATTTCTTTTTTTTTGTTTTTTTTTTGTTTGGCTACAACGGCTCTCTAGAAGTCTTTTAAATTTTATTAGGACTAATTTGATAATGAAATTATAACAGAAATATCGAAACTATAACATATACTAAATTAGTTATTTGTAAAGTTTTATAACTTAATAAAAAAATAATTAGAGGAGTAATTTATAATGTGATTAATTTTATTGGGATTAATTTGTATTATTTTAAATATTAAGAACTAATTTTTTAATGCTATAAATTTTCATGGTTTGATGTCAAAACTAACACAAGGACTAAATTAGTTACGAGGGAGTTTACAAAGAAATTCCTTGATGTGTAATTTTCAAATGCTTAATTTGTTAGGGACTAATTTGGTATTTGTTTAAATCATTAAAAACTAATTTTTAAGCCTTCTTAATCTTTAGAAACTAATTTGGTATCAAAACTATAATAGGGACTAATTTTTTTCCATAAGAAAGTAGTACAACTGGGGATCGAACCCCATATTCACACACATGTCCCGATACACTCACCAACTGAATAATATGACTGAGACATAATTGTTGCAATTCATCATTGCTTTTAGGAAGCTAAATGTTGTGCTCACTAATTTTAGAATATATTAATATTTTAGAGACTAATTCTATGTCAAAACTAATGGACTATATTGGTTATGTGCGAATTTAAAGAATTTTTTTTATGTTATAATTATGATTGGACTAATTTGATGATAAATTTTGAGTAAATTAGTTTAATATATGGTTAATTTATGAGGGACTATAATTTAGTATTAGTTTAAATCTTTAAGAACTAATTTGATATATAAACTAACATAGGGACTTAGGCCCGGCTTTGAAGGGCTTATACGCAGCTTATGAAAATAGCTTATGGATTCCTATAAGTTGTTTTCAACTTATTTTCATAAGCTTAGCTTAGTAGAATAAGTTGTTTTTAGCTTATTCAAGTAAATTTTACATTTTTTTCTACTAAAAAACTATAATTTAAAAATAGCTTATTGCATAAGTACTTAATTAAGCTATGTACCCAAACACACCCTAAATTGGTTATGAGTAAATTTATAAAATATTTTTTTATGTTATAATTTTTACGGGACTAATTTGATGACAAAAATCTATCCACGACTTAATTAATAATAAATGAAAAAATTTTAGCGTGGTTAATTTTTTATGGACTAATTTAGTATTAGTTTAAATCGTTAAAAACTAATTTATAAACTTCTAAATCTTTCAACAACTAATTTGACATTAAAACTATTATAATAGTGACTAAATTGGTTATTAGTGAATTTTTATAACTTAATAACTATATAATTAATTAATTAAATAATTAGATGATTAATTCTCAACGTGGTTAATTTTTTAGGGACTAATTTGATATTAGTTTTCATTAGGAAATAATTTTTTTAGACTTTTAAATATTTTGGGAATTAATTTAATGTCAAAACTAACAACAGTTAAATTTGTTATGAGCAAATTTATAAAGTAATTTATTAATATTATGATTCTTATTTCTTATGGAAACTAATTTGATAACAAAATCTATTAAGAACCAAATTAATAATGAATGAATTTTATAACATAATAATTAAATAATTATATGAAGTAATTTTTAATATAGTTAAATTTCTAGCTACTTAATTCATATTATTTTAAATCATTAAAAATATTTTTGTTAGTCTTCTAAATCTTTTTGAGCCTAATTTGATATTCAAATTATAACGAGGACTAAATTTGCTATCAGTGAATTTTTATAACATAATAATAATACAATTAAATGAGAAATTTTTAATGTGCTTAACTTTTGAAAGACTAATTTAATATTAGTTTAAATCGTTAAGAACTAATAGTCTTCTAAATCTTTTATGGATTAATTTGATATCAAAACTATAGCCGGTACTAAATTAGTTATTACTGAATTTTTATAACATAATAATTAAATAATTAGATAAGTAATTCCTAACATAGTTACTTAATTTATGAGTCTATAATTTGGTGTTAGTTGAAATCTTCAAGAACTAATTTGATATATAAACTAACATGTGGACTAAATTGGTTAAGAGTGAATTTATAAAGTAAATTTTTGGTGTTATAATTTTTAGAGGACTAATTTGATGAAAAAAATCTATCAATGACTAAATTAATAATGAATGAGTAATTTTTAGTGTGGTTAATTTTTGAGGGACTAATTTGGTATTAGTTTAAATCGTTGAAAACTAATTTATAAGTCTTTAATCTTTTAGGCAATAATTTGATATCAAAACTATAACTGAAACTAAATTTGTTATTAGTGATTTTTTATAACTTAATAATTATATAATTAATTAATTAAGTGGATGATTAATTCTCGACGTGGTTAAATTTTTAAGAACTAATTTGGTATTAGTTTAAATTCTTAAGAACTAATTTTTTTTACTCTTATAAATGTTTTGAGGATTAATTTGATGTCAAAAATAACCAAGAGACTAAACTTGTTATGAGTGAATTTATAAAGTAATTTATTGATGTTATAATTTTTAAGGGGACTAACTTGATGATAAAAATCTATGTAAAACTAAATTAATTATGAATGAATTTTATAACAAAATAATTAAATAATTATATGAGTAATTTCTAACATGGTTAATTTTTATGGTACTTATTTCATATTAGTTTAAATCATTAAAAATTAATTTTTAAGTCTTCTATCCTAATTTGATATTGAAACTATAATGATAACTAAATTTGTTATCAATGAATTTTTATAACATAATAATTAAAAAATTAAATAATTAAATGAACAATTTTTAACGTGGTTAATTTTGGAATGACTAATTTTATATTAGTTTAAATCGTTAAGAACTAATTTTACGTCTTCTAAATCTTTCATAGACTAATTTAATATCAAAACTATAATATGGACTAAATTGGTTATTAGTGAGTGTTTATAACATAATTACTAAATATATATTTATATG
The DNA here is from genome assembly GCA_037177725.1 of Cyamopsis tetragonoloba. Taxonomy (NCBI): domain Eukaryota; kingdom Viridiplantae; phylum Streptophyta; class Magnoliopsida; order Fabales; family Fabaceae; genus Cyamopsis; species Cyamopsis tetragonoloba. The sequence goes on along the minus strand of CM074119.1, from coordinate 48,414,638 downwards.
AGCAAAAATTAATTAATTATTTACATAATTTAGTTTGCTTCACTTCCGAAGTTCCCAACGATTTTGTTGTGATCGTACCTGAGGGATCACCGGGGAGAGATCCTGGGATGATGGCTAAGAGCGAGTCTTCACTAGAGATGATGTCTGGGAGAGCGTAGTGACTCCTTGACGGCGGTGTGACCACCTACAGAGACTCCAACACTCAAGTCAGTATACGATTTAGGTTATGTGTGATGAAATTGGATAGAACGTACCTTGCATGGAGAGAACGTATGGATACTTATATTGAGCGTATTAGGGTTGAGCCTGTATCATTATGGGCTTGGCCATCACAATATAGGCCCACTTAGGAGTCTGTTTTGTAACTTACATCCCGCTTGGGATCGCCTCGATTACGGGCGGGTTATAACTAGCAATGCTCAGACGACATTTGACTATGTACCGGATTGTCGTAATCCCGGGCCATAACAGTTGCCCCCAAGTCGTCGGCTTCCCTGGCGGTGAAGTCGGCGAATTGTATTCAACATATGTCATCCTGATTTCATGTTTCAAACTCGCCATGAAATGCACACGATTGATCTTCTTCGGGGAACGTGTGTCCACGCGCCATTATGAGGTGTCGTGCGTTATGATTGAGGGATTTCTTGAGCCACTCGCTTATTAATGCGAAGAGACGGTTACTATTCCTTCTTTCTCTCTACTTCGTCACTTCTGCCATCTGCTGTGCTTCCCCCTCTCTCTATCTCAATTCAAAAGAAAAGAAAGTTTCGTACAGTCTTCTACTCTCACTGCAATTTTTCCCCCTTTGAAGTCTCCTTCTTCGTGAGGAAGAAACTGCTCTCTAACCTTCTTTGTTTGCTTCTTCTGCTGCATTCAGGTATTTCTCTTCCTCCCCCTGATCCTGTTTTGCTTCTTTTTGTCTGTTCTTTTCTACGGTGGGGGTATAGATCGTTCTTAGGGTTTTTCTTAGGTTCTTCGTGTTGTTTTCCCTAGTGTAGTCATTTCCTTCCATGGATGAGCGAATCATTGTCATTACCAGCAGCTCTTCTTCTTCTGATTCCTGTGACACTGAAGTCCTTATGGCTTATGCAAATGGACTCAAGAATCCTTCCAGATCTCCAAATTATGACCTCGTGAGAGGTACGTGCTCTGTCAATAATCCTCATTTCTCAGAGCCTCATTTCATTTGGGCTTATTCACCTCAAAGTTTTGAGAGTGGAGAGTCCATTATCCAACCTGTGAATGATCCTTCTAGAGTTCTAAACCCTGAACCTGCGATGTATGTAGAAATGGTTAGGAAATCCCCAGAAAATCCCCTTGATTCAGCCGAAATGGAGTCCAATCCCGGGCGTAAGTTGATGAAGAACCAACTTCTCGATCTTGATCCCGGAGGTTATCCAAAGAACATGGATGAATTGTCATCGTCTATGATGAATTCTTTAGATTCTAAATCTGACCCGGCGTACCAGCCTTCGTCCTCTCCTACCCCAGTCTGCCATTTCCGGGCTCTAACTATTCTTCTTCTAAACTTGTAGATATGGCGCCCAAGAGAAGTCGCCGTCGAACTACTAAAGTCGTCGCTGCCCAAGGTGGACAAGGTGATGGGGGACAAGCCGGTCCCCCTGGGGTTAATTTTAACTTACAAGAAATGAGGACGGAATGGTTCGATATTAGGGGTATTCAGAATTTGCTATGGGTTCCATCTACTTGGCTTAGCCAAGCCAGTTCTATCTCGTCTCCAGAACAGCTAGAACTTGTAGAGGTGGAATAGAAAAAAAAAATTCATCACGAGCCCAACTCGCCTGACAACTCCTACACTTCTGATCCTTCCGTGGATTACCAATTGGAGATCCTTGGAGAAGATGAGCGGATTTGCTCTTATGCCGCCAACGGGTCTAAGGCTTTTTTTATGGCGTATACCGCCTTATTTGATCAGCTTTGAATTCGCTTTCCCTTCTCCGATCTTCAAATAGAAGTCCTTCATAATCTTCATCTCACCCCCTCTCAACTCCACCCCAATGGCTGGGCATTTTTGCAAGCTTTCGAGGTCTTCTGCTAGGCCAACGAGTGGAAATACTCTTCCAGCTTATTTTTATATTTATTCGGCCCATATCGGGGATCTTCTGTCTAGTCCTGGGTATCCCTCCGACATCGGAAGAACGTTACACAAATGTTCATTCCATGGGATGATTTTGTTAAGGTTCGCCAGGATCTGTTCGTGAAGGTGACAACCTGGAATGAAGACTTCATAGCTTTTTGGGAGAGAGCTGATCGTGAACCGCTCTTCCCCCTATATTGGTCGGCTGAAAATTATTCCAAGTCGCTTACCAGCGGAGAGTTGGAATGTGCTTCCTTGATGATGACGATGCGAAGACTTTTAATAATTTGCATGACTTTGTCACTAGCCAAGGGATGGCCATCCACTGCCGGGATGTACTTGGGTCCTCTCGTGCTAGTCCCTCCGCGTGTTTATATATTAACTTTTTCCCTTGGCCTTTTTAATTTCGAATATTTTATCTGGTAATCTGACATTCATTTGCATCGCAGCCGAGATCATGACCAAATTCTCTACACGTTATGATGCCAAGGCTGCCAAGGATGCCAAAGGGAAGGACAAAGTCAACCCGCCGGGTTCCCATTCTCAAGGTGTGGTTGAGACGGCGACGGGGAGTAATGCCGATGGTGGAGCTAAGGCGGCATCTGCTGCCCGGGATTCGCCCTTAGCGGGAAAGGCTCCAGACCCAAGGTAAGAATTACTTTTTCTTACTGTTTCCCCTCATTCATGTAGCTGAACTGGTGCCGGTTGGGGGCGAATCTCCCATGGCTCTGATCTCCTTGGTTTCCCACCAGCCTCAAGTCTGGGAAGGCTTTCAGCCTCCCAGTATCCAATTTAGGCATGGTGACTTCTTTCAGCAAGGAAGTGCTGAAACCCGGAAGGTAATATTCTACCTTCTATTTTTATCTCGTCGAGGCTTCTTTGTTCGTGTGCTAATTTGTCCCTTCTTCTTTTATTGCAGGGTCAAGTTCAATCCCTCATGGGTTGGATGTCCATGGGTTTATCCCTACTCCAATCCGTCCAAGAGGAGGCGGACAACTCCGAGAAGGTATCTTGGCTGAAAGGTGAGCTTCGAGATGCTCAAGACGAGATTGAGCTGAAGGAGACTCTCCTGAAGAAATCCCAAGAAAATACCAGCCTTCTGGAGGGTCAGCTTGCATCCCTTCGGGCAGAGATGGAGAAGAAGGATCGGGTTTTGGCGGAGAGGGATGAATTGCTGAAGGCCGAGAAGAGCAAGACGGATTTTAATGCCGCCATATTGAAAGAATCGGCTGGAGAAGTGGTTCACCTCAAAGCCCAAGTCGTGGAGCTACAGAACGCCCTGGAGGCGAAAGATGACGAGATGATGAGTGAGCTCAAGGAGGCGGGATTCGACGCTTATCGTGAGGCTGTCCGATCTATCATCTTTCTGAATCCTGGGGTGGACTCAATCTTCGTGGCCTGGATCCATTCCATGGTGTGAAAGATGGCCAGTTCTGGGACTTCCACGACCATCAAAATCCCGTTCTGCTGGATCCCGGGAAGTTGGAGCCTTTTAATTGTGTCTCTCCACCTCCGGCCGAAGAAGGTGAAGCCGCTCCAACCGTGGAGGATGTCGGGGCGGAAGCTTGAAGCTTTGCATTTCCTTTTTTGTATTTTGAATTTCTTTCAACTTTTGTTTTGTGACCTCTGGCTTGTAATTTTGATATACTCTTAAGTGTCCATTTGCTGGAATCTAATTTGCGTTAATTGCTTATCATTTATTTTCTAAGTAACTTTTGAGTTTTGATGTTGGCGTGACCTTGACCTTTATCGCCTTCTTTGGAGGGACCTTGGTCTTCGGCTTAATAAGTCGTTTAATGTCGTCATGGCCATTATCATCTTCTTTGAAGAGACCTTGGCGTTCGGCTTCATAGGTCATTTAATGTCGTCATGGCCTTTATCGCCTTCTTTGAAGGGACCTTGGCCTTCGGCTTTATAAGCCGTTTTATGTCGTCGTGGCCTTTATCACCTTCTTTGAAGGGACCTTGGCCTTCGGCTTTGTAAGTCGTTTTAATGTCGTCATGCACATTTCCCGGGATGTTACCAAGATTCCTGCACTTAAAAGTAATAATGTTGGAAATATCAAATAAATCACTTTATTGCATACAAATTGTCAGTTGGGGCCTCGTTAAAACCTCCAGCAGAAAAACCCTCCTTAGGGATAAAACCTGCTGCAGGAAAAAGAGTACCCCTTATTACATAATCAAGGTTACATGCTTATTTAACTATAATATCGCTGTAGATCAGCGACTTTCAAAGTTTTTGGTATCTCTTTGCCTTTCAAAGTTTCTAGGTGGTAGGCTCCCTTCTCATTTGCTTGCTTCACTCGGTATGGACCTTCCCAATTCGCTTGAGCTTGCCATCTTTAGTATTTCGATTGCCAATGCTGGCTCTTCTCATGACTAAGTCCCCTACTTGGAAATTTCTTTTAACCACCTTGAGGTTGTACCTCTGTGCTACCTGCTATTTTCTTGATATCTCTTTAATCCTGGTGACTTCTCGCACTTCATCTATCATGTCCGAATCTTCTCGGAGTAACTGCTCATTGTTTTCAACGGGATACATCACTCGCCAAGAAGGTTGACCAATCTCCACCGAGATAACTGCGTCTGACCCATACACCATTCTGAAAGGAGTTTCTTCGGTAGTACTGTGGGGTGTAGTTCTGTAGCTCCAAAGCACTTGATATAAGTTTTCTATCCAGCTTGCTCCTGTTTTTTCAAACCTCTTCCTCAGGCCGTTCAAAATGACCTTGTTCGCGGATTTTGTCTAGCCCTTAGATTGGGGATGCTCCACACTGGAGAAATACTGCTTGATATGGAGTCCTGCTAACATTTCTTGAAATTCCTTATCTGTGAATTGAGTCCCATTATCGCAGATAACCTCTGCCGGGATACCAAAGCGACATATAATTTGCTTGAAAACAAAGTTTTGTACTTTTATAGACGCTATGCTAGCTAGAGGCTCCAATTAAATCCATTTGATATAATAATCAACAGCAACAATTAAATGCTTTAACTGACCTGCCGCGGGGGTGAATGGTCCCAAGAGATCCAGACCCCAAGTATGAAAGGGGGAAGGTGTTGAGATGCTGTGCAAATTTTTGGCGGGAATGTGAGTGAGGGGACTATGTTCCTGGCATTTCTGACACTTCTTAACGTATTCCGCCACGTCTGAGTTCATTGTGGGCAAAAAATATCCCACACGCAAAGACTTTCTTGCTAAAGATTTTCTGCCAATATGATGTCCACAGCTCCCTTCATGTACTTCTGCTAGTATGTACCAGACTTCAGAAGGTCCGATGCATTTGAGTAATGGGGTGGACAACCCATTTCTGAAAAGATGCCATTCAATTACGGCATATCTGGTCGACTTCCGGACGATCTGTCTAGCTTCCTTCTGATCGGGGGGCAATATCCCTTTGGCGATATAACTCTTCAACGGAGTTCTCCAATCTTCAGTCTCTATTTGGAGAATCGCCCCTGGGGTCGGGATGACTTCTTCTATTACTGATCGTAGGACGGAGGCCGACTTTGTACTCGCCAACTTGGATAACAAATCCGCCCTACTGTTTTCCAAGCGTGGGACGTGTTTGATCTCAAATTTAGAGAATCCCACTAAGTTTTCTCTAACCAAGGTGAGATACTTCTGCATTAGTGGTTCTTTTGCCTGTAATCTCCTTTGATTTGAGACACCACCAGTTGAGAATCTGAACATTGGGTCACTGTTGTGGCTCCTAGTTCCTTGGCTGCCCTTATTCCTGCCAAACATGCCTCGTACTCTGCTTGATTATTAGAAGTTGGGAATTCAAACTTAAGGGAGTATTCGATTGCCACCCCTTGATCATTCTCAATCAGAATCTCGGCACTGGATCCTTTAACATTTGAGGAACCATCTACATATATCGTCCATGATCCCTGACTTTGGTCCCCGGGATGTGTCATTTCTGCTATGAATTTTGCTAAGATCTGAGCTTTTATTGCTTGCCTTGGCTCATAAGATATATCATATTGTGAGAGCTCAATTGCCCAAGCCATCATTCTTCTGGCGAGATCTGGTTTGTGCAAGACTTGCCTGATTGGTTGATTAGTGCGAACCGTGATGGGATGGCATTGAAAATATGGATGCAAGCATCTTGATGCTAGTAATAAAGAGTACGCCACCTTTTATAACCTTTGATAATTTACTTTCGATCCCTGCAAGGCTTTGGAGACGAAGTATATCGGACTCTGGGACCGGGAATCCTCCTTGATCAAAGCGGCACTTACTGCTTCATCAGATACCGCCAAGTATACATACAAGATTTGGCCTGGATCTAGTCTTGATAACACTGGAGGCGAGGCTAAAACCCCCTTTAGCTCTTGAAAAGCTTGTTCACATTCTGCATTCCACTCAAAGTTCTTCTTGCTACAAAGCGTCTTGAAGAAAGGCAAGCATCTCTTGGTTAAGGCCGGTAAGAAACGGGTTAGAGCTGCTATTCTTCCCGTCAACTGCTGGACTTCTTTTATAGTTCTGGGACTCTGCATTTTGAGAACAACACTACACTTGTCCGGGTTGACCTCAATTCCCCGGTTAGTTAACATAAATCCCAAAAACTTACCGGCTTCTACGCCAAAGGTACATTTATTTGGATTCAATCTAAGATCATACCTGCGTATTTGGCCAAAGGTTTCCTCCAAATCTGCCACTGGGTCTCCGAGTTCTGGAGTTTTGACTATCATATCATCAATGTAGACTTCCAGGATCCGGCCAATTTGTTTTGCAAAGACTTTACTCATCATTCTTTGGTAAGTCGCATCGGCATTCTTCAGACCGAATGGTATCATGTTATAACAGTATACTCCCATGTCGGTGATGAAGGCGGTTTTCTCCTGATAATCGGGATACATTGGTATCTGGTTGTATCCCGAGTATGCGTCCATAAAAGAGAGATATTTATATCCTGTCGAGTTGTCTGCTAACTTGTCAATGCATGGGAGTGGGAAGGGATCTTTCGGAAAAGCTTTGTTCAGGTCTGTATAATCTGTACACATTCGCCACTTCCCATTGGCCTTTTTCACCATTACTACATTTGAAAGCCATTATGCATACCGGATTTCACGGATAAACCCGGCCTCTAGGAGCTCCTTCACCTGTTTCTCGATGGCTTCTGTTCTCTCAGGCCCCATTCTCCGTTTTTTCTGAGCTACTGGTTTGCATCCCGGTTTGATGGACAAACGATGGCATGCCAGTTCTGGTTTAACTCCCGGCATATTAGATGAGAGCCAGGCAAATAGATCTATGTTTCTTTTGAGAAACTCAATAAGTCACCCCTTGATTATTGGGGGCAAATTTGCCCCTACCTTCATTGTTTGGTCCTCTTTCTGGCCGATCTGGACCAAAATCTGTTCTCCTTCTGGTTGAGGCCTATGCTCTTCAAAATCTGCGCGGAGGTCAAGATTGGTCATCATTACCCCCGCCTCCTGAGGCGGGTCTCGGCGCTCCATTTTCTTTTTACCTTTTCCTTCGTGAATTTCAACGGGTTGTATAGGCGTCTTCGTGATTTTCAAGCTCTCCTGGTAACATCGCCTGGCGTCACTGCCCTTTCCCCTAACTATGATAACGAATCTTTTTTCCCCAGGAAACTTCATAGCCAAGTGTACAGTTGAGACAATGGCGCCCAAGTGGTTCAAAGTAGGGCGTCCCAATATGGCGTTATAAGCTGTTGGGCAATCTACAACGATGAATCTAGTCATTACCGCCTTGGTGTCCGGCTTCTACCCAAAAAGGACCTTTAAATCGACGTATCCCTTCGGCAGTATGGTATCTCCTGTAAAACCGATCAAACTACCTTTGTGAGGAGTTAGATCCTTGGAACACAGGCCCAACTTATCGAATAAGCTCCAGAACATAATGTCTGCAGAACTCCCTTGGTCAACAAAGATCCAATGGACTTCAAATCTCGCCATACTCGTGGCAATCACCAAAGGCTCGTTATCTCTGACCTGCTCCTGTGGCAAATCAACATCAGAAAAGGATAATACCGGGTTTTTTACCTGGGTTATCTATGAGCATGAGTCCCTGGTATCACAGGTTCGTTTTCTATCTTCTAAGACCTTCCAGCTTGTTCCCCTTGCTATGACTTGTATTACTCCTCTTTGCGGGGATCCCTGGTTGCGCCTAGGGCTCTGAGATCTATTTCGGGCTTCAAGCCCCGGATGCCGGTTGGCTTGTGGTGATCTCGGTCGACGCTCCCAGGGATTGGGACTTTGCCTACGGCTTCTTCTGTCGTTGGACTCTTGAGTATAATTTCCAAGCCTTCCTTGACGGATTAGCTTTTCAATGGCATCCTGCAGCTGAACGCACTCATTCGTTGAATCCCCCTTTTTTCGGTGATAATGGCAATATCGGTTCTGAAACCGCCCTGGATTCCTGAGAGGGGGAGGCCTATCTCTGATCTTCGAATTCATCACCTCTTTATACACCGTCGCTGGAGATACGGTCAATGGGGTGTAAGTATTGAACATTCCTCGGGGACCCTTTGACGGCTTGTCTTGGGCCTTATCCTCCTTTCCCCGAGATTGAGGGTTTTGCTAGTTTTTTCCTTTATCATCTTTTTTGGCGGCTTGAGCTGTCTGAGCCCTTTCCCATTCTTCAATTCTGATCCATTTTTCAGCTCTGGCCTTCAGATCGTCCATGGACGTTGGCTTCTCGCCGGTTAAGGCCTTGGCAAAAGCGCCTGGTTTCAAACCTTTGACAAAGAAATACAACACTAAGTTAGGTTCAATGTTCCTAACTTCCAGTACCTCGTTATTAAATCGGGTGATATATTCTCTTAGAGAATCGTCTTTCATTTGCTTAATTGTCTCTAAATGAAATTCAGATTTGAACTGTCTTTTACTACTGGTAAAGTGTAAAACAAACTTATCTTTAAGGGTCTTCCAGTTGTTGATGGACTGTGGCGGGAGGTCAGAGAACCACCGGCTTGCTGCTTCTGACAAAGTCAAAGGGAAAGCCCGGAATACAATGGCTTCGTTGACCTCTTGGAAATACATGACTCTTTCAAAAGTGTTCACATGCAGAGTCGGGTCTTTCGTCCCGTCATATTCTTTCAGCTTCTTCGCGAACTGGAAACCATGGGGTAATGCATGAGACATAATCCATGGGGTGAACGGGTTGTCGATGTAACCAAACTCTGGGATATTCTCCTCTATGTGCTCTTGTGGGCCGGCCTGGTGTGCTGGTGGCGGGTTGGCACCCCCTATTCGAGATGTCGTCCGTAGATCTTGCTGAGCAGCATCTTCCTTCTGGTGGCTTATCCTAATCTCCAACTGTCGCTCCGCGTTACGCGGATCCGGATTGCCACCAATCTCCGGATTATCAGGGTTATTCTGTTGCCCCTCTCCGCCGTTTCTCCCGGCGCGTTGAGGCTGTTTCTCAACTTCTTGAGCAGGACCTGCTTCTACCACCTTCTCCTTTCCTTACCGAACCTATTCTCGTTTCTTCAGGGTTTCAATCTCCTTCGCCTGCGCTTGCACCAGTTTCTGCAACTTAAGGAATTCTGCTTCTAGGTTGAAAGGTGGTTGCGGCTCTGCCTACTGATTGGATTCTTCGTCTTGCTAGCCATCTCCCAGATCTTGAAGTTCAAGATCGTTATAATCTCTGTTACATGTTGAATATACTATCGCTAAAAATGAAGAGAACACAACCTTTTGTCACGTTCCCCACAGACGGCGCCAATGTTGTGATCGTACCTGAGGGATCACCAGGGAGAGATCCTGGGATGATGGCTATGAGCGAGTCTTCACTTGAGATGATGTCTAGGAGAGTGTAGTGACTCCTTGACAGCGGTGTGGCCACCTACAGAGACTCCAACGCTCAAGTCAGTATACGATTTAGGTTACGTGTGATGAAATTGGATAGAACGTACCTTGCATGGAGAGAACGTATGGATACTTATATTGAGCGTATTAGGGTTGAGCCTGTATCATTATGGGCTTGACCATCGCAATATAGGCCCACTTAGGAGTCCGTTTTGTAACTTACATCCCGCCTGGGATCGCCTCGATTACGGGCGGGTTATAACTAGTAATGCTCAGACGACATCTAACTATGTACCGGGTTGTCGTAATCCCAAGCCATAACAGATTTAACATTTATATGTGCTGATGATTATATTTTATTCTCGTGCTTAAATACTTGAATTGTTAATTCTAAGCATAATACAATTACAAAAGATGTAAATGCTAATGGAATTTAATCCATTGAAATCATTCATTTTCTAAAAACATTATTTGATATATTTATCATTCAGATTTAATTCATTCAAATCATTATTCGATATGTTATTTTAAGGAAATCATTGTTTCCTATTGATAAGAGATTCTTTTTTTAATATTTTAAAGACGTCAATTTCTAATTGTGATTTCTTTTGCCTCGATAATTAACAAAAACCTAGGGCAATCACGATCAAATGTTGGCATATTTTCTTTCAAGCCAGTATTTAGTTATGGACAATTTTATGTGGCTATATCAAGAATAATCAATAGAAAAAAATTGAAAATCTTAATTGAGGATAGATTAATGGAGTGCTCAAATGTGGCTACAAATATTATTTACTAGGTAGTATTCGAAAACGTGTATTAAAGCTTTGCAATATCATATAGATAAAATTTTAACATTGCATGAAATTGTTGTTTATTTTGCCTTGATCATTAACAAAAACCTAGGGCAATCAAGTTCAAATGTTGGCATATTTCCTCTAAAGCGACTGACCCAACCAAATTTGAGACCTAAAACAAATTATTATAATGAGTATTTTCTAAATTAGTAATAATAAATATTTTTTAAAATTATTAACATTATTGAGTAAACATCATATGCATTTTATTTAGGAGAAATAATAATAACTTTGTATACTATAAATTATTTAATATTTTAAAAATAAAAATATATTAAAATGATGCTTTAATATATTAATAATTTTGTACATTTTTTGAAACCTAAAGCAAGGGCTTAGCCGGCCTTACCTTTGGGCCGACCCTGTCAGTATTTAGTTATGGACAATTTTATATGACTATATCAAAAATAACCAATAGGAAATGATTGAAAATCTTAATTGAAGATGGACCAGTGGAGTGCTCAAATGTGGCTATAAATGTTATCTACTAGATAGTATTCGAAAATGCGTATTAAAACTTTGCAATATCACATAAATAAATTTTCAACATTGCATGAAAATTATTTTGATATTTTATATGAAATAAGGAAATTAAATGTAATTATTTAATAATTTTCTTGGTTATGTGTATTTTTTTTCTCATATTTCTTTACAATTGGAGTATTTTAAAATGAATCAATTAATTTTAGTCCCTTAACTTTTACTCAATATTTACTTTAGTTCTATAACTTTTTTAAGATTCATTTAGGGGCTGTTTGGTTTGTATTTTTATTTTCTGTTTTCTATTTTCTAAAATTTTATAAAGAAGAAACTGAAAATGTTGGAGAAACTGAAAATGTTGGAGAAACTGAAAATGTTGAAAACAAAAATTTTCTGTTTTTAGCATTTTCATTTTTTCCTTTGTAAAATTTCAAAAAACAGGAAACAAACTGCAGGAAATGAAAACCGAAAATGAAAATACAAACCAAACAACCCCTTAGGTTCTTCAATTTTTATATTTGGTCCAAAATGGTACTATCGTCACTTTCCTTATCAATTTAACGGATTTTTTACTAAGGCTATTATACTCTGTTATTTATTTATTTTGATCTGTTGATTTAAAAGAATTTGGACCATTTATTCAAAACAATTTGGGTCATCAAAAAGTCATTAAATTGCTATTGAGAGTAACGACAAGACAATTTTGAATTTAAAACAGAAATTAAAGGACCAAAATGAATCTTAAAAAAATTATGACACCAAAAAAATTATAACAACAAAGTGAACAGAAGGCAAATAAAGGACCAAAATTACATTTTAAAAAAAATTTATATTGAACAGAAGGCAAATTATTCTGTGCATCGCAAAGAGTATAAGAACGATGAGAGTACCGTTCAAGACATGTGTGTCTTTTACCAAAAAATAAATGTGTCTTTTACCAATAAAAAAAGACATGTGTGTCTGTTTGGGTCGTTTACTTTACCCGTTCATTTCCTCATCGTACTGCCAGGTGCCAGCTTTATCAAACTTTGTCGTTATTGAACACCCAAACAAAGCCCTCTTTCTCTCTCTCCTTCCTCTACCGTCACACTCACACTTCCCACTGCACACTACTCACTACACTTTCCAATCCATTTTCATGCGGTGCTTTCCCCTTTTCTTCTTTCACCCTTTCAATACTACCATGAACCTAAAATCTTCCTTTCTATTCTTTTTCTGCATTCCATGACTCTGTTCCTAAATCGTATCCTTATTATCAAATGTTCTGATTCCGAGTTTGAGCTGATAGCGTTTCAGCTTCAGTGTCTCTAATTTCCCTTCTCATTTTGGTTTCTGAATGGATGAACCGCGTGAGAAGTTGTGCAAAAGAAGCGGTACAGGTGGGTGGAGGTGCAAGGAGAAGGCTTTAAGCGGAAAAACCCGATGTGAGAAGCATCTTCTGTATGAACTTCAATGGAATAAGAAGCAGAAGGAACGTGCTTCTGACGGTGTTCATCAAACCCTTCAGAGGAGACCGAAAATTAGAAAAGTTGAGGAAAGTTCAGAAAATGTTAGTGTTGATGATGGGGGTAAAGAGTTGTCTGGTGATCACAATGGTGTTCCTCCCAAAACTGCTGAGGAAGCTGAAGGGAATGATGGGGTTAATCTAGGTCTTGGGTATGGAAGTTTCAACCTTTTGAATCAAGTTGAACAGGGTCAACAAGTTGATGTGGGTGGGTTTGAGGAAGGGTATGAAAATCCGTGTCAGGTTATGATAGAGCCATGCAGTGCAGGTGCTTGTGGAAATGCCTCTGTGGTTCCTGAAGCTGGTCATGGAAGTGGGGTTGGAGCTGCTGATGTTTGTGAAAATGATTTTCTTGGCCTTTCTGCTGATGGAATAGAAGGGCTTAAAAGTCAACCTGGTTTTGGTAGTGTTTATGATCAGGGTTTCCAAGCTCTTCTTTGTCAAGACAGGGGTTTTGAGGAAGATGTGATTTTCACTGGTGAGGTTTACTCTGGTAGGCCCATGCTGGACTTTGCAGCTTCTGATGGAACGGGCTTTCATGGGTTGAGTGGTGAAAATGCATGTGAATTTAGAGGTGACGTTGTTCATTCTGTGGAAGAAAATCCAGGAGGATGTGGTAAATTAGAAGGTGAAGATTTTAGTGGCATGGAGTTGCCTGTGTCAACTAACAACACGGTATTTCTCGGCGTTGAAGACGGAACAAAAGCATTATTAAGTGGAGGAGTTGCTATTAATGAAGAGCCAAGAGGTGTACCCTTCAGGCAAGTGGCTACGAGAGGTGAAGGTAAGCCTAAGCATGCCAAGAATAAGGATAAACAGGTTCACATAGCCTTGAAAAGGATAGTTGTTTGTGGGGTAAGTAGTGACACAGTTTTAGCGCCGGAAAGGTCAAAGCAGCATGGAAGAACAAAGGGTTCAAAAAATAAAAAGAAGATTATGAATGTTAGAGGGGAAGTTGCTGTCGAGATTGCAGGACTCAAGAGGTATGGTCAAATACAAGGTTCAAAACGCAGAAAGAAGATTATAGTAGAGGTTGATGATGAAGTTGCTGGTGAGATTGCTGGACCTAAGAAGCGTGGTCGACCAAAAGGTACCAAAAGTAGAAAAAAGAATATTGTAGAGGTTGTTAGTGCTGGTTTGATTGCTGGACCTAAGAAGATTGGTCGACCCAAGGGTTCAAAAAGTGAAAAGAAGAATATTGTGGAGGTTGATGATGAGGTTGTCTATGCTGGTGAAATTGGAGGACCTAAGAAGCTTGGTCGACCAAAGGGTTCAAAAACTAGAAAGAAGACTATTTTGGAGGTTGGAGATGAGGTTGTGTTTGCAGATGAGGTTGTGGGACCTAAGAAGCTTGGCCGACCAAAGGGTTCAAAAACTAAAAAGAATGTTGTGGAGGTTGGTGACGAGGTTGTTTGTGCTGGTGGGAATGTAGGACCTAAGAAGCTTGGTCGGCCAAAGGGTTCAAAAACTAAAAAGAAGAATGTTGTGAAGGTCGGTGATGAGGTTGCTTGTGCTGGTGAGATTGTAGGACCTAAGAAGCTTGGTCGACCAAAGGGTTCAAAATCTAAAAAGAAGAATATTGTGGAGGTTCCTAGTGCTGGTGAAATCACCAGACCTAAGAAGCGTGGTCGGCCTAAGGGTTCTACAAAGAAAAGTAAGATTTCTGTGTGTGCTTGTAGTAATGAAGAAGCGAGTGATATAGCAAGACAAGGTTCCGAAAACAAAATTCTGAGCAATATGTGTCAAATAGGTACAGACGAGTTTGCAAGCGTTGCCAATAAACATGATGCAGCAATGTGTACAAGAAATATATTGAAATTCGATGCTCAGAAGGGATCCGTGAGTATTGCACTGCCTCCTAAATCTGCCAAACATAATAGAAACAAAAATGAGATTACCCGGCCAATAGTTAAGCGTGGTCGACCGAAGGGATCCAGGAAAAAAAGGAGAAAACTGGTTGGTCAGGACATGGCTGATGAAGTTATGTTTGTTGGCAGGAACCAGGAAATGCATATCCAAACCATTGGTAATGATGAGGTTCAAACTGATGATAACTATGTTAAATCAAAGTTGGGTCGACCAAAGGGATCTAAAAATAAGAAGAAAAAAAACTGGGGCAGGCCAAAGAATTATAAAAGAAAGGAAAAGCTGAATGCTTATCTTTTGGCTTCACTGATTAAGAGGCATGGTTATTTAGCTGAGGAAGATACAAAAACTTCTGCTGAATCTGCCTCTAAAAATGATGTTGATCAACAGAAAAGAAAGTATAGCCAAGAAAGAAGATTAAGAATTACAAGACAAACTATCAAGCACAGCCAGTCCAGACTTCTAAGAGGACAGATGCCAACTGATGCGGTTATAGAAGATGTGAATGAGCCAAATGAAGTTGTACACAGTTCCAATACAAGTGCAGGAGGACAACCCTTACAAACTCCAGGAAGTACTCGTTTCAGCAGAGTTTTGAGTAGGATCATGCCACAGAAACATATACAGGAAGAATGTGAAACTGTCAATGTACAAAAGATGTCTATTGGAAGACTGAGAACGTCATTTGAAGACAAGAATTTTCAGGGTGCTGGAGTGGAAGAAACTATAAACAATGGATTGGAATCTTCAGGTCTGATGGTGAGTTACCATTTAAAGTTATGTTCTTGTACATTCATCCTGATATCTGCAATGTCAATTGTTACCCTTAGGGTAGCTGTTATGAACTGGGCCAAGGCCCAATTACACATTCAAAATTTAAGCTACATTAGGAGGGTACCATGAATAAGGGAAGGGCAGCATAATGATAATTGAGGAAGTTGCAATTTCCTAGTTCTTTTATGATCTTGTTCTCTTTTCAGACACAATAATAATTCAGTTTCTTGATCCTTTCTTTCTCATTCTTTCTCAATCTTTCTTCCCAAATCTTGGGTTCCTATCAGTAGCAATCATGACAGGTTTCTGTTAAAAGATTTTTTTTGTTCCATAGCATTGATTATTTCTCTGTGACTTTATATTTCTATTTGTTAATTTCATTCTGTTTTTGAAAATCTCAACTTGAATTTATTTGTGTACTACTTTCTGTTTGTAGGGTGGCACTAGAAGGGAAAAGGACCCAAGGACTTTAAGGTGCCACCAGTGCTGGCGGAATAATAGGAGTGGTATTGTAATTTGTGCCAAGTGCAAAAGAAAGCGTTATTGTTATGATTGCATAACAAAATGGTAATGTCAGCTAAAGCTATTAATGTCCAGGGTTTTTCGAATTAATTGCTCAAAAGTTCATTATTATTTTTGGCAAAGAAAAATAATTTTGTTAGCTCAGTAATAGTATATATTTACAAATATCAGTTAATATGTTGCAACTCTATTTATGTTTCAGATTTCTGCATGCTCTAGTGTTGTAATAATTTGAATTTGAAAATATAGGTACCCAGATAGAACTATAGTGGAGATAGAAATTGCCTGTCCTTTCTGTCTTGGTAATTGCAACTGCCGATTGTGCTTGAAGGAGGATATATCTGCTGTGGTTTGTGCTTTCTTTCTCTTGCATTCTGTATTGTTCTTTCTGTTACGTAGTAGTTCCTTTTGCATTTAAGTGTGAAATGAACTATTAATCCACAGACAGGGAGGGATGAAGCAGATACAGATGTGAAATTACAGAAATTGTTTTACTTGCTTAACAAAATTCTTCCTTTACTCCAACACATCCAACTGGAGCAGAGATCAGAGTTGGCAGCAGAAACTAACATTCATGGTACTCTGATTAGATTTAATTATAACTCTTTGGTTTTGGATCAAGTTAGTTGACTGATGATTTCAAGTGAACAATAACTTGCCATTTTCTCAGGTTCAAAACTAATGGAAGAGGATATTGTGCAGTCTCTAATTGATGACGATGATAGAGTTTATTGGTATTATCTCATGGACCTTCATGGTTGAAAGTAAAATTCCAGTTATCATGAACCTTATTTCTGATGTTTTTTGTTTATGCAATAGTTTTTCTTTACTACATGTATGGTTAAGATCTAATATTATCTAGAGACTAGAAATGCATGCTTGCTTGAGTTAACTAGTAAAACTGCAACTAATCATGCTGCTGGAACACTTCCCAGTATACATTTGGCAATTAAAGTTGATGCTCTATGTTTTAGAATTATTAAGGCATGTTTGGGTATTTTTGGGTCCAACATATGTTGGATTGTTTGATTTTGCACTTATAAAGTTTTTTATTCTTCTTTTAACAAAGAAAAAAGCTTTTAGTCCTTCAACTAAAAATTGTACATTGTTTCAAAAAGCTTAAAAATCGCTTCTCACAGCTAAAATTTTTCTTAAAAATCGACTATTAATTCTTTTTCACAGCTAATCCAAACACGCCCCAATTTATGTATGATCTCTTTCTCTGGGGTATACACCTTTGAAATTCTTCTGATGCTTGCATGATGAATCTATTGTAGCCCAGCCCTTTGCATTCCATCTTTTTTCCTTGTCTCTAAGAATACTGTTTGCTGAAGCCTAATTATTCATAAAATAATGCCGAAACCGATAAGTTTGTTATTCAACATCAGCGCTGTTGTGTGTTGGCCAGGGGCTGTTTAGCCATTTGCATATTTATTATCATTTGCACCTCTGGTGTAATTTTAATAAGTTTTCACTTTTTTCTGAGGAAAAAAAAAAAAAAGCTGAAACCTACAAGGAAAATGAGTTTTTTGGGCAAGACAATATTAAGCAGAGGTGCTTTCATCCCCAATTTTCTTTATTGTGTCATTTGTGTTTGTGAAACTTGCTTTTCTTATTACTATGATGAATTACGGATAGTTATATTTCTGAATTGATTTTAGATTTGAATCCTGGTTTCTCATCTAAATAAGTTGTTTGCAAAAATGGACTGATCTTGATTCTTTTCCATAATCTCTGGGATTTAATAAATTTCTTGTTTAAATTTGTTATTTTCTTATTTCACAGTGACAACTGCAATACATCCATAGTCAATTTCCACCGAAGTTGTCCCAATCCTAATTGTAGATATGATCTTTGTCTCACTTGTTGCATGGAACTAAGAAATGGACTTCATTGTGAAGATATTTCTGCTAATGGCAATGAGGGGACAGCTGATGCACCGCTTGTAACTTCTGCTTGGAGAGCTGAAATAAATGGTAGGATCCTTTGCCCTCCAAAAGCTAAGGGAGGTTGCGGTACTACTTATCTTTCACTAAGGCGCCTTTTCGAAGCTGATTGGGTTGAAAAATTGATTAGGAATGTGGAGGGACTTACTATTAAATATCAGCCACCTACTGTTGATGTTTCGTTTGGATGTTCAATGTGCAATAGTTTTGAGGAAGATGCTGCACAAAATTCTGTAAGGAAGGCAGCTTCCAGAGAAAGAAGTCATGATAACTATTTGTACTGTCCAGATGCTATTAAAATGGGAGACGCAGAATTTGAGCATTTCCAAAGGCATTGGATAAGTGGTGAGCCTGTTATAGTTAAAAATGTCTTTGAAAAGGGTAGCGGCCTTAGCTGGGATCCAATGGTGATGTGGAGGGCTTTTAGAGCGGCAAGGAAGATATTAAAAGAGGATGCAGCTACTTTTAAAGCCATTGATTGCTTGGATTGGTATGAGGTAAGTGTTTGGTTTTTTAGATTGAGACTACGACTACTTTTTCATAATTTTTTTACCATGATGCTTGAAATGTCTGATATCCTATATTCTGGCCTGTTGATACCATGATCAAATTTATCATAAAATTACAAAATCAGATAAATGATAATTATCTCGTATTGCCATTAACTAAGTAAAGCAAGACCTAGTGAATGAGGTTCCCATTGATAGCGTATCAATCCAACATATATATATATTTGCCTCATATTTCTTTGTCGCTACAGCCATGCCCTTTGTCTGCACAAGTTACCCATAGTGGAGGTTTGAACTAAAGAATATTATGTGTATCGTTATGGTTTTGTAGGTTGAAATTAACATCTTCCAGTTCTTCAAAGGGTACTTGGAAGGTCGTCGGTACAGAAATGGATGGCCAGAGATGCTGAAGCTAAAGGATTGGCCTCCATCAAATTTTTTTGAAGAATGTCTGCCTAGGCATGGTGCCGAGTTTATAGCTATGCTTCCTTTTAGTGATTACACCCATCCCAAATCTGGTATTTTAAATCTCGCCACAAAGCTCCCTGCTGTTTTGAAGCCAGACTTGGGCCCCAAGACATATATTGCTTACGGATCTTTGGAAGAATTAAATAGAGGTGATTCTGTTACAAAACTACATTGTGACATTTCAGATGCGGTGAGTTTTCAAATTTGATATCTATTTTCATTTGTTTTAGGTTATGTTGATCATTACCCATCTTATGTTAACATCCATCATAGAATTACGGGAATCTCCTCATTAATATCAAGATTTTCTATATTCTAATACTTTCTCAGAGAAATCCATAATCCACCAGAATTAACCAAACACAATTAATACAGATTCTAATAATGAATGACTTAATACGCCACAAGAAAACCTGAGGAACAAATTCCTATAGCAGCAAGGTGTCCAATAAACAATTAAACAAAAGATGTCCCGGAGCACTAGAGGCATGAACCACAACCCCCAATCACCTGCATGTCAACTATTTAACGATCTGAAACGATGAATAAACAAGGTGGATAGGAAGGAGAAACAAGAGATGGCACTAGTGTTTTAACATTTATCTAAACCAAGCACAAGGTTACTTATGAGAACTATATTTATTTCGCAAGAACCATTTATAAATATACTTCAACGCTGATAAAATACTATTGGGAATATTTATAAGAAAAGGCTAGTTAAAATTTCTTCTTTATTTTCCTAGTTTTCTAATATTAGATATTGCATTTCATGTATATCTCATTAATCATGCTGAGGATTTCCTCAAGGGATTCAGTCGTGTTTCTCAGCTACTTTCGACTAGTTCTATCAACTGAAATGATCAGCTAGTTGACAAAATCACAAAATATCTAGTTGAATTCAATTAAGTTATATATGAATTATCTGCTCTAGCTTGAGTGTTAGATAAGTATTATAGTTAGTGTTGGAAGTCCCACATTGACTAGAGCTATGGCCACTTAAAAGTATATATGTGATGTGACAATTCTCTTCGTATGAGCTAGCTTTTAGAATTGAGTTAGTCCCAAAACCCAAATTTAATTGTTACATTTGTGTAATTAGTGTAAAGTTGTGTGTGAAATTGTTAAGTTATGATGTGCATGATGTGCATTGATCAGGTCAATATTCTGACACACACAGCCGAAGCAAAAATGCCAGCATGGCAGCCTAGCATAATAAAAAAGTTACAGAAAATGTATGAAGCTGAGGATATGTGTGAGCTCTATGGAAGAAACGATAAGGAAGTTGGTTCACATGAAACAGATTGTGGAAAGCAATGCCAGCGTGTTAGCACGGATTCTACAATTCCTGAAAAAGAAATTATTCAGAGAGGCTCAACCTTACTGGGAAGTCAAGGAAAAGAAGAGATTCATAATGAACAGCAAAGTAGATCCCCTAGTTTCAGACTGTCAACAACATCAGATAGAGCAGCTTCTGTTGAAGGGTTTTCAGAATCTACCAAAACTGAAATAAGTTTTATTGCTGATGAGTCGGCTGTTCTGAATTTGAATACAAGGTTCCAGCATTCTGGTCTCAGCAATCATGACTCCAGTTGCATTTTTCCAGGAAAAGATTGCGAATGGATGGATTATAAAGTTAATAATGCGGCACAATGGTACTTATCATCAGGTGATGGACCTTGTACCGGAACTTCTTTTCCTGATCGTATGAACTTTAAGACCCAAACAGATGACGATGACAAAAATGGAAGAACGTTTAGTATGCACCTAAATGAAGATAAGGTCTTCTCCGTCCATGATCAGTCTGATACACGTTCATTTGTAGATTTGAACTTTCCTACTCCACCAGTCAGTGTAGATCAAGAACATCAGAGAAATTGTGTTGAACCATCTGAGTCCAAAAACAGATGCATGCGTTTTCAGGAGTCACCCTGCTGTTCAGGAAAGAATGTATCAGATTTAATCTTCCCTCAAAAGCAACCGTCATGCCTTCAACAATTCTCGGTTTGTGAAAATGTAGCTGACAGTAATAGAATTTTGAAAGACAGAACAGATACAGGTCATGACTTCCCTCTTCATGAATCTCGTGGACAAGATCCTGGAACTGACGAAATAGAGTCAGTTAAAAATGATGATCATTTGGAGATTCAATATGGGAGTGCTGTGTGGGACATATTTCGTAGGGAAGACGTACCTAAGCTAACGGAGTACCTGAGGAAACACCACAGAGAATTTCGCCACATAAATAAGCGTCCAGTAAATTCTGTATGTATCATTACTCATTTGGTACTTTGGATCATTTTTATTTGTTTTGTGAAATTTTATTTAGGCTTCACTTTTCTTTCACTTCAGGTGATTCATCCTATTCATGACCAGATCCTTTATTTAAATGAGAAGCATAAAAAGCAACTAAAGCAAGAGTTTGGTATGGAGTTTTTGTTTAACTGAGTGGTTCGTTTTATGTGGATTTTGTGACCATGAGTTATTTTCCTCCCAGGTGTTGAACCGTGGACATTTGAGCAACACCTTGGAGAGGCTGTCTTCATACCTGCTGGATGCCCACATCAAGTGAGAAACAGAAAGGTAATTAAGCATCCTTGTTTTATACAAAAATCAGTTAAATTAATCAACATTAATTGGGAAGATATTGATACATGAATGAACATTTCACATGAAACTACTGGTCTGTGATGAATTATTTGGTGTAACTGAACCTATAGTTGTCTGCATTTATATTCCCCATCTACCATTATTCATATGATTGACTGGATCATAGCTTATTAACACATTTGGGTTTTGAAGTTTTTCTTTATTACCTATGAAAGTGACCCTGCTGGAAGTTTTGCAATAAATAATGGTCATATTAATATAGAGGGGTGATATTTTTACTCGTGGTAGAAAAAGGTGTAGGAAGGAAGAGAGGGACCGGAAGAAAAACAAAAGGAGAAAGTGAGAGATGTGATGTGATAGAAAATGTAGAGAGAAAGAAAAAAGAGGTTTAAAGGTGATGTAAGAAAAATGAAATATAGGAGTTTAATTATTGATGAGTATAATGGTATTGATGACGTAGAGATGCAAGCAATCTCACTCACTGTAAACATTCAACTTAAAATTCATAGTATCTAGAAAGCTTAAGCCCCTTCCCCTTCTTCCTCCCAAATTTTTTTCTCTTATTTCATTGTTGTGCCAGATATTTTTTTGTTCGGAGATTCTGTATATCATGTTTGACAGTTATTTTCTTTCTCAGTCTTGCATAAAAGTGGCTCTGGACTTCGTTTCACCGGAGAATGTTGAAGAATGCATCCGACTGACAGAAGAATTTCGGTTACTTCCAAAAGGCCATAGATCAAAGGAAGATAAAT
Organism: Cyamopsis tetragonoloba; assembly: GCA_037177725.1. NCBI lineage: Eukaryota > Viridiplantae > Streptophyta > Magnoliopsida > Fabales > Fabaceae > Cyamopsis > Cyamopsis tetragonoloba. The sequence goes on along the minus strand of CM074119.1, from coordinate 48,392,474 downwards.
TGGAGGTACATGTTCGCATCATTCTAGAGCATGTTATGACGCCGATTTTGAAGTACTTGGTACAATTTTCAGTCTTTGAATAGAAATGGTTAGTTGTATTTACTGGTCAGAAGTCGCGAATTTCTTTGTTGATTTGATACTGCTTTAATCTCTGTTGAATAAAATATTATAGATTTCAATCTTTCTATCTAGCATCTAGGATCCAAGAGCATATTAGTATCTCCTTCAATAGTTTATTTTATACTTAGTTTGCATGCCATGTAAGTGTTTTCTATATCATCTAAAATACCTTGCATTATTAATCTTTATATGGACATTCGATGATTGGAGTGCGGATGGGTTGGTTATGCACTTTTATCTAGAGATATTTCTTACAGCATATATTATCCTGTTTACAGATAAAGAAGATGGCACTATATGCTGCTGCTGATGCTATAACAGAAGCCACTAAACTGATGGCAGGAGAATGAGTAATTTAACTTAGTCTCCCTTCTTCTGACACGAATTGTTTTCAAAGGATTAGTTATGTATGGTGATTTTTCTGGTGCTTTCTTTAAGCTGAGAGCCTGAAATGCATGTTACATCGGTTTATTGCTTTGCCCTTTTGACTCCTAAACTTCCAGATTTGGTCACTGGAAATTTGTCAACCGTTGGACAATATTAATAATGCAAAACACGCTTGGTGCCACTGGACATTTGATGCAAGAACCGTGTCATTTTTTATTGTAAAATAAACATAATACTCCCTCCATTTTCGATTATAAGCATCTTTTTGGAGAATTCTATATTATTGATTTTAAGCAAATTTAACTATTTTTGTTGCATTCAATGAGAAATACCCCTAATAATTAATTTGCTTGCTACTTATAATAAATATGTTTGTCTCTGTATAATAAATTTGATAGGGGTAATCTAGGAAAACAAGTTATTTTTTATTAGGGATGTTGGAAGTCCCATATCGCTAGTGTTATGACCATCATTGAGTTTATAAGGGTCTGACAAACCTCATCCTACAAGCTAGGAGTGAGTCAGGCCTAAACCCAAAATTGTAAGATGATATCAGAGCTTATCCTAGATCCGTTGTTTGGGCCACCCAGGAGTGTGTCGGAAGTCCCACATCGGCTAGTGATGTGGCCATGATTGAGTTTATAAGGGTGTGGCAATTTTGAGAGTGAGTTAGGCCTAAACCCAAGATTGTATTCTGTTAGAGGTTGATTAGAGCCTCATAAATAGGCATTTTGTACACTAAAATAGCGGTTGGTGAATAATATAGAGTAAGGTTCCTATTTGAGTCCCTTTGGCAATTCCTTGTGTGAATTGTGTGTTGGTGTGAAGGGAATTCCTTAGAATCATTCATAACATCTTGGACATAGGAAAGTAATACCCTACATTAATGGTGATTCAAGTGCATGGAGAAGCATCCAATAGGAGTATTGATAGCAAAATAGTCACAGAAAGAGGGAGACCTAAAAAGATCCTCCAACCAAAAAGGAATGAGATTTGGAGTTAAATGGTCTATCCTTAGACATAGGCACTGTTTATAAGCTGTTCTTATAAACTGTTTTCAGCTTTTTCTCATAAGCTTTTTAGAATAGCTTATCAAAATAAGCTATTTTTAGCTTATTCAAATAAGTTTAATAATTTCTTTTTTATAAATAAGTTCTTTTTTTAAAAGAGTTTATTGTATAAGTGCTTAATTGAGTTGTTTCCAAACAGGGCCATAATATTGGACACATCATTTTGGCGTGCCGTAGTTTCGTATGATATATGTAGCTGATCTCACTTATGAAAAGGCTTAGGTGATGATGATGATGATATGACCTAATCTTAGGTTTAGACAAACTTTCTAGCCGTTTGGGTCCTTATATGTTGATCATGAAAGAAACAGTAAAGTTTGCATTACTATAATAATTTATTTATTATGAGTTACTAACATAAAATGTTTTTTATTTAAATTAAATTGTTTGTATTCATTTTAGGTTACCTAGCAGTTTGTGAGCTGAAAGCCAAAGCAAAGTCTTCCAAGAACTCCAATGACTTCCATAAGAAGCAATTTTGCTTTTGTATTTTTTGTTTATTCTGATTTTGTGTATTTACAAAGAGTTTGTACCTTATATCTTTTTTGTGCTTTGCCCTGTAAGTGTATCCGTGGCAATTCCATCAAAGTCAAAGCTTGAATGTAGCGACCAGTTAGGTATAGAGATTTATAATGCTAACTTCGCGCACAATTCTGAAAAAGGGTGTTCAACAACAGTGCAGTGCATATCTATATCAATTCTTCTACTCTATGTTAAAAAAAAAAAAAACACCTTTGTGCTTCTTGGTCTTGGTCTAAAATATGTTTTACCTTTATTTACTTTTTTTTTTCTATTTAGTATTATTATTTCTATTGTACTTTTCATTTGACGAACAAGTTTACTTTAATGCTACTTTGCAATCTATGTTATGAGGGTTTTAGCAATTGAAGTTGATCTTTTAATTGAAAAACTAGTTTAACTGCAACTAGCTTTTTTAATGTGTAAGTTATTTTTTTATTACTTGATACATCAGGATATTGTGTTAGGTAATAGTTCTTTTGCTTGAATCAATTGACAAGTGCATCACTTACGTTGGCTTCCTTTTTTCGTAAGTGGTCACTTGACCACACCTATTCTTTATGGTATCGTTTGACAGACTTTTTGAATAGAACGGAACATGGCACTATGTACTGTTTTTCGTTTGATACGTCAGTTAAGAGGAACTAAACAAGATACTGAGGTAACTAAACGAGATATATTGGTTCCATTGAAAAAGATGAAATGGAAGAGAACAGAATAGAACACAGACAGAAGAATTATTTTATTATTTGATACATCAGGATATTGTATTAGGTATTAGTTCTTTTGCTTGAATCAATTGATAAGTGTCTCATTTACATTGGTTTCCTTTCTCCGCAAGTGATCACTTGACCACAACTATCCTCTATAGACTAATGAGAGCTACAAACCTGACGCTTGTAACCAACTTTTCTCAAAATATACAATAATGATTTTTGTACAACAAATATTGTACAACAAATGTACAAGACAATTAAAATAATAATATTTTCTTTAAACATTAAAATAATGCGGAACGGAGCAAGATAAGTGAAGTAACGGAACGACATCGGTTTATTTCTTCATTTTTTTTTATTTTTTTGTTTTTAAAATCATATAGGAAAAGAGATTTAAAAACTCGCATGTTGCTCTATTCTCCTTATTCTCCCCTCTTCTCGCGATCGTTCAAGCTCACCTACACTCGCCTTGCTATATTCTCCTCTACTCGCGTTCGCTGAAGCTCGTTTGGATTCGCCTCGTTTCATTTTGTGTGTGGTGAAGAAGTTGCTCGTAAGTAAAGTTGGTGGAGGCGTTGCGTCGTTGTTGCTGTGGTACTTCCCAGGACTTTATACTTTTGTGTGTGCATTATCTTACTAAGTACAAATTTCGTTTGTAAATTGATAATGCAACTCGTGCTTAAAAGAAAACCGTAGCCCCTATTTGTTATATTGAAATAGGAGGTTTTCTGTGGAATTAGTGAGAAAGGAATGTTATACAGGTGAATTGGTTGCTTATTGTAGTACATAAACAAGTGTAATGGTATTATTAAATTGATTTTGTATTGCGTGTATAGATATTGTGTGTTATAATGGGTAATTCCTCCGAATGATTGTGGTTGGTTTGAAGATGAATGGTTAAGCATTGTGTAAATTTGATTACTTTCGTAGGGATACTCGTTTTTACTTAATCAAGTTTTGTATAAGTGTTGGAATTGTGACTTGAATTTGCGTTAAATTGCAGGACTCGTCAACAAATTAAAATGCAACGGTGCGTGTGAGGAGCTCTTGTAGCACGGAGGCACTGGGGGACGTCAATGAAGGTCTCACGGATGCACAGAGACAACGCATTCAAATGACTCCATTTAGATATCTTGTTGATATGCTAAAGGAGTTGGAAGTTTGTAATCCACTTCTTGAAGCAATGGCTAGTAGATTTATGGAGAGAAGTTGTGGATTTCATGTGGGGAGTTTGGTTATCCCGTTCACTTCGCTTGACGTGTGCCTTGCCTTGGGCTTAGAATCGTTCATGTGTGTTCAGCTGGATGACGAAGATGGTAGTGATGCTGTAGTAGAGCCCCACACTGAAGCCTTGTTTAAGGGGAGCAACACAAGTATCAAAAAAATTCGTAGTCTCCTTGATTAGTATGCAGGCGACGAATCGGTAGACGATTTTTGTCAACTCTATATTTTGTTAGGTTTCGCTGAGTTTTTACTGTCGTAAACAACTAGCTGTGCTCACAAAGGACTTTTTAAATATTTGGATGACTTGGATTCCCTTCACAACTATGTATGGGGATTAGTGGAGTATCAAGATATTGTTTCGGCATTGTCTCGTGCTACAAGTTATGTTTGCCAGAGGAAGGATTCATCGCAAGTGTATATCACCTGTTGTTTTGCTACATAGCAGGTCTAATTTTGATGTTTATACCAATGCATATCATATTTCTTTGCTGGTAATTAATGCACTTCAGTCATACATATAGCATTGTAGTTCTACTTGTGCCATCTATATGTTAGTAGGTTGGGCTAGAATATTAATTTGATTATGTGTTGTTTTGTAGGTTTGGGCATGTGATCAAACGTGTGTTTATATGATAGACGCGATTGTCAACAACAGGACCACTTTCCCAGAGTGTTAAATTGTTTGACTCTAGGTTTGCGGGCGAATAGCATCGAAAAAGAATTCGAAAAAAACATGGTGAGCCTTAAAGTTACTGTAATTTAATTCTAGTTAAAAAGTCTCTTGACTGCGTGGGTTTGGATGTGATGTGCGTAGACTTTGTGATGGTATTGAATTTCTATGTTTTCTCACTATAGGATAGGAAATTGTAGCTTAACTTCTGTCTATCCCCTGTTATGATAGGTTAACCACTTATTTGTTATATGATAGCTGCTTATATGCGACATTCTTACCACTAGGTAAATAATGATGAATAGGGTTAGATTGAGGTTACACGCTTGTGTATGTGTTGTCCTTAAATGTTAAACGCTAACAACTGCGTGTTATTTGCTGGTTTGTTATATGCATGATGTTTGAACTTTGTATTCACCAGTTTGGAGGAATAGTGTGAACATTATCATTTGTTGCATGGATGAACTTGAAAACAAGACATTTTTAATAAGTCTTATATGTTGTGGTATAAATAATATTAAACTTACTTAATTGATGGCTAGTATCAGCACTTAATATTAAACTTGTCACCGCTGCATGTTAGTTGATGATAATGGTGTGTAGGTTAGTTTTTAGCTTTGTTCCGTTGCATTGGTGATTGGTGAACCTGGAATTGGTTACCAGTTTAAGTGTTTGATTTTTTTGTCAAATTTTATCAATTTCATTATTGGTATGACCACTAAATAACACAATATGTTGTTTATGGACCTTAGGCTATTGTAGACGTGACTACTAAAACTTATGAACTTAGGTTGAAGTTGTTTAAGAAGCTTTCAAGGAATGAATTTTGTCATTGGGTGAATAGAAGTCATCATGCCGACAACATGATGAATGCCCAAAAATGTTTGGTAACTGAAAATGCTGAGTTGCATCTGAGTGTGGAGCAATTGGAAACGAGGGTAAAAGCAGTCGAAGATCAGGTATTGGAGATTGTGCAAAAGATTGGCTATATATTCTCTCATCTGACACAGATGCATGTGCAACTGAATACTCATCAAGAAATTTCTCAAGGTTGCTTAATCATATGATAGATTGTCACGAATATTAGTTTCCTCCATTAACATGTAGATATTCTGATGTGCAATGTACTCCATAATATTTTTGCAATGGAGCCGACATTTGTGAAGGAAGATGACATTGGCACAGAACGTGAGATAATTGCCATCCTAATTCGTGAACAGGTTGAATGACACAGAGGTTGAAGTGGGTGTAGAAGTAAAAAAACGGAACCTCAATCAACATACAAGTGGAATAGGGAGAAGACAAGAATGATATAGTTGGACATGGGACACCAGCTTGTATGGTTCATGATGAATATCAAGTAACTAGAGGAGTGGATAGTCTCAAGGCCAACAATGAGACAAATTATGAGGACAAATCAGTTTGTGGAGTAGCTAGTTAAGTTGAAACAAATGCAACTAGCACTAATGAACCATTGAAAAGGGATGAAGGTGATAAAGTAACAGTAATGGTTGAAGCTAGACCGATGGGTGATGTCGACCCGGAACCCGTAGTCGATGTCAATCTATCTGGGGGGCCAAATGAACTCGCTTTATAATGCCGTTACAGGAAATAATAAAGCATCGATCTTCGATCCATTAGAGTATGGGTGAAGTTGGTTTAGTCAACGAAATTAATTGAACCATTCTGCTGTGTGTTATTTACATGTTTCTGTTTGCAAACTCATTGTTTGACAAGTAGCATTCATTGGAATTTTTGTAGTGTTTTTGTGAAAATGTTTGGTCAATTTTTATCCTCCCTGGATATCCGATCCATAGGACCAAGGCAATGGTTGAACACCATGGTGAGTACTGAAAATTAATATAATGTTATGTTTATGAACACTTAGGGTTTGAACTTGATTTTTGGCGTATTGTATTCGCTGATATTCATGATCGCAAGAAAAATCTTTATGCATGATGAGAGACTTGTAGGCCATTGGGTGACTCATTACATGTTGAATCACATATTTGTGGTGAACACCAATTGTTGATAATAAAGTCTAAGTTTTGAATGAAATGTATGCCTGCCCCACATTTGTGTCTATTAACCCACGTGTGTATACAATTTCAGGAGGAAGTAAAAAAGGAATTGAACAATGATGGCATGTCGAAAAGACCTTGGATGATGGCGACCGTTACGAACGTTGTTCATACTACAGAGGAGCTTCAATTGATTACAAATGCTCAATTGGTAAGTTGTAGACGGACTAGTTGAACCCAACGTTGTATACTTGAAATGGTTCTTCAATATGAGTTCTTGATAGTTGTAAGTTGATATAATATGTAGAGAAATTGATGGTTATGTAGTCTTGCAGAAACGGTTTATTTTGGTAACAAAGGTTACCCTTAATATATTGCTATGTTATTGATCTAGGATGATGTATCACATGATATCCAGGTCATTGTTCCAGCCTTATTTGACAAGCATTGGTATTGTTATGTGCTGATGTCAAGAAGAGATCTATCGTTGTGTTAGATTCGATGCCGTCGGCCGCTGGTGATGAACGCAAGGCGCTGGATCTGAAAGTGATATATTTGACATACTGAAAGAATGATTTGGGTGCCTAGGCTCGTGCGATAGCCACATAAGTATGATTGATTTACTGATGACATTCAAATTTTTTGTCATGTAGAAAAGTCGAGCAGAAGACATGATTGAAATATTTAGATCGAGTCTTGGTGTCGGTGGTCAGGCTGTCCGATTACAGATCCAATATCCATTGCTATCGATGCAAGTCAACAAGTGAGTAATTAGCTCTTTGAAATTTTTGGTTGTATGAAATTTCTGATTTCGTTTATAAATTTAGTTTGTGAATTAGTTATGTTTACTTATTAATTGTCCTTTGTGTAGTTTTGACTGTGGAATATAGATATTGAAATATATGGAAATTTGGGATGGTGAATTAATGGAAGGAGACTCAACAATGCCCGGTTATTCTCAGGTCTTAGTTATTATCCATTTTGTTCGTTATTAGTTAATGAGGTGCAGCAATAGTATTTAACACTAACTCGCCGGTTTTGTCATGGCAGCATCAATTGCGTGATTTCGGCGAGACTACGCATGTCAATGGGTACTGCATTCACAGAATGCTATATGGGACGACATTGTGGCCTAGGTGGATCCTATTAAGCGGGCTAAATGTCTCAAGCGTGCTAGATCATACAAATAGGCATAGCTTATCCTGGATTTGATAAATTTTATGTGCATAGGGGTCGGTGTGGTTTCCATAGTGGTAATATTTCGATAGCAAAATATATATAAGCTATCGTTTTTGTTTCAGAGGATTTCGATCGGTTATTACTCCATCATAATTAGTCGTTTTTTGTTTTTTTTTTTTTTTGTAAAGGGCTTCCCTTATTTTCTATTTCAGGTAACAAGGTAATGCCAAGTTTGATGTTCAGATGACATTTGTATTGGTTGTATCTAAAGTGTTTTGTTGTAGGCTATTCAAAGAAGTTTGAATCTGTTAGTCATGGCAACCATCACCCAAGAAGGGGGTGAATTGGGTGATTAAAATTTTTTCACACTTTTACCGAATTTGTATTTTTCAAAGGTTTATGCACATCGGAATGATTAAAGAAAAAATAAAACAATAAGCATGATAATCTAAAGAGTGCAAGGAAGAGAAAAACAAACACAAACAATTATACTGGTTCAGTCACCACCCACTTGTGACCTACGTCCAGTTCTTCAAGCCTCGATCAAAATCTTTATTCACTTTGTAAGTCTTAACAGGTGCTTGCGACCTTTACAATGAAGAGCGCTTCTCATACCTTGGGATACCCCACCCAAGTGTTTAAGCCTCAAAACAACCAGGGATGTCTCACCCTGTTTCTCAAATGAGGGATGCCTCACCCTCGTTTCACAAATGAGCGATGCCTCACGCTCTTCTCAAATGAGGGATACCTCACTCTCTATAAGTTTGATATAATAGGAATCAATATGAAAACACACAAGTTGAAGCCCTATAGTCAATAGGTTATATCAATGATAGAGCATTTTGATAGATCAAGGATGTTATCAAGTGTTTAAGAAGATTGCTTGAATGAAAATGAGTGTCAAAACACTTCTATTTATAGCCTTTACGAAGGTATATCCATTAGAAGTTGAAAAAGTGTGTTTCTAAGAGCTTTTCTCGAGTTTTAGTGATTTTCGCTGTTAGGGAAGTTTCCAACCATTTTGAAACGTTTCCCGCGATTGGTTTTCAGACACCAACTTTAAACGGTCATAACTCCTTCATTTCTTATCCAAATAATGCAAATGACCATTCATTGGAAATATTTTTAAGTATAATTTCAAATAAAATAAGTCTCAACATAATTCGATTTTTTAATTTTAAGTTATGATCAAACTAATGGACAAAGGTCTTTTTCCATCATATAAAATAATGGCTAACTTCAAAAATTCTTAACTCATTCATTGTTTATCCGTTTTTAATGCATGACCACTCATTGGAAAGCTCTTTGAGTCTAGTTTCTCATAAAAATGTTTCATCTTAAAACTCAAAGTATTTTGAAAGATATAATCAGAAAGGTGAATAAGGGTCATTTTCCTAAACATAAAACAGTAGCTATTTTCATAGTTTTGAAATACTATCAAGGTTAGCCATTTTTCACCAATAAAAACATGTTGAGAAATCAATATTAAAACCAATTTTAAGCAATGACGGTGAAAATGTGTTTTTCTCATTTTAAGGAATTTTTAAGAAACGACTAGTTTTAATTTTGTCTATAAACATAAGTGTAAAAACAAGATAAAAATATTGCTCTATCAAATGATAACTTACCGACTTCACACTTTGCCTAGCCTAACTTCTACGTCCATGATTCAGTGAACCCTTCATGTATCAGTCCAAGCTTTTTATATTTGTTTCGTCGCCATTCTTCTTTTTCTTCTTAAGTTGAGCATAAATTGATTCGTCTATTTTCTTAACCCATTGCTCACTCGTCATTTTTTTAGACTATTGTACAAAACACAATTTTCTCAAAAATCATAGTTAGTCCAAAATGGTCAGATTAAATATGCTTGATTTATAAATATAATACGAGAATGTGTATCATGCATACATATATATATATATATATATATATATATATATATATATATATTTATTTATTTATATGTTTGAGTTGGGTTCAAATGACATCAAGGTGTCAAACTTACTAAATGACACCGCGCATAAATTTTTCGAGACAATGAGTTTCATCGATCCAACCGTTCAATTGAATGTCTATATGGCATAGATCATCTATGCAAAAATTCAAACAATTTGAAAATTTGTAGGTATGTAATCTAACGAATGAAATTTACTTGTGTTTTAAAATATGTATTGCACGTTCAAACAAAATATTCCGATAATGTATCAAATAATTCTCATATTGTTTGAATTTTTGCACGGTTGATCTACGTCATATAAACTTTCAAATCAACGATTGGATTGGTGAAACTCGTTGTCTAGAAAAAGATATGCGCGGTGTCATTTAGTAAGTTTGACACCTTGGTGTCATTTGAACCCAACTCTATATGTTTACTCAATATATCAATTGATATTAATCCATTAAGCATATAGAGTAATTAATCTTGTATTTGTCATCATCAAAACATAATATATTAAATCATTTGAGCACACATTGAGCTCCACCTTATCTCACATACCATTTGAATTACAAGTATAATACATAAAAAAATAACTCTAACGTTTAGTATGATCCGTGCAACGCACGGACATGCTCACCAGTTTCAAACTAGAACTCAATCTCTAAATAAATATATGAGCTATGTAAGCGCATAAGAGAAAGAACAAAAATGTTTCAAACAAGGTTACTATTCATCTAGCATTCTATATGGATAAATATTTGAAGACACATTGCTAGTAAAAGACAATTATTAGGATAAGTCAATATATCAAACAAATTTTCAAGAATTCTATAATAAGAAAGTATATCATATTTAAATAATATTAAGGATAAAGAACTGACATCACCAAAGAGAAGTTCTTCAATTGTATGAGTGATTTCAACTTTCTTGAGTTTTAGAATTATGGAGTGAGCTTTAATATCATGTCATCCTTTTGTATTGTGATAATCTCAAGTTGATTAGGTGTATCGATCTAATTTGTATACATACTTGAGATCTTTGTCACCCTACAACACAATTCAAAATAGACTTTGGGTATCCTTTGGGTTTGGATCCTTTTATGGTTAGCCATTAATTGTTAACTCATTATGCTATAATAACAATTCACATCACAATTAGAAAATTAGGTATAGCAAATTTAGGGATCAAATAATATTAAACACAAAGCTAATAACATCTTCTCTCTCTGTTTTTTTTTTTTTTTTAAGAAGTTCAAAATATAGCAAGGATACTATGACATAAAATACCCTATGGTCAAGATATGTGTCAAATAATGAGCAAAGTTATCTCATGCTTAAACATATTCATGTGTTAAACATAATTCTTAAATTTTATCACACAACACATGATATTCACCTATTATCTAAGGCTTACAACGAATATACCTTAAGTTCATTTTATTTACAAGTGAATGTACACGAGGTAGAAATATTAGACACCTTAGTCTTGGTAATCAAGGGGTTATTTCTTCTTACTCATTGCTTCTCATTTTGAATTTTGAACTTTTGATGTTCTCCGTTATGCAAATGAAAAGCTTTGGTTGAAGTTTCTTCCTTTCTTTGACTTGGAATCTTATTATCAAGTCTTGAAAACATTCTCCTCGATGATATCTTCTTGGCTAGACCAATTTGTCCTCTACTTTGAGAAGTTTTCTGCATATAAGAATCACTAGAAGAACATTTTGGTACCCACTTCATCTTTTGTCCTTTAGGGTTAGTGTTAGAAATTTTAAGAGCTTTAGCAACCCATACTAAATTATTTCTCATATAGGAATTTCTTCTATAATTACACAAATGAGAAATATGTCCTAAATAACCACAATAATTGCACCCAATAGATTTAGAGGATGGTTTGGACATTTGAAGATCATTGTTCAAAATATTGATTTTATCACAATACAAAACACTTTTGTCATAATCATTTCTTTGTTTTCCATGCAAAATGTTTTCCTTTATCTTTTCTAACATGTAATTTGAGCATATATAATAATTTTCTATGGAGTGTTGAAAGTGTACTTCCTTAACTAGATATTCAAGATCAATGCATTTATGATAGATAGATGATGTTTCACATTTCAAACATATTTCATTTTCATGAGAATAATATGCATTATTCAAAGATTGAATTTGATTTTCAATGGAAGAAATATTTTGAAAACAATTCAGAACTTTCTCTTTTAAGTTCATCAAATCATCATATAATTTATCATAAGAACATTTAAACTCATCATAAGAAGGACTATAGTTAAGTTTGACATCATTTACCTCAAAGTCCTTTTGAGTCATCTTGATGTTTGTATCAATTTGTTGGATGACTTTTTCTTCCTTGAAATTATCTCCATCTACATTATTTTTCTTGAAAGCATCAAAACTATGCTCCTTGTGATTTTGTTTTGTCTCTTTCTCAAATTGAATGTCACCATCATCATCATGAGGCATTGGGCTCATTCCACAACCTTGCACATTTTCTTGGGAACTATGTTCAAGATAGTCTTCCTTTGTCAAATTTTGATCCTTTTGCTCTACCTTTTAAACTCTAGGCACAAACTCATTGTTAGCAAAGTAACACTACTACAAAAAATCTCTTTAATGGCAATTATTTAATGGCAATAGCATCATTGCCGCTAATGAGGATTTGATTTTAGATTATTACCGACTAATCTATTAATTGCCACTAGTTAGTACTAGTATACAGACAATTATTAATTAACTAGTTACACAAGCATGTGACCATAATTTCGGCTCTTCTTGCTCTTCCTTCAATGACATCCACACCCTTTTCCTACCCGAGTTCGAACCCACTTCCCTCGCTTCCCCTCACTCTTCTGCCGCCTCCGTCTCTCCACCTCCCTCCTCCGCTCCTTCACCAGCTGCCCCGTCCCCTCCCTCACACTACCGCCTGACTCCGACCTCGGTGCCACCATTTTCATCTTCTACACCAGCCTCCACGTCGTCTGCCGCACCTTCAACGACTGCAGAGTCGTCCGATCAATCCTTCGTGGCTTCCCCGTCGCAATTGACAAGCGCGACGTTGTCGTCGACGATTCCTTCTGCGAGGAGCTCTAGAAAATCCTCGGCCGCCGGAACATGCCGCTTCCAACCGTGTTCATCGGTGCCGAATACGTCGAAAGCACCGACGACGTCCGCAAGTTGCACGATAGCGGTGAATTGCAGCAAATGATCGAGGAATTACCGAAATCGAAGTTGAACGAGTGTGATTCATGTGGAGACCTGAGATTCATTGTGTGCTACGCGTGCGATGGAAGCCATAAGGTGTTTTCGAAGAAGAGCGGGTTCAGGAGCTGTTCGTCTTTCAATGTCAACGGTTTGATCAGATATCCTGCCTGTTTCTTCGTGCTCCCTTGATACACCAAATAATTGCCCCTTTATATTACATTCCATTTGTTTGTTGTTGCAGGAAATCATATGAGTATAGGAAAGAAAAGGAGATTAACTTTTTTGTGTGAATAAATAAATTTCTAGCAGTAATTTAATATAATAATTGGGTGATTTGATTTAGAGACGAAGGATTCACAAATTGTATGTGTGGGATAGAGACAAGAGAAGTTGAATAGAGTAAGCAATTATATCCAATTGTTGATATCATTGTTTGGATAATTAGGGAGTTCATGTTAGATGATGTTTTCACATGGAATTTTATGCTGAAAGGGGTAGAATAGCGGACAAAGCTCATGTTTTTGTTTGGGATAATTAGTCTGATAGATCATGCTTCCTTCAACCTTCAAACTAGTAAGATTGATGTTGTTAAATTTTTTAGATTTATATCCAAGACAAAATCTAATTCATTAAAATTGAAACATTTGGATTCAGGTGCTTCGTTTGACTACATTGAGAATGCCCTTGGTAAATTTAATGATGGGCCATTTTTCCTTGGGCAATTCAGTTTTGTAAGTTTGAACTCACTTATTTTATTTTAAAATCATAATCTCAATTACAGAAATCCCCTTAATACATATTTGACAAATCATGTTGACCATCTATCTGTGAGGGTATTTTCTTTTGTTTTGTTCATTAACGTGTTTTGTTCTTTTACTTCTCTTTTGGTGTTTTTGTTTGATATGTGAAGCCTAGTTAATATAATTTCAACTTTGAGCCTTTCATGTTAAGTTGAGTTATTTTGGTAAAAGCTGTCATCATAACTCAACCCCTTTATAAACTAGTATGTATTCTATTATCTTTCACTAAGATTTGGCCTTTACACATTAGAGAATGACACACTTGATACAGGATGACTGAGTTATTAAGAATGAAAATAGAAATTTGATTAATATCAAGATTGTTTCTTTCGATATCATCAATTCAACTTCCATGTGACTACCAAAGCCAGCAGAGGGATAGTCTTAAAGATTTTGCATTTGAAAATGTTTACTCTTATCATCGTTAGATTATTAAAAATGATAGCACAAATATGGTTTTAAATATGGATTGTAGGATATTTCATTGTGTTGTTGACCTATAACAACTTCAATTCCTTTTGATAAAATTTTTAGTTTCTAGGATTTGAAATTATTCTTTCATTTGCTAAATAACTTGTGAGGATCAATAACTACTGGTCAGTATGAACATATTTCCAATTGGTTCTTATGCTATGATGAACATATTTCAAACTGGCCTATATTGTTATTTGGTAGTGAGGTATCTACCAAGCAAACCTTGCCACTTTTCATGACTTCATGACTCTTCACATCAATATGAAGAGTATGGATTGAAGTTGTAGGTTGTTTTGCAAATACTTGAAAAGTCTCCTCCTCCTTATTAACCTTCAATGTCAACTCCCCTTTTGGGACATCAATGATAGCACCGGAAGTGACCAAGAATGGCCTTCCTAGAATTAGGGGAACTTCAGAATCCTCCTTAAACTCAAGAATGACAAAATGCACAGGAACTATGAATTTGCTCACTTTCACAAGCACATCTTCAGCCACACCTGATGGATATATGATGGATTTTTTAGCTAATTGTAAAGTTATGTTAGTGGGTGTGACTACCAAGTTGCTAATCCTTTCCACTGTTGAGAGAGGCATGATGTTGACACTAACTCCTAAGTCAAGAAGAGCATTGCCCCCATGTCTAGCCCCTATAATTGTAGGAATAATGAAACTACCAGGATCTTTGGACTTTGATGGTAGTTTCTGTTGAATTAGAACACTACATTTCGTTGCTAGTTCCACTGTTTCTTCAGAATACTTCTTCTTTTTGGTTAGAAACTTTGCACAATTGGTCATTTGCTCCACTGCTTCAAAGAAAGGGACACTAACATGAAGTCTTGAGCATATGTCCTTGAAAAGCTTGAATTGTCTCTTCATGTCAATTTGACTAGGATTAGGTGGATATGGCAACTTCACCATCTTTGGATTCTCCACCTTCTTCTTTCCATATTCACTCTCCTTTTTATTTTATTTATTTATTTTACTTTCAATTTTCTCTTCTCCCCCATCCTCCTTTATTTTTGTACTCACACCATCATTTTTCTTTTCTTCTTGAGTAATAGGCTTAACCTTCACATCTTTAAGAAATATCTCATTACAAGCCTCAAGTTGTGACAAGAACTCATCAATTATCATTTCTTCCTCCTCTAGGATATCACCAATGCCCTATTCAATCACCACCCTACTCATAGTAGTTATGGAATTGCATTGCTCCTTAGGATTAGTGGTGTTATTAGTCGAGAATGGAGTGGTGTTCATATCAGCCAATTGCTTGGAAATTTGGCCAATCTGATTTTCGAGGTTCCAGATGGAATCCTCAGTGTTCTTTTGGAACATTTCATAGATTTGTTGATTATTCATCGATGTTTGAATGAATTGCTGCAAAGTTTCTTCTAGCTTGGAGATCTTATCGCTCAATGGTACAAATTGAGTTTGTTTGCTCAAGAACCCCTCCTTGATTCCACCTTTCTTAGTTCTTCTTCCATCCCTGATTCATATTAGAGAAATTATTAGTCTTAAAAGGTTCGGAATATGATTTACCTCTTTATTGGTTGTTGACATAACTCAAATCTTCCTCCTTTTAAGGACTTGCAAGTGGACATTGAGCATATGAATGATTATCTCCACACAATTCACATTCTATCTTTTGAGATGCTACACTTTACAAGACTTGAAAGGGCTGAGAAACTACTTGTACTTGTTGAGGCTTTTGTACAAGTTGAGTTATGGTCTTACTGAGAAGCTCCATTTGTTAGGTCATGAGCTTATTCTGTGCTAAGATTGCATATGTTGTATTCAACTCCAACATTCAACTAGGTTTCAGGGTTTGACTCCTTGGTTGTTGTTTAGCTCTACCACTTGCTGCCATAGAGGTAAGGATTTCTAGTGCGGTTGGCACATCAATAGCTTTCAATGATCTCCCTGCAGTGGCAATTGAATAGATGGTCCATTCATGGTTCAAACCTACACAAAAGATATTAAGTAAAGCTAATTCAGTAAGTCCATGGTTTGAACATTTCCTGAGTAACCTTTGGAACCTTTCCTATGCTTGATGAAATGGTTCATCATTGCCTTGCTTGAAAGCAGTTATTTCAGATTGTACTTGAATCAATTTGACTAGAGGAAAGCAGGAAAGAATCATTAGAAATGCTGACTCAACCTCAGCCCAAGTTCTTAAACTTTGTCTGGGAAGAGTTTTGGACCATTCTTTAGCATCTCCAATAAGTTCCAAATGAAAGAGTTTCATGTAAGCATCTTTCACTCTATTCTCATCCATCCCCATTGTGGCTACCAAGTCATAGAATGTTTAAAGGAAAACATGAGGGTCATCATGTTCCTTGCCTGAAAGATGATTAGTGAGGATGGGATTATACCAATATGGTTTGATTTGCATTTGTTGTGCTTCGACAGATAGTACAACTGCTGAACGGTTCCTTGGTCCTTGTGGAGCAACATAGTCACTAAGCATCAGTCTAGGAGGTGGATTTGCTTCTCCTTGACCTTGTCGTCTTTCCATGTTCGAGGTTTCTAATTTAGGAAGTGAGTTTGAAGGATTGGAGCTACCTTCTTCTCTTAACTGTTTTTGTTTCCAGTTACTTCTAGACAGAGCTTCAATGTTGTCAAAGTATTGAAGGGGTTCTTTATCACTCTTATTATGAGTATGCATAAACAAGAAACCAAAACAATTTTGAGAAGGATTAGACAAAAATTAAACTAGTCACAAAAGAATTTAAATATTTACAACTTAACAAGTAAACAAGATATCTATACGGCTATCGTGCTTGCCGGCAACGACGCTAGAAACTTAGTGAGTGTTTCATTCACCATCACACAATCAGAGTATAGTGGTGGAACAAGTATCGTCCATAGGGAGCACGTTCTTACTAGATATGGAGTTTAGTGTTAAGGGCAGGTTTTGAAAACTTTGACAAATATGAAAGAAAGGTTGGAAACAAAAGAATGTCACTTGAGAATACCAATATAAGAAAGCACTTAGGATTGATTTATGTAACAAAGCAACTTGGGGTTGAACTTCACTATCATCTTCTTAACCTCTTTACTAATTCAACATAATAGAAGTTAAATCTTTTACAGAATTGATGCAACACTGATATGATCCCTATAAGCAAGGGAAGGAAATGGACCGTCTAGGATTCGAATTTCCGGAAAATCTCTTAGGAATTTGGCGCACAAAAGGCAAAGAAGAGGTAGATGAGTTTAGGAGGAAAAATAAAAAGGAAAGATGGGAAAATGCGCTGGATATTTGTAGAATTCAAGGAATTGGTGGATGAAATTCTGGGTAGTTTTGGCTTATGATTAAAAGAGTATTATGGTTGAAAAATGAAGGTTTGAAGGTGGTATGAAGCTAGGAAAAATGGGTTTGATTAGGAAGGAAAATGATGGAAATTAAGGTGAAAATCAAGATGGTTTTAAGGGCTATGAAAGGGGAAAATCTGGGAAAGTTTGGGAGGATTGGTTCTTGCTTCTTTTTATAATTTTTGGATAAGGTAGGGAAGGGAAATGAAAAGGGGATAAGTGGAATCACACCACTTGGAAAGGCTAAATACACAAAGGGATGGAAACCTTTGATAAGCCTCAAAATTCTTGAATCACTCAAGAACAAAAGAAAGAGTCACTCTCACAAATATATTTTGATCTTCAAACTTGTATTTTTTCACAATGGATTGGCTCATGGCTATATACAGCCTAAGGCCATGCCTTTTGATTTTCTAAAGTGGACAACTAAAGACCACCACTAAGCCCCCCACTTTCCCTCAATTGTGAAGACCACTAAGGCAACCAAAGAGCCTCTCAAAGTGGCGCACATGACCATGATGTCATCCTATTGACATCATCTTAATGTCACCATATTTAGGCTTTATTACAACTTAAACAAAAAATTAGAATTTAAGCACATTAGTTGATCAATCTAATACACAATTTGGACAACCAACTTTATAAAAGATTGGGCCTTAATTTATCACTTAGAAAATGCTAAAAAGCCTCCATAGATTGGCGCCCCTTTAGTCTCTTCTTGGGCCATGATGTAATTCCAAATCTTGGGTTTCTCTTCTTGAAAACTTGGGCTTCCTTGCTAGACTAGTCATTGCTCTTGGAAATTGGTCCTTCAAGCCCTCCAAATAGTTATTTATTACAAGGATTTATTAACTTTGGAAAATTAAAATACAAAGGTTAAGTTGCCTTTTCAGGATCATATCATACCTCCCTCTTTGAAAGATTTCGTCCTCGAATTTAGAGGGTAAAGTGACCTTCCATCATTTTTTTTCCTCTAGGGTCAAATACCACTTTAAAAAACAACTTTTAACCCTTTCTATCTTATGCAGTGAGGAAGCAATCTTGTCATAAGATTTCATGTGCGTTTCTTCTTTGTAGTAAAAAATTGTACAACCGAAAGTAGGCCGAGTGTACGCCAGATCACTAGGAACGAGATCTACAAACTTCCTCTTCAAACTTGGTAATTGGTATAATGCTTTCCTAGGAGTCGCACCTCCGATTTCCTATAAAACTGAATCACCAATAATAAGGGGAACAAGATTAGAATTTAAAATTTCCTTACTTTTTTCCTCATTCTCTTTTCTCTCTAGTGTTTCAATCTTTTTATTTTCACTTTTATTTTCACTCTTTTTTCTCTCAAATGTTTCTCCCTCTTTTACTTGACTACTTCCTTTTTGCAAATCATTTTCTTTTTCCTCTTCTTTTTCTTTTTTTATTTCTATCTCTTTTTATTTGTCCATTTCTTTTTCTATTTCCATTTCTTTTGATTTTCTCTTTTCTATCTCTTTTTCTTTTGCAATTTCTTGTTCACACCTCTCATCTTTTTCTTGTAAAATTTTTTCTTTCAATTTCTTTTGATCCTCACAAAACTCTTGTGAACTCAAAGGTTTGAGCACTATCTTTATGTTTTGGTGCATCAAAAATAGTTTGTGGCTGAATCCATCATACTTGGCTCTCTTGTCAACTTGCCAAGGTCTTCCCAAAACTAGGTGGCTAGCCTCCATAGGAGCAACATCACAAAGCACCTTGTCTTTGTATCTTCCAATGGAGATGTCCACTTCCACTTGCTCCGTTACTAGCACCTCTCTATCTTCTCTAAGTCATTGAAGTGTGTATGGCCTAGGATGTGGCTTAGTAGCTAGATTTAGTTTTGAGACTACTCTAGTACTAAACACATTAGAACAACTACCTCCATCAATGATCACTATACACAATTTACCATTAATTAAACATCTAGTGTGAAAGATGTTACCTTTTTGGCTCTCCTATTTGGATTTCAATTGATGGCTTAGCGATTGTCTAAGCATCAACAATTCTTTTCCCGGTGTCATCTTGAAGTTCCTAGAGCCGAAGCTCTGATACCAAATGATATGATCCTTATATAAGCAGGGGAAGACAATGGACCGTCTATGATTCGAATTGCCGAAAAATCTCTTGGAAAATTGAGGGGAAGTTGGTGCTCAAAAGGCAAGGAAGAGGAAGATGAGTTTAGGTGGAAAAATAAAAAGGAAAGATGGGAAAAGGCGGTGGATTTTTGTAGAGTTAAAGGGAATAGATTTGTGAAGATAAAAACAAGGTTTGAATAAGGAATTGGTGGATGAAATTCTGGGTAGTTTTGGCTTAAGATTAAAAGAGTATTTTGGTGGAAAAATGAAGGTTTGAAGGTGGTATTAAGCTAGGAAAAATTATGGGTTTGATTGGGAAGGAAAAGGATGGAAATTAAAATGAAAATCAAGATGGTTCTAAAGGCTATGAAAGGCGCAAATCTAGGAGGATTGGTTCTTGCTTCTTTTTATGATTTTTGGAAAAGGTAGGGAAGGGAAATGAAAAGGGGAATCACACTTGGAAAGGCTAAACACACAAAGGGATGGAAAACTTGGAAAGGCTAAACACACAAAGGGATGGAAACCTTTGGTAAGCCTCAAAATTCTTGAATCACTCAAGAACAAAAGAGTGAGTCACTCTCACAAATATATTTTGATGTTCAAACTTGTGTTGTTTATAATGGATTTGCTCATGGCTATATATAGCCTAAGGCCATGGCTTTTAATTTGCTAAAGTGGACAACTAAAGACTACCACTAAGCCTCCCACTTTCCCTCAATTATGAAGACCACTAAGGCAAGCAAAGAGCCTCTCAAAGTGGCGCACAGGACCATGATATCATCCTAATGACATCATATTATTGTCACCATATTTGGGATTTATTACAACTTAAACAAAAAAAAAAAACTAGAATTTAAGATCATTAGTTGATCAATCCAAGACACAATTCAGACAGCCAACTTTACAAAAGATTGGGCCTTATTTTATCACTTAGAAAATGTTAAAAATCCTCCATAGATTGGCGCCCCCTTTTGGTCTCTTCTTTGGCCATGATGTAATTCCAAATCTTGGGCTCCTCTCCTTGAAAACTTGGGCTTCCTTTGCTTGACTAGTCATTGCTCTTGGAAATTGGTCCTTCAAGCCCTCCAAATAGATATTTATTACAAGGATTTATTTAACTGTGAATAATTAAAATACAAAGATTAAGTTGCGTTTTAGGGATCATATCGAACACACTATTATCACAAATCTAAATTCCTTTGCAATTTGATCCTAAAAGCACAAGGAACATTATCCAATCCCTTGGCATTATGATGCTTGAGTTTTGCATTAATATCAAGTGTTAAGAAAGCAATCACATTAGTTGCCCACAATCCCTAGTCAAGAAATTTCGTTCATGTTTGAATATAAGCAATGTTTCCCAACTAGAGCAAATAATCTAACATCGTGGATTAGGTGATCAAGCTAATCCAAGCAATAAATAAAGGAATAAAAACCCAATTCATAAAAGAAATAACAACTATATATTAAAATAGCAAGAGTAAAAGATGATACCAAAGGAAGAGGGAAGAGAAACTTAGCCACTCATAGTGGTCTTCACAAGAGAAAACTTCCTAATTCTCTGATAGAATCCTCTCCAAAACTCTCACTAAGTGTTTATACATTAGAATACAAGAGAGAAAAAGAGAGGAATGAAGAGAGAAGAAGAAAACTTGATTGTGACTTGATGAAAAAGCCTTGAAACACCTTGTATTTATATGCCCTCGAAACTCTAGCGCTCGAGCGCCCTATTGAAGGTAATCTAGATGGACTTTCCTGTGACCTAATCTGGCGCTCAAGCGCTGGTAGGGCACTTGAGCACTGGCCCCAAAATCCTGGCAGGGTGGAAAGGCTTCTAGATGACTTTTCCAGCGCTTGAGTATTACTGCAATTGCTTATCCAGGGATTTGAATTGTAACTAATTATTGAAAAATTCATAAATTTACTTAAAAAATAGCAAAGTAATGATAAGAGGAAGATTTTTATCAAATAATAACTTCATGTTTTAAGGTAAAAATCATAGGGAAAATCACTATTAAAACACACTTATCAGTGCCATAACTTGCGTCATTACTACCAAAGGACAATTCCTCGCACAAGTGTGTCTTAAGTGAAAAATACTTGATTTTAAGGTTGATTAAGGACCTAAGGACCCATGGACCCAAATATCGTCTTCTTCCATCAATCTCCGATCCCTTTTAAATAATTTTAATATATTTATTGGTTAAATGGAAACACTATGTGCTGAAGCTTGTGTTATAAGTGGCTACATTATTGCCAAAGGACAATTCCTAGCACGTTTGTGCCTTAAGTGAACAATACTTGATTTTAAGGTTCATTAAGGGCCTAAGGACCCATGGACCTAAACCATCACCTTCTTCCATCAACCTCATAGTCCTTTCATTAGTTTTTAGATATTGTACATGGAAAAAATGTGGTTAAGTGTTATAAGTGGCTCTACATTACTGCCATAAGACAATTCTTCGCACGTTTGTGTCTTAAGTGAACAATGCTTGATTCGTACGGTTAATTAAGGACCTAAGGACCAATGGACCGAAACATGACCTTCTTCCATCAACCTGAGAGCCCTTTGATGAACAACGATGCAACCGATAACTCTGAAGATAAATGTGGTCAACATATTAGTAATAGTGGCTACACGACAACCAAAAGAAAATTTCACGCTCCTGTGTCTCTTAAGTAAACAATAGTTAATTTATAATTGTGCGATGGACCTAAGGACCCATGGACACAGAAATTGCCTTCTTCCATCAACCTCAGAGCCTTTTTATGAACTAGAAGACCTGGAGTAACATGAAATACAAATGTGGTTAACTTTTTGGTAATAGTGGCTACATGAGTGCCATTAAGACAATTCCATGCCCATCCTTCTCTTAAGTAAATAATACTTGATTTAAAACTTCTTTTTGGACCTAAGGACTCATGGACACAAATATTGCCTTCTCCCATCAAGCTATGTGGTCAACCATCGATTAACTACGATACCATGGGTAATAACGAATACATATGTGGTCAACCTATTGGTAACGGTGGCTACATGACTGCCAAGAGACTATTTCACACACGCCTTTTTTAACTAAACCTATATTCACCCAAAGGTTGCGTATGGACCTATGAACCCTTAGACCCAAGTCTTTCCTTATTGACTCAACCTGAGATCCATTTTTTAACAGTTATCTTTATGGTAACATGGAATGTATATTTCTTGAATGTTATGCTAATAGTGGCTATATTAAAGCAATAACACAATTTCACGCACATGCGTGTCTTAAGTAAACAATACTTCATTTGGAGGTTCACTATGGACCTATGCATCCATTTACATGCAATATACAAAAAAAATGCACTGCCAAAGATTTTTTTTTGTCATTCCTAAATAACCATGTTCAAGAATTTACATACATTGTTCCATCAACTTCTTCTTGCGATTGTATGAATTTATATTCGTGAATGGAGTCCTTGTGATCATACTTTTTTCACGCTTACGAGGTGCTTTTTTCAGACGCGTTACAATGTTTGACTGTTGAACATCCTTCTCAGCTTCCTTTTCTTCTTTATCACAATCTTACATGAAGCAAATAATTATAATATCATGCAACCATCTATACTACAAAATATAGTGTCAAAATAACTAACATCAATACAAGACCTTATCATAAGATTTGTAAACCAACAACAAATCTTATGAACAAACAACAGATAAACCATTGCAACAACACATCATAAAATGAAGATTCATGGCAATAGAGGGCACGATCGACCCCCTAAACATTATATGTAAATGCAAGTAATAGATACATAACATTCAATATGATGGTGCATAATTATATTGTTTGACAATCTTAACTCCATAAACAATTACCTTCACGAGACAATGCATCCGATTTCAAATCAGATACCACTGTCATCACAGAAGCCCAGGTTTCTGCTTCTTCAATACAATTACAGTCATCACCACCTGTGGCATGGGATACCGTCACTTCACCAACAGGTTCATCAACCCTACCTTGTCTATCTTTAACTGCAATATTTGATTGCCGCTCAGAAGATTGCTCTGATTGCAAGTTGCAAATTTCAATATTTTTTTCTTCTACAGACATCTTATCTTCAAACAGGCAACTTGAGTCCACTTCACATTCTTCACCGTTCTTCCTTTCAACCACTTCAAGCACTTGTGCAGTGGGCGTTGATAACATGTCTTCAGCTTCACATAATTTACCTTCATCTTCATTCACTGCTCTGCACTGATATGGAAACATTCATATATGAGAATGGTTACAATACATGAATTGCACAAAATTCTTCTTACCACAACTACATACAAATTTAGTATAACATTAACAACCAAAATACTAATTTAGGAAAGTTATAATTATAACATATCATACCTTCTTCTAATTGAATTTCAAACCGTGGGGATTGTGATACACATGCCTGGCATTGAGTAGCTGTATCCCCTATAAACTGCGTAATTGAGGTCAAATGGATGTCGAGCTATGAAAGCCTTCTTTGCAAATTGCACCACCCGACATCGCAATTGTGCATTTTTAGCTGTCAATTGTTAGTGCTCTTTACTCATTGCATCCATGTCATACCAAGGCCTCTGATCAGTGTGGAAATCCGTTCTTTGCTTCTTCTAATCCTTGTTGAATGACTTTAACCTCTAGTTTAGATTTGGTTACCACAAGCTCTTGAATAGCCTAAATCGAAAATCACAAGGTCAAAGCGAATACAACAAAAATTAATTTCAAATTCATGACATAATTCATCTGCTCAACTCACCGCATTCCTCAAAAACGCCTCTTCAATTTCCTCTTCGCAATAACAAAATTTGAGAATTTCTAACTCTTGGTATCATGTCTTTTGGACCTGAATGTACTACATCATACATACGCATGTGCTAACATGCCCACATCTAAGAAAGAAATATAAACAAAAATATTAAATTTGGCAAGACAATGAGACAGATATCACAAGAAGTTACTACATTTCAATTCCTATTGTTATTTTCCCTACAAACAATTCATTATACACGAACATGGTAAACATGCTGAAAAAGATACTTGCAACACTGTAGTATAACCTGTGACAAAGACCTCCAACAAATTCTTTCTCAAACACTGTGATGCATGAGAGACAAACCTCGAATAACACCTTTGTATACCACATTTCCCCATGCATGTTTGTTAAGCACATCCAAGTCATCCAAATACTTAAACAGCCACTTAGGGAAAGCTTCATATGTTGTTGGGGTAAAAAAACTGCAGATGCTAGCAATATATATATAGATGACAAAAATTTTCAATGTGCTCAGGCTTATTATAATCGTTCAAGAGTGAAACAATGTTATATATCTTTCTATCCCTCCCACGAAATAGTTGCTTAGTGGGAGAATCTTGTACTTTGTGACAAGTGTTGTCATCATCAACCTCATCCCCTTTTACATTCTCACCGACAATTTAAAGTCCCATCCCAAGGCACACATCAAAAGGAGTGAACGACACCACCACACTGCCATCTCTAAATCCGCCACTTGGTTCAACCTACCTACTAACCATCTTCATTAACAATACACATGAAATTTGGAGCTCATCAGGCTAGCAAAGCAAAAATGCAAACGCTTATGATTTACAGATTGATGTTCTCATCCTTACAACTATTTTTAAGTCCTTCCACCATTTGCGAATAGCAGAACAGAAATAGAAATGGACGCTAGCTTTGAATATACTACTAGAGAGATACAAGAGTCAAATTGACGAATCCAAGTTGTACAAAGGAGTCTAGTGAAGGATAACTCAACATTCAAGACTGCTTTGACACCATAACAAAGAAGAATACAGTATAGTTTGGTTAGGTGTAGATTAGAAATTAGATTAAGTTTCATTCTTATAATATCCATGACTGAAATTGAAAACTCTTGTACAAATTTCATAAATAAAACTATATTATTTCATATTTTATTGAGTAATTATTTAAATTTGTCCATGTCATTTCACAAAGGAAAACCTTCTTTAGACTTTTTATTTTCAAAAAAGCCCATCTCAAGTCCCTTTCTTATGTTCAATTATTCGACTTATTTGGGTAATTTAATAAAGATGAAGTCAGGACGTTATTTTTTGCATCTGAGGTTTGCTGCACAACCCATTCTTGTAACTTGTATTTTTTTTAATTTTTTAATTTAATATTTTTTGTTTTTTTTTATTTCTTAATTGTTTCCCCTTTATCTAGTTCAACCCAACCCATTTTTTATGGGTCGGTTTAGATTGGGTTGTGCAACGAAAAATGACATACCAAATCCAATCCAATCCCATTTTGTTTTAAATTCTGTTTAGATACTAAACCCGTGCACCACACATGATGAGAGATAATCCTCCTTTTTTTCAAAACCATTTTCACTTTCACTCTCTATGTTCTCACTCTCCCTCTCTCCTCCGTGATTCCTCTCATTTTCTCGCGTGATTTCTAATCAATGTGCAATGAATACTATCTTTCCTGAGTTGATCAACAAGAACACGATCAAGATTTTTCCCATAATTCTCTTTGTTATAACCAAAGGCTTTTTGGATTGCTTCCTTGGTCCTATCCGTCGCTTAATAGATATAGCCCATTGCTAGCTTTTTTCATTGCCAACAAGCCTCAACATATGCACAAGTGGCCCCATGACTTTAAGAGAAAACAATACATCATTCCAAAAAGAAGGCATCAAAACAATACTAGTGACCCTCTTACCCTTAGCTTCCTTTGGCAACTTGGTTGTCAACCAATCTACGAAAGTGAACATCTTTCTAAGGTTATTCTTTTGTTTATGCAATCTTTGCAAAGTAAGAAAGCATGTTGCTAACCTTGTAACCTCATGTCTAACCAATTCCATTTTGTTGGTGAACTTCCACATTATATTAAGTGCCAAAGAAAGATTGTAAACATAACTAACCAGCTCCACTCCTCTTTTGATTGTTCTCTTCACCTTTTGAAGTTTCCATATGTCCTCTAACATTAAATCGATGCAAAGAGCAGTGGATGGAGTCCAAAATTGGTTAGGATACTTGGGTTCAGATAATCTCCCTAGGAATATAACATTGAGTCCCCTATAAATCAATAAGTTATGTAAACACACAATTAATTAACATGATTAAAATTACAGTCTTACATTTCAAGACATAATTGCTTTAGTTGTCGGTTACAACTCGAACCACTGTCTTTTCTCCAAGCAATTCCACGAAATTCTCCAATAATTGAAATAATTTCTCTACGGTTTTACATATCCTGAGACATCAACACTATTGATTAACATTGTTCCGTAAGGACAATTGTACAAGAAGTTGATTATAGTCCTATTCTTCTTGTTGGTCCAAACATCTGACATTATTGAACAACCATATTAACCTCTTTCATCCTCCAAATACGTCATTATTTCCCTTATTAGTTCGACCTCCTTCTTAAGTAATGAAATTTTCAATTCATGATAATTTGGTGGCTTTAAGTGTTTTCCATAGGTTCCAATTGCTTCAACCATAACATTAACGCTTTTAGACCGCACCACATTAAATGCAATTCCACTCATTTAGATGAATTGTGCAATATATTAGATGGTTCAATCATTTGTGTCTTTATCACTAAAATCAAGCACGCTTTTTTGCTTTGCTCCTTTAACAAGTATATTGGTTTTTCATGATAAACACATTAATAGGACCTTTCACCTTCTTACCAACATTAAATCACGTGAAAGTGCTACTTGGAGCAACTACTATTTGGAGCCTTTTTCTAGCTTTAATAGAGTGTGTTTCTTCAATTTCTTCCTCTTCATCCTCCCCTTCCTTCACCTCTTGCATATAAGATTGAGTTTCAACCTTCTTCTTCTTCATTGCTTCTCTGAGTAGGTTCTTAAGTTCCAGTGGGAATTTCTTACAAGCACCCACATCTCCCCTTATTTCCATTTGATACCTCTTGCTCTAGTGATGGCTCCGGTGGTAATTTTATGACCAAAATCACAAGTTACTGACTTTCTATCATTCATGTTCTTCAAGCTATTCCATTGCCAAGCAATGTCAAGGTTTTATCTTGTGGATTTCACTAGCGTACAAGATGAAGTTGATGAGGCAATTCTCTTCTTGACAGAGGCTTAACATAGGTTTTTATAATTGGCCAGAAGAAGAAGGCTTTTGGGATAGTGAAACCCACAGAAGAAAACCTTAACATTGCTTGGCAATGGAATAGTTTGAAGAACATAAATGATAGAGAGTCAATAACTTGTGATTTTTGTCATAAAACTACCACCGGAGGCACCACCAGAGCAAAGAGGCATCAAATGGGAATGAGGGGAGATGTGGGTGTTTGTAAAGAAGTCCCACCAGAAGTTAAGAGCCTACTCGAAGAAGCAATAGAGAAAAAGAAAGGTTGAAAGTCAATCTTATATGGAAGAAGTGAAGGAAGAGGATGAAAAAGTGGAAGAAATTGAAGAAATACACTATATTAAAGTTGTAAAAAGGGCCCAAACAGCAGTTGCTCCAAGTAGCAATTCCACTAAATTTAATGTTGGTAAGGTGAAAGGTCTTACTGATGTGTTTTTCATGAAAAAACCAGAAGACTTGTTAAAGGAATAGAGGCAAACAAGCGTTATTGATTTTAGTGATAACTATGCAAGGGATAGAACCATCAAATACATTGCACGATTCTTCTATAAGAATGGAATTGCGTTTAATGTGGCATAGTCTAAAACTTTTAATGTGGCATAGTCTAAAACTTTAATGTGGCATATTAATTTGGAGTTGACTCAATGTTATATTCCTTGGGAGATTATTGGAATCCAAGTATTCTCACCTATTTTCGACTCTATTAGTTGCCTATTGCATCAATTTAATGTTGGAGGACATAGGGAAGCTTCAAAAGGTGAAGAGAACAATCAAAAGAGAAGAGTGGAACTTGTCGTTTATATTTACAACATTTCTTTGACACTTAATATAATGAGGAATTTGACTAACAAAATGGAATTGGTTCGACATGGGGTTACAAGGTTTGCAACATGCTTTCTTACTTTGCAAAGGTTGCATAAACAAAAGGCTAACCTTAGAAAGATGTTCACTTCCAAAGATTGGTTGACAACCAAGTTATCAAAGGAAGCTAAGGGTAAGAGGGACGCTGATATTGTTTTGATGCCTTTAGTATTCAGTACTTAATTTGTTACTTCTTTTATTTACTTGGTAATGGTAAATAAGATACTAACTAATTTACTGAACTACAGTCAAATCAAGGAGAAAAACTTACGGCAAACACGTGCCAAATTTACAAAAGATTATTGTCAAGATTCTAAGCTTGACTTGTAGCTTGTCTAGTTTTGAGCGTAATTGGAGCTTTTTTGAGCTTGTAAGTATAATTGTTATAACCATATAACAATTTCACTAGTCATAAGGAATTTAGTATTCATAAAACAAATATATTTTCTTAAATAATAGATTCATTTTAAAAAGAGAAGACCTGAGTACCAAAAGCTACAAGACTTGGTCTATGTCGAGTACAACCAAGCTCTAAGGGAACGTTATAATTTCCAAGACTCCATTGATCCTATCATCCTCAATGATATTGATGGTTGTTGCAATGAGTGGATGCTTAGAGAAATGGAGCCTTTTGATGAAGCAACTGATGATGAGGATGTTTTGGATGATGATAATACATTGACTTCGGGGCTAGTTGGTAGTGGTTATTGGTGTTAATGGGCATATATATAATTTTCAACACTAGGGAACAATCAAAATTGAAGAAAGGTAATGGAGGTCGAGGTGGCAGCATTAGCACCTCTTATAGGAGGCCAAAAACTACAAAAACTTGCTGAAGTGGATAAAGAAGAAGAAGGGGATGAGGCTGAACTTGAAGAGGAAGAGGAAGAGGAAGAGGAGGCCTATCATTTTACTAGTGATGAAAGTTGCAATGGAGATGAAAATTATATTGAATCAGACTAGGATTTAGGACATGAAAATTAGGATACATTTATAGTCTTTTGGGAGTGTGTCAATACTTATAAGTTAGAACTATGAGAATTGTGTTTTGCTATGCTTTGAAGTGTTTATCACTTACAAGCTAGAATTATCATTGCTAATTATGAATATGAAAAATGAATTTGTGTTTAACTTTTGGCACTTTAAAATTTTTATGGAATTAGTTAAGTATAATTTGATTTCATAAAATTTGTATACTTAAATTTCGCAATAGCGGTCATCCCGCTATGCGCTATCCCGCTATGCGCTATCCCGCTATAGCGATTTGAAGGTCGGCCGCTATGCTCTGCTATTCGGGACTAAATACTATGGTTTAATTTATTTTTAGAGCTAGGCAAATCAAATTTATAAGTACACACATGCAAAAACAAGAGAGATGCAAAAGGATGAAAGAAAAGAAACCAATATAATTAAGAAAGGCCCTATATTTGTGCATTCTGATCATGCTCGTGTGTGATTAGAACTGTCCACCTCAAGGCTGATGGTCTTGCCAATCAAAGTTTTCACAAAGATCTACATCTGTTCAAACCAGTAACAAGAAGGAACTAACAAGGTAATAGGAAAAGTATTTAGAATTGTTTGCTAGATCAATAAACAGTAAATAGACCTCATAAATGCCAAACAAGAATTACATTAGTAACCCCTAAAAGATAGTGTACTCATATTATTGAATTGGATCTTCACACCTGAACAAGAGGTGAGTGAAGAATCAGAAATAGAACAAAGAGAAAGAGATATCAAAGGATGTATTTTGTCTATCTGTTTAGCTCTTTCAAACAATAAACTTTAGGTCCCTTGTAATTAGTTATAGTGCTTTTCCTTATAGAATATTTCAGATGTACCACTTGAAACATTACCAATGCTTTGTCCAGGCTCCGAAACTTGTAACTGAATCCCTTAAACTTATCTCTAACTTGAGAAAGCAACACTATTGAATTGTTAATGTAAGAAGAAACTTATATAGTGAAGGTTCCCCACAGAGCGTATAATCAAAGAATGTCTACAAACCATAGAGTAGTACCACTCTCAATTAAGAATGTAACAGTGAATAGCCATGCTAAAGCACTTACTGTAGTAATGACAATCAATGGAGCTAATAGGATTGAGAAAAGGCACCTGTGAGTGAACTAAAACTGTCCGTAAGCACTAGCATGATCATGTTGCATTTGATGACAACATGAGCAACAATTCTTGGAGAAGTAATGGAGTCTAGTACATAAATGTTGAAGATTTTAAATTGCCTCACTTCTCCAATAATTCATGGTTTGATATTCTGCGTAAGATAAATTGAGCCCTTAAAACGGTTCCCAACAAAATTGAAAATGGAACTTCCCTTTATGTAAACTCTTTGTATAGTGCCAAAGATCACATGATTTATCAAATAATAAGTAATGAATGGTTAACATATATTGTAAGTTACGAACCCAATCCCTTCAGAATAGTAACACAACAAGATCTAAATCACAAATTTGGGGGAAAATCTACAAAAGACTAAAATGATAAAATACAGAAAAACTAATTTAAATTCAAAAGGACTAAAACTGACAACTCAACTATTTGGGAAAATTTCTTTGCGGAAAATACCACTAATGAAATAAAAAAAATAAATCAGAAACACAAAATGCTATGAAATCATTAGGTATGAAGAAGGTAGAGCATGATTGAAAGAAGGATTTTCTTTTGCTTTTTTGTAATTTAGTTAAAATAGGAAATATTTCCTTAAACCAAACAGGTGCCGACTATTTCATCGTAGCCAAATAAAGATGATAATCTCAAATGAGTGCAACAACAAATAATCGACTTTTACCTTCTCTGAAGCGATGATGAACAACAATGGAGTTGAAGCAAGCATTCCTTCTTTGAAGTAAGCTAGAACAGAGCTAAATTCCTTCTTTGGAGGAAAGATTAACAACGCTAAATTTCTTCTCTAGAGCGAGGATGAACAGTGTTAGGAGATCATCTATGAAAGTGAAAAGAGGAGAAAGAAAGGGAATTCTAGGGTTCATCTGTGAAAATGAAAAGAGGAGAAGGACAGGGAAACCCTAGGGTTCATGAAAGTGAAATGAAGATAACGAAAGGGAAAATTTTCCAGGGAAAAGAGGGTTTGAGGGAGTAAAAATAATACTATTGAATTCGTGAGAAAGAGAAATGAGGGTTTTGTGTGTATTTAATAATTAATAATTTAAGAAAATATATAAATTAATTTTTTAAAGATTTATTTTTATTAACTTGATCTTTTAAATCTTTTTTTATTAAATTAATCTCTTGAATATTTACATTTTTCATTTTAACTAATTAATTTATTAAAATTTTAAATTTTTTGAGACTAAATAACAACAAAAACTTCTCAGAAACTAAATTAGTAGCAAATGAATTTTTGAATGACTAAATTGATACTCCTCAAAATTTAAACTAAGAAAATATTATTATTATTTTTTTCTGAATTCCTGATCAAATTTTATTATTTATTATATAAATTTTGAATTTATAAATTATAAGTTAGAAATCATATTTTCATTTATATTTCTTATGGAATAGCAAAAACTCTTTTCTCGCAAAGCATAAAAATTTATGATAGTCTACAATTGCTAGAAACATTTATGTCACAAATCATAAAATTTTATTTTTTTACCAATTTAGTGAAGGATTAGCGAGGGAAATATTGCATTGCTAATCCATTGCAGATCCTCACTTAGTCCCGAAAAAATTAAATCTTCTACAAGAAATTTTTGTTACCTCGCTAATGTGTCGCTGCATCATCGCTAATTTGCCTTTGATGAGCGATGGATTTTTCCATCACTAAATTCCGTCGCTAACCTGAAAATTCTTGTATTGTCTATATCTCCTACCACTAATATAGTAATACTTAGGAAACTTTACTTTTATTTCCCTTAGCTTTTTACGAATACCTAAATAATTACTATTTTGGATCAGTTAGATGACTGACCTTTGATCACATGATAATTTGATTTTATTGTTCTTTTAGGCGGTTAAATTTTACCCTCCCACAAAGGGGGATAATAACGGTTTAAGAATTGTCGTTAATATATCATGTTAGTTCATCACCTTGCATATTAACTAGCCAATAAGCATTTCCATACTCGCTAGACTAACCACGAAACGTTCTTCTTAGTTTGGAGACCATTTGCCATATTTTTTATGGTTCATACTTATCGGCAAAATAGTTCCCTTTCGGAAAATCTTCGAGGCTTGAATTTCTTGTTATATGATTTAGAATCTTTTACCTTGTTTAGCCTTATGGTTTTTAAGGCCAATAATTTATATTCATTAACTAACTCTAATTCCATAAGAAAATTATGAAATAATCAGTAGCAAGAAGCTCATTTTTCTTTGTTGCCGTCAGAGATTAATTGTAATCTCTAATTGCATAATCACATCTTGCCTATACATTAACTGAAACAGTGTTAAGCCAATAGCTGTAGAATTAGAATTTTTATAGGTTGATAATGCCTTTGATAGTGCATCATACCATTACGTGATGTTATCCTTCACAATTTCTTAATTAAATCAACTAAAATCTTACTGGTGGCCTCACTTCTCCAATAATTGATATTCTGGATAAGATAAATTGAGCCCTTAAAACGGTTCCAACAAAATTGAAAATAGAACTTTCTTTTATGTAAATTCTTTGTATAGTGCCAAAGATCACATGGTTTATCAAATAATAAGTAATGAATGATTAAAATATATTGTAAGTTACGAATTCAATCCCTTTAAAATAGTAACACAACAAGATCTAAATCACAAATTTGAGGTAAAATCTACGAAAGACTAAAATGATAAAATACAAAAAAACTAATTTAAATTCAAAAGGAATAAAACCGACAACTCAACTATTTGTCTTCCTTACATCAATCCACAAAAAAATATCCCAGCTTTCGCTTCATCATGAAATTAACAGAATCCAAACACAAATTCACTTGACTCCTCTCATCATCGTCTTTCTTCCACAGCCCAAACCCCATAAAAACCCTCAACTCTTATCTCGTGCCCAAACAATGGCTGCTGCTGCGGCAGCGTTTCGCTCCAAACACAAGCAAAGGGTCACTCTCACGATATCCAAATTCAGATATCTCTTGTTTAACTACGCTCACGCGGGGAGCGTGGCGAATTCCCACGCGCCGCAACGCACCAAATGCTACCACTTCGCCAACACTCCCTACCACTTCACTTCCTTCAAACCCGTCTCGCTCCACGGCGACTTCGTTGGAAAGGCCACGCGTTTTGGGGGAAACGACGTCGAACGGGGCTCTAAGGTCGTCATTTCCTGCTCCCGCGGTGGGGAGCCGCCGGAGCTGTGGTCCGGCGACGGGATTGTTATTCGTAACGGAAAATCTGATTTTGGTGGCGCGAGTTCTAATGCCGATTCCGGGTCGGATTCGGAGGATGGGTGGGGTGGGTCCAATTTGGGAAGTAATTTTCCAACGCCAAAGGAGATTTGCAAGGGACTTGACCAATTTGTGATTGGACAGGAGAGGCCAAGAAGGTCACTATTCTAATATTCTTCCTCATTTTTCAAATTACTATCGTCATCATGATCATTATTATACAATCGTCATCATCATCATCACTCTTCTGCAGTGAACGAGATAAGAGCGGATTCACTCTTGATTTAAACTAAAGTACTTCACACACTTAGTTCACTTCAAATTAGTAGCGAATAGCCGAATACAGTTTAATGTTTTCTTTGTGCAAGTTTTCTCAAGTTAGAGGAACTAATTTTATTGTTACTATTGCTGTTGTTATGTTGGTGGTTGGTTGTTGACAGTTTTGGTGAATTTTTCTATCTCGAATGCAGGTACTTTCTGTGGCAGTTTATAACCACTACAAGAGAATATTTCATGAATCTTCTTCGCCAAAGTGGTTAGTATATTACTTCACTCAGCTATCATTTCTGAAATCTGAACCCTTTCCCCTCTTCTATTCTTTTCTTGTTGTGCTGTTTTGTGTAGAGTAATGCTTGTATGGGCACAATCCTAACATTTGATTCTTTGGCAAATCCATTGAGAAGTAATATTAAAATAATAATAGCACAAGTTTCAAAACTGGGATTGTTATTATTATTTTATTACCTTCCAAACTTTTGATTGGCCGTGCCTATGAACACAGCGTCTCTTGAAGACTTTCTATTGCAGGGAAAAACTGCAGAAGTAAAATAATAGTCTTTGTTTATGTTAAGTATGTCAATGTCTACTTTGGATGTGCTTTTACTACTTTGAATGTTAGGCCTGCAGGTGATTCAAGTAGCCATAATGCCGATGATGATGATAAAGTGGAACTTGAAAAAAGCAATATTCTTCTAATGGGGCCGACAGGATCAGGTAAATCAATTTTTCATTGTGTTATAGAATGTTAATGGATTGGAAGGCCACTACTATGCACACCATACTTGTTCCTGGGCGCACCACACACCTATTGTTTTTTTCAAAATAAATTCTCGCTCAGATTTTAGATATAAGTAGTGTTTTCTACTTAGAAAATTTAGAAGTTAAATAGATACTACTATTGGTTTCTATAGAAAATTTTGTAGTTAAGTAGGAACCACTGCCTGTCAAACGGATGTTAGAATCAGTTAACATCTGTTTCTTACTAGACTTTAAAATCCGGTAATTGAAACATATAAAGTGGATAGTTTAGGATTTGAGTTGTTACAACTACCGAATTCTAGAATTAATTCGGCAGTAGTCTTTTTGAAACATATTTTAGAATCTGGTTAAAAATAGATTCTTTATTCCAGATAAATATGTGTGGTGTCTGGTACATAACTCGCTTGGATTGATTTTGGGAGAAACATTAGGAGTACTATGCGCCCAGGAAAGGGTGTGGCGCCGATAGTACTGCCCTTAACGGAATTGCATTTCCATTCTTGGAGTCACAAATTGTTAAATTTAGTTGGACTTGGACACTTGGACTCCAGCAAATATACTTGCATTCTTGTTTTGTAAGTTGCTCTATTTATTTATATAAAAATTGTGTTGAGCACGTTGAATACAAGTTCTAATGTTGAACCATTTTAATCAGTTGCTGAGATAGTGAGATGACAAAGTTTAGCTCTTCTGTTTGTTCTACCTTTTTTCGTTCAAAATATAGTTGATGCTGTGTTACTTCTAGTTACCAGTCTAAGTTGTTTTGTTTAATGCCATTTCAAGGACAGGGAAGACATTACTTGCCAAATCCTTAGCGCGGTTTGTAAATGTTCCCTTTGTTATTGCAGATGCAACTACACTCACTCAGGCAAGTTTTTTTTTTCTTTTCTGATTTATCGTGTGAGTAAACCAAACAGGCTGGGGTTAGGTTGGGTAATCTTTTTGCTTTGTGTTGGGAGCTTTGTTCTTTTGAAAGATATCAAAAGCTCCCTATGGATTTAGTAGCACATAATAAACTCATAAATTTATAATTATATGCAAGAAAAAAGTTGCTCTTGTCAAATTTGAAAAATGTTTGAGTAGCTTTCGGACTTGGGAGTCATTTCCTTTCATTCTAGTCTTTAATTACAAGACATGTATTTATTACACGTTTCAGCTTTCTTTTTTTAACTACATTTTGTGTTGACTTTTGTTCTCTGGACAAACCACATTTGTGCAGGCAGGATATGTTGGAGAAGATGTGGAGTCGATTTTAAACAAGCTCCTTGTGGTAAATAATCTGATGTCTATGATTTATTCATTTGAGGATTCCTCTGGAAATCTAGAACTTGACTGGTGATTCTTTGTGCAATGTTTTAAGTATGATCTTTGGTATTTGCAAAGAATTTAGAAATTTAGAAATAAGAAGTATAATCATATTAACTTGCTTTTTAATGTTTTAAATCCTTATTGAGATTGGACTTAGAAGACTTTATAAGAAGTATGTCTAAGATTTTACTTATAGTTTGGGCATAGACCTGGTAAAAAACAAAGTCGAATGTCTGAAATATGCTCCAAGCATGAATAAAGAACAAGGTTTCATTTTTATGTGTGTGGTTTGAACTAGGCTTGTAATGCTGACTTATACCTATTTATGCCGTTGCTGTATTCTCTTGGTTATTACAAATGATTTTCTTGTTATCCCTTTAATTTGAAATGAAATGTGCTTAAGTAGCTGTTGATTTGCTCTACCTTACCATTAGTCCTTTGTTGACTCTTGTACTTGATGCACTCATACTAGAACTATTAATAAGATCTATTGAGTGGTATGCACGTTTTCATTAAATACTACCTATAATTTCAACAGTTATCAATGAAAGAACTTTTGTTTATGTATATTTTTGTTATGTTATTTTTATTATATGCTGATTGCTGAGGAACTTATTTAGTCAAAGTACTTAATCTTACTATTGACATAATTGTGGCTGAGCTGATCTTTTCCCCTTTCTCTTTCTAAGAAGTAACGCCTTGCCTTCCTTCTTTTCTGATATTGCAGTGCATGTTATGAATAGTTTTAACACTACGTAAGTTTATTTCCAGGCTGCAGATTATAATGTAGAAGCTGCCCAGCAAGGGATTGTTTACATTGATGAAGTTGACAAGATTACTAAAAAGGTTTGCCCATGTTATGTTTTTCTTTTTGAGCAAATCTCCATTTTAGTTCTTTAGATTGTAAACGTCGATAATTTCTGTCCATGACTTCATAAAAACTTCATTTTAGTCCTTGACATTGAAAAACCTTTTACATTGACTTTAAATATTCATTCAAAAAGGTCTAATAATCATTCACCTTTGTAAAAGTCAAGGACTGGATAAGAGTTTCGTAAAGTAGGGAGTAAAATGAACAACATATACAATTTGAAGAACTAAAGTGGCGGTTTGCTCTTTTATTTTTCACTCTCTTTTTTTCAATCTCTGAAACTAATAATTTCCGCTATTTCTTCATCTTATGTTTTCTTTCCAGGCTGAGAGCCTTAATATCAGTAGAGATGTCTCTGGGGAAGGTGTTCAGCAGGCACTATTGAAGATGCTCGAGGGAACAGTAAGTGCAGTTAATATTGTTAGAAACTCTGGAAGCAAGTGATTTTATAAACTGTGATCCTGTTGCTAATATGATTGTGGAATGGCAAATTCAAAGATGACTAGGAGTTAAATTGTAATTCTTTTTATTATTATACTTCAAGCAATTAGTTCTGTATTGATTTGTAGCATTGTTTCCAATCAAGGTTGTCAATGTTCCTGAAAAGGGAGCTCGAAAGCATCCCAGAGGTGACAACATTCAGGTATATGCTCATTACAATCCTGGTGCCATATAATGTAGCGTATATATTTTGCGGATTTAAGATATGCTTATGGATTCAATCACATCTCGATTGGCAATATTGAGTTTAGCATCAGGATTGACTCTCTAAGTCCCACATTTTAACCCCAAACTTTTTCTATATTTATATAAAACTATTTCCTCTGGGTTGATTAAATTCCATTTTTGGAGTCCTTCCATATGGTGAGCAGCCATCTGCACTGCAGTTTTCAATTCATTTGTAACTTTTATGCCTACATTTGCTCGACAGATTGACACAAAGCATATACTTTTCATTTGTGGAGGAGCCTTTGTAGACTTGGAGAAAACAATCTCTGAAAGGTTGCACACAACCCTGACAAGTTAATATTTATACTTAAATTGATTGTAACATGGAAATTGCTGTGTTTCTGTAATTGGGAAATTGTTGGATTTCGTTGCAGGCGACAAGACTCTTCTATTGGATTTGGAGCTCCTGTACGTGCAAACATGAGGGCAGGAAGTGTCACTGATGCTTCTGTTGCATCATCATTGTTAGAAACTGTATGTTTCATGCATCTTATTGTTTCTTTACTAGGGAATTCCCGCTATTAGTTTACTAACCAATTAGCTTCAAATTGAAAATCATTACCTTGGCAGGTTGAAAGTAGTGATCTTGTTGCCTATGGTTTAATACCTGAATTTGTCGGCCGGTTTCCTATCCTTGTCAGTTTGTCAGCTCTAATTGAAAATCAACTCATTCAGGTAAGCTAATTCCTGTAACAATGCGACTTGATTACCTGAAAGTATTGTACCTTTAATGCTCTTGTTATTGGCTTTGTATCATCAAGTTCTTGATTAAATATCTAGTAAAAGGGCTAGAAAATTTGGATTTGTTGGAATAAATGATTTAACTTAATTTTTTTAAAAAAAGAATAAAAAACAGATGAACTAAAAAATCTAGAAAAGTTTGGATTTGTTGGAATAAAACTTCGTAAAATAAAAAATTTACAATATAAACCTAATAAAATTAGACGAATAAATTCGAAAAAAAAAAACAGCTAAGGAGAAGGCAAAAACAGAAGAATAAAACAAAAAAAAGGAGACTAAAGATGGCTGGAGAAAACATAGCATAGGGTCGGGTTACTGCCCAAGGGACTCTTCAGAGTTTGCATAGTGCTACACTATGGTATCGTACCGCAACCCACCACTATTGACTAGACATTTTTCACGTCCGCAGTGGCATGCATGGTAGTTAAAGTCTAGACTTTAGTCGTAAAGTCTTAAGACGACTTTACCACCCCTCTGCGACTTAGACTCCACGGAAAGTCTTAAATTGTCTTAAATTGCTGGAGTCTTCGATTTTAGTCGTAAAGTCGTGTGGTCTTATGACTTCAACAGTAGCTTTTTTTCCAAAAAAAGAACAAAAAACAGTTTGGGCCAGATTTGGGCGGGTTGGATTAATTTGAACCGGGTTGACTCGGTTTGACCCATGGTGGACACTAAAAGAAACCCTAATCCTTGCTGCTTTCTTTCTGTTCCCTTCTCCTTTGAGTCTTCGTTCTTCTCCTCTGTTTGGCCGTGAGTCCATGACTGTGACCCTCCTCTTTCAGCGCGACCTTCTTCTCCTTTCCTCGGCTTCCACCATAGCTTCTTCTCCCTGCTGCTTCTCTCCTCCTCTGGCGAGACCTTCTTCCTCTCCTTCCTGCCATAGCTTCTTCTCCCTTCCTCAGCCCTGGCTGCTTCTTCTCCCTTCCTCTGCTTCTGCAACTTACTTCTCACTTCGCCATTGCTGCGTTTTTTCTTTTTTTGTATTTTGTTGGTATGTTATATTGTTATGTGTCAGTGTCACTGTGACTCGGTGAGGCAATTGAGAAATTTCATATAACATTTTTCTGTTTTTTCTTCACTAAAGCTGAAGATGGCTTCAAGTTTGAATTCTCATACAACTGGAACTGGAAGTAACGTTGCTATTTTTTTACTAATTATGTCAATTTTATACTCATATATATGAATTTATATGCATAGATATATAAATAGAAAAATCTGGTAAAGTCTTACGACTCGACTTTACGACTCTACAATTTACGACTTTAGGTACCCTCTCCGAAGGTAAAGTCTAGACTTTAACTACCATGGTGCCATGTGTGTACTATGGCTATGGGCCTTTTTTTTTTTTTTAAAAAAAATCCCTACTAAAACACTAAGGGGCTGTTTGGTTTGCATTTTCATTTTCTGTTTTCATTTCCTGTTTTCAGTTTGTTTCTTGTTTTCTGAAATTTTACAAAGGAAAATTTTTCCTTTGTAAAATTTCAGAAAAGAACAACCCTAAGGGTCTATTTACTTTGCATTTTCATTTCCTGTTTTCATTTTTTTATTTTTATGAGCAATTGCAATACAAAACTATTATCTTGTTTACATTTTGTTTTCTGTTTCTAGAGATTTGTTTGTAAACATTGAAAACAACCAAAATAACTGCAATTTATTTTCAATGTTTTGTAAACCTATCTATTTCCCCCTTACAAATCAAAACACAAAACACTACCTTTAAGTCTATGCCATCCCATTCTTTCAACCAAATACGCATGTAAAATAGAAAATGAAAATGTGAACGGGCCCTAAGTTGGGCCTTTTTTTTTGCAAAAAAAAAAGAAAAGAGAAAAGCCCTAATTCTCTATCACCGCTTTCGGGGATGCGGGTTTAGTGACGATAGCTTACACCATCGTGAAACCGCAACATGATCCGCTTTTTTTTAAGGCTTGCTCAAAACCCGTGTCTGAGTTCTGCTATCTCGCTGCAATCTTCGATATTTAATAACACTGAGGTAGACATATCCTGTTACAATCCTTTGACAATATTTACATTGAATTTTTCTTGTACCATGAGATGCCATGTTTCCATGCCACATCGGTCCTACTCCTACCTCTGGGAGCATTCCTGCTGCTCCTGAAAACAGGTTGAGAAAAGGAGTGCGCCCTTGAAGGAGGGATAAAATTTTTTTCAGCGGTGCTGCTACTTGCAGCATGGTTAGAACTAAAAGCCATTTTGAGCTGAAAGAAGTGAACTTAGTGGCAGTCAGCAGAATCAGAGACACACGAACACAGAAGAGGTGCGCAGCAGAAAATAGAAGTGTAGGGGAGGAGTAATGAAGCAGAAGGTTCAATCTTGAAGCAGGACAGGAGAAACGAAGCAGAAAGCTCGTTCTCTAACCAGAAAAAACAACTAAGAAAAAATGCAAGGAACACAAGCAAGAGCCGTGAAGAAGGGTTTGAAGTGAGCTACACAGTATGCAGGCCAATAGGGATGTGCCACGTTTCACTTAGGGTTTTTAAAAAAATGGGTCAATAATCAGATCTTTGGGATCATAAGATCCCACCATCTTAGACAGCGATCCCAGCCAATTTGTGATTGTGTGGAATCGAGCGCAGAAAGGTGTTTTGGAATAGTACGATTTTATGATCGAACCGTGGTGGTGTATGCAATTGAATGCTGTGCTGGATTTTGTATTTATTGATTCATTACAGTATTTGAATGATTGAGATTTAAGAAAATCTGAATTACTGGGGCCCTCATGGTTAATGAATAAAAGTATTACTGATTGGCCTGACTTTTTGGATTTCTTCTTCCCTATCTTTGTTCAATCTTTCAACTCTGGAATATAGTTAGTTAAAGGCCAGCATTTTTTTTTACTTTTTTAATTAAAATTTAAAAATTTGTTTAAAATAACTTGCAATAATTAAATAAGTTTTCAACAAAAGCAAGAACTTCAAATAAACCATTATCATAAAATAGTAGGTTTTGAAGTGCTTTTATTGTTAGGTAAATATATTAGCTTCTGAAAATAATTATGGAAAGAGCCATATCATAAAAAGTGCTTTTTTATAACTGTGGTAATAGAAAGGCTTTCTTTAAAAAAATGAAAATAATCTTTTGTGCCATCTAATGCCATAATCTGTTTTAACAAACTTTTCTTTTTAAATATGATTTTA
This sequence comes from Cyamopsis tetragonoloba, assembly GCA_037177725.1. Classification (NCBI taxonomy): domain Eukaryota; kingdom Viridiplantae; phylum Streptophyta; class Magnoliopsida; order Fabales; family Fabaceae; genus Cyamopsis; species Cyamopsis tetragonoloba. Next base: position 48,350,558 of record CM074119.1, on the reverse strand, counting down.
ATTGTTTTAAAGGTCCTCACAGAGCCAAAGAATGCCCTTGGAAAGCAATACAAGAAGATGTTCCAAATGAATGGTGTAAGTTCTTTTGAGTCTCCTCCTATAACACCTTGTTTGTCTTGCAAAAAAACATGTCCTATTTTAAACTGTTTGTTAGGACTTAAGTGTATGGGCCACGCCCAATTAGAGATTAGGATTTAGGCTATATAAAAAGGTGTTAATTAGGAGACAAAGGTAGATCATTTGTAATTGCGAAGTTTAGGCTAAGAGCTATGCTCTAAGAAAGGGCTAGGAGTTTTGCCTCTTAGATTACGAGCCTTTGGCTCTTGGAGGGATTCATCCCTTTTTCTTGTTATCATTTTGTTCAAATCTATCAATAAACCATTCTTTCTCTATCTTACTCTACATTTCTAATCCAGGGTCCTATCATTGTTGTTTTGATTAAACAACAATTTGTTGTAGTTTTTGGGATGTGGAGGAATAACCGCTAATTTTAAATTTGAATGTTTTTAAATAGGCCTTCTTGTGCTGGATGTGGTAATTCTAACATGAAATTGACTAGCACTTTTTTGCTCAGGTTAAGATACATTTTACAGAAAATGCTCTTAGATCGATTGCCAGAAAAGCAATATCAAAAAATACTGGCGCTCGGGGCTTACGGTCAATATTAGAGAATGTTTTGGTAGATGCCATGTATGAGGTATGCCATTTCTTCTTCTGGCTTGCTGACTTTGCCCAGGGGATCTGGGTGAGTGATAGACTTGGTAGAACTTAATACCAGTGCTCAACCGTTGAATGTTTGCTTGAAATATGCTTAAATTGTTGATACTTATTCATGTGGTAACTTGCTTCTTTATTTTAGGGATAATTACACTAACTTCCCCTGAGGTTTTCTATATTACACTTATCTCCTTCCAGTTTTTAAAATTACACTTACCCCTGAAATTTCTATATTTATTACAAAAATGGTAAAATCAAATAAAAGTAATAAATGGTAAAATAATTTTTTTTAAAAAAATGCAAAATATACATAGTAACACCATTTAAAAATTAACATTAGGGGGGTTTGTGTAATGAATGTAGAAATTTCAGGGAGGTAAGTGTAATTTTGAAAACTAGAGGGAAGTAAGTGTGATATAGACAAATCTCAGGGGAGGTTAGTGTAATTGTCCCTCTATTTTATTATTCATTTAGGGAATATGCAGAGAATAGAGTTTGCAAAGTCCGCATAGCTACCTGTTAACCATTGATTCCCATAACATGACTGTTACCAAATAACAAGACTGTTCCAACTTACACCACCTAGGGAAATAATCCCCAACTATCACCAAAATGGAAACATATTGATTCCCATCTATGCCTATTGACTGAGAAGATGCTTCTTGGACATGGAGACAATGAGACTTGCCACCAAATCGCTTCAAACTCAATGGGGGGTGGGTGGGGTATTGAGATTTTAAAGTAGTTATTATCATTGATCATTGAAATCAATGAAAAATAAGTATTTCTCACACTGATATTGAGGATGAAATGCAAACTCAAGCTTTTTCTTCTGTTTCGGCCACTCCTTAATGACTCGAGTCTAGCGGGTTGGTTTCTGTTCTGTTAAGTGATGTACCATTTCGGTCCCTAATTTTGTAAGGATAAGTCACTTTAGTCCTTGACTTTGTGTGGATAAGTCACTTTAATCCTTGACTTTGTGCGTATAAGTCACTTTAGTCCCTGAATTATACGATCATTCATTTTCGTCTCCGACTTTCAGGGACTAAAATGACTGATAGTAGTGAAAGTCAGGGACTAAAATGATTGATGATAGTGAAAGTCAGGGACTAAAATGACCGATTCAGTGAGGGACTAAAATGAACTATAAAATGCAAAGTCAGGGACTATTTTAGTATATATTTTTTAAGGAATTCGTTAGTTAGCATTCTAATGGAATTTTTTAAAGATATGCCAATAATAGATCCCGAGAGAAGACTAGGCTGTTCTTTTTTCAGTGAGAAATTAGTTTTAGGCAACAGATTCAGATTTTGAAAATCTTGAGAGGAATAATTGTTTTCATTCTTCTCTTCCTAACCTGCCTTCCTTATCACTGATCTGGGTCCAAGGATGATTTCGTCAATATCCTGTCTTTTCTTCCATTCTTTCTCTAATTTCTGAATCAAAACCTTACACTATATTAGGAATTCAGCACATAAGATTGTACTGCATCAAGAATTTTGACATAAAATGTAATTCGGTTAGCATTTTTATGCAGATTCCTGATATTAGAACCGGGGATGATATTATAGATGCCGTTGTGGTTGATGAAGAGGCTGTTGGATGTGAAGGGATTGGAAGAGGGGCCAAAATCCTTTATGGCAAAGGTGCATTTGATCGCTATCTTTCAGAGCAAAAACTTGATTCGGAGGTTTGTCTCTTTTGGATGACAAATTTTTTGTTGGTGCTAGCATGATGTAATGTCTATCGTTTTTTAATATAAGCAAATTTGAGCTAAGTAGTATAATGTTTCTAAATACAAGTTAATCTTAATTAGTTTCATCCAATGTAATGAGATGATTACTAAAATACATTTTATTTAATGAACTACTCGATTTTTAAATTAAGGAGTGTTACTATGCAATAGATATCATGAAAGACATTTCTGGGAATGAAATTTATTCTTTAGATGAAATTAAGAATATTAAATGAGGTTAATAACATTATCGATTAACGTGAGTTAGTTATATTGATACAGTAGGAGTTAGTTAGGGTGGTTAGAGGCTAAAGGCCTAGTTAGTTAGGGAATCAGCCTTAAAAATAGGGAGATTAAGAGAATTATGGAAGTCAAGTCATTTGTGAAAATTAACCTCTTCTTGTAATCTCAGTTTAAAAATTTAATAATATTTCAGAATTCTTTCTTTTTCATAGAATTCCCTATCCTATCTTAGGTCTTCGGATTCAAAAAATCCCTAGAACTATTTTTTACCGTATCAAATATTTTGTCTATATTAGAAAACAGGGGGTGTATCCATTGTCACATTCAGCGGCTATCGATCAATATAAACCTAATGATGCTTGTTTGTTCTTGCAGACCATGGAAGGATCAGAAAGAGATCATGAATCAGAGACAGAACTTCCTTCCATTGTTGCCAGTATGTAACCAACCCATCGGAGATGTTTATTATATTTATATTTGTACATAACTAGTTCATATATTTATTGAATAATAATCTAAAACTGTGGTTATGATAAAAGCCCCGTGCCTCATAAGTGTGCTACACCTGTTTTATTTATGCTACTTTTGAGAAACATTGGTATAGCTGAATTTTATCGATTAGAAAATAGTTCAGGTCCATTCCTGATAATTTTTTCAGGCAAGTTTGACATAATTTGGTTTGTGTCTTTTACACTTAAATCTTTTTTGTTTGTAAAATTAGATTTACTTTCCCTAAAAGAAAGGCGGCTGTGATATAACTGACCTTAATTACGGGAGGTAGGTGTTGTTATATGAATGGTACTTTGCTGTAACAGATCAACAAATCCTGCAATTTACCGCATTCTCATTCTGCACTTTATTGCTTTTTCATCCTGCAATTTGCAGCTTTCATCATACATTATGCAATTTATCTACTCTCATCCAACCCTTTACTGCTTTCTCAATCTACAATTTATCTGCTTTTTGCAATTTACTGTTTTTTCAATATACATTTTGCAATTTACTGTTTTTTCATCCTGTAATCATTTATTGTTTTCATATACATTCTGTAATTTACTGCTTTCACACTCTGCAATTTACAGCCCTCATATCCTGATCATCTATAGCTTTCATCCTACAATTTATCTAAAAAAAGAAAAAGAAAAGCGTGGTACAGTTAGTAGTTTTTTTGGCAATTTTTTTTTAACAAAAATGGACCAGGCTGCGCATGTTTAGAAATTAGGGAAGATTATCATAATAAAATGAAATAAAATAGCTTGGGAATTAAGTAGAGACATTTTATTTTCACCTCACTCATCTTTATCTATTATTTTCACAATATTATTTCATTTTATTCTATTTTTCCTCTCATCATTTCATCCCTCCCTAGACCCAATTACATCATTCTTTACCTCACTCCTCAGCCGCCACTCACTCTGATCCTCCATCAATTCAATTCACCTCTTAATTTCAATTAGATTTTTTTTTAATGAACCTTAGACACTCTCCAATTCCATTCTACTCTCAATAACGCCATACTCCCTCTCTCTCTGACCTTGCTTTCTTTAATTAATTCCCCTCTCTCAATTCCTTCTTTTCAAATTTTTTTTCATTAATTCTTCTCCTTCCATCTTCATCACCTTCACGTCACTCGCCCTTCTCTATCTCCCTTTCTTCCATCACTCTTCCTTTTTCTTAACAGAACCCAACCTCACCTTCTCCCTCACATCACTCTCCATTCAAACACAAACTAAGCACATTCTTTCTCCCCCTATGTTTATTTTTATTTTTATTTTTTTCTCCCTTTCACTCTCATCTCTATGCACAGAGCATCCGTTCTGTTGTAAAGTATTAACAGAGAGTCCTTATTAGCAATTGTAATAAAGTAGGTAGCTGTTAATAATTGCTCCTTAGTCCTTAGGAAGTTGTTAATATTTGCTTTTGAGTCCTTAGGGTCTTAGCGGGGCAAAAGCCATTAGTGACAGTTAAGGAAAAGAGGGAATGTATATAAACCATTCAGCATGTAATCATTAATCAATAAATGAATAATACCTTTTCTATTCTCTGTGTTGAGAGTTTGGCATGTGGTTATCGTGTGTGTTGGCCCACTGTGGTGGTGTAAGATTTTGCGGAGGAAGACGGTGGTAGCACGGCAGAGAGAGGCGTAACAAAACAATTGGTATCAGTTAGCTCGGCAACGATGGGTGGTTCTGTGACCAATAAGGAATTGGAGGCTAGGATTAACGACATTGAGAAGCGCATGCTGGATTCTCACACCAGTTTGGAATCGTGTATGGTGGAATCTCAGACTAGCACGCAACGTTCCTTGGGTGATGTGTAGAAGCTTATAGAGCAGGTTCTACATGTCGTTTCTTTGAAATCCCCTGATAACGTCATTTTGCGCGAGGGGGAGGAGCAACGTGGTCCGGTGTTGTAGCAAGATTCCTTCTTGGATGCATCCTCCATTTCCGAACGGGCACAAATTCAATATCCTACCTTTGATGGGAGCAATTTTCGGGAGTGGCGAGCCAAGGTTGAGCAGTTCTTTGATTTAGAAAACATCCCGGGAGATCAGCGTGGGATGTTGTCTATGGAGGGTAAAGCATTTGTGTGGCAACGTCATTACATGTCAAATATTCGCAATCGGATTAAGTCTTGGGAACAAATCTTGATGGACGTGGGGGCAAGATTTGATGATACTGGTTATGATGATCCTTTGGCCGAGATGGCCAAGCTTTCTTTACAAGAATATTTGGATAAATTTGATGAATTGCTTGCTAGGACTAACCTTCCGGATTCTATGGCTATTAGTTTCTTTCTTGCAGGTTTGAAGCCTTCCTTGGAGAAAATTCTTCGCTTCCATAATCCTACCTCGATTCAAGAGGCCATGCGTATGTCTAGGCCGCAGTTTGAGATTGTGGAAACCTTGGGCCAACAGTGGGGCTCTCAAAAAGACTCTCAATTGAGTGGTTTCAAGATTCTAGCCAAGACTTGGTTTGTTCCTTCACCTTCTGTTAAAATTCCATCTTTTACAAAAGGGTCCCAGCTGCTTCTTCCATTAGTTCTGCTTCAGTTTCTGATTCAAAGCCATCTAGTGCTTCTGTTGGTATCTCTAAGAAGGAAATGAATGAGAGAATATCCAAGGGGTTATGCAGATTTTGTGGTGAACAATGGGAGCGAACTCATAGGCAAAAGTGTAAGGTTTGGGGCAAGTTGAATGCTATTTTTGGAGCTCAAGAAAGTGACGATGAAGGTGAGGTAGCAGCTTCTGTTTTGGATGAGGAAGCTTTGGCTATTGGTCACCACCTGTTACAGGAGGAAAATGTCCATATATCTTTGAATGCTTTGCATGGGATTGTACGAGGCCATACACTTCAGTTACAAGGTGTCATTAAGAGGCAACAAGTTCCATTCTTAATGGACACAGGAAGTACACATAATTTTGTGAGTGAGAGATGGGTTAAACTCCTTGGCATCCCTACCCAATTCATCAAAGAATTTCCGGTGGTTGTGGCGAGTGAGAGTAAGATTAATATTGATAGAAAGTGTGAGGCATTGAGTTGGAAGTTTGATCACCATTCTTTCAAGGATGATTTCCTAGTGCTTCCTGGGTCTGCTTATGGAGTGATTCTAGGGATGTAGTGGTTCAAAAAATTGGGGGAGATTCGGTGAAATTGTGCTGCTCTCACCATGAAATTTGAGCATGCAGGTGCAGTGGTGACTTTACAAGGGGAGCCTGTTGATAGGAAGATTCATGAGACTTCTGGAAAACTAAAGGCCATATCATGGCAGGGCATGTTACTGTCTGTCTCACCGGGTACTCAGCAGATATCACCTGCCACAGTGGCTATAGCGTTATCACAGTTACAACATTCTCAATTGAGTTTGTTGTTGCACAATTATGCTTTTATGTTTCAGGAACCTAAAGAGATCCCACCTCAAAGGAGATATGATCATAGGATCATTTTGATGGATGAGAAACCAGTTTGTTCTAAACCATACAGATATCCTCAAAATCGGAAATTTGAGATTGAGAAAATGGTAGCAGGCATGTTGCAAACTGGCTTCATCCGGGACAGCTGCAGTGGCTATGCTTCACCAGTGGTGTTTATTAAGAAGAAAGATGGTAGCTGGAGGTTTTGCACTGACTATAGGCGGCTGAATGCACTAACTGTCAAGAACAAATTCCCAATTCCCTTGATAGAGGATTTATTGGATGAACTTCATGGTGCAGCTTTTTTCTCCAAGTTGGATTTGAGAAGCGGGTACAACCAGATAAGGATGGCTGAGGAAGACATACATAAAACAGCTTTTAGGACTCATAGTGGTCACTATGAATGGGTGGTGCTTCCTTTCGGTCTCAACAATGCACTTGCTACTTTTCAAAATTTGATGAATGATATCTTTCGGCCTTATCTGAGGAGGTTTATCTTGGTATTCTTTGATGACATCCTAGTCTATATTACTGCATGGGAAGACCATTTAGATTGTTTGGAGATTACCTTTCAGATACTTGCAACTAACACCTTGGTTTTAAATAGAAAGAAGTGCTCATTTGGCCTGCAATCTGTTGAGTACCTGGGCCATCTTATCTCAAGTCAGAGGGTGGAACCTGACCCTTCTAAGATTCTAGCCGTGAAGGAGTGGTCGGTTCCTAAGACTGCTAAACAATTGAGGGGTTTCTTGGGACTTTCAGGCTACTACAGGAGGTTCATCCTCAATTATGGCAAGATAGCTGCTCCTTTAACCCAGTTATTAGGAATGGAGAAATTGAGGCTGCGTTTCAGCAACTCAAGCATTCCTTGATAACAGCTCCTGTATTGGCTTTACCAAATTTCACTAAGGAGTTTGTCATTGAGACTGATGCATCTGGTATAGGCATAGGTGTTGTTTTGATGCAAAATAATCACCCGATTGCATTCATCAACCAAGCTATGGGGAGGAAATACCAACTGAGATCCGCCTATGAGAAAGAATTTTATGCCATTCTGTTTGCTATCAAGAAATGGCAACACTATCTCCTTGGCCACCATTTCACGATTAGGACAGACCAAAAGGCTTTTAAACACCTCCTGGAGCAACCTCCTACCACTATGATGCAGAATTGGGGATTGGAAAGATTGATGGGACTAGATTTCACTATTGAATACAAAAAGGGCCGTGAAAATGCAGTTGTTGATGCCCTTTCAAGGAGGGTTGTTGAAGGTGTTGTGGCTGCAGTCTTTGTAGTGGGATCAACCTTACTAGAGAAAGTGAAAAAGAGCTGGCAAACTGATGATAGGTTACTGAAGCTAATCGACAAAATGAGGCTTAGTCAGTTGCCCTACAAAATGTTTACCTTGGAGGGTGATGTTCTGAAAAGAAGGGGAAAAATAGTAGTGGAACTAGATAAGGATCTTAGGAATAGACTCTTATACTATTTCCATGATTCGTAGCTAAGTGGTCACTTTGGCATCTCTCAGACCTATAGCAGAATCAAAGACATTTTCTATTGGAAAGGCTTGCAAAAGGATGTGAAGTCGTGGGTACTGCAGCATGTGTCAGAAATTTAAATCCCAGAGTGGAGTTCCAGGGGATTTGTTACAACCTCTCCCTATTCCTAAGCAAGCATGGTCTTCCTTGACAATGGATTTCATTATTTGACTCCCTCCTTCGAAGGGTATGACTGTGATTTTGGTGATCATTGATAGGCTCACTAAGTATGCTCACTTCTTGGGTATGTCGCATCCCATTGGAGCAACCAAGGTGGCTCAATTGTTCATGGATCAAGTGGTGAAACTTCATGGGTGGCCCACTGAGATTATCACAGACAAAGACCCAGTATACATGACTAAGTTCTAGTTTGATATTTTCAAACTTCACGGTGTGCCGCATTCGAAATCGACGGCGTACCATCCTCAAACGGATGGTCAGTCAGAAGCACTAAATAAAACTCTGGAAGGCTATTTAAGATGTGTGGCAGGGAATATTCCTAACAAGTGGGCATCAGCACTTACCTATGGCAGAACTATGGTATAATACTAAGTTCCACTCCGCAATTGGGATGACTCCTTTTGAAGCTCTATATGGTTATTCTCCTAGGATGACTTCTCCCTTTGATGAGGACATGGCAAGGAGCAAGGCCAAGGACCCTCTAGAAGGACTTGAAAGGCCTATGACTAGGGCAAGGACAAAAAAGGCTAAGGAGGCTTTACAACAAGTTTTGACCATGCTTTTCGAGTATAGGCCCAAGACTCAAGTAAAGAAGCCTTTGGTTATTAATTGTTCCATGGTCCTAGAGAATTAGGGCACCTATATTTTCTAGGAGATCTTTATGTTTTAAATATTAAATAAAAGGCCCAAGTTGTAAATAAGTGGTTGAAAATTTGTTTGCTAATTGCACCACTTATGGGGGCTATTTTTTTTTAATTTAATTTTAGTAAGAATAAGAGCCCATTTTGAAGAGCTATTCTCAGCCAAAATAAGCCAAGAAATTGTGCATGAACAAGAGGAATTTCAGCACATGGAAAATTTGGATGGTAGCTTTGGACGGTGGCTTGGACGATGACATTTTGCACATGATTTTTGACCCATTATGGCCGCCCATGCTTCAGCCTTGGATGACCAAAATTTAAATATTTCCCATGTGTTTTTCTTATTTTTAGGCTTAGATAATTCCTATGTAGTTAACTCCTAGGCAACTTTGTGATCAATTGTGCACATAGAAATTATCCTATATATATGCGCCATTTTGGAGGAATAAAGGAGAAGATTTTGTGTGAAAAATTACTAAATTTAAGAGTGTGATTCTCTTGCAAAGCTCAAAGTGGTTCTTGAGCATAGGTTTATCCAAAGGTGTCCTACACTGTTTAGGTTACCTACCCTAGGGAGAGTGATTCTTCCTACCCTCTTCTATCTAATTTCTACTTTTCTAATATCACTAAATCAACCAAACTCAGCCCATACACCTAGTTCTATGCGTCATCCTTTACCATCTTCCTTTCTTGAAATCAACTAAAGTTAAACCTTAAGCCACCTAAAACCAGATCTGCGCCATCTTCATCCTCATTCCAGCCCCATAATCTACTCATACTTAGCCTAAATAACCATTATACAACCCCATCCTAACCCTTGAGCAAGTACCCTTAGCCTATTCTTTCCATACCTCCCTTTTTAGCCTTAACCGTAAAAGCTGTCCACAAATAAATTGCCTTCAAGAAATTTGAAATTAAACTTCAAAATTGAGTTATCTAGCCCTAGAAAGATCCTATAATAATCCTTGTCTCATAAGGTTCTCATCATTTGGTATCAGAGCTTTGGCTCTAGGTGCTAGATTGATTGTACGGCAAAATACGGTAACATCTTTCTTTTATTGTTTGCCTTTATTTTTACCTTTAAAATTCATGTTCTTCTCATCATAGGCTGAACCATTGCAAAAGTTAAGCCTTTGTACTTGTTTTTAAAAAAAAAAATTCGTATTTTAAAAAAAAAATAAAAATACGCTACTGTTCAGTAGCGTAACAAAAAAAAATTGGCTGAATGGTTGTAGCGTTCTTAGAACATTGAATCACCCATTGGAAAGGTAAAGTATTGGCTAAAGAAAGATTGTTGCTAAATTTTGTCTCAAACGTTCATTTTGAAACAAAATTGGTGGCAATTGTTTGTTTTGAGCCTTATTTCTTTTCTTAACCATAAGCCTTTATCCTTATCAAAAGTGGTGGGATTTCCTTGAGTTACCTTGGCTTAAGAATTGTTTTTAGAACTTTTGAAGAGGATTGCATCATGAGAACATTAGAGAGTTTAAACACGAATGTGGTAAGGAAAGTGTGAAACACGAGTGTGGTGAGGAAAATTTTATTGTTATTTCTAACAATTTTGTGCAAGTATGGCAGATTGGACTCCTAATAGTTTTGCGGAACACTCACAACAAATTGCGGCTTTTTCACAAGATCTTGAAAGGAAAATGAAATTGCAACAAGATGAGTTCCATGAACGTTTAGACCAATTGGAGGAGCACCTTCCACCATAAAGAGAAGCAAGGAGAAATAGAGGAGATCCTGGAGAAGTGCCAAGACCAAACCAAATTGAAGGGGTAAAACTCACAATTCCTCCTTTTAGAGGAAAAAGTGATCCGGAGGCATACTTGGAGTGGGAGCTCAAAATTGAACATGTCTTCTCGTGTCACACCTATGAGGAGGCTCAAAAGGTTAAACTTGCCGCCGCGGAGTTCTTGAACTATGCCCTTGTATGGTGGAACAAATTACAAAGGGAGAGAGCCCGAAATGATGAACCTTTGGTGGACACTTGGGGGGAAATGAAAAGAATCATGAGAAAGCGTTATGTGCCATCTAGTTATGCTAGAGACTTGAAATATAGACTCCAAAAACTCACCCAAGGCAACAAGGGTGTGGAGGAATATTTCAAGGAGATGGAGATGCTCTTGACCCAAGCCAATATAGAAGAAGATCCGGAGGTAACTATGATTCGTTTTCTTAATGGTTTGACTAACGAAATTCGTGATATTGTTGAATTACAAGAATACATAGAGATGGAGGATTTGCTTCACAAAGCCATTCAAGTGGAGCAACAATTGAAAAGGAAGGGAGTAGCCAAAAGAAGTACCACTAACTTTGGCAATTCTAGTTGGAAGGACAAAGGAAAAGGCGTGGCGACCTCTAGTGCACCACCACCACCACAAAAAAAAATCCATCAAAGCCACAAGATCAATCTTCTAAAAGGAGCCGCGACGTGAAGTGTTTTCGGTGCCATGGTTTAGGACACTATGCTTATGAGTGCCCTAACAAGAAAGCCATGATCCTTAGAAATGGAGATTATGAAAGTGAGTCCGAAAATGAAATAGAGGAAGTTCACGATGATATTGATGAGGAAGTACCGGATGGAGATTTGTTGATGATTAGAAGGTTACTTGGTAGCCAACAAAAGCCAAGGGAGAGCCAAAGAGAAAACATCTTCCACACTAGATGTTTGATTGATGGTAATCTTTGTATGGTGATCATTGATGGAGGGAGTTGTACTAATGTTGCTAGTGAAAGACTAGTGACTAAATTGAATTTGGATACAATTCCACATCCTAGGCCATATAGACTTCAATGGCTTAGTGAAGATGGGGAGGTGGAAGTGAGGAAGCAAGTGGAGTTGGAAATTTCAATTGGGAGATACAATGACAAGTCCTCTGTGATGTTGTCCCCATGGAGGCAAGTCACTTACTTTTGGGAAGGCCATGGCAATTTGACAAAAAAGCTCAACATGATGGCTTCACCAACAAAATTTCTTTCATGCACCAAGAAAAAAAGATTGTGCTCAAACCTTTGAGTCCACAAGAAGTGAGTGAGGATAAAAAAAAATTGAAAGAGAAAATTTTGCAAGAAAAAAGAGAGAGTGCGACACAAAAAGAAAGAGAAAAAGAGAGAGAAAAATTCGAGAGAATAAAAAGTGAGGAGAAAAAGAGAAGAAGTGAAACACTTGATGAAATGGAGACTTTGTTTGTTACTAAAAGTGAGATCAAAAGGGTGTTTTTATCAAAACATCCCTTGTACTTGTTGATTTGCGAAAATGACGTTTTGAATGCTAACATTTTTGATAATTTTGAGTTGTCCTCTAGTATTAAATCTCTCTTGCAGGACTTTGAGGATATGTTTTCAAGTGTTCCTAGTGGATTACCACCGTTGAGAGGAATCGAGCATCAAATTGATCTCATTCCGGGTGCATCTTTGCCCAATAGGCCCGCTTATAGGAGCAACCCGCAAGAAACCAAAGAAATTCAAAGACAAGTGGAGGAGCTCATAGGTAAAGGTTGGGTAAGAGATAGTAAGAGCCCTTGTGCGGTTCCCGTAATTTTGGTTCCTAAAAAGGATGGAACTTGGCGTATGTGTTCCGATTGTAGAGCTTTAAATAATATTACCACTAAGTATCGACATCCCATACTTAGGCTGGATGACTTACTTGATGAGTTGCATGGTGCATGTTATTTTTCAAAAATTGATTTGAAAAGTGGTTACAATCAAATTAGGATGATAGAGGGTGATGAATGGAAAATCGCTTTCAAAACAAAGTATGGTTTGTATGAGTGGTTAGTTATGCCTTTTGGCTTGACTAATGCACCAAGCACTTTCATGCGACTCATGAACCATATTTTGCGTGATTTTATTGGAAAGTTGTGGTGTACTTTGACGACATCCTCATTTATAGCACTACACTTGAAATGCATGAGGAACATTTGAAATCCGTCTTGTAAGTGCTTCGAAAAGAAAAATTGTTTGCAAATCTTGAAAAATGCATTTTTTGTAGTGATCATGTTGTTTTTCTTGGATTTGTTGTTAGTGCTAAGGGTGTTCAAGTTGATGAGGAAAACATTAAGGCCATTCAAGAATGGCTTACACCTAAAACGTGAGTGATGTGAGGAGTTTTCATGGTTTGGCGAGCTTTTATAGGAGGTTTGTAAAGGACTTTAGTACCTTGGCAGCCCCTATTAATGAATTGGTCAAAAAGAATGTGATTTTTAAATGGTGGGAAAAACAAGAAAAGGCTTTTCAAGCTCTTAAAGAAAAATTGACCAATGCTCCCATTCTTGCTTTGCCAAACTTTTCAAAATCTTTTGAAATTGAGTGTGACGCTTCAAATGTGGGAATTGGGGCCATATTGTTGCAAGAGGGTCATCCAATTGCTTATTTTAGTGAAAAGCTAAGTGGGCCTACACTTAACTATTCGACTTATGATAAGGAATTGTATGCCCTAGTGAGAGCTTTGAAAACATGGCAACACTACCTCTATCCCAAAGAGTTTGTAATTCATAGTGATCATGAATCCCTTAAATATTTGAAGGGGCAAGGCAAGCTCAACAAAAGGCATGCCAAGTGGGTAGAATTTCTAGAGCAATTCCCTTATGTGATCAAACATAAAAAGGGAAAAAGGAATGTTGTTGCGGATGCCTGGTCAAGAAGGCATTCTTTGCTCTCTTTGCTTTTAGTTAAGCGTGCTTCGGCGAGAGTAGTACTAGGATTGGTGACCTCCTAGAAAGTCCTCGTGTTGCACCTCTCTTTTTGTAAGTTTTCCAGTCTGTTTTTGATAAAAACTTATTAATTAGCGCGCTACAGAAAGCATATAGGATTTGAGCACGCAAAACATGACAAGTGCGATCATACCAGCACTAATGCACCGGATCCCATCAGAAATCCGCAGTCAAGCGTGCTTGGGCAAAAACTTATAAATTAGCGCGCTAAAGAAACCATAATGGATTTGAGCACGCAAAACATGACAGGTGCGATCATACCAGCACTAATGCACACAGCAGTAAAGCGTGCTTGGGCAAGAGTAGTACTAGGATTGGTGACCTCCTAGGAAGTCCTCGTATTGCATCTCTATTTTTTTAAGTTTTCTAGTCCGTTTTGGATAAAAACTTATTAATTAGCGCCCTAAAGAAAGGATAATGGATTTGAGCACGCAAAACATGACAGTTGCGATCATACTGTCACTAATGCACCGCATTCCATCAGAACTCCATAGTTAAGCGTGCTTGGGGGAGAGTAGTACTAGGTTGGGTGACCTCCTGGGAAGTTCTCGTATTGCACCTCTATTTTTTTAAGTTTTCCAGTCGGTTTTGGATAAAAACTTATTAATTAGCGCGCTACAGAAAGCATATAGGATTTGAGCACGCAAATCATGACAGATGCGATCATACCAGCACTAATGCACCTGACTCCATCAGAACTCCGCAGTTAAGCATTCTTGGGCGAGAGTAGTACTAGGATGGTGATCTCCTGGGAAGTCCTCGTGTTGCACCTCTCTTTTTGTAAGTTTTCCAGTCCGTTTTGGATAAAAAGTGATTAATTAACGCGCTATAGAAAGCATATAGCTTTTGAGCACACAAAACATGACAGGTGCGATCATACCAGCACTAATGCACTCCGCAGTTAAGTGTGCTTGGGCAAGAGTAGTACTAGGATTGGTGACCTCCTCGGAAGTCCTCGTGTTGCACCTCTCTTTTTGTAAGTTTTCCAGTCCGTTTTGGATAAAAAGTGATTAATTAGCGCGCTACAGAAGGCATATAGCTTTTGAGCACGCAAAACATGACAGGTGCGATCATACCAGCACTAACGCACTAGATCCCATCAGAACTCCGCAGTTAAGCGTGCTTGGGCGAGAGTAGTACAAGGATGGGTGACCTCCTAGGAAGTCCTCCTGTGCACCAAGCGCGCTACAGAAAGCATACAGGATTTGAGCATGCAAAACATGACAGTTGCGATCATACCGTCACTAATGCACCGCATTCCATTAGAGCTCTGTAGTTAAGCGTGCTTGGGCGAGAGTATTACTTGGTTGGGTGACCTCCTGGGAAGTCCTCGTGTTGAACCTCTCTTTTTGTAAGTTTTGCAGTCCGTTTTGGATAAAAAGTGATTAATTAGCGCGCTATTGAAAGCATATAGGTTTTGAGCACGCAAAACATGACAGGTGCGATCATACCAGCACTAATGCACACCGCAGTTAAGCGTGTTTGGGCAAGAGTAGTACTAGGATGGGTGACCTCCTTGGAAGTCCTCGTGTTGCACCTCTCTTTTTGTAACTTTTCCAGTCCGTTTTGGATAAAAACTGATTAAATAGCGCGCTACAGAAAGCATATAGGATTTGAGCACACAAAACATGACAGGTGTGATCATACCATCACTAATGCACCGCATTCCATCAAAACTCCGTAGTTAAGCGTTGTAGGGCGAGAGTAGTACTAGGTTGGGTGACCTCCTGGGAAGTCCTCGTGTTGCACCTCTATTTTTTTAAATTTTCCAGTCCGTTTTGGATAAAAACTGATTAAATAGCGCGCTACAGAAAGCATATAGGATTTGAGCACGCAAAACATGACAGGTGTGATCATACCATCACTAATGCACCGCATTCCATCAGAACTCCGCAGTTAAGCATTCTTGGGCGAGAGTAGTACTAGGATGGTGATCTCCTGGGAAGTCCTCGTGTTGCACCTCTCTTTTTGTAAGTTTTCCAGTCCGTTTTGGATAAAAAGTGATTAATTAACGCGCTATAGAAAGCATATAGCTTTTGAGCACACAAAACATGACAGGTGCGATCATACCAGCACTAATGCACTCCGCAGTTAAGTGTGCTTGGGCAAGAGTAGTACTAGGATTGGTGACCTCCTCGGAAGTCCTCGTGTTGCACCTCTCTTTTTGTAAGTTTTCCAGTCCGTTTTGGATAAAAAGTGATTAATTAGCGCGCTACAGAAGGCATATAGCTTTTGAGCACGCAAAACATGACAGGTGCGATCATACCAGCACTAACGCACTAGATCCCATCAGAACTCCGCAGTTAAGCGTGCTTGGGCGAGAGTAGTACAAGGATGGGTGACCTCCTAGGAAGTCCTCCTGTGCACCAAGCGCGCTACAGAAAGCATACAGGATTTGAGCATGCAAAACATGACAGTTGCGATCATACCGTCACTAATGCACCGCATTCCATTAGAGCTCTGTAGTTAAGCGTGCTTGGGCGAGAGTATTACTTGGTTGGGTGACCTCCTGGGAAGTCCTCGTGTTGAACCTCTCTTTTTGTAAGTTTTGCAGTCCGTTTTGGATAAAAAGTGATTAATTAGCGCGCTATTGAAAGCATATAGGTTTTGAGCACGCAAAACATGACAGGTGCGATCATACCAGCACTAATGCACACCGCAGTTAAGCGTGTTTGGGCAAGAGTAGTACTAGGATGGGTGACCTCCTTGGAAGTCCTCGTGTTGCACCTCTCTTTTTGTAACTTTTCCAGTCCGTTTTGGATAAAAACTGATTAAATAGCGCGCTACAGAAAGCATATAGGATTTGAGCACACAAAACATGACAGGTGTGATCATACCATCACTAATGCACCGCATTCCATCAAAACTCCGTAGTTAAGCGTTGTAGGGCGAGAGTAGTACTAGGTTGGGTGACCTCCTGGGAAGTCCTCGTGTTGCACCTCTATTTTTTTAAATTTTCCAGTCCGTTTTGGATAAAAACTGATTAAATAGCGCGCTACAGAAAGCATATAGGATTTGAGCACGCAAAACATGACAGGTGTGATCATACCATCACTAATGCACCGCATTCCATCAGAACTCCGCAGTTAAGCATTCTTGGGCGAGAGTAGTACTAGGATGGTGATCTCCTGGGAAGTCCTCGTGTTGCACCTCTCTTTTTGTAAGTTTTCCAGTCCGTTTTGGATAAAAAGTGATTAATTAACGCGCTATAGAAAGCATATAGCTTTTGAGCACACAAAACATGACAGGTGCGATCATACCAGCACTAATGCACTCCGCAGTTAAGTGTGCTTGGGCAAGAGTAGTACTAGGATTGGTGACCTCCTCGGAAGTCCTCCTGTTGCACCTCTCTTTTTGTAAGTTTTCCAGTCCGTTTTGGATAAAAAGTGATTAATTAGCGCGCTACAGAAGGCATATAGCTTTTGAGCACGCAAAACATGACAGGTGCGATCATACCAGCACTAACGCACTAGATCCCATCAGAACTCCGCAGTTAAGCGTGCTTGGGCGAGAGTAGTACAAGGATGGGTGACCTCCTAGGAAGTCCTCCTGTGCACCAAGCGCGCTACAGAAAGCATACAGGATTTGAGCATGCAAAACATGACAGTTGCGATCATACCGTCACTAATGCACCGCATTCCATTAGAGCTCTGTAGTTAAGCGTGCTTGGGCGAGAGTATTACTAGGTTGGGTGACCTCCTGGGAAGTCCTCGTGTTGAACCTCTCTTTTTGTAAGTTTTGCAGTCCGTTTTGGATAAAAAGTGATTAATTAGCGCGCTATTGAAAGCATATAGGTTTTGAGCACGCAAAACATGACAGGTGCGATCATACCAGCACTAATGCACACCGCAGTTAAGCGTGTTTGGGCAAGAGTAGTACTAGGATGGGTGACCTCCTTGGAAGTCCTCGTGTTGCACCTCTCTTTTTGTAACTTTTCCAGTCCGTTTTGGATAAAAACTGATTAAATAGCGCGCTACAGAAAGCATATAGGATTTGAGCACACAAAACATGACAGGTGTGATCATACCATCACTAATGCACCGCATTCCATCAAAACTCCGTAGTTAAGCGTTGTAGGGCGAGAGTAGTACTAGGTTGGGTGACCTCCTGGGAAGTCCTCGTGTTGCACCTCTATTTTTTTAAATTTTCCAGTCCGTTTTGGATAAAAACTGATTAAATAGCGCGCTACAGAAAGCATATAGGATTTGAGCACGCAAAACATGACAGGTGTGATCATACCATCACTAATGCACCGCATTCCATCAGAACTCCGCAGTTAAGCATTCTTGGGCGAGAGTAGTACTAGGATGGTGATCTCCTGGGAAGTCCTCGTGTTGCACCTCTCTTTTTGTAAGTTTTCCAGTCCGTTTTGGATAAAAAGTGATTAATTAACGCGCTATAGAAAGCATATAGCTTTTGAGCACACAAAACATGACAGGTGCGATCATACCAGCACTAATGCACTCCGCAGTTAAGTGTGCTTGGGCAAGAGTAGTACTAGGATTGGTGACCTCCTCGGAAGTCCTCGTGTTGCACCTCTCTTTTTGTAAGTTTTCCAGTCCGTTTTGGATAAAAAGTGATTAATTAGCGCGCTACAGAAGGCATATAGCTTTTGAGCACGCAAAACATGACAGGTGCGATCATACCAGCACTAATGCACCGGACGGCATCAGAACTCCGCAGTTAAGCGTTGTTCGGCGAGAGTAGTACTAGGATGGGTGACCTCCTGGAAAGTCCTCGTGTTGCACCTCTCTTTTTGTAAGTTTTCCAGTCCGTTTTGGATAAAAACTTATTAATTAGCGCGCTAAAGAAAGGATAATGGATTTGAGCACGCAAAACATGACAGTTCCGATCATACTGTCACTAATGCACCGCATTCCATTAGAACTCCATAGTTAAGCGTGCTTGGGTGAGAGTAGTACTAGGTTGGGTGACCTCCTTGGAAGTCTTCGTATTGCACCTCTATTTTTTTAAGTTTTCCAGTCCGTTTTGGATAAAAACTTATTAATTAGCGTGCTATAGAAAGCATATAGGTTTTGAGCACGGAACACATGACAGGTGCGATCATACCAGCACTAACGCACCAGATCCCATCAGAACTCCGCAGTTAAGCGTGCTTGGGCGAGAGTAGTACTAGGATGGGTGACCTCCTAGGAAGTCCTCGTGTGCACCAATGCACCGGATTCCATCAGAACTCTGTAGTTAAGCGTGCTTCGGCAAGAGTAGTACTAGGTTTGGTGACCTGCTGGAAAGTCCTTGTGTTGCACCTCTCTTTTTGTAAGTTTTCCAGTCCGTTTTTGATAAAAACTTATTAATTAGCGCGCTAAAGAAACCATAATGGATTTGAGCACGCAAAACATGACAGGTGCGATCATACCAGCACTAATGCACCGGATCCCATCAGAAATCCGCAGTCAAGCGTGCTTGGGCGAGAGTAGTACTAGGATGGGTGACCTTTGGGAAGTCCTCGTGTTGAACCTCTCTTTTTGTAAGTTTTCCAGTCCGTTTTGGATAAAAACTGATTAATTAGCGCGCTATTGAAAGTATATAGGTTTTGAGCACGCAAAACATGACAGGTGCGATCATACCAGCACTAATGCACTCCGCAGTTAAGCGTGCTTGGGCAAGAGTAGTACTAGGATTGGTGACCTCCTAGGAAGTCCTCGTATTGCATCTTTATTTTTTTAAGTTTTCCAGTCCGTTTTGGATAAAAACTTATTAATTAGTGCCCTAAAGAAAGGATAATGGATTTGAGCACGCAAAACATGACAATTGCGATCATACTGTCACTAATGCACCGCATTCCATCAGAACTCCATAGTTAAGCGTGCTTGGGGGAGAGTAGTACTAGCTTGGGTGACCTCCTGGGAAGTCCTTGTATTGCACCTCTATTTTTTTAAGTTTTCCAGTCCGTTTTGGATAAAAACTTATTAATTAGCGTGCTATAGAAAGCATATAGGTTTTAAGCACGGAACACATGACAGGTGCGATCATACCAGCACTAATGCACTAGATCCCATCAGAACTCCGCAGTTAAGCGTGCTTGGGCGAGAGTAGTACTAGGATGGGTGACCTCCTAGGAAGTCCTCCTGTGCACCAATGCACCGGATTCCATCAGAACTCCGTAGTTAAGCGTGGTTGGTCGAGAGTAGTACTAGGATGGGTGACCTCCTGGGAAGTCCTCGTGTTGCACCTCTCTTTTTGTAAGTTTTCCAGTCCGTTTTGGATAAAAACTTATTAATTAGCGCGCTACAGAAAGCATACAGGATTTGAGCACGCAAAACATGACAGTTGCGATCATACCGTCACTAATGCACCGCATTCCATTAGAGCTCTGTAGTTAAGCGTGCTGACCTCCTGGGAAGTCCTCGTGTTGAACCTCTCATTTTGTAAGTTTTCCAGTCCGTTTTGGATAAAAAGTGATTAATTAGCGCGCTATTGAAAGCATATAGGTTTTGAGCACGCAAAACATGACAGGTGCGATCATACCAGCACTAATGCACAACGCAGTTAAGCGTGTTTGGGCAAGAGTAGTACTAGGATGGGTGACCTCCTTGGAAGTCCTCGTGTTGCACCTCTCTTTTTGTAACTTTTCCAGTCCATTTGGGATAAAAACTGATTAAATAGCGCGCTACAGAAAGCATATAGGATTTGAGCACGCAAAACATGACAGGTGTGATCATACCATCACTAATGCACCGCATTCCATCAAAACTCCGTATTTAAGCGTTGTAGGGCGAGAGTAGTACTAGGTTGGGTGACCTCCTGGGAAGTCCTCGTGTTGCACCTCTATTTTTTTAAATTTTCCAGTCCGTTTTGGATAAAAACTGATTAAATAGCGCGCTACAGAAAGCATATAGGATTTGAGCACGCAAAACATGACAGGTGTGATCATACCATCACTAATGCACCGCATTCCATCAGAACTCCGCAGTTAAGCATTCTTGGGCGAGAGTAGTACTAGGATGGTGATCTCCTGGGAAGTCCTCGTGTTGCACCTCTCTTTTTGTAAGTTTTCCAGTCCGTTTTGGATAAAAAGTGATTAATTAACGCGCTATAGAAAGCATATAGCTTTTGAGCACACAAAACATGACAGGTGCGATCATACCAGCACTAATGCACTCCGCAGTTAAGTGTGCTTGGGCAAGAGTAGTACTAGGATTGGTGACCTCCTCGGAAGTCCTCGTGTTGCACCTCTCTTTTTGTAAGTTTTCCAGTCCGTTTTGGATAAAAAGTGATTAATTAGCGCGCTACAGAAGGCATATAGCTTTTGAGCACGCAAAACATGACAGGTGCGATCATACCAGCACTAATGCACCGGACCGCATCAGAACTCCGCAGTTAAGCGTTGTTCGGCGAGAGTAGTATTAGGATGGGTGACCTCCTGGAAAGTCCTCGTGTTGCACCTCTCTTTTTGTAAGTTTTCCAGTCCGTTTTGGATAAAAACTTATTAATTAGCGCGCTAAAGAAAGGATAATGGATTTGAGCACGCAAAACATGACAGTTCCGATCATACTGTCACTAATGCACCGCATTTCATCAGAACTCCATAGTTAAGCGTGCTTGGGTGAGAGTAGTACTAGGTTGGGTTACCTCCTGGGAAGTTTTCGTATTGCACCTCTATTTTTTTAAGTTTTCCAGTCCGTTTTGGATAAAAACTGATTAATTAGCGCGCTATTGAAAGCATATAGGTTTTGAGCACGCAAAACATGACAGGTGCGATCACACCAGCACTAATGCACTCCGCAGTTAAGCGTGCTTGGGCAAGAGTAGTACTAGGATTGGTGACCTCCTAGGAAGTCCTCATATTGCATCTCTATTTTTTTAAGTTTTTCAGTCCGTTTTGGATAAAAACTTATTAATTAGCGCGCTAAAGAAAGGATAATGGATTTGAGCACGCAAAACATGACAGTTCCGATCATACTGTCACTAATGCACCGCATTTCATCAGAACTCCATAGTTAAGCGTGCTTGGGTGAGAGTAGTACTAGGTTGGGTTACCTCCTGGGAAGTTTTCGTATTGCACCTCTATTTTTTTAAGTTTTCCAGTCCGTTTTGGATAAAAACTTATTAATTAGCGTGCTATAGAAAGCATATAGGTTTTGAGCACGGAACACATGACTGGTGCGATCATACCAGCACTAACGCACCAGATCCCATCAGAACTCCGCAGTTAAGCGTGCTTGGGCGAGAGTAGTACTAGGATGGGTGACCTCATAGGAAGTCCTCGTGTGCACCAATGCACCGGATTCCATCAGAACTCCGTAGTTAAGCGTGCTTCGGCGAGAGTAGTAATAGGATTGGTGACCTCCTGGAAAGTGCTCGTGTTGCACCTCTCTTTTTGTAAGTTTTCCAGTCCGTTTTTGATAAAAACTTATTAATTAGCGCGCTAAAGAAACCATAATGGATTTGAGCACGCAAAACATGACAGGTGCGATCATACCAGCACTAATGCACCGGATCCCATCAGAAATCCGCAGTCAAGCGTGCTTGGGCAAAAACTTATAAATTAGCGCGCTAAAGAAACCATAATGGATTTGAGCACGCAAAACATGACAGGTGCGATCATACCAGCACTAATGCACCGGATCCCATTAGAAATCCGCAGTCAAGCGTGCTTGGGCGAGAGTAGTACTAGGATGGGTGACCTTTGGGAAGTCCTCGTGTTGAACCTCTCTTTTTGTAAGTTTTCCAGTCCGTTTTGGATAAAAACTGATTAATTAGCGCGCTATTGAAAGCATATAGGTTTTGAGCACGCAAAACATGACAGGTGCGATCATACCAGCACTAATGCACTCCGCAGTTAAGCGTGCTTGGGCAAGAGTAGTACTAGGATTGGTGACCTCCTAGGAAGTCCTCGTATTGCATCTCTATTTTTTTAAGTTTTCTAGTCCGTTTTGGATAAAAACTTATTAATTAGCGCCCTAAACAAAGGATAATGGATTTGAGCACGCAAAACATGACAATTGCGATCATACTGTCACTAATGCACCGCATTCCATCAGAACTCCATAGTTAAGCGTGCTTGGGGGAGAGTAGTACTAGGTTGGGTGACCTCCTGGGAAGTCCTCGTATTGCACCTCTATTTTTTTAAGTTTTCCAGTCCGTTTTGGATAAAAACTTATTAATTAGCGTGCTATAGAAAGCATATAGGTTTTAAGCACAGAACACATGACAGGTGCGATCATACCAGCACTAACGCACTAGATCCCATCAGAACTCCGCAGTTTAGCGTGCTTGGGCGAGAGTAGTACTAGGATGGGTGACCTCCTAGGAAGTCTTTTGTGCACCAATGCACCGGATTCCATCACAACTCCGTAGTTAAGCGTGGTTGGTCGAGAGTAGTATAGGATGGGTGACCTCCTGGGAAGTCCTCGTGTTGCACCTCTCTTTTTGTAAGTTTTCCAGTCCGTTTTGGATAAAAACTTATTAATTAGCACGCTACAGAAAGCATACAGGATTTGAGCACGCAAAACATGACAGTTGCGATCATACCGTCACTAATGCACCGCATTCCATTAGAGCTCTGTAGTTAAGCGTGCTTGGGCGAGAGTAGTACTAGGTTGGGTGACCTCCTGGGAAGTCCTCGTGTTGAACCTCTCTTTTTGTAAGTTTCCCAGTCCGTTTTGGATAAAAAGTGATTAATTAGCGCGCTATTGAAAGCATATAGGTTTTGAGCACGCAAAACATGACAGGTGCGATCATACCAGCACTAATGCACACCGCAGTTAAGCGTGTTAGCACTAATGCACACCGCAGTTAAGCGTGTTTGGGCAAGAGTAGTACTAGGATGGGTGACCTCCTTGGAAGTCCTCGTGTTGCACCTCTCTTTTTGTAACTTTTCCAGTCCGTTTTTGATAAAAACTGATTAAATAGCGCGCTACAGAAAGCATATAGGATTTGAGCACACAAAACATGACAGGTGTGATCATACCATCACTAATGCACCGCATTCCATCAAAACTCCGTAGTTAAGCGTTGTAGGGCGAGAGTAGTACTAGGTTGGGTGACCTCCTGGGAAGTCCTCGTGTTGCACCTCTATTTTTTTAAATTTTTCAGTCCGTTTTGGATAAAAACTGATTAAATAGCGCGCTACAGAAAGCATATAGGATTTGAGCACGCAAAACATGACAGGTGTGATCATACCATCACTAATGCACCGCATTCCATCAAAACTCCGTAGTTAAGCGTTGTAGGGCGAGAGTAGTACTAGGATGGGTTGACCTCCTGGGAAGTCCTCGTGTTGCACCTCTCTTTTTGTAAGTTTTCCAGTCCGTTTTGGATAAAAACTTATTAATTAGCGCGCTAAAGAAAGGATAATGGATTTGAGCACGCAAAACATGACAGTTCCGATCATACTGTCACTAATGCACCGCATTCCATCAGAACTCCATAGTTAAGCGTGCTTGGGTGAGAGTAGTACTAGGTTGGGTGACCTCCTGGGAAGTCTTCGTATTGCACCTCTATTTTTTTAAGTTTTCCAGTCCGTTTTGGATAAAAACTTATTAATTAGCGTGCTATAGAAAGCATATAGGTTTTAAGCACAGAACACATGACAGGTGCGATCATACCAGAACTAACGCACTAGATCCCATTAGAACTCCGCAGTTTAGCGTGCTTGGGCGAGAGTAGTACTAGGATGGGTGACCTCCTAGGAAGTCTTCTTGTGCACCAATGCACCGGATTCCATCAGAACTCCGTAGTTAAGCGTGGTTGGTCGAGAGTAGTACTAGGATGGGTGACCTCCTGGGAAGTCCTCGTGTTGCACCTCTCTTTTTGTAAGTTTTCCAGTCCGTTTTGGATAAAAACTTATTAATTAGCGCGCTACAGAAAGCATACAGGATTTGAGCACGCAAAACATGACAGTTGCGATCATACCGTCACTAATGCACCGCATTCCATTAGAGCTCTGTAGTTAAGCGTGCTTGGGCGAGAGTAGTACTAGGGTGGGTGACCTCCTGGGAAGTCCTCGTGTTGAACCTCTCTTTTTGTAAGTTTTCCAGTCCGTTTTGGATAAAAAGTGATTAATTAGCGCGCTATTGAAAGCATATAGGTTTTGAGCACGCAAAACATGACAGGTGCGATCATACCAGCACTAATGCACAACGCAGTTAAGCGTGTTTGGGCAAGAGTAGTACTAGGATGGGTGACCTCCTTGGAAGTCCTCGTGTTGCACCTCTCTTTTTGTAACTTTTCCAGTCCGTTTGGGATAAAAACTGATTAAATAGCGCGCTACAGAAAGCATATAGGATTTGAGCACGCAAAACATGACAGGTGTGGTCATACCATCACTAATGCACCGCATTCCATCAAAACTCCGTAGTTAAGCGTTGTAGGGCGAGAGTAGTACTAGGTTGGGTGACCTCCTGGGAAGTCCTCGTGTTGCACCTCTATTTTTTTAAATTTTCCAGTCCGTTTTGGATAAAAACTGATTAAATAGCGCGCTACAGAAAGCATATAGGATTTGAGCACGCAAAACATGACAAGTGTGATCATACCATCACTAATGCACCGCATTCCATCAGAACTCCGCAGTTAAGCATTCTTGGGCGAGAGTAGTACTAGGATGGTGATCTCCTGGGAAGTCCTCGTGTTGCACCTCTCTTTTTGTAAGTTTTCCAGTCCGTTTTGGATAAAAAGTGATTAATTAACGCGCTATAGAAAGCATATAAGTTTTGAGCACACAAAACATGACAGGTGCGATCGTACCAGCACTAATGCACTCCGCAGTTAAGTGTGCTTGGGCAAGAGTAGTACTAGGATTGGTGACCTCCTCGGAAGTCCTCGTGTTGCACCTCTCTTTTTGTAAGTTTTCCAGTCCGTTTTGGATAAAAAGTGATTAATTAGCGCGCTACAGAAGGCATATAGGTTTTGAGCACGCAAAACATGACAGGTGCGATCATACCAGCACTAATGCACCGGACCGCATCAGAACTCCGCAGTTAAGCGTTGTTCGGCGAGAGTAGTACTAGGATGGGTGACCTCCTGGAAAGTCCTCGTGTTGCACCTCTCTTTTTGTAAGTTTTCCAGTCCGTTTTGGATAAAAACTTATTAATTAGCGCGCTAAAGAAACCATAATTGATTTGAGCACGCAAAACATGACAGGTGCGATCATACCAGCACTAATGCACCGGATCCCATCAGAAATCCGCAGTCAAGCGTGCTTGTGCGAGAGTAGTACTAGGATGGGTGACCTTTGGGAAGTCCTCGTGTTGAACCTCTCTTTTTGTTAGTTTTCCAGTCCGTTTTGGATAAAAACTGATTAATTAGCGCGCTATTGAAAGCATATAGGTTTTGAGCACGCAAAACATGACAGGTGCGATCACACCAGCACTAATGCACTCCGCAGTTAAGCGTGCTTGGGCAAGAGTAGTACTAGGATTGGTGACCTCCTAGAAAGTCCTCATATTGCATCTCTATTTTTTTAAGTTTTTCAGTCCGTTTTGGATAAAAACTTATTAATTAGCGCGCTAAAGAAAGGATAATGGATTTGAGCACGCAAAACATGATAGTTCCGATCATACTGTCACTAATGCACCGCATTTCATCAGAACTCCATAGTTAAGCGTGCTTGGGTGAGATTAGTACTAGGTTGGGTGACCTCCTGGGAAGTCTTCGTATTGCACCTCTATTTTTTTAAGTTTTCCAGTCCGTTTTGGATAAAAACTTATTAATTAGCGTGCTATAGAAAGCATATAGGTTTTGAGCACGGAACACATGACTGGTGCGATCATACCAGCACTAACGCACCAGATCCCATCAGAACTCCGCAGTTAAGCGTGCTTGGGCAAGAGTAGTACTAGGATGGGTGACCTCATAGGAAGTCCTCGTGTGCACCAATGCACCGGATTCCATCAGAACTCCGTAGTTAAGCGTGCTTCGGCGAGAGTAGTACTAGGATTGGTGAACTCCTGGAAAGTCCTCGTGTTGCACCTCTCTTTTTGTAAGTTTTCCAGTCCGTTTTTGATAAAAACTTATTAATTAGCGCGCTAAAGAAACCATAATGGATTTGAGCACGCAAAACATGACAGGTGCGATCATACCAGCACTAATGCACTCCGCAGTTAAGCGTGCTAGGGCAAGAGTATTACTAGGATTGGTGACCTCCTAGGAAGTCCTCGTATTGCATCTCTATTTTTTTAAGTTTTCTAGTCCGTTTTGGATAAAAACTTATTAATTAGCGCCCTAAAGAAAGGATAATGGATTTGAGCACGCAAAACATGACAGTTGCGATCATATTGTCACTAATGCACCGCATTCCATCAGAACTCCATAGTTAAGCGTGCTTGGGGGTGAGTAGTACTAGGTTGGGTGACCTCCTGGGAAGTCCTCGTATTGCACCTCTATTTTTTTAAGTTTTCCAGTCCGTTTTGGATAAAAACTTATTAATTAGCGTGCTATAGAAAGCATATAGGTTTTAAGCACAGAACACATGACAGGTGCGATCATACCAGCACTAACGCACTAGATCCCATCAGAACTCCGCAGTTTAGCGTGCTTGGGCGAGAGTAGTACTAGGATGGGTGACCTCCTAGGAAGTCTTCCTGTGCACCAATGCACCGGATTCCATCAGAACTCCGTAGTTAAGCGTGGTTGGTCGAGAGTAGTACTAGGATGGGTGACCTCCTGGGAAGTCCTCGTGTTGCACCTCTCTTTTTGTAAGTTTTCCAGTCCGTTTTGGATAAAAACTTATTAATTAGCGCGCTACAGAAAGCATACAGGATTTGAGCACGCAAAACATGACATTTGCGATCATACCGTCACTAATGCACCGCATTCCATTAGAGCTCTGTAGTTAAGCGTGCTTGGGCAAGAGTAGTACTAGGTTGGGTGACCTCCTGGGAAGTCCTCGTGTTGCACTTCTATTTTTTTAAATTTTTCAGTCCGTTTTGGATAAAAACTGATTAAATAGCGCGCTACAGAAAGCATATAGGATTTGAGCACGCAAAACATGACAGGTGTGATCATACCATCACTAATGCACCGCATTCCATCAAAACTCCGTAGTTAAGCGTTGTAGGGCGAGAGTAGTACTAGGATGGCTTGACCTCCTGGGAAGTCCTCGTATTGCACCTCTATTTTTTTAAGTTTTCCAGTCCGTTTTAGATAAAAACTTATTAATTAGCGTGCTATAGAAAGCATATAGGTTTTAAGCACAGAACACATGACAGGTGCGATCATACCAGCACTAACGCACTAGATCCCATTAGAACTCCGCAGTTTAGCGTGCTTGGGCGAGAGTAGTACTAGGATGGGTGACCTCCTAGGAAGTCTTCCTGTGCACCAATGCACCGGATTCCATCAGAACTCCGTAGTTAAGCGTGGTTGGTCGAGAGTAGTACTAGGATGGGTGACCTCCTGGGAAGTCCTCGTGTTGCACCTCTCTTTTTGTAAGTTTTCCAGTCCGCTTTGGATAAAAACTTATTAATTAGCGCGCTACAGAAAGCATACAGGATTTGAGCACGCAAAACATGACAGGTGCGATCATACCAGCACTAATGCACACCGCAGTTAAGCGTGTTTGGGCAAGAGTAGTACTAGGATGGGTGACCTCCTTGGAAGTCCTCGTGTTGCACCTCTCTTTTTGTAACTTTTCCAGTCCGTTTTGGATAAAAACTTATTAAATAGCGCGCTACAGAAAGCATATAGGATTTGAGCACGCAAAACATGACAGGTGTGATCATACCATCACTAATGCACCGCATTCCATCAAAACTCCGTTGTTAAGCGTGCTTGGGCAAGAGTAGTACTAGGATTGGTGACCTCCTAGGAAGTCCTCATATTGCACCTCTATTTTTTTAAGTTTTTCAGTCCGTTTTGGATAAAAACTTATTAATTAGCGCGCTAAAGAAAGGTTAATGGATTTGAGCACGCAAAACATGACAAGTGTGATCATACCATCGCTAATGCACCGCATTCCATCAGACTTCCGCAGTTAAGCATTCTTGGGCGAGAGTAGTACTAGGATGGGTTGACCTCCTGGGAAGTCCTCGTGTTGCACCTCTCTTTTTGTATGTTTTCCAGTCCGTTTTGGATAAAAATTGATTAATTAGCGCGCTACAGAAGGCATATAGGTTTTGAGCACGCAAAACATGATAGATGCGATCATACCAGCACTAATGCACCGGATCCCATCAGAACTCCGTAGTTAAGCGTCCTTGGGCGAGAGTAGTACTAGGATGGGTGACCTCATGGGAAGTCTTTGTGTTCTTGGGCGAGAGTAGTACTAGGATAAGTGACCACCTGGGAAGTCCTCGTGTTGCACCTTTCTTTTTGTAAGTTTTCCCGTCCGTTTTGATAAAAACTTATTAATTAGCGCGCTACAGAAAGCATACAGGATTTGAGCACGCAAAACATGACAGGTGCGATCATACCAGCACTAATGCACCGGATCCCATCAGAACTCCGTAGTTAAGCGTTCTTGGGCGACAGTAGTACTAGGATGGGTGACCTCATGGGAAGTCTTTGTGTTCTTGGGCGAGAGTAGTACTAGGATGGGTGACCACCTGGGAAGTCCTCGTGTTGCACCTTTCTTTTTGTAAGTTTTCCCGTCCGTTTTGGATAAAAACTTATTAATTAGCGCGCTACAGAAAGCATACAGGATTTGAGCACGCAAAACATGACAGGTGCGATCATACCAGCATTAATGCACCGGATTCCATCAGAACTCCGCAGTCAAGCTTGCTTGGACGAGAGTCTTTTTGTATGTTTTCCAGTCCGTTTTGGATAAAAAGTGATTAATTAGCGCGCTACAGAAGGCATATAGGTTTTGAGCATGCAAAACATGACATGTGCGATCATACAAGCACTAATGCACCGGATCCCATCAGAACTCCTTAGTTAAGCGTGCTTCGGCATGAGTAGTACTAGGATGGGTGATCTCCTGGGAAGTCCTCGTGTTGCACCTGTCTTTTTGTAAGTTTTCCAGTCCGTTTTGGATAAAAACTGATTAATTAGCGCGCTACAGAAAGCATATAGGATTTGAGCATGCAAAACATGACAGGTGCGATCATACCAGCACTAATGCACCGGATCCCATCAGAACACTGCAGTTAAGCGTGCTTGGGCGTGAGTAGTACTAGGATGCGTGAGCTCCTGGGAAGTCCTCGTGTTGCACCTCTCTTTTGGTAAGTTTTCCAGTCCGTTTTGGATAAAAACTGATTAATTAGCGCGCTACAGAAAGCATATAGGATTTGAGCACGTAAAACATGACCGGTGCGATCATACCAGCACTAATGCACCGGATCCCATCAGAAATCCGTAGATAAGCGTGCTTGGGCAATAGTAGTACTAGGATGGGTGACCTCCTGCAAAGTCCTCGTGTTGCACCTCTCTTTTTGTAAGTTTTCCAGTCCGTTTTGGATAAAAGATGATTAACTAGCGCAATACAGAAAGCATATAGAACTTGAGCACGCAAAACATGACAGGTGCGATCATACCAGAACTAATGCAACGGATCCCAGTCCTCGTGTTGCACCTCTCTTTTTGTAAGTTTTCCAATCCGTTTTGGATAAAAACTTATTAACTAGCGCGCTACAGAAAGCATATAGGATTTGGGCACGCAAAACATGACAGGTGTGATCATACCAGCACTAATGCATCGGATCCCATCAGAACTCTGCAGATAAGCGTGGTTGGGCGAGAGTAGTACTAGGATGGGTGACCTCCTGGGAAGTCCTCGTGTTGCACCTCTCTTTTTGTAAGTTTTCCAGTCCGTTTTGGTTAAAAACTGATTAACTAGCGCGCTACAGAAAGCATATAGGACTTGAGCACGCAAAACATGACAGTTGTGATCATACCAGCACTATTGCACCGGATCCCATTAGAAATCCGCAGTTAAACGTGCTTGGGCGAGAGTAGTACTAGGATGGGAGACCTCCTGGGAAGTCCCCATGTTGCACCACTCTTTTTGTAAATTTTCCAGTCCGTTTTGGATAAAAACTGATTAATTAGCGCGCTACAGAAAGCATATAGGATATGAGCACGCTAAACAAGACAGTTGCGATCATACCAGCACTAATGCACCAGATCCCATTAGAACTCCGCAGATAAGCGTGCTTGGGCGAGAGTAGTACTAGGATTGGTGACCTCCTGGGAAGTCCTCGTGTTGCACCTCTCTTTTTGTAAGTTTTCCAGTCCGTTTTGGTTAAAAACTGATTAACTAGCGCGCTACAAAAAGCATATAGGACTTGAGCACGCAAAACATGACAGGTGCGATCATACCAGCGTTACTGCACCGGATCCCAATCCTTGTGTTGCACCACTCTTTTTGTAAGTTTTCCAGTCCGTTTTGGATAAAAACTTATTAACTAGTGCGCTACAGAAAGGATATAGGACTTGCGCACGCAAAACATGACAGGTGTGATCATACCAGCACTAATCACCAGATCCCATCAGAACTCCGCAGATAAGCGTGCTTGGGCGAGAGTAGTACTAGGATGGGTGACCTCCTGGGAAGTCCTCGTGTTGCACCTATCTTTTTGTAAGTTTTCCAGTCCTTTTTGGTTAAAAACTGATTAACTAGCGCGCTACAGAAAGCATATAGGACTTGAGCACGCAAAACATGTAAGGTGCGATCATACCAGCATTAATGCACCGGATCCCAATCCTCGTGTTGCACAACTCTTTTTGTAAGTTTTCCAGTCCGTTTTGGATAAAAACTTATTAATTAGTGCGCTACAGAAAGCTTAATGGACTTGCGCACGCAAAACATGACAGGTGCGATCATACCAGCACTAATGCACCGGATTCCATCAGAACTCCGTAGTTAAGCTTGGTTGGTCGAGAGTAGTACTACGATGGGTGACCTCCTGGGAAGTCCTCGTGTTGCACCTCTCTTTTTGTATGTTTTCCAGTCTGTTTTGGATAAAAACTGATTAATTAGCGCGCTACAGAAAGCATATATGATTTGAGCACCCAAAACATGACAGGTGCGATCATACCAGCACTAATGCACCGGATCCGATCAGAAATCCGCAGATAAGCGTGCTTGGGCAAGAGTAGTACTAGGATGGGTGACCTCCTGGGAAGTCCTCGTGTTGCACCTCTCTTTTTGTAACTTTTCCAGTCCGTTTGGGATAAAAACTTATTAATTAGCGCGTTACAGAAAGCATATAGGACTTGAGCACGCAAAACATGACAGTTGCGATCATACCAGCACTAATGCATCGAATCCCATCAGAACTCCGCAGTTAAGCGTGCTTCGGCGAGAGAAGTACTAGGATTGGTGACCTCCTGGAAAGCCTTCGTGTTGCACCTCTCTTTTTGTAAGTTTTCCAGTCCGTTTTGGATAAAAATTTATTAGTTAGCGTGCTACAGAAAGCATACAGGATTTGAGCACGCAAAACATGACAGGTGCGATCATTCCAGCACTAATGCAGCGGATCCCATCAAAACTTTGTAGTTAAGCATGCTTGGGCGAGAGTAGTACTAGGATGGGTGACCTCTTGGGAAGTCCTCATGTTGCACCTCTCTTTTTGTAATTTTTCCAGTCCGTTTTGGATAAAAACTTATTAATTAGCGCGCTACAGAAAGCATACAGGATTTGAGCACACAAAACATGACTGGTGCGATCATACCAGCACTAATGCACCGGATCCCATCAGAACTCCGTAGTTAAGCGTGCTTGGGCGAGAGTAGTAGTAGGATAGGTGACCTCCTGGGAAGTCCTCGTGTTGCACCTCTCTTTTTGTAACTTTTCCAATCCGTTTGGGATAAAAACTTATTAATTAGCGCGTTACAGAAAGCATACAGGATTTGAGCACGCAAAACATGACAGTTGCGATCATACCGTCACTAATGCACCGGATTCCATCGGAACTCTGTAGTTAAGCATGCTTGGGCGAGAGTAGTACTAGGATGGGTGACCTCCTTGGAAGTCCTCGTGTTGCACCTCTCTTTTTGTAAGTTTTCCAGTCTGTTTTGGATAAAAACTGATTAATTAGCACGCTAAAGAAAGCATACAGGATTTGTGCACGCAATACATGACAGGTGCGATCATACCAGCACTAATGCATCGGATTCCTTCAGAACTCCGCAGTAAAACGTTCGTGGGCGACAATAGTACTAGGATGGGTGACCACCTGGGAAGTCCTTGTGTTGCACCTTTCTTTTTGTAAGTTTTCCAGTCCGTTTTGGATAAAAACTTATTAATTAGCGCGCTTCAGAAAGCATACAGGATTTGAGCACGCAAAACATGACAAGTTTGATCATACCAGAACTTATGCACCAAATCCCATCAGAACTCCGTAGTAAAGCGTGCTTGGGCGAGAGTAGTACTTGGATGGGTGACCTCCTTGGAAGACCTTGTGTTGCACCTCTTTTTTTGTAAGTTTTTCAGTCCGATTTGGATAAAAACATATTAATTAGCGCGCTACAGAAAGCATAATGGATTTGAGCACGCAAAACATGATAGTTATGATCATACCGTCACTAATGTACCAGATTCCATCAGAACACCATAGTTAAGCGTGCTTGGGCGAGAGTAGTACTAGGTTGGGTGACCTCTAGGGAAGTCCTCGTGTTGCACCTCTCTTTTTGTAAGTTTTCCAGTCCGTTTTGGTTAAAAACTGATTAACTAGCGCGCTACAAAAAGCATATAGGACTTGAGCACGCAAAACATGACAGGTGCGATCATACCAGCGTTACTGCACCGGATCCCAATCCTTGTGTTGCACCACTCTTTTTGTAAGTTTTCCAGTCCGTTTTGGATAAAAACTTATTAACTAGTGCGCTACAGAAAGGATATAGGACTTGCGCACGCAAAACATGACAGGTGTGATTATACCAGCACTAATCACCAGATCCCATCAGAACTCCGCAGATAAGCGTGCTTGGGCGAGAGTAGTACTAGGATGGGTGACCTCCTGGGAAGTCCTCGTGTTGCACCTATCTTTTTGTAAGTTTTCCAGTCCTTTTTGGTTAAAAACTGATTAACTAGCGCGCTACAGAAAGCATATAGGACTTGAGCACGCAAAACATGTAAGGTGCGATCATACCAGCATTAATGCACCGGATCCCAATCCTCGTGTTGCACAACTCTTTTTGTAAGTTTTCCAGTCCGTTTTGGATAAAAACTTATTAATTAGTGCGCTACAGAAAGCTTAATGGACTTGCGCACGCAAAACATGACAGGTGCGATCATACCAGCACTAATGCACCGGATTCCATCAGAACTCCGTAGTTAAGCTTGGTTGGTCGAGAGTAGTACTACGATGGGTGACCTCCTGGGAAGTCCTCGTGTTGCACCTCTCTTTTTGTATGTTTTCAAGTCTGTTTGGGATAAAAACTGATTAATTAGCGCACTACAGAAAGCATATATGATTTGAGCACCCAAAACATGACAGGTGCGATCATACCAGCACTAATGCACCGGATCCGATCAGAAATCCGCAGATAAGCGTGCTTGGGCAAGAGTAGTACTAGGA
The DNA here is from genome assembly GCA_037177725.1 of Cyamopsis tetragonoloba. Taxonomy (NCBI): domain Eukaryota; kingdom Viridiplantae; phylum Streptophyta; class Magnoliopsida; order Fabales; family Fabaceae; genus Cyamopsis; species Cyamopsis tetragonoloba. Next base: position 48,316,450 of record CM074119.1, on the reverse strand, counting down.
TGGGTGACCTCCTGGGAAGTCCTCGTGTTGCACCTCTCTTTTTGTAACTTTTCCAGTCCGTTTGGGATAAAAACTTATTAATTAGCGCGTTACAGAAAGCATATAGGACTTGAGCACGCAAAACATGACAGTTGCGATCATACCAGCACTAATGCATCGAATCCCATCAGAACTCCGCAGTTAAGCGTGCTTCGGCGAGAGAAGTACTAGGATTGGTGACCTCCTGGAAAGCCTTCGTGTTGCACCTCTCTTTTTGTAAGTTTTCCAGTCCGTTTTGGATAAAAATTTATTAGTTAGCGTGCTACAGAAAGCATACAGGATTTGAGCACGCAAAACATGACAGGTGCGATCATTCCAGCACTAATGCAGCGGATCCCATCAAAACTTTGTAGTTAAGCATGCTTGGGCGAGAGTAGTACTAGGATGGGTGACCTCTTGGGAAGTCCTCATGTTGCACCTCTCTTTTTGTAATTTTTCCAGTCCGTTTTGGATAAAAACTTATTAATTAGCGCGCTACAGAAAGCATACAGGATTTGAGCACACAAAACATGACTGGTGCGATCATACCAGCACTAATGCACCGGATCCCATCAGAACTCCGTAGTTAAGCGTGCTTGGGCGAGAGTAGTAGTAGGATAGGTGACCTCCTGGGAAGTCCTCGTGTTGCACCTCTCTTTTTGTAACTTTTCCAATCCGTTTGGGATAAAAACTTATTAATTAGCGCGTTACAGAAAGCATACAGGATTTGAGCACGCAAAACATGACAGTTGCGATCATACCGTCACTAATGCACCGGATTCCATCGGAACTCTGTAGTTAAGCATGCTTGGGCGAGAGTAGTACTAGGATGGGTGACCTCCTTGGAAGTCCTCGTGTTGCACCTCTCTTTTTGTAACTTTTCCAGTCTGTTTTGGATAAAAACTGATTAATTAGCACGCTAAAGAAAGCATACAGGATTTGTGCACGCAATACATGACAGGTGCGATCATACCAGCACTAATGCATCGGATTCCTTCAGAACTCCGCAGTAAAACGTTCGTGGGCGACAATAGTACTAGGATGGGTGACCACCTGGGAAGTCCTTGTGTTGCACCTTTCTTTTTGTAAGTTTTCCAGTCCGTTTTGGATAAAAACTTATTAATTAGCGCGCTTCAGAAAGCATACAGGATTTGAGCACGCAAAACATGACAAGTTTGATCATACCAGAACTTATGCACCAAATCCCATCAGAACTCCGTAGTAAAGCGTGCTTGGGCGAGAGTAGTACTTGGATGGGTGACCTCCTTGGAAGACCTTGTGTTGCACCTCTCTTTTTGTAAGTTTTTCAGTCCGATTTGGATAAAAACTTATTAATTAGCGCGCTACAGAAAGCATAATGGATTTGAGCACGCAAAACATGATAGTTATGATCATACCGTCACTAATGTACCAGATTCCATCAGAACACCATAGTTAAGCGTGCTTGGGCGAGAGTAGTACTAGGTTGGGTGACCTCTAGGGAAGTCCTTGTGTTGCACCTCTCTTTTTGTAAGTATTCCGGTCCGTTTTGGATAAAAAGTGATTAATTAGCGCGCTATAGATAGCATATAGGTTTTGAGCACGCAAAACATGATAGGAGCGATCATACCAGCACTAATGCACTCCGCAATTAAGCGTGCATGGGCAAGAGTAGTACTAGGATGGGTGACCTCCTGGGAAGTCCTCGTCTTGCACCTCTATTTTTTTAAGTTTTCTAGTCCGTTTTAGATAAAAACTTATTAATTAGCATGCTACAGAATGCATACAGGATCTGAGCACTCAAAACATGACAGGTGCGATCATACCAGCACTAATGCACCGGATCCCATCAGAACTCCGCAGTTAAGCGTGGTTGGGCGAGAGTAGTACTAGGATGGGTGACCTCTTGGGAAGTCCTCATGTTGCACCTCTCTTTTTTTAAGTTTTCCAGTCCGTTTTGGATAAAAAATGATTAATTAGCGCGCTACAGATGGCATATAGGTTTTGAGCACGCAAAACATGACAGGTGCGATCATACTAGCACTAATGCACTCCTAAATTAAGCGTGCATGGGCAAGAGTAGTACTAGGATGGGTGACCTCCTGGGAAGTCCTCGTCTTGCACCTCTATTATTTTAAGTTTTCTAGTCCGTTTTAGATAAAAACTTATTTATTAGCATGCTACAGAATGCATACAGGATTTGAGCACTCAAAACATGACAGGTGCGATCATACCAGCACTAATGCACCGGATCCCATCAGAACTCCGCAGTTAAGCGTGGTTGGGCGAGAGTAGTACTAGGATGGGTGACCTCCTGCGAAGTCCTCGTGTTGCACCTCTCTTTTTGTAAGTTTTCCAGTCCGTTTTGGATAAAAAGTGATTAATTAACGCGCTACAGATGGCATATAGGTTTTGAGCACGCAAAACATGACAGGTGCGATCATACCAGCACTAATGCACTGGATCCCATCAGAACTCCGCAGTTAAGCGTTGTTCGGCGAGAGTAGTACTAGGATGGGTGACCTCTTGGAATGTCCTCGTGTTGCACCTCTCTTTTTATAAGTTTTCCAATCCGTTTTGGATAAAAAGTGATTAATTATCGCGCTACAGAAGGCATATAAGATTTGAGTACGCAAAACATGACAGGTGCGATCATACCAGCACTAATGCACCGGATCCCATCAAAACTTCGTAGTTAAGCGTGGTAGGGCGAGAGTAGTACAAGGATGGGTGACCTCGTGTTACACCTCTCTTTTTGTAACTTTTCCAGTCCGTTTTGGATAAAAACTGATTAAATAGCGCGCTACAGAAAGCATACAGGATGTGAGCACGGTAAACATGACAGGTGCGATCATACCAGCACTTATGCACCGGATCCCATTAGAACACCGCAGTTAAGCGCGCTTGGGCGAGAGTAGTACTAGGATGGGTGGCCTCCTGGGAAGTCCTCGTGTTGCATCTCTATTTTTATAACTTTTCCAGTCAGTTTTGGATAAAAACTGATTAATTAGCGCGCTTCAGAAAGCATATAGGATTTGAGCACGCAAAACATGAAAGGTGCGATGATACCAGCACTAATGCACCGGATCCCATCAGAACTCCGCAGCTAAGCGTGCTTGGGCGAGAGTAGTACTAGGATGGGTGACCTACTCGGAAGTCCTCGTGTTGCACCTCTCTTTTTGTAAGTTTTCCAATCCGTTTTTGATAAAAACTTATTAATTAGCGCGCTGCAGAAAGCATATAGGATTTGAGCACGCAAAACATGACAGGTGCGATCATACGAGCACTAATGCACCGGATCCCATCAGAACTCCGCATTTAAGCATGCTTGGGCGAGAGTAGTACTAGGGTGGGTGACCTCCTGGGAAGTCCTCGTGTTGCACCTCACTTTTTGTAAGTTTTCCAGTCAGTTTTTGATTAAAACTGATTAATTAGCGCGCTACAGAACGCATATAGGATTTTAACACTCAAAACATGACAGTACTAATGCACCGGACCCCATTAGAACTCTGCAGTTAAGCGTGCTTGGCCTTGAGTAGTACTTGGATGGGTGATGTCTTGGGAAGTCCTCGTGTTGCAGCTCTCTTTTTGTAAATTTTCCAGTCCATTTTGGATAAAAACTGATTAATTAGCGCTCTACAAAAAGCATACAGGATTTGAGCACGCAAAACATGACAGGTCCGATCATACCAGCACTTATGCATTGGATCACATCAGAACTCCGCAGATAAGCGTGCTTGGGCGAGAGTAGTACTAGGATGGGTGACCTCCTGGAAAGTCCTCGTGTTGCACCTCTCTTTTTGTAAGTTTTCCAGCCCGTTTTGGATAAAAACTGATTAACTAGCGTGCTACAGAAAGCATATAGGACTTGAGCACGCAAAACATGACAGTTGCGATCATACCAGCACTATTGCACCGGATCCCATTAGAAATCCGCAGTTAAACGTGCTTGGGCGAGAGTAGTACAAGGATGAGAGACCTCCTGGGAAGTCCTCGTGTTGCACCTCTCTTTTTGTAAGTTTTCCACTCCGTTTTGTATAAAAACTGATTAATTAGCGCGCTACAGAAAGCACCGGATCCCATCAGAACTCCACAGATAAGCGTGCTTGGGCGAGAGTAGTACTAGGATGGGTGACCTCTCTCGTGTTGCACCTCTCTTTTTGTAAGTTTTCCAGTCCGTTTTGGATAAAAACTGATTAACTAGCAAGCTACAGAAAGCATATAGAACTTGAGCACGCAAAACATGACAGGTGCGATCACACCAGCACTAATGCACCGGATCACAGTCCTCGTGTTGCACCTCTCTTTTTGTAAGCTTTCCAGTCCGTTATGGATAAAAACTGATTAACTAGAACGCTACAGAAAGCATATAGGACTTGAGCACGCAAAAAATGACAGGTGCGATCTTACCATCACTAATGCACCGGATCACAGTCCTCGTGTTGCACCTCTCTTTTTGTAAGTTTTCCTGTCCGTTTTGGATAAAAACTGATTAATTAGCGCGCTACAGAAAGCATATAAGATTTCAGCACGCAAAACAAGACAGGTGTGATCATACCAGCACTAATGCATTGGATCCCATCAGAACACTGCAGTCAATTGTGCTTGGGCGTGAGTAGTACTAGGATTGGCGAATTCCTAGGAAGTCCTCGTGTTGCACTTCTCTTTTTGTCAGTTTTTCTCTCCGTTTTGGATAAAAATTGATTAATTAACGTGCTACAGAAAGCATATAGGAGTTGAGTATGCAAAACATGAACAGTGCGATCATACCAGCACTAATGCACCGGATCCCACCAGAACTCCGCAGTTAAGCATGCTTGGGAGAGAGTAGTACTAGGATGGTTGACCTCTTGGGAAGTTCTTGTGTTGCACCTCTCTTTTTGTAAGTTTTCCAGTCTGTTTTGGATAAAAACTTATTAATTAGCACGCCAAAGAAAGCATACAGGATTTGTGCACGCAATACATGACAGGTGCGATCATACCAGCACTAATGCACCGGATCCCATCGGAACTCCGCAGTTAAGCGTGCTTGGGCGAGAGTAGTACTAGGATGTGTGTCCTCCTGGGAAGTCCTCGTGTTCCAACTCTCTTTTTGTAACTTTTCCAGTCCGTTTTGGATAAAAACTGATTAAATAGCGCGCTAGAGAAAGCATATAGGATTTGAGCATGCACAACATGACAGGTGCGATCATACCAGCACTAATGCACCGGATCCCATCAAAAGTCCGTAGTTAAGCATGGTAGGGCGAGAGTAGTACAAGGATGGGTGACCTCCTGGGAAGTCCTCGTGTTACACCTCTCTTTTTGTAACTTTTCCAGTCCGTTTTGGATAAAAACTGATTAAATAGCGCGCTACAAAAAGCATACAGGATGTGAGCACGCAAAACATGACAGGTGCGATCATACCAGCACTAATGCACCGGATTCCATCAGAACTCCGTAGTTAAGTGTGGTTGGGCAAAAGTAGTACTAGGATGGGTGACCTCCTGGGAACTCCTCCTGTTGCACCTATCTTTTATTAAGTTTTCCAGTCCGTTTTGGATAAAAAGTGATTAATTAGCGCGCTACAGAAGGCATATAGGTTTTGAGCACGCAAAACATGACAGGTACGATCATACCTGCACTAATGCACCGGATCCCATCAGAACTCCGCAGTTAAGCGTTGTTCGGCGAGAGTAGTACTAGGATGGGTGACCTCCTTGAAAGTCCTCGTGTTGCACCTCTCTTTTTGTAAGTTTTCCAGTCCGTTTTGGATAAAAAATGATTAATTAGCGCGCTACAGAAGGCATATAGGTTTTGAGCACGCAAAACATGACATATGCGATCATACCAGCACTAATGCAACGGATACTATCAGAACTCCGCAGTTAAGTGTGCTTGGGCGAGACTAGTAGGATTGGTGACCTCCTAGAAGTCCTCGTGTTGCACACCTCTTTTTGTAAGTTTTCCAATCTGTTTTGCAGAAAAACTAATTAATTAGCGCGCTACCGAAAGCATATAGGATTTGAGCACGCAACACATGACATGTGCGATCATACCAGCACTAATGCACCAGATCCCATCAGAACTCCACAGTTAAGTGTGCTTAGGCGAGAGTAGTACTAGGATTGGTGACCTCCTTGGAAGTCCTCGTGTTACACCTTCTCCTTGGAAGTCCTCGTGTTGCACCTCTCTTTTTGAAAGTTTTCCAGTCCGTTTTAGATAAAAACTGATTAATTAGCGTGCTACAGAAAGTATATAGGATTTGAGAACGCAAAACATGACAGGTGCGATCATACTAGCACTAATGCACTGGATCCCATCAGAACACTGCAGTTAAGCGTGCTTGGGCGTGAGTAGTACTAGGATGGGTGACCTCCTGTAATGTCCTCGTGTTGCATCTCTCTTTTTGTAAGTTTTCCAGTCCGTTTTGGATAACAAGTGATTAATTAGCGCGCTAGAGAAGGCATATAGGTTTTGAGCACGCAAAACATGACATGTGCGATCATACCAGCACTAATGCATCGGATCCCATCAGAACTCCGCAGTTAAGCGTGCTTCGGCGAGAGTAGTACTAAGATTGGTGACCTCCTGGAAAGTCCTCGTGTTGCCCCTTTCTTTTTGTAAGTTTTCCAGTCCGTTTTGGATAAAAACTAATTAATTAGCGCACTACAGAAAGCATACAGGATTTGAGCACGCAAAACATGACAGGTGCGATCATACCAGCACTAATGCACTGGATCCCATCAGAACACTGCAGTTAAGCGTGCTTGGGCGTGAGTAGTACTAGGATGGGTGACCTCCTGTAATGTCCTCGTGTTGCATCTCTCTTTTTGTAAGTTTTCCAGTCCGTTTTGGATAAAAAGTGATTAATTAGCGCGCTAGAGAAGGCATATAGGTTTTGAGCACGCAAAACATGACATGTGCGATCATACCGGCACTAATGCATCGGATCCCATCAGAACTCCGCAGTTAAGCGTGCTTCGGCGAGAGTAGTACTAGGATTGGTGACCTCCTTGAAAGTCCTCGTGTTGCACCTTTCTTTTTGTAAGTTTTCCAGTCCGTTTTGGATAAAAACTAATTAATTAGCGTGCTACAGAAAGCATACAGGATTTGAGCACGCAAAACATGACAGGTGCGATCATACCAGCACTAATGCACTGGATCCCATCAGAACACTGCAGTTAAGCTTGCTTGGGCGTGAGTAGTACTAGGATGGGTGACCTCCTGGAAAGTCCTCGTGTTGCATCTCTCTTTTTGTAAGTTTTCCAGTCCGTTTTGGATAAAAAGTGATTAATTAGCGCGCTAGAGAAGGCATATAGGTTTTGAGCACGCAAAACATGACATGTGCGATCATACCGGCACTAATGCATCGGATCCCATCAGAACTCCGCAGTTAAGCGTGCTTCGGCGAGAGTAGTACTAGGATTGGTGACCTCCTTGAAAGTCCTCGTGTTGCACCTTTCTTTTGGTAAGTTTTCCAGTCCGTTTTGGATAAAAACTAATTAATTAGCGTGCTACAGAAAGCATACAGGATTTGAGCACGCAAAACATGACAGGTGCGATCATACCAGCACTAATGCACTGGATCCCATCAGAACACTGCAGTTAAGCTTGCTTGGGCGTGAGTAGTACTAGGATGGGTGACCTCCTGGAAAGTCCTCGTGTTGCATCTCTCTTTTTGTATGTTTTCCAGTCCGTTTTGGATAAAAAGTGATTCATTAGCGCGCTAGAGAAGGCATATAGGTTTTGAGCACGCAAAACATGACATGTGCGATCATACCGGCACTAATGCATCGGATCCCATCAGAACTCCGCAGTTAAGCGTGCTTCGGCGAGAGTAGTACTAGGATTGGTGACCTCCTTGAAAGTCCTCGTGTTACACCTTTCTTTTTGTAAGTTTTCCAGTCCGTTTTGGATAAAAACTAATTAATTAGCGTGCTACAGAAAGCATACAGGATTTGAGCACGCAAAACATGACAGGTGCGATCATACCAGCACTAATGCACTGGATCCCATCAGAACACTGCAGTTAAGCTTGCTTGGGCGTGAGTAGTACTAGGATGGGTGACCTCCTGGAAAGTCCTCGTGTTGCATCTCTCTTTTTGTAAGTTTTCCAGTCCGTTTTGGATAAAAAGTGATTAATTATCGCGCTACAGAAGGCATATAGGTTTTGAGCACGCAAAACATGACATGTGCGATCATACCAGCACTAATGCATCGGATCCCATCAGAACTCCGCAGTTAAGCATGCTTCGGCGAGAGTAGTACTAGGATTTGTGACCTCCTGGTAAGTCCTCGTGTTGCACCTCTCTGTTTGTAAGTTTTCTAGTCCGTTTTGGAAAAAAACTTATTAATTAGCGTGCTACAGAAAGTATACAGGATTTGAGCACGCAAAACATGACAGGTGCGATCATACCAGCACTAATGCACTCCGCAGTTAAGCATGCTTGGGCAAGAGTAGTACTTGGATGGGTGACCTCCTGGGAAGTCCTCGTGTTACACCTCTATTTTTTTAAGTTTTCCAATCCGTTTTGGATAAAAACTTATTAATTAGCGTGCTATAGAAACCATACAGGATTTTAGCACGCAAAACATGACAGGTGCGATCATACTAGCACTAATGCACCGGATCCCGTCCTCGTGTTGCACCTCTCTTTTTTGTAATTTTTCCACTCCGTTTTGGATAAAAACTTATTAATTACCGCGCTACAGATAACATACAGGATTTGAGCATGCAAAACATGACATGTGCGATCATACCAGCACTAATGCACTGGATCCCATCAGAACACTGCAGTTAAGCTTGCTTGGGCGTGAGTAGTACTAGGATGGGTGACCTCCTGGAAAGTCCTCGTGTTGCATCTCTCTTTTTGTATGTTTTCCAGTCCGTTTTGGATAAAAAGTGATTAATTAGCGCGCTAGAGAAGGCATATAGGTTTTGAGCACGCAAAACATGACATGTGCGATCATACCGGCACTAATGCATCGGATCCCATCAGAACTCCGCAGTTAAGCGTGCTTCGGTGAGAGTAGTACTAGGATTGGTGACCTCCTGGAAAGTCCTCGTGTTGCACCTCTCTTTAGGTAAGTTTTCCAGTCCGTTTTGGATAAAAACTTATTAATTAGCGCGCTAAAGAAAGCATAATGGATTTGAGCACGCAAAACATGACAGGTGCGATCATACCAGCACTAATGCACCGGATCCCATCAGAACTCTGCAGTCAAGCGTGCTTGGGCGAGAGTAGCACTATGATGGGTGACCTGCTGGGAAGTCCTCGTGTTGCAGCTCTCTTTTTGTAAGTTTTCCAGTCCGTTTTGGATAAAAATTGATTAATTAGCGCGCTACAGAAGGCATATAGGTTTTGAGCACGCAAAACATGACAGGTGCGATCATACCAGCACTAATGCATCGGATCCCATCAGAACTCCGAAGTTAAGCGCGCTCGGGAGAGAGTAGTACTAGGTTGGGTGACCTCCTGGGAAGTCCTCGTGTTGAACCTCTCTTTTTGTAAGTTTTCCAGGATAAAAAGTGATTAATTAGCGCGCTATAGAAAGCATATAGGTTTTGAGCACGCAAAACATGACAGGTGCGATCATACTAGCACTAATGCACCGGATCCCATCAGAACTCCGCAGTTAAGCGTTGTTCGGCGATAATAGTACTAGGATGGGTGACCTCCTAGAAAGTCCTCGTGTTACACCTCTCTTATTGTAAGTTTTCCAATCCGTTTTGGATAAGAAGTGATTAATTAGCGCGCTACAAAAGGCATATAGGTTTGGAGCACGCAAAACATGACTTGTGCGATCATCTCAGCACTAATGCAACGGATCCTATCAGAACTCCGCAGTTATGCGTGCTTGGGCGAGAGTAGTAGTAGGTTGGGTGACCTCCCGGGAACTCCACGTGTTGCACCTCTCTTTTTTTAAGTTTTCCAATCCGTTTTGGATAGAAAGTGATTAATTAGCGCGCTATAGAAAGCATATGGGTTTTGAGCACGCAAAACATGACAGGTGCGATCATACCAGCGCTAATGCACTCCGCAGTTAAGCGTGCTTTGGCGAGAGTAGTACTCGGATGGGTGACCTCCTGGGAAGTCCTCGTGTGCACTAATGCATCGGATCCCATCAGAACTCCGCCGTTAAGTGTGCTTCGGCGAGAGTAGTACTAGGATTGGTGACCTCCTGGAAAGTCCTCGTGTTGCACCTCTCTTTTTGTAAGTTTTCCAGTCCGTTTGAATAAAAACTTATTAATTAGCGCGCTACAGAAAGCATACAGGATTTGAGCACGCAAAACATGACAGTTGCGATCTTACCGTTACTAATGCACCGGATTCCATCAGAACTACGTAGTTAAGCGTGCTTGGGCGAGAGTAGTACTAGGATGGGTGACCTCTTGGGAAGTCCTTGTGTTGCACCTCTCTTTTTGTAAGTTTTCCAGTCCGTTTTGGATAAAAACTTATTAATTAGAATGTTACAGAAAGCATACAGGATTTGAGCACGCAAAACATGACAGTTGCGATCATATCGTCACTAAAGCACCGCATTCCATTAGAACTCCGTAGTTAAGCGTGCTTGGGCGAGAGTAGTACTAGGTTGGGTATTAGCGCGCTATAGAAAGCATATCGGTTTTGAGCACGCAAAACATGACAGGTTGGATCATACCAGCACTAATGGACTCCGCAGTTAAGCGTGCTTGGGCAAGAGTAGTACTAGGATGTGTTACCTCTTGGGAAGTCTTCGTGTTGCACCTCTATTTTTTTATGTTTTCCAGTCCGTTTTGGATAAAAACTTATTAATTATCGTGCTACAGAAAGCATACAGGATTTGAGCACGCTAAACATGACAGGTGCGATCATACCAGCACTAATGCACCGGATCACATCAGAACTCCGTAGTTAAGCGTTCTTGGGCGAGAGTAGTACTAGGTTGCGTGACCTCCTGGGAAGTCCTCCTGTTAAACTTCTCTTTTTGAAAGTTTTCCAGTCCGTTTTGGATAAAAAGTGATTAATTAGCGCGCTATAGAAAGCATATAGGTTTTGAGCACGCAAAACATGACAGGTGCGATCATACCAGCACTAATGCACTGGATCCCATCAGAACTCCGCAGTTAAGCGTTGTTCGGCGAGAGTAGTACTAGGATGGGTGACCTCCTGGAAAGTCCTCGTGTTGCACCTCTCTTTTTGTAAGTTTTCCTGTCCGTTTTGGATAAAAAGGGATTAATTAGGGCCCTACAGAAGACATATAGGTTATGAGCACGCAAAACATGACAGGTGCGATCATACCAGCACTAATGTACCGGATCCCATCAGAACTCCGCAGTTAAGCGTTGTTCGGCGAGAGCAGTACTAGTTTGGGTGACCTCCTGGAATGTCCTTGTGTTGCACCTCTCTTTTTGTAAGTTTTCCAGTCCGTTTTGGATGAAAACTTATTAATTAGCACGCTAAAGAGCGCATACAGGATTTGTGCACGCAATACATGAGGGGTGCGATCATACCAGCACTAATGCACTGGATCCCATCAGAACTCCGCAGTTAAGCATTCTTAGGCGAGAGTAGTACTAGGATGGGTGACCTCCTGCGATGTCCTCGTGTTGCACCTCTCATTTTATAAGTTTTCCAGTCCGTTTTGGATAAAAAGTGATTAATTAACGCGCTATAGAAAGCATATAGATTTTGAGCACACAAAATATGACAAGTGCGATCATACCAGCACTAATGCACTCCGCAGTTAAGCGTGCTTTGGCGAGAGTAGTACTAGGATGGGTGACCTCCTGGGAAGTCCACGTGTGCACTAATGCATCGGATCCCATCAGAACTCCGCCGTTAAGTGTGCTTCGGCGAGAGTAGTACTAGGATTGGTGACCTCTTGGGAAGTCTTCGTGTTGCACCTCTATTTTTTTATGTTTTCCAGTCCGTTTTGGATAAAAACTTATTAATTATCGTGCTACAGAAAGCATACAGGATTTGAGCACGCTAAACATGACAGGTGTGATCATACCAGCACTAATGCATCGGATCCCATCAAAACTCCGTAGCTAAGTGTTCTTGAGCGAGAGTAGTACTAGGATGGGTGACCTCCTGGGAAGTCCTCGTGTTGCACCTCTCTTTTTGTAAGTTTTCCAGTCCGTTTTAGATAAAAAGTGATTAATTATCGCGCTATAGAAAGCATATCGGTTTTGAGCACGCAAAACATGACAGGTTGGATCATACCAGCACTAATGCACTCCGCAGTTAAGCGTGCTTGGGCAAGAGTAGTACTAGGATGGGTGACCTCCTGGGAAGTCTTCGTGTTGCACCTCTATTTTTTTATGTTTTCCAGTCCGTTTTGGATAAAAACTTATTAAATATCGTGCTACAGAAAGCATACAGGATTTGAGCACGCTAAACATCACACATGCAATCATACCAGCACTAATGCACTGCATTCCATCAGAACTCCGTAGTTAATCGTGGTTGGTCGAGAGTTGTACTAGGATGGGTGACCTCCTGGGAAGTCCTCGTGTTGCAGCTCTCTTTTTGTAAGTTTTCCAGTCCGTTTTGGATAAAAAGTGATTAACATGCGCGCTACAGAAGGCATATAGGTTTCAAGCACGCAAAACATGACAGGTGCGATCATACCAGCACTAATGCACCGGATCCCATCAGAACTCCGCAGTTAAGCGTTCTTCGGCGAGAGTAGTACTAGGATGGGTGACCTCCTGGAAAGTCCTCGTGTTGCACCTCTCTTTTTGTAAGTTTTCCAGTCCGTTTTGGATAAAAAGTGATTAATTAGCGCCCTACAGAAGGCATATAGGTTATGAGCACGCAAAACATGACAGGTGCGATCATACCAGCACTAATGCACCGGATCCCATCAGAACTCCGTATTTAAGCATGCTTGGGCGAGACTAGTATTAGGATTGGTGACCTCCTGGGAAGTCCTCGTGTTGCACCTCTCTTTTTGTAAGTTTTCCAGTCCGTTTGGATAAAAACTTTTTAATTAGCGCGCTACAGAAAGCATACAGGATTTGAGCACGCAAAACATGACAGTTGCGATCTTACCGTTACTAATGCACCGGATTCCATCAGAACTACGTAGTTAAGCGTGCTTTGGCGAGAGTAGTACTAGGATGGGTGACCTCTTGGGAAGTCCTTGTGTTGCACCTCTCTTTTTGTAAGTTTTCCAGTCCGTTTTGGATAAAAACTTATTAATTAGCATGTTACAGAAAGCATACAGGATTTGAGCAAACATAACATGACAGTTGCGATCATATCGTCACTAATGCACCGCATTCCATCAGAACTCCGTAGTTAAGCATGCTTGGGTGAGAGTAGTACTAGGTTGGGTGACCTCCTGGGAAGTTCTCGTGTTAAACCTCTCTTTTTGTAAGTTTTCCAGTCCGTGTTGGATAAAAAGTGATTAATTAGCGCGCTATAGAAAGCATATCGGTTTTGAGCACGCAAAACATGACAGGTTGGATCATACCAGCACTAATGGACTCCGCAGTTAAGCGTGCTGGGGCAAGAGTAGTACTAGGATGGGTGACCTCTTGGGAAGTCTTCGTGTTGCACCTCTATTTTTTTATGTTTTCCAGTCCGTTTTGGATAAAAACTTATTAATTATCGTGCTACAGAAAGCATACAGGATTTGAGCACGCTAAACATGACAGGTGCGATCATACCAGCACTAATGCACCGGATCACATCAGAACTCCGTAGTTAAGCGTTCTTGGGCGAGAGTAGTACTAGGTTGCGTGACCTCCTGGGAAGTCCTCGTGTTGAACTTCTCTTTTCGAAAGTTTTCCAGTCCGTTTTGGATAAAAAGTGATTAATTAGCGCGCTACAGAAGGCATATAGGTTATGAGCACGCAAAACATGACAGGTGCGATCATACCAGCACTAATGTACCGGATCCCATCAGAACTCCGCAGTTAAGCGTTGTTCGGCGAGAGCAGTACTAGGATGGGTGACCTCCTGGAATGTCCTTGTGTTGCACCTCTCTTTTTGTAAGTTTTCCAGTCCGTTTTGGATAAAAACTTATTAATTAGCACGCTAAAGAGAGCATACAGGATTTGTGCACGCAATACATGAGGGGTGCGATCATACCAGCACTAATGCACCGGATTCCATCAGAACTCCGCAGTTAAGCATTCTTTGGCGAGAGTAGTACTAGGATGGGTGACCTCCTGGGATGTCCTCGTGTTGCACCTCTCATTTTGTAAGTTTTCCAGTCCGTTTTGGATAAAAAGTGATTAATTAACGCGCTATAGAAAGCATATAGGTTTTGAGCACACAAAACATGACAAGTGCGATCATACCAGCACTAACGCACTCCGCAGTTAAGCGTGCTTTGGCGAGAGTAGTACTAGGATGGGTGACCTCCTGGGAAGTCGTCGTGTGCACTAATGCATCGGATCCCATCAGAACTCTGCCGTTAAGTGTGCTTCGGCGAGAGTAGTACTAGGATTGGTGACCTCTTAGGAAGTCTTCGTCTTGCACCTCTATTTTTTTATGTTTTCCAGTCCGTTTTGGATAAAAACTTATTAATTATCGTGCTACAGAAAGCATACAGGATTTGAGCACGCTAAACATGACACGTGCGATCATACCAGCACTAATGCATCGGATCCCATCACCGTGCTACAGAAAGCATACAGGATTTGAGCACGCTAAACATGATAACGGATAAAAAGTGATTAATTAACGCGCTATAGAAAGCATATAGGTTTTGAGCACATAAAACATGACAGGTGCGATCATACCAGCACTAATGCACTCCGCTGTTAAGCGTGCTTGGGCAAGAGCAGTACTAGGATGGGTGACCTCCTGGGAAGTCCTCGTGTTGCACCTCTCTTTTTGTAAGTTTTCTAGTCCGTTTTGGATAAAAAGTGATTAATTAGCGCGCTGCAGAAAGCATATAGGTTTTGAGCACGCAAAATATGACACGTGCGATCATAGCAGCACTAATGCACCGGATCCCATCAGAACTCCACAGTTAAGCGTTGTTCGGCGAGAGTAGTACTAGGATGGGTGACCTCCTGGAATGTCCTCGTGTTGCACCTCTCTTTTTGTAAGTTTTCCAGTCTGTTTTGGATAAAAACTTATTAATTAGCGCGCTACAGAAAGCATATAGGACTTGAGCACGCAAAACATGACAGGTGCGATCATACCAGCACTAATGCACTCCGCCGTTAAGCGTGCTTGGGCAAGAGTAGTACTAGGATGGGAAACCTCCTGGGAAGTCCTCGTGTTGCACCTCTATTTTTTTAAGTTTTCCAGTCTGTTTTGGATAAAAACTTATTAATTATCGTGCTACAGAAAGCATACAGGATTTGAGCACGCTAAACATGACAGGTGCGATCATACCAGCACTAATGCACCGGATCCCATCAAAACTCCGTTGTTAAGTGTTCTTGGGCGAGAGTAGTACTAGGATGGGTGATCTCCTGGGAAGTCCTCGTGTTGCACCTCCCTTTTTGTAAGTTTTCCAGTCGGTTTTGGATAAAAACTTATTAATTAGCGTGCTACATAAAGCATACAGGATTGGAGCACGCAAAACATGACAGGTGCGATCTTACCAGCACTAATGCACCGGATCCCAACAGAACTCCGTATCTAAGCGTGCTTGGGCGAGACTAGTACTAGGATGGGTGACCTCCTGGGAAGTCCTCGTGTTGCACCTCTCTTTTTGTAAGTTTTCCAGTCTGTTTTGGATAAAAACTTATTAATTAGCGCGCTACAAAAAGCTTACAGGATTTCAGCACGCAAAACATGACAGTTGCGATCATACTGTCACTAATGCACCGGATTTCATCAGAACTCCGTAGATAAGCGTGCTTGGAAGAGAGTAGTACTAGGATGGGTGACCTCCTGGGAAGTCCTCGTGTTGCACCACTCTTTTTGTAACTTTTCCAGTCCGTTTTGGATAAAAAGTGATTAATTAGCGCGCTACAGAAGGCATATAGGTTTTGAGCACGCAAAACATGACAGGTGCGATCATACCAGTACTAATGCACCGGATCCCATCAGAACTCCGCAGTTAAGCGTTGTTCGGCGAGAGTAGTACTAGGATGGGTGACCTCCTGGAAAGTCCTCGTGTTGCACCACTCTTTTTGTAAGTTTTTCAGTCCGTTTTGGATAAAAAGTTATTAATTAGCGCGCTAAAGAAAGCATAATGGATTTGAGCACGCAAAACATGTCAGGTGCGATCATACCAGCACTAATGCACCGGATCCCATCAGAAATCCGCAGTTAAGCGTTGTTCGGCGAGAGTAGTACTATGATGGGTGACGTCCTGGAAAGTCCTCGTGTTGCACCAGTCTTTTTGTAAGTTTTCTAGTCCGTTTTGGATAAAAAGTTATTAATTAGCGCGCTAAAGAAAGCATAATGGATTTGAGCACGCAAAACATGACAGGTGCGATCATACCAGCACTAATGCACCGGATCCCATCAGAAATCCGCAGTCAAGCGTGCTTGGGCGAGAGTAGTACTAGGATGGGTGACCTCTGGGAAGTCCTCGTGTTGCACCTCTCTTTTTGTACGTTTTCCAGTCCGTTTTGGATAAAAACTTATTAATTAGTGCGCTACAGAAATCATACAGGATTTGAGCACGCAAAACATGACGGGTGCGATCATACCAGCACTAATGCACCGGATTCCATCAGAACTCCATATTTAAGCGTGATTGGGCGAGAGTAGTACTAGGTTGGGTGACCTCCTGGGAAGTCCTCGTGTTGAACCTCTCTTTTTGTAAGTTTTCCAGTCCGTTTTGGATAAAAAGTGATTAATTACCGCGCTGTAGAAAGCATATAGGTTTTGAGCACGCAAAACATGACGGGTGCGATCATACCAGCACTAACGCACCGGATCCCATCAGAACTCCGCAGTTAAGCGTTGTTCGGCGAGAGTAGTACTAGGATGGGTGACCTCCTGGGAATTCCTCGTGTTGCACCTCTCTTTTTGTAAGTTTTCCAGTCCGTTTTGGATAAAAAGTGATTAATTAACGCGCTATAGAAAGCATATAGGTTTTGAGCACATAAAACATGACAGGTGCGATCATACCAGCACTAATGCACTCCGCTGTTAAGCGTGCTTGGGCAAGAGCAGTACTAGGATGGGTGACCTCCTGGGAAGTCCTCGTGTTGCACCTGTCTTTTTGTAAGTTTTCCAGTCCGTTTTGGATAAAAAGTGATTAATTAGCGCGCTACAGAAAGCATACAGGATTTGAGCACGCAAAACATGACAGTTGCGATCATACCGTCACTAATGCACCGGATTCCATCAGAATTCCGTAGTTAAGCATTCTTGGGCGAGAGTAGTACTAGGATGGGTGACCTCTTGGGAAGTCCTCGTGTTGAACCTCTCTTTTTGTAAGTTTTCCAGTCCGTTTTGGATAAAAAGTGATTAATTAGCGCGCTATATAAAGCATATAGGTTTTGAGCACGCAAAACATGACAGGTGCGATCAAACCAGCACTAATGCACACCGTCTTTAAGCGTGCTTGGCCGAGAGTAGTACTACGATGGGTGACCTCCTGGGAAGTCCTCGTGTTGTACCTCTGTTTTTATAAGTTTTCCAGTCCGTTTTGGATAAAAATTTATTAATTAGCGCGCTACAGAAAGCATACAGGATTTGAGCATGCAAAACATGACAGTTGCGATCATACCAACACTAATGCACCGGATCCCATTAGAACTCCGCAGTTAAGCATTCTTGGGCAGGAGTAGTACTAGGATGGGTGACCTCCTGGGAAGTCCTCGTGTTGCACCTTTCTTTTTGTAAGTTTTCCAGTCAGTTTTGATGAAAAACTTATTAATTAGCGCGCTAAAGAAAGCATAATGGATTTAAGCACGCAAAACATGACAGGTGCGATCATACCAGCACTAATGCACCGAATCCCATCAAAACTCCGTAGTTAAGCGTGGTAGGGCGAGAGTAGTACTAGGATGGGTGACCTCCTTTGAAGTCCTTGTGTTGCACCTCTCTTTTTGTAAGTTTTCCAGTCCGTTTTGGATAAAATGTGATTAATTAGCGCGCTACAGAAGGCATAGAGGTTTTGGGCACGCAAAACATGACATGTGCGATCATACAAGCACTAATGCACCGGATCCCATCAGAACTTCGTAGTTAAGCGTGCTTGGGCGAGAGTAGTACTAGGATGGGTGAGCCCCTGGGAAGTCATCGTGTTGCACCTCTCTTTTTATAAGTTTTCCAGTCTGTTTTGGATAAAAACTTATTAATTAGCGCGCTAAAGAAAGCATAATGGATTTGAGCACGCAAAACATGACAGGTGCGATCATACCAGCACTAATGCACCGGATCCCATCAGAACTTCGCAATCAAGCGTGCTTGGGCGAGAGTAGTACTAGGATGGGTGACCTCCTGGGAAGTCCTCTTGTTGCACCTCTCTTTTTGTAAGTTTTCCAGTCCGTTTTGGATAAAAAGTGATTAATTAGCGCGCTACAGAACGCATATAGGTTTTGAGCACGCAAAACATGACATGTGCGATCATACCAGCACTAATGCATCGGATCCCATCAGAACTCCGCAGTTAAGCGTGATTCGGCGAGAGTAGTACTAGGATTGGTGACCTGCTGGAAAGTCCTCGTGTTGCACCTCTCTTTTTGTAAGTTTTCCAGTCCGTTTTGGATAAAAACTGATTAATTAGCGTGCTACAAAAAGCATATAGGATTTGAGCACGCAAAACATGATAGGTGCGATCATACCAGCACTAATGCACCGAATCCCATTAGAACTCCGTAGTAAAGCGTGCTTGGGCGAGAGTAGTACTATGATGGGTGACCTCCTGGGAAGTTCTCGTGTTGCACCTCTCTGTTTGTAAGTTTTCCAGTCCGTTTTGGATAAAAACTTATTAATTAGCGCGCTAAAGAAAGCATAATGGATTTGAGCACGCTAAACATGATAGGTGCGATCAAACAAGCACTAATGCACCGGATCCCATCAGAACTCCGCAGTTAAGCGTGCTTGGGCGAGAGTCGTACTAGGATGGTTGACCTCCAAGGAAGTCATCGTGTTGCACCTCTCTTTTTGTAACTTTTCCAGTCCGTTTTGGATGAAAACTGATTAAATAGCGCGCTACAGAAAGCATATAGGATTTGAGCACGCAAAACATGACAGGTGCGATCATACCAGCACTGATGCACTGGATCCCATCTAAACTCCGTAGTTAAGCGTGGTAGGGCGAGAGTAGTACTAGGATGGGTGACCTCCTAGTAAGTCCTCGTGTTGCACCTTTCTTTTTTTAAGTTTTCCAGCCCGTTTTCGATAAAAAGTGATTAATTAGCGCGCTACAGAAGGCATAGAGGTTTTGAGCACGCAAAACATGACATGTGTGATCATACCAGCACTAATGCATCGGATCCCATCAGAACTCCGCAGTTAAGCGTGATTCGGCGAGAGTAGTACTAGGATTGGTGACCTGCTGGAAAGTCCTCGTGTTGCACCTCTCTTTTTGTAAGTTTTCCAGGATGTTTTGGATAAAAACTGATTAATTAGCGTGCTACAAAAAGCATATAGGATTTGAGCACGCAAAACATGATAGGTGTGATCATACCAGCACTAATGCACCGAATCCCATTAGAACTCCGTAGTAAAGCGTGCTTGGGCGAGAGTAGTACTATGATGGGTGACCTCCTGGGAAGTTCTCGTGTTGCACCTCTCTTTTTGTAAGTTTTCCAGTCCGTTTTGGATAAAAACTTATTAATTAGCGCGCTAAAGAAAGCATAATGGATTTGAGCACGCTAAACATGATAGGTGCGATCAAACAAGCATTAATGCACCGGATCCCATCAGAACTCCGCAGTTAAGCGTGCTTGGGCGAGAGTAGTACTAGGATGGTTGACCTCCTGGGAAGTCATCGTGTTGCACCTCTCTTTTTGTAATTTTTCCAGTCCGTTTTGGATAAAAACTGATTAAATAGCGCGCTACAGAAAGCATATAGGATTTGAGCACGCAAAACATGACAGGTGCGATCATACCAGCACTAATTCACCGGATCCCATCTAAACTCCGTAGTTAAGCGTGGTAGGGCGAGAGTAGTACTAGGATGGGTGACCTCCTGGTAAGTCCTCATGTTGCACCTTTCTTTTTTTAAGTTTTCCAGCCCGTTTTGGATAAAAAGTGATTAATTAGCGCGCTACAGAAGGCATAGAGGTTTTGAGCACGCAAAACATGACATGTGCGATCATACCAGCACTAATGCACCGGATCCCATCGGAACTTCGTAGTTAAGCGTTCATGTTGCACCTTTCTTTTTATAAGTTTTCCAGTCCGTTTTGTATAAAAACTTATTAATTAGCGCGCTAAAGAGAGCATACAGGATTTGTGCAGGCAATACATGACAATGCACCAGATCCCATCAGAACTCCGCAGTTAAGCATTCTTCGGGGAGAGTAGTACTAGGATGGGTGACATTCTGGGAAGTCCTCGTGTTGCACCTCTCTTTTTGTAAGTTTTCCAGTCCGTTTTGGATAAAAAGTGATTAATTAGCGCGCTATAGAAAGCATATAGGTTTTGAGCACGCAAAACATGACAGGTGCGATCCTACCTGCACTAATGCACTCCGTAGTTAAGCGTGCTTGGGCAAGAGTAGTACTAGGATGGGTGACCGCTTGGGAACTCCTCGTGTTGCACCTCTCTTTTTGTAACTTTTCCAGTTTGTTTTGGATAAAAACTGATTAAATAGCGCGCTACAGAAAGCATATAGGATTTGAGCACGCAAAACATGACAGGTGCGATCATACTAGCACTAATGCACCGGATACCATCAAAACTCCGTAGTTAAGCGTGCTTTGACGAGAGTAGTACTAGGATTGGTGACCTCCTAGAAAGTTCTCGTGTTGCACCTCTCTTTTTGTAAGTTTTCCAGCCCGGTTTGGATAAAAAGTGATTAATTAGCGCACATCAGAAGGCATAGATGTTTTGAGCACGCAAAACATGACAGGTGCGATCATACCAGCACTAATGTACCGGATCCCATCAAAACTCCTTAGTTAAGCGTGGTAGGGCGAGAGTAGTACTAGGATGGGTGACCTCCTGGGAAGTCTTCGTGTTGCACCTCTGTTTTTGTAAGTTTTCCATCCCGTTTTGGATAAAAAGTGATTAATTAGCGCGCTACAGAAGGCATAGAGGTTTTGAGCACGCAAAACATGACATGTGCGATCATACCAGCACTAATGCACCGGATCCCATCAGAAGTCCGTAGTAAAGCGTGATTGAGCGAGAGTAGTACTCGGATGGGTTACCGCCTGGGAAGTTCTCGTGTTTCACCTCTCTTTTTGTAAGTTTTCCAGTCCGTTTTGGATAAATAGTGATTAATTAGCGCGCTACTGAAGGCATAGAGGTTTTGAGCACGCAAAACATGACATGTGCGATGATACCAGCACTAATGCATCGGAACCCATCAAAACTCCGCAGTTAAGCATGCTTCGGCGAGAGTAGAACTAGGATTGGTGACCTCCGAGAAAGTCCTCGTGTTGCACCTCTCTTTTTGTAAGTTTTCCTGCCCGTTTTGGATAAAAACTGATTAATTAGCGCGCTACAGAAGGCATCAGGTTTTGAGCACGCAAAACATGACATGTGCGATCATACCAGCACTAATGCATCGCATCCCATCAGAACTCCGCAGTTAAGCGTGATTCGGCGAGAGTAGTACTAGGATTGGTGACCTCCTAGAAAATCCTCGTGTTGCACCTCTCTTTTTGTAAGTTTTCCAGTCCGTATTGGATAAAAACTGATTAATTAGTGTGCTACAGAAAGAATACAAGAATTGAGCACACAAAACGTGACAGGTGCGATCTTACTAGCACTAATGCACTGGATTACATCAGATCTCTGAAGTTAAGCGTGCTTCAGCCAGAGTAGTACTAGGATGGGTGACCTCCTGGGAAGTCCTCGTGTTGCACCTCTCTTTTGTAACTTTTCTAGTTCGTTTTGGATAAAAACTGATTAAATAGCGCGCTACAGAAAGCATATAGGATTTGAGAACGCAAAACATGACAGGTGCGATCATACTAGCACTGATGCACCGAATTTCATCAGAACTCCGTAGTTAAGCGTGATTCGGCGAGAGTATTACTAGGATCGGTGACCTCCTACAAAATCCTCGTGTTGCACCTCTCTTTTTGTAACTTTTCCAGTTTGTTTTGGATAAAATCTTATTAATTAGCGCGATACAGAAAGCATACAGGATTTGAGCACGCAAATCATGACTGGTGCGATCATACCAGCACTGATGCACCGGATTCCATCAAAACTCCGTAGTTAAGCGTGGTAGGGCGAGAGTAATACTAGGATTGGTGACCTCCTTGGAAGTTCTCGTGTTGCACCTCTCTTTTTGTAAGTTTTCCAGCCCGTTTTGGATAAAAACTGATTAACAGAAAGCATACAGGATTTGGAACGCAAAACATGACAGGTGCGATCATACTAGCACTGATGCACCGGATTCCATCAAAACTCCGTAATTAAGCAGGGTAGGGCGATAGTAGTACTAGGATAGGTGACCTCCTGGGAAGTCCTTGTGTTGCACCTCTATTTTTTTAAGTTTTCCAGTCCGTTTTGGATAAAAACTTATTAATTATTGCGCTACAGAAACCATACAGGATTTGAGCACGCAAATCATGACTGGTGCGATCATACCAGCACTGATGCACCGGATTCCATCAAAACTCCGTAGTTAAGCGTGGTAGGGCGAGAGTAATACTAGGATTGGTGACCTCCTTGGAACTCCTCGTGTTGCACCTCTCTTTTTGTAAGTTTTCCAGCCCGTTTTGGATAAAAACTGATTAACAGAAAGCATACAGGATTTGGAACGCAAAACATGACAAGTGCGATCATACTAGCACTGATGCACCGGATTCCATCAAAACTCCGTAATTAAGCAGGGTAGGGCGATAGTAGTACTAGGATAGGTGACCTCCTGGGAAGTCCTTGTGTTGCACCTCTATTTTTTTAAGTTTTCCAGTCCGTTTTGGATAAAAACTTATTAATTATTGCGCTACAGAAACCATACAGGATTTGAGCACGCAAATCATGACAGGTGCGATCATACCAGCACTAATGCACCGGATTCCATTAGAACTCCGTAGTTAAGCGTGGTAGGGCGAGAATAGTACTAGGATGGGTGACCTCCTGGGAAGTCCTCGTGTTGCACCTCGATTTTTGTAAGTTTTCCAGCCTGTTTTGGATAAAAACTGATTTATTAACGCGCTACAGAAGGCATAGAGGTTTTGAGCACGCAAAACATGACATGTGCGATCATACCAGCACTAATGCATCGCATCCCATATGAACTCCGCAGTTAAGCGTGATTCGGCGAGAGTAGTACTAGGATTGGTGACCTCCTAGAAAATCCTCGTGTTGCACCTCTCTTTTTGTAAGTTTTCCAGTCCGTATTGGATAAAAACTGATTAATTAGTGTGCTACAGAAAGCATACAGGACTTGAGCACACAAAACATGACATGTGCGATCATACCAGCACTAATGCATCGCATCCCATCAGAACTCCGCAGTTAAGCGTGATTCGGCGAGAGTAGTACTAGGATTGGTGACCTCCTAGGAAATCCTCGTGTTGCACCTCTCTTTTTGTAAGTTTTCCAGTCCGTATTGGATAAAAACTGATTAATTAGTGTGCTACAGAAAGCATACAGGATTTGAGCACACAAAACATGACAGGTGCGATCATACTAGCACTAATGCACCGGATCACATCAGAACTCCGTAGAAAACAGTGCTTGGGCGAGAGTAGTACTCGGATGGGTGACCTCCTGGGAAGTCATCGTGTTGCACCTCTCTTTTTGTAAGTTTTCCAGTACGTTTTGGATAAAAAGTGATTAATTAGCGCGCTACCGAAGGCATAGAGGTTTTGAGCACGCAAAACATGACAAGTGCGATCATACCAGCACTAATGCATCGCATCCCATCAGAACTCCGCAGTTAAGCGTGATTCGGCGAGAGTAGTACTAGGATTGGTGACCTCCTAGAAAATCCTCGTGTTGCACCTCTCTTTTTGTAAGTTTTCCAGTCCGTATTGGATAAAAACTGATTAATTAGTGTGCTACAGAAAGCATACAGGACTTGAGCACACAAAACATGACAGGTGCGATCATACCAGCACTAATGCACCGGATCCCATCAGAACTCCGAAGTTAAGTGTGCTTGGGCGAGAGTAGTACTAGGATGGGTGACCTCCTGCGAAGTCCTCGTGTTGCACCTCTCTTTTTGTAACTTTTCCAGTCCGTTTTGGATAAAAACTGATTAAATAGCACGCTACAGAAAGCATATAGGATTTGAGAACGCAAAACATGAAAGGTGCGATCATACTAGCACTGATGCACCAGATTCCATCAAAACTCCGTAGTTAAGCAGGTTAGGGCGATAGTAGTACTAGGATGGGTGACCTCTTGGGAAGTCCTTGTGTTGCACCTCTATTTTTTTAAGATTTCCAGTCCGTTTTGGATAAAAACTTATTAATTAGCGCGCTACAGAAAGCATACAGGATTTGAGCACGCAAATCATGACAGGTGCGATCATACCAACACTAATTTACCGGATTCCATTAGAACTCCGTAGTTAAGCGTGGTAGGGCGAGAGTAGTACAAGGACAGGTGACCTCCTGGGAAGTCCTCGTGTTGCACCTCGTTTTTTGTAAGTTTTCCAGCCCGTTTTGGATAAAAACTGATTAATTAGCGCGCTACAGAAGGCATACAGGTTTTGAGCACGCAAAACATGACATGTGCGATCATACCAGCACTAATGCATCGCATCCCATCAGAACACCGCAGTTAAGCGTGATTCGGCGAGAGTAGTACTAGGATTGGTGACCTCTTAGAAAATCCTCGTGTTGCACCTCTCTTTTTGTAAGTTTACCATTCCGTATTGGATAAAAACTGATTAATTAGTGTGCTACAGAAAGCATACAGGATTTGAGCACACCAAACATGATAGGTGCGATCGTACCAGCACTAATGCACCGGATCCCATCAGAACTCCAAAGTTAAGCGTGCTTGGGCGAGAGTAGTACTAGGATGGGTGACCTCCTGGGAAGTCCTCGTGTTGCACCTCTCTTTTAGTAACTTTTCTAGTCCGTTTTGGATAAAAACTGATTAAATTGCGGGATGGGTGACCTCCTGGGAAGTCCTTATGTTGCACCTCTACTTTTTTAAGTTTTCCAGTCCGTTTTGGATAAAAACTTATTAATTAGCGTGCTACAGAAAGCATACAGGATTTGAGCACGCAAATCTTGACAGGTGCGATCGTACCAGCACTAATGCACCGGATCCCATCAGAACTTCGAAGTTAAGCGTGCTTGGGCGAGAGTAGTACTAGGATGGGTGACCTCCTCAGAAGTCCTCTTGTTCCACCTCTTTTTTTATAACTTTTCCAGTCCGTTTTGGATAAAACTGATTAAATAGCGCGCTACAGAAAGCATATAGGATTTGAGAACGCAAAACATGACAGGTGCGATCATACTAGCACTGATGCACCGGATTCCATCAAAACTCCGTAGTTAAGCAGGGTAGGGCGATAGTAGTACTAGGATGGGTGACCTTCTGGTAAGTCCTCGTGTTGCACCTCTATTTTTGTAAGTTTTCCAGTCTGTTTTGGATAAAAACTTATTAATTAGCGCGCTACAGAAAGCATACAGGGTTTGAGCACGCAAATCTTGACAGGTGCGATCATACCAGCACTAATGCACCGGATCGCATCGGAATTGCGCAGTTAAGCGAAGTCCTCGTGTTGCACCTCTCTTTTTGTATGTTTGCCAGTCCGTTTTGGATAAAAACTGATTAATTAGCGCGCTACAGAAAGCATATATGATTAGAGCACGCAAAACATGATAGGTGCGATCATACCAGCACTAATGCACCGGATACCATCGGAACTCCGCAGTTAAGCGTTCTTGGGCGAGAGTTGTACTAGTATGGGTGACCTCTTGGGAAGTCCTTGTGTTGCACCTCTATTTTGGTAAGTTTTCCAGTCTGTTTTGGAGAAAAACTAATTAATTAGCGCGCTACAGAAAGCATTTAGGATTTGAGCACGCAAAACATGACAGTTGCGATCATACCAGCACTAATGCACCGAATCCCATCAGAACTCCGCAGGTAAGCGTGCTTGGGCGAGAGTAGTACTTGGATGGGTGACCTCTTGGGAAGTTCTCGTGTAGCACCTCTCTTTTTGTAAGTTTTTCAGTCCGTTTTAGATAAAAACTGATTAATTAGCGTGCTACGGAAAGCATATAGGATTTGAGCACGCAAAACATGACAGGTGCCATCATACCAACACTCATGTACTGGATCCCATCAGAACTCCGCAGCTAAGCGTTCTTGGCGAGAGTAGTACTAGGATGGGTGACCTCCAGGGAAGCCCTCGTGTTGCACTTCTCTTTTTTAAAGTTTTCCAGTCCGTTTTGGAGAAAAACTAATTAATTAGCGCGCTACAGAAAGCATATAGGATTTGAGCACGCAAAAGACGATTGGTGCGATCATACCAGCACTAATGCACCGGATCCCATCAGAACTCTGCAGTTAAGCGTGCTTGGGAGAGAGTAGTACTAGGATGGGTGATCTACTCGGAAGTCCTCGTGTTGCACCTCTCTTTTTGAAAGTTTTCCAGTCCGTTTTGGATAAAAACTTATTAGTTAGCGCGCTACAGAAAGCATATAGGATTTGAGCACGCAAAACATGACAGGTGCGATCATACCAGCACTAATGCACCGGATCCCATCAGAACTCCACATTCAAGCGTGCTTGGGCGACAGTAGTACTAGGAAGGGTGACCTCCTGGGAAGTCCTCGTGTTGCACCTCTCTTTTTGTAAGTTTTCCAGTCCGTTTTGGATTAAAACTGATTAATTAGCGCGCTAAAGAAAGCATAGAGGATTTGAGCACTCAAAACATGACAAGTGCGATCATACCAGCACTAATGCACCGGATCCCATCAGAACTCCACAGATAAGCGTGCTTGGGCGAGTGTAGTACTAGGATGGGTGACCTCCTGGGAAGTCCTCGTGTTGCACCTCTCTTTTTGTAAGTTTTCCAGTCCGTTTTGGATTAAAACTAATTAATTAGCGCGCTAAAGAAAGCATAGAGGATTTGAGCACGCAAAACATGACAGGTGCAATCATACCAGCACTAATGCACCGGATCCCATCAGAACTCTGCAGTTAAGCGTGCTTGGGCGAGAGTAGTACTAGGATGGGTGATCTACTCGGAAGTCCTCGTGTTGCAACTGTCCTTTTGTAAGTTTTCCAGTCCGTTTTGGATAAAAACTTATTAATTAGCAGGCTACAGAAAGCATATAGGATTTGAGCACGCAAAACAGGACAGGTGCGATCATACCAGCACTAATGCACCGGATCCCATCAGAACTCCGCATTCAAGCGTGCTTGGGCGAGTGTAATACTAGGATGGGTGACATCCTGGGAAGTCCTCGTGTTGCACCTCTCTTTTTGTAATTTTCCAGTCTTGTTTGGATAAAAACTGATTAATTTGGGCGCTACCGAAAGCATATAAGATTTGAGCACGCAAATCATGATTTGTGCGACCATACCAGCACTAATGCATCGGATCCCATCAGAACTCCGCAGTTAAGTGTGATTGGGCGGGAGTAGTACTAGGATGGATGACGTCCTGGGAAGTCCTCGTGTTGCACCTCTCTTTTTGTAAGTTTTCTAGTCCGTTTTGGGTAAAAACTGATTAATTTTCGCGCTACAGAAAGCATATAGGATTTGAGCACCCAAAACATGATTTGTGCGACCATACCAGCATTAATGCACTGGATCCAATCAGAACTCCGCATTCAAGCGTGCTTGGGCAAGAGTAGTACTAGGATGGGTGATCTCCTGGGAAGTCCTGGTGTTGCACCTCTCTTTTTGTATGTTTTCTAGTCCGTTTTGGATAAAAACTTTTTAATTAGCTCGCTACAGAAAGTATATAGGATTTGAGCATGCAAAACATGACAGGTTCGATCATACCAGCACTAATGCACCGGATCCCATTAGAACTCCGCATTCAAGCGTGCTTGGGCGAGAGTAGTACTAGTATGGGTGACCTCCTGGGATGTCCTCGTGTTGCACCTCTCTTTTTGTAAGTTTTCCAGTCCTGTTTGGATAAAATCTGATTAATTTGCGTGCTAGAGAAAGCATATAGGATTTGAGCTCCCAAAACATGACAGGTGCGATCATACCAGCACTAATGCACCGGATCCCATCTGAACTCCGCATTCAAGCGTGCTTGGGCGAGTGTAATACTAGGATGGGTGACATCCTGGGAAGTCCTCGTGTTGCACCTCTCTTTTTGTAAGTTTTCCAGTCCTGTTTGGATAAAAACTGATTAATTTGCGCGCTACTGAAAGCATATAAGATTTGAGAACGCAAATCATGATTTGTGCGACCATACCAGCACTAATGCATTGGATCCCATCAGAACTCCGCAGTTAAGCGTGCTTGGGCGAGAGTAGTACTAGGATGGATGACCTCCTGGGAAGTCCTCGTGTTGCACCTCTCTTTTTGTAAGTTTTCTAGTCTGTTTTGGGTAAAAACTGATTAATTAGCGCACTATAGAAAGCATATAGGATTTGAGCACGCAAAACATGACAGGTGCGATAATAACAACACTAATGCATCGGATCCCATCAGAACTCCACAGATAGGCGTGCTTGGGTACCTCTCTTTTTGTAAGTTTTCCAGTCTGTTTTGGATAAAAACTGATTAATTAGCGCGCTACAGAAAGCATATAGGATTTGAGCACACAAAACATGACAGGTGGGATCATACCAGCACTAATGCACCGGATCCCATCAGAACTCCGCAGTTAAGCATGCTTGGGCGAGAGTAGTTCTAGGATTTGTGACCTCCTAGGAAGTCCTCGTTGTGCACCTCTATTTTTGTAACTATTCCAGTCCGTTTTAGAAAAAAATTGATTAATTAGCGCGCTACAGAAAGCACCAGCACTAACGTACCGGATCCCATCAGAACTCCGCAGTTAAGCGTGCTTGGGCGAGAGTAGTACTAGGATGGGTTACCTCCTATGAAGTCCTCGTGTTGCACCTCTCTTTTTGTAAGTTTTCCAGTCCGTTTTGGATAAAAACTGATTAATTTGCTCGCTACAGAAAGCATATAGGATTTGAGCTTGCAAAACATGACAGGTTCGATCATACCAGCACTAATGCACCGAATCCCATCAGAACCCCGCAGTTAAGCGTGCTTCGGCGATAATAGTACTAGGATGGGTGACCTCCTGGGAAGTCCTCGTGTTGCACCTCCCTTTTTGTAAGTTTTCCAGTCCGTGTTGGATAAAAATTGAATAATTAGCACGCTACAGAAAGCATATAGGATTTGAGCACGCAAAACATGACAGGTTCGATCATACCAGCACTAATGCACCAGATCCCATTAGAACTCCTCAGTTAAGCATGCTTAGGCGAGAGTAGGACTAGGATGGGTGACCTCCTGGGATGTCCTCGTGTTGCACCTCTCTTTTTTTAAGTTTTCCATTTCGTTTTTAATGAAAACTAATTAATTAGTGCGCTACAGAAAGCATATAGGATTTGAGCACGCAAAACATGACAATTGCAATCATACCAGCACTAATGCACCGGATCCCATCAGACCTGATGGGGATGTTCATAACGGATCTAGTTCACTTGGGTTTCCATATCCTTAAAATGCTTGAAAGAGGAGCATAAAAGAAATGAACATAAGATATGGAGAAGAAAGAGGCGCATAAAAATTAAGACATGAATATAAAGTAAGGCATAAATGGCGCGAAATAAAAGAATGGAGAAGAAGAAGAAGATGGAAGAATTTAAAGTAGGGAGCCACAAAATGCCTAGGCAATTTGATAATCCTTGTTTGATCGCCACAATGGACTTGATTCCATTGATAAGACCATTTGCTTCATGCTCAAAGAGCTATGAATTTAAGAGAGAAAAATGCTCTCACAAAAGGATTCAATCCAATTTCTATTATATCAAAAAGTGTCTACAATGTGATTATTCAAGGCTATGTATAGAAGCCTTCCTTGCCTCTTACATGTGCACCTCACATGATCACTAAAAAGGCCTAAAACTAGCGCCTATTTTGCGCCTCTTGTGCGCGTAAAATTGGTCAAGAATTGGTCATACCTTGACCAATTGATACATGTCATGAAAATATAAAAAAGACTTCTAAAAATTCCATTTAACTAACAAGGCATTATTTATTACAAATCTTTACACTAAAATTATTAACAGTAGAATTAAAAACTCCAAATTCTTCTAAGTGTTCCCCAAACATGATGCTAGTAGCAAATTCTTCTAGTCTCTTCTTTTTGCTCCTAGTCATAGGACCATCTACCCTTAATGCTTGTCCTCCAAAGTCCTTCAAGTTAGGGTCCACTCCTTTATTTCCATCATCCTCTCCTCCATAGAGAGGATTCGTCCTCGAATCCACTTTGGAATCACCTACATCAAAAAAAGAGACATCACTTACATTGAAAGTGGAAGAAATATTATGCTCACCTCGCAAATCCACTTTGTAGGCATTCTCGTTCACTTTCTCCAAAATTTGAAAAGGACCTCCACCTCTAGGATGAAACTTAGATTTCCTTTCATTTGGAAACCTTTCCTTTCGAAAATGTACCCAAACCCAATCTCCCGGTTCAAAGTTCACGGCCTTTTTCTTCTTGTTGGCCAATCTCTCATAATGGGCTACTTGTTTTTCAATTTGCGCCTTCACCTTAGCATGTAGCTTCTTCACATAAGAAGCTTTAGCCTCACCATCTTTATGCAACAAAGAATTATCAAGAGGAATAGGCAACAAATCCAAAGGGGTTAGGGGGTTAAATCCATAAACAATTTCAAATGGTGAGTGCTTAGTAGTAGAGTGAGGCACCCTATTGTAAGCAAACTCAACAAAAGATAAGGACTCTTCCAAAGATTTCAAATTTTTAGAAACAAAAGATCTCAACAAAGTGCCCAAAGTTCTATTTACAACTTCCGTTTGTCCATCCGTTTGAGGATGACAAGTAGTGGAGAAAGACAACTTAGTACCAAGTTTGGCCCAAAGTGTTCTCAAAAAATGTGACAAGAATTTAGCATCCCTATCACTCACAATATTCAAGGGCACCCCATGCAATCGCACAATATTATCAAAAAACAAGTTAGCAACATGAGTAGCATCATCACATTTAGCACAAGGCACAAAATGAGCCATCTTGGAAAATCTATCAACAATAACAAAGATGCTATCTTTACCCCTCTTAGAGCGAGGCAAACCAAGAACAAAATCCATAGAAATATGAGTCCAAGGGGAATTAGGAATGGGGAGAGGGAGATACAAACCATGAGGCATAAGCCTAGACTTAGCCTTTTTACACACAATACACCTCTTACAATGCCGTTGCACATGAATGCGCATATGAGGCCAATAAAATTTGGCATGTAAGATATCAAATGTTTTAGCCACTCCAAAGTGACCCATCAAGCCTCCTTCATGAGCTTCCACCACAAGCAAATACCTAAGAGAACCTTGAGGCACACAAAGCAAATTAGCCTTAAAAAGAAATCCCTCAACAAGATAATAGTCATCATGTGCCTTAATGATATTCTTGGCGGCCAACTCACATAAATCACCAAAAATAGGACCAAAATGTTTATCACTAGCATACAAGTCCTTTATAGAATCAAAACCAACAAAATGAGAATCAAGAGTGGAAAGGAGACTATATCTCCTAGATAAAGCATCGGCCACCTTGTTGGCCTTGCCTTGCTTATGCTTAATCACATATGAAAATTGTTCCAAAAATTCCACCCACTTAGCATGGCGCCTATTAAGCTTCCCTTGACCTTTAAGGTACTTGAGGGACTCATGATCACTATGAATGACAAATTCCCTTAGGAGCAAATAATGTTGCCAAACTTGAAGCGCCCTAATCAAAGTATACAATTCTGTATCATAAGTGGGGTAATTAAGACAAGCACCACTCAACTTTTCACTAAAGTAGGCTATAGGGTGGCTTTCTTGAAGAAGAACAGCCCCTATACCTATATTTGAGGCATCACATTCCAATTCAAAGGATTTTTCAAAGTTAGGAAGAGCCAAGATGGGAGCGTTTGTCAACCTATCTTTCAAGGCGGCAAAAGCTTCCTCTTATTTTTGTCCCCAATGGAATGTCACACCACTTTTCACCAATTCATTTAGAGGAGAAGCAATTGTGCTAAAATCCTTGACAAACCTCCTATAGAAGCTTGCCAAACCATGAAAACTCCTCACATGTTTCACACAAGTAGGTCGCGGCCATTCAAGGATAGCCTTAACCTTTTCATCATCAACATGTACACCATGCTCACTAATCACAAATCCTAAAAATGTAACTTTAGGCATACAAAAAGAACATTTCTCAAGATTAGCAAACAAAGTAGCATCTCTCAAAGTTTTCAAAACAAGTTCAACATGCTCCAAGTGTTCATCAAATTATTTCGAATAAATGAGGATATCATCAAAATAAACCACCACAAATTTACCCATAAATTTCCTCAAAACATGATGCATCAACCTCATAAAGGTACTAGGAGCATTTGAAAGTCCAAACGGCATTACCAACCATTCACACAAACCAAATTTAGTTTTAAAAGCCGTTTTCCATTCATCACCTTCTTTCATACGAATTTGATGGTACCCACTTTTCAAATCAATTTTAGAAAACAAAGAAGCACCACATAACTCATCAAGAAGGTCATCAAGTCTAGGGATAGGATGTCTATACCTTATTGTGATTGCATTGATAGGTCTACAATCACAACACATTCTCCATTTACCATCCTTTTTGGGCACCAAAATGACCGGCACCGCGCAAGGGCTCAAACTCTCTCTAATCCACCCTTTGCTCATGAGGTCATCCACTTGCCTTTGTATCTCTTCACTCTCTTGTGGATTTTCTCTATAAGCGGGTCTATTTGGAATTGAAGAACCCGGTATGAAATCAATTTGGTGCTCAATACCACGGATTGGTGGCAATCCCTTTGGTGTCTCATGTGGAAACACATCTTTGTACCTATCCAACATAGAAGAAAAAGCACTAGGAACCACATGATTATCATTGTTAGAAACAACATTTAAACACATATCATGAGGAATCATAAGATACATGGTCTTGTGAGCCAAAAATAAGTGCTTAAACTCATGTTTAGATACAAGAAGATTGGAATGAGAAGATGATTCATCCCCACCAAGGCCCTTAGCGCATTGCTTAGCCTTGAAAGAGCTTTTTGAGCTCTTTTCACATGTCTCACTAGCAAAAGGGTTAGTGAAACCCTTATTGGCTTGTTTCAAGGCCAATTGCTCTTTTTCTCTTTTCTTTTTCATGAGGTGTTGATCATGACTCACCTCTTTGGGACTCAAAGGAACAAGGGTCAATTTGGAACCCTTATACTCAAAAGAATACTTGTTTGAGTGCCCATCATGAATAGCATTTCTATCAAATTGCCAAGGCCTCCCAAAAAGGATATGGGCGGCCTCCATAGGTACCACATCGCACACAATGCTATCACAATATTTGCCTATGGTTAACTCCACCAAAACTTGCTTGTCAACAAGCAATTCACCATTATCATTAAGCCATTGAAGTTTATATGGCCTAGGATGGGGAGTAGTAGGCAAATTAAGCTTGGACACTAGTCTTGTGCTTGCTACATTCACACATGAGCCACTATCTATAATCAAAGAACAGGTGGCATTTTTCACCAAGCACCTAGTGTGAAAAATATTTTCTCTTTGAGTATTGTCATCTTCTTTGGGGTGACTCCCCAAAAGCCTCCTAACAACCAACAAATCTCCTTCATTGGGGTACAATTCATCATCACTAGAAGAAGCATAAGAAGAGGAATGGGTAGAAGAAAGCTCATCATTAGAGGAATTAGAATGAGAATCATAAACCCCATCAACGCACATCATAGTCTTTTTTGTGGGGCATTGAGAGGCAATGTGACCTCTACCCAAACACTTAAAACACTTGATTTCACTTGATTTATGGCTTTGACCATGGCCAACTCCCTTAAGCTTGGAAGTTGAGGGAGGAGAATCACTAACTCCCCTTTGGCCGTGGCTTTTCTCATGATCATTGTGGCTCTTTTTCCAATTTTTATTGGAGCCACTCTTGCCATCTTTATCAAATGAATTTTTGAAATCATTTTTTTGAAAACTTTTTGAAGGAAAACGTCCAAAAGAAGATTGAGATTTATAATTTTTTGAATAATATGCATGATCTCTATCTTGCCTTTTCAATTGGGCTTCCACCCTATGACATTGGTGCAATAATGAATCCATGGATGCATGATCATGTAATTCTACAATGTCTCTAATCCTAGGATGCAATCCATCTATGAACCTTGCCATAGTAGCCTCTTCACTCTCAACAATGTTGGCTCTAGTTAGAGCCACCCACATCTCCCTATAATAGGCCTCCACACTTTTGGAACCTTGGGAGATAATTTGAAGCTTCCTATGCAATTCTTTGATGTAATGTGGGGGCACCCAACGTTGCCTAAACCGCACCTTTAATTCCTCCCAACTATGGAGAGGATGGAAAGGTAAGATTGTCTTTTTATGATTATCCCAACATAATAAAGCATAATTAGTCAAATGCACCGTAGCAAGGGCTATTTTCCTCTCATCATCAAACCGTTGCGCCTCAAAGATTTGATCCAGGCGCATTTCCCATTCAAGGTACTTTTCGGGATTCACATTCCCATCAAAAGTGGGAATCTCCAACTTCAGACCTAAGTACCTATTTTCAAGCCTAGGATCACCAAATTGGGGAATGTCATCAAGAACATTCCCTTGACCAAACCGTTGGTTAGGCCGTGGGTCAAAGGCTCCATGTCTAGGCATATGATGCAAATTATCATGAATATGAGCATTATTTCGATGCCTATGATGCCTAGAGTGTGCATGCAATTCATCGTCACTTCCACTAGTCAAGGTATGATATGCATGATGCCTACCATGTGCAAGTTCATCATTAACATTTCGAGAGTTATGAGCAACATTTCTAGTGACATGAGATGAAGTAGCATTAAGAAAAGGAGAGGGTATACCTTCACTTACCCTTGGGGAGGAATGGACTTTTCCCTTCCCCTTGTTGGAGCTTTGAATTTTGTCCAAGGTTTTATATATTCCGTCAAGTTCCTTGGACATAATTTGCTTCATTTGTGATGTTAATTGCTCCAAGAGTATAGTATTAGGAGTTTGATTGTCCATGATGAGAAAAAATAGAATAAAAATGAAAAATATCTATGCAAGCCAAGTAGCTCAAACTAAACCAAAAATAAGAAAAGAATACATCAAAGCAAAAGAGAAAAATAATAGTCTATCCTAAGGACCTCACAAATCACACAAACTCACAAGAAATGTATCACTCAAATCCACTCGTGTTTCACACTTTAAAGGCTTTTTCTATAATG
Source organism: Cyamopsis tetragonoloba (assembly GCA_037177725.1). Lineage (NCBI taxonomy): Eukaryota > Viridiplantae > Streptophyta > Magnoliopsida > Fabales > Fabaceae > Cyamopsis > Cyamopsis tetragonoloba. The sequence continues at coordinate 48,281,037 of CM074119.1, read as the reverse complement.
TCACACTCTTGCCTTTTACCACTCAACGTCCCTCGACTATCATAGCAAAAAGAGCACAAATAATCAAAGTCTTATGTCAATTACTCAAATTAATGGATCCAAAGTGGCAAACCCTCAAGAAGTAGCAAAATATCTAAGCCAACACGTGACACAAGAGTACAAATGAAGAAATACTCAAAGACACAAAGAAGAGGTCAAATAAAGACAAGCAATAAAAGCTAACTCAATCAAAGAAAATAGCACACAAAAATGGAGTAATTATGTTGACAAAGGCACAAGAAAAGAGTACTAAGAAAACTAGACAAAGTCAAGAAAAATAAGATGCTAGCTAGGATTCACCAAAGCAATAATGGATGTGAACAAGAATAACACCAATGTAGAAGGAAAGTGTATAGGGCATAATATGTGGATAAACAACGTGAAAGTGTGCAAATCGATGATTAAGAACAAACATACGTATATGAATTGTTTTCTTCTTTTGTATATTGCACCTCTTTTTTTTTTTTTTGATATTTGCGCAAATGCTCTGTCTTCTTTTTATATTGCAAAGCAACTTTTTTTTTCTTGCACACAAATCACTAGGAATCAAAGATAGAATGAATGTAGAATAAACGGACAAGGTGTTCAAGTGTATTGTAAGGTAGAAAAGCTAGCTAACAAGATTAATGGGGCACAAAACAATACAAATATGAAGGAAATCCATGAACAAAATGGAAACAAGAAAGAAAGAAAGCTAGACTCAAACACAAAATTTTTCTTAGGTATTTTCACAAACACTTAGTGTGTATAAGAACACACAACTTAAACACAAAAAATTTGAACAAAGAGACTCAAAAAAATGGATGGGTTTTGTGCACAAGAACATGTATATGAAGAATATCAACTCAAATTTTAGATTCAATCGTCAAATAGGCAAGAAACAAGCATGAACGTCCAAGAACACTCAAGAACACATGTGCAGAATTTTTTCATCAACACTTGATCCTAAAGTTTTCCACTATGAGGAATCCAAATTTTAACTCCAAATCACCAAATTCCCAACTAATGCATTGGATCCCATCAGAACTCCGCAGTTAAGCATGCTTGGGCGAGAGTAATACTAAGATGGGTGACCTCCTAGGAAGTCCTCGTGTTGCACCTCACTTTTTGTAAGTTTTCCAGTCCGTTCTGGAGAAAAACTAATTAATTAGTGCTCTACAGAAAAAATATAGGATTTGAGCATGCAAAACATGACAGGTGCGATCATACCAGCACTAATGCAACAGATCCTATCAGAACTCCGCAGTTAATCGTTCTTGTTTCACCTCTCTTTTGTAAGTTTTACAGTCCGTTTTGGATAAAAACTGAATAATTAGCGCGCAACAGAAAGCATATAGGATTTGAGCACGCAAAACATGATAGGTGCGATCATACCAGCATTATTGCACCGGATCCAATTAGAACTCCGTAGTTAATTGTGCTTGGGCGAGAGTAGTACTAGGATGGGTGACCTCCTGGGAAGTCCTTGCACCTGTCTTTTTGTATGTTTTCCTATTCGTTTTGGATAAAAACTGATTAATTAGCGCGCTACAGAAAGCATATAGGATTTGAACACGCAACACATGATAGGTGCGATCATACCAGCACTAGTGCAGCGGATCCCACCAGAATTCCGCAGTTAAGCGTGCTTGGGCGAGAGTAGTACTAGGATTGGTGACCATCGGGGAAGTCCTCGTGTTGCACCTCTCTTTTTGTAAGTTTTCCACTCCGTTTTGGATAAAAACTAATTAATTAGCGCGCTACAGAAAACATATAGGATTTGAGCACTCAAAACATGACAGGTGCGATGATACAGCACTAATGCAGCGGATCCTATAGGAACTCCGCAGTTAAGCGTGCTTCTTGCACCTCTCTTTTTGTAAATTTTACAGTCCGTTGTGGATAAAAACTTATTAATTAGCGCGCAACAGAAAGCATATAGGATTTGATCACGCAAAATATGACTGGTGCGATCATACCAGCATTAATGCACCGGATCCCACCAGAACTCCGCAGTTAAGCGTGCTTGGGCGTGAGTAGTACTAGGATATGTGACCTCCGGGGAAGTCCTTGTGTTGCACCTCTCTTTTTGTAAGTTTTGTAGTCCGTTTTGGATAAAAACTTATTAATTAGCGCGCTACAGAAAGCATATAGGATTTGAGCATGCAAAATATGACAGGTGCGATCATACCAGCATTAATGCACGGGATCCCACCAGATCTCCGCAGTTAAGCGTGTTGGGCGAGAGTAGTACCAGGATGGGAGACCTCCTGGGAAGTACTCGTGTTGCACCTTTCTTTTTGTATGTTTTCTTGTCCGTTTTCGATAAAAACTGACTAATTAGCGCGCTACCGAAAGCATATAGGATTTGAGCACGCAACACATGACAGTTGCGATCATACCAGCACTATTTCAGCGGATCCCATCAGAACTCCGCAGTTAAGCGTGCTTGGGCGAGAGAAGTACTAGGATGGGTGATCTCTGGGGAAGTCCTCGTGTTGCACCTCTCTTTTTGTAAGTTTTCTAGTCCGTTTTGGATAAAAACTTATTAATTAGCGCGCTACGAAAAGCATATAGGATTTGAGAACGCAAAACATGACAGGTGCGATCATACCAGCACTAATGCACTGGATCCCACCAGAACTCAGCAGTTAAGCGTGCTTGGGCGAGAGTAGTACTAGGACTGGTGATCTCTTGGGAAGTCCTCGTGTTGCACCTCTCTTTTTGTAAGTTTTCCAGTCCGTTTTTGATAAAAACTGATTAATTAGCGCGCTACAGAAAGCATATAGGATTTGAGCACGCAAAACATGACAGGTGCGATCGTACCAGGACTAATGCACTGGATCCCATCAGAACTCCGCAGTTAAGCGTGCTTGGGCTTGAGTAGTACTAGGATGGGTGATCTCCTAGGAAGTCCTCGTGTTGCACCTCTCTTTTTGTAAGTTTTCCTGTATGTATTGGATGAAAACCTTTTAATTAGCGCGCTACAGAAAGCATATAGGATTTGAGCACGCAAAATATAATAGATGCGATCAAACCAGCACTAATGCACCGGATCCAATCAGAACTCCACAGTTAAGTGTGCTGCTGCGAGAGCAGTACTTGAATGGGTGTCTTCCTGGGAAGTCTTTGTGTTGCACCTCTCTTTTTGTAAGTTTTACGCTCCGTTTTGGATAAAAACTGATTAAAAAGCGTGGTACAGAAAGCATATAGGATTTGAGCATGCAAAACATTACAGGTGCGATTATACCAGACTAATGCACCGGATCCCATCAGAACTCAGCAGTTAAGCGTGCTTGGTAGTACTAGGATGGATGACCTCCTGGGAAGTCCTCGTGTTGCACTTCTCTTTTTGTATGTTTTCCAGTCCGTTTTGGATAAAAACTTATTTATTAACGCACTACAGAAAGCAAATTGGATTTCAGCACGCAAAACATGACAGGTGCGATCATACCAGAACTAATGCACCGGATCCCACCAGAACTCCGCAGTTAATCGTGCTTGTGCGAGAGTAGTACTAGGATGGGTGACCTCCTCGGAAGTCCCCGTGTTGCACCTCTCTTTTTGTAAGTTTTCCAGTCCGTTTTGGATAAAAACTGATTAATTAGCGCGCCAGAGAAAGCATATTGGATTTGAGCACGCAAAACATGACAGGTGCCATCACACCAGCACTTATGCACCGGATCCCATTAGAAGTTCGCACTTAAGCGTGCTTGTGCGAGAGCAGTACTAGGATGGGTGACTTGCTGGGAAGTCTTTGTGTTGCACCTCCCTTTTTGTAAGTTTTACAGTCCGTTTTGGATAAAAAATGATTAATTAGCGAACTACAGAAAGCATATAGGATTTGAGCACGCAAAACATGACAGGTGCGATCATACCAGCACTAATGCAACAGATCCTATCAGAACTCCGCAGTTAAGCGTGCTTGTTCCACCTCTCTTTTTGTAAGTTTTATAGTCCGTTTTGGATAAAAACTAATTAATTAGCGCGCTACAGAAAGCATTTAGGATTTGAGCACGCAAAATATAATAGTTGCGATCATACCAGCACTGATGCACCGGATCCCATCAGAAATCCGCAGTTAAGTGTGCATGTGCGAGAGCAGTACTTGGATGGGTGACGACCTGGGAAGTCCTTGTGTTGCACCTCTCTTTTTGTAAGTTTTCCAGTCCGTTTTGGATAAAAACAGATTAATTAGCGCGCTACAGAAAGCATATAGGATTTGAGCACACAAAACATGACAGGTGCGATCATACCAGCACTAATGCAACGGATCCTATCAGAACTCCATAGTTAAGCATACTTGTTGCACCTCTCTTTTTGTAAGTTTTACAGTCCGTTTTGGATAAAAACTGATTAATTAGGGCGCTACAGAAAGCATACAGGATTTGAGCACGCAAAACATGACAGTTGCGATCATACCGTCACTAATACACCGGATTCCATCAGAACTCCGTAGTTAAGCGTGCTTGGGCGAGAGTAGTACTAGGTTGGGTGACCTCTTGGGAAGTCCTCGTGTTGAACCTCTTTTTTTGTAAGTTTTCTAGTCTGTTTTGGATAAAAACTGATTAATTAGCGCGCTACAGAAAGCATATAAGATTTGAGCACACAAAACATGACAGGTGCGATCATACCAGCACTAATGCAACAGATCCTATCAGAACTCCGCAGTTAAGCGTTCTTGTTTCACCTCTCTTTTGTAAGTTTTATAGTCCGTTTTGGATAAAAACTGAATAATTAGCGCGCAACAGAAAGCATATAGGATTTGAGCACGCAAAACATGATAGGTGCGATCATACCAGCATTATTGCACCGGATCCAATTAGAACTCCGTAGTTAATTGTGCTTGGGCGAGAGTAGTACTAGGATGGGTGACCTCCTGGGAAGTCCTTGCACCTGTCTTTTTGTATGTTTTCCTATTCGTTTTGGATAAAAACTGATTAATTAGCGCGCTACAGAAAGCATATAGGATTTGAACACGCAACACATGATAGGTGCGATCATACCAGCACTAATGCAGCGGATCCCACCAGAATTCCGCAGTTAAGCGTGCTTGGGCGAGAGGAGTACTAGGATTGGTGACCATCGGGGAAGTCCTCGTGTTGCACCTCTCTTTTTGTAAGTTTTCCACTCCGTTTTGGATAAAAACTGATTAATTAGCGCGCTACAGAAAACATATAGGATTTGAGCACTCAAAACATGACAGGTGCGATGATACAGCACTAATGCAGCAGATCCTATAGGAACTCCGCAGTTAAGCGTGCTTCTTGCACCTCTCTTTTTGTAAATTTTACAGTCCGTTGTGGATAAAAACTTATTAATTAGTGCGCAACAGAAAGCATATAGGATTTGATCACGCAAAATATGACAGGTGCGATCATACCAGCATTAATGCACCGGATCCCACCAGAACTCCGCAGTTAAGCGTGCTTGGGCGTGAGTAGTACTAGGATATGTGACCTCCGGGGAAGTCCTTGTGTTGCACCTCTCTTTTTGTAAGTTTTGCAGTCCGTTTTGGATAAAAACTTATTAATTAGCGCGCTACAGAAAGCATATAGGATTTGAGCACGCAAAATATGACAGGTGCGATCATACCAGCATTAATGCACCGGATCCCACCAGATCTCCGCAGTTAAGCGTGCTTGGGCGAGAGTAGTACCAGGATGGGAGACCTCCTGGGAAGTACTCGTGTTGCACCTTTCTTTTTGTATGTTTTCTTGTCCGTTTTCGATAAAAACTGACTAATTAGCGCGCTACCGAAAGCATATAGGATTTGAGAACGCAAAACATGACAGGTGCGATCATACCAGCACTAATGCACTGGATCCCACCAGAACTCAGCAGTTAAGCGTGCTTGGGCGAGAGTAGTACTAGGACTGGTGATCTCTTGGGAAGTCCTCGTGTTGCACCTCTCTTTTTGTAAGTTTTCCAGTCCGTTTTTGATAAAAACTGATTAATTAGCGCGCTACAAAAAGCATATAGGATTTGAGCACGCAAAACATGACAGGTGCGATCGTACCAGGACTGATGCACTGGATCCCATCAGAACTCCGCAGTTAAGCGTGCTTGGGCGTGAGTAGTACTAGGATGGGTGATCTCCTAGGAAGTCCTCGTGTTGCACCTCTCTTTTTGTAAGTTTTCCTGTATGTATTGGATGAAAACCTTTTAATTAGCGCGCTACATAAAGCATATAGGATTTGAGCACGCAAAATATAATAGATGCGATCAAACCAGCACTAATGCACCAGATCCAATCAGAACTCCACAGTTAAGTGTGCTGCTGCGAGAGCAGTACTTGAATGGGTGTCTTCCTGGGAAGTCTTTGTGTTGCACCTCTCTTTTTGTAAGTTTTACGCTCCGTTTTGGATAAAAACTGATTAAAAAGCGTGGTACAGAAAGCATATAGGATTTGAGCATGCAAAACATTACAGGTGCGATTATACCAGCACTAATGCACCGGATCCCATCAGAACTCAGCAGTTAAGCGTGCTTGGTAGTACTAGGATGGATGACCTCCTGGGAAGTCCTCGGGTTGCACTTCTCTTTTTGTATGTTTTCCAGTCCGTTTTGGATAAAAACTTATTTATTAACGCACTACAGAAAGCAAATTGGATTTCAGCACGCAAAACATGACAGGTGCGATCATACCAGAACTAATGCACCGGATCCCACCAGAACTCCGCAGTTAATCGTGCTTGTGCGAGAGTAGTACAAGGATGGGTGACCTCCTCGGAAGTCCCCGTGTTGCACCTCTCTTTTTGTAAGTTTTCCAGTCCGTTTTGGATAAAAACTGATTAATTAGCGCGCCAGAGAAAGCATATTGGATTTGAGCACGCAAAACATGATAGGTGCCATCATACCAGCACTTATGCACCGGATCCCATTAGAAGTTCGCACTTAAGCGTGCTTGTGCGAGAGCAGTACTAGGATGGGTGACCTGCTGGGAGGTCTTTGTGTTGCACCTCTCTTTTTGTAAGTTTTACAGTCCGTTTTGGATAAAAACTGATTAATTAGCGAACTACAGAAAGCATATAGGATTTGAGCACGCAAAACATGATAGGTGCGATCATACCAGCACTAATGCAACAGATCCTATCAGAACTCCGCAGTTAAGCGTGCTTGTTCCACCTCTCTTTTTGTAAGTTTTATAGTCTGTTTTGGATAAAAACTAATTAATTAGCGCGCTACAGAAAGCATTTAGGATTTGAGCACGCAAAATATAATAGTTGCGATCATACCAGCACTAATGCACCGGATTCCATCAGAACTCCGTAGTTAAGCGTGCTTGGGCGAGAGTCGTACTAGGTTGGGTGACCTCTTGGGAAGTCCTCGTGTTGAACCTCTCTTTTTGTAAGTTTTCCAGTCCGTTTTGGATAAAAACTGATTAATTAGCGCGCTACAGAAAGCATATAAGATTTGAGCACACAAAACATGACAGGTGCGATCATACCAGCACTAATGCAACGGATCCTATCAGAATTCCACAGTTAAGCGTGCTTGTTTCACCTCTCTTTTTGTAAGTTTTACAGTCCGTTTTGGATAAAAACTGAATAATTAGTGCGCAACAGAAAGCATATACGATTTGAGCACGCAAAACATGACAGGTGCGATCAAACCAGCACTAATGCACCGGATCCAATCAGAACTCCACAGTTAAGTGTGCTGCTGCGAGAGCAGTACTTGAATGGGTGTCTTCCTGGGAAGTCTTTGTGTTGCACCTCTCTTTTTGTAAGTTTTACGCTCCGTTTTGGATAAAAACTGATTAAAAAGCGTGGTACAGAAAGCATATAGGATTTGAGCATGCAAAACATTACAGGTGCGATTATACCAGCACTAATGCACCGGATCCCATCAGAACTCAGCAGTTAAGCGTGCTTGGTAGTACTAGGATGGATGACCTCCTGGGAAGTCCTCGTGTTGCACTTCTCTTTTTGTATGTTTTCCAGTCCGTTTTGGATAAAAACTTATTTATTAACGCACTACAGAAAGCAAATTGGATTTCAGCACGCAAAACATGACAGGTGCGATCATACCAGAACTAATGCACCGGATCCCACCAGAACTCCGCAGTTAATCGTGCTTGTGCGAGAGTAGTACTAGGATGGGTGACCTCCTCGGAAGTCCCCGTGTTGCACCTCTCTTTTTGTAAGTTTTCCAGTCCGTTTTGGATAAAAACTGATTAATTAGCGCGCCAGAGAAAGCATATTGGATTTGAGCACGCAAAACATGACAGGTGCCATCATACCAGCACTTATGCACTGGATCCCATTAGAAGTTCGCACTTAAGCGTGCTTGTGCGAGAGCAGTACTAGGATGGGTGACTTGCTGGGAAGTCTTTGTGTTGCACCTCTCTTTTTGTAAGTTTTACAGTCCGTTTTGGATAAAAAATGATTAATTAGCGAACTACAGAAAGCATATAGGATTTGAGCACGCAAAACATGATAGGTGCGATCATACCAGCACTAATGCAACAGATCCTATCAGAACTCCGCAGTTAAGCGTGCTTGTTCCACCTCTCTTTTTGTAAGTTTTATAGTCCGTTTTGGATAAAAACTAATTAATTAGCGCGCTACAGAAAGCATTTAGGATTTGAGCACGCAAAATATAATAGTTGCGATCATACCAGCACTAATGCACCGGATTCCATCAGAACTCCGTAGTTAAGCGTGCTTGGGCGAGAGTCGTACTAGGTTGGGTGACCTCTTGGGAAGTCCTCGTGTTGAACCTCTCTTTTTGTAAGTTTTCCAGTCCGTTTTGGATAAAAACTGATTAATTAGCGCGCTACAGAAAGCATATAAGATTTGAGCACACAAAACATGACAGGTGCGATCATACCAGCACTAATGCAACAGATCCTATCAGAATTCCACAGTTAAGCATACTTGTTGCACCTCTCTATTTGTAAGTTTTACAGTCCGTTTTGGATAAAAACTGATTAATTAGCGCGCTACAGAAAGCATACACGATTTGAGCACGCAAAACATGACAGGTGCGATCAAACCAGCACTAATGCACCGGATCCAATCAGAACTCCACAGTTAAGTGTGCTGCTGCGAGAGCAGTACTTGAATGGGTGTCTTCCTGGGAAGTCTTTGTGTTGCACCTCTCTTTTTGTAAGTTTTACGCTCCGTTTTGGATAAAAACTGATTAAAAAGCGTGGTACAGAAAGCATATAGGATTTGAGCATGCAAAACATTACAGGTGCGATTATACCAGCACTAATGCACCGGATCCCATCAGAACTCAGCAGTTAAGCGTGCTTGGTAGTACTAGGATGGATGACCTCCTGGGAAGTCCTCGTGTTGCACTTCTCTTTTTGTATGTTTTCCAGTCCGTTTTGGATAAAAACTTATTTATTAACGCACTACAGAAAGCAAATTGGATTTCAGCACGCAAAACATGACAGGTGCGATCATACCAGAACTAATGCACCGGATCCCACCAGAACTCCGCAGTTAATCGTGCTTGTGCGAGAGTAGTACTAGGATGGGTGACCTCCTCGGAAGTCCCCGTGTTGCACCTCTCTTTTTGTAAGTTTTCCAGTCCGTTTTGGATAAAAACTGATTAATTAGCGCGCCAGAGAAAGCATATTGGATTTGAGCACGCAAAACATGACAGGTGCCATCATACCAGCACTTATGCACTGGATCCCATTAGAAGTTCGCACTTAAGCGTGCTTGTGCGAGAGCAGTACTAGGATGGGTGACTTGCTGGGAAGTCTTTGTGTTGCACCTCTCTTTTTGTAAGTTTTACAGTCCGTTTTGGATAAAAAATGATTAATTAGCGAACTACAGAAAGCATATAGGATTTGAGCACGCAAAACATGATAGGTGCGATCATACCAGCACTAATGCAACAGATCCTATCAGAACTCCGCAGTTAAGCGTGCTTGTTCCACCTCTCTTTTTGTAAGTTTTATAGTCCGTTTTGGATAAAAACTAATTAATTAGCGCGCTACAGAAAGCATTTAGGATTTGAGCACGCAAAATATAATAGTTGCGATCATACCAGCACTAATGCACCGGATTCCATCAGAACTCCGTAGTTAAGCGTGCTTGGGCGAGAGTCGTACTAGGTTGGGTGACCTCTTGGGAAGTCCTCGTGTTGAACCTCTCTTTTTGTAAGTTTTCCAGTCCGTTTTGGATAAAAACTGATTAATTAGCGCGCTACAGAAAGCATATAAGATTTGAGCACACAAAACATGACAGGTGCGATCATACCAGCACTAATGCAACAGATCCTATCAGAATTCCACAGTTAAGCATACTTGTTGCACCTCTCTATTTGTAAGTTTTACAGTCCGTTTTGGATAAAAACTGATTAATTAGCGCGCTACAGAAAGCATACAGGATTTGAGCACGCAAAACATGACAGTTGCGATCATACCGTCACTAATGCACCGGATTCCATCAGAACTCCGTAGTTAAGCGTGCTTGGGCGAGAGTCGTACTAGGTTGGGTGACCTCTTGGGAAGTCCTCGTGTTGAACCTCTCTTTTTGTAAGTTTTCCAGTCCGTTTTGGATAAAAAGTGATTAATTAGCGCGCTACAGAAAGCATATAAGATTTGAGCACACAAAACATGACAGGTGCGATCATACCAGCACTAATGCAACGGATCCTATCAGAATTCCACAGTTAAGCGTGCTTGTTTCACCTCTCTTTTTGTAAGTTTTACAGTCCGTTTTGGATAAAAACTGAATAATTAGTGCGCAACAGAAAGCATATACGATTTGAGCACGCAAAACATGACAGGTGCGATCATACCAGCATTATTGCACCGGATCCCATCAGAACTCCGCAGTTAAGTGTGCTTGGGCGAGAGTAGAACTAGGATGGGTGACCTCTTGGGAAGTCCTTGCACCTCTCTTTTTGTATGTTTTCCTGTTCGTTTTGGATAAAAACTGATTAATTAGCGCGATACAGAAAGCATATCCTATCAGAACTCCGCAGTTAAGCGTGCTTGTTTCACCTCTCTTTTTGTATGTTTTACAGTCCGTTTTGGATAAAAACTGAATAATTAGCGCGCAACAGAAAGCATATAGGATTTGAGCACGCAAAACATGACAGGTGCGATCATACCAGCATTATTGCACCGGATCCCATCAGAACTCCGTAGTTAAGTGTGCTTGGGCGAGAGTAGTACTAGGATTGGTGACCATCGGGGAAGTCCTCGTGTTGCACCTCTCTTCACTCAAAACATGACAGGATGATACAGCACTAATGCAGCGGATCCTATAGGAACTCCGCAGTTAAGCGTGCTTGTTGCACCTGTCTTTTTGTAAGTTTTACAGTCCGTTGTGGATAAAAACTTATTAATTAGCGCGCAACAGAAAGCATATAGGATTTGATCACGCAAAATATGACAGGTGCGATCATACCAGCATTAATGCACCGGATCCCACCAGAACTCCGCAGTTAAGCGTGCTTGGGCGTGAGTAGTACTAGGATATGTGACCTCCGGGGAAGTCCTTGTGTTGCACCTCTCTTTTTGTAAGTTTTCTAGTCCGTTTTGGATAAAAACTTATTAATTAGCGCGCTACAGAAAGCATATAGGATTTGAGCACGCAAAATATGACAAGTGCGATCATACCAGCATTAATGCACCGGATCCCACCAGATCTCCGCAGTTAAGCGTGCTTGGGCGATAGTAGTACCAGGATGGGAGACCTCCTGGGAAGTACTCGTGTTGCACCTCTCTTTTTGTATGTTTTCTTGTCGGTTATCGATAAAAACTGATTACTTAGCGCGCTACCGAAAGCATATAGGATTTGAGCACGCAAGACATGACAGTTGCGATCATACCAGCACTAATGCAGCGGATCCAATCAGAACTCCGCAGTTAAGCGTGCTTGGGCGAGAGAAGTACTAGGATGGGTGATCTCTGGGGAAGTCCTCGTGTTGCACCTCTCTTTTTGTAAGTTTTCTAGTCCGTTTTGGATAAAAACTTATTAATTAGCGCGCTACGGAAAGCATATAGGATTTAAGCACGCAAAACATGACAGGTGCGATCATATCAGCACTAATGCACCGGATCCCACCAGAACTCAGCAGTTAAGCGTGCTTGGGCGAGAGTAGTACTAGGACGGGTGAACTCTTGGGAAGTCCTCGTGTTGCACCTCTCTTTTTGTAGGTTTTCCAGTCCGTTTTTGATAAAAACTGATTAGTTAGCGCGCTACAGAAAGCATATAGGATTTGAGCACGCATAATATAATAGGTGCGATCCTACTAGCACTAATGCACCGAATCCCATCAAATCTCCGTAGTTAAGCGTGCTTCTGCGAGAGCAGTATTAGAATGGGTGACCTCCTGGGAAGTCCTCGTGTTGCACCTTTCTTTTTGTAAGTTTTCCAATCTGTTTTGCAGAAAATCTAATTAATTAGCGCGCTACAGAAAGCATATAGGATTTTTGCACGCAAAACATGACAGGTGCAATTATACCAGCACTAATGCAATGGATCCCATCAGAACTCCGCAGTTATGCGTGCTTCGGCGAGAGTAGTACTAGGATTGGTGACCTCCTGGAAATTCCTCGTGGTGCACCTCTCTTTTGGTAAGTTTTCCAGTCCAATTTGGATAAAAACTTATTAATTAGCGTGCTACAGAAAGCATACAGGATTTGAGCACGCAAAACATGACAGGTGCGATCATTCCAGCACTAATGCACCGGATCCCATCAGAACTCTGTAGTTAAGCGTACTTGGGCGAGAGTAGTACTTGGATGGGTGACCTCTTGAGAAGTCCTCGTGTTGCACCTCTCTTTTTGTAAGTTTTGCAGTCCGTTTTGGATAAAAACTTATTAATTAGCGCGCTACAGAAAGCATACAGGATTTGAGCACGCAAAACATGACAGTTTCGATCATAGTCACTAATGCACCGGATTCCATCGGAATTCCGTAGTTAAGCATGCTTGAGCAAGAGTAGTACTAGGATGGGTGACCTCCTGGGAAGTCCTCGTGTTGCACCTCTCTTTTTGTAAGTTTTCCAATCTGTTTTGGATAAAAACTTATTAATTAGCACGCTAAAGAAAGCATAATGGATTTGAGCACGCAAAACATGACAGGTGCGATCATACCAGCACTAATGAACCGGATGCCATCAGAACTCCGCAGTCAAGCGTGCTTGGGCGATAGTAGTACTAGGATGGGTGACCTCCTAGGAAGTCCTCGTGTTGCACCTCTCTTTTTGTAAGGTTTCCAGTCCGTTTTGCATAAAAAGTGATTAATTAGCGGGCTACAGAAGGCATATAGGTTTTGAGCACGCAAAACATGACAAGTGCGATCATACCAGCACTAATGCATCGGATCCCATCAGAACTCCGCAGTTAAGCGTGCTTCGGCGAGAGTAGTGGTGACCTCCTGGAAAGTCCTCGTGTTACACCTCTCTTTTTGAATGTTTTCTTGTCCGTTTTCGATAAAAACTGATTAATTAGCGCGCTACCGAGAGCATATAGGATTTGAGCACGCAACACATGACAGTTGCGATCTTACCAGCACTAATGCAGCGGATCCCATCAGTACTCCGCAGTTAAGCGTGCTTGGGCGAGAGAAGTACTAGGATGGGTGATCTCTGGGGAAGTCCTCGTGTTGCACCTCTCTTTTTGTAAGTTTTCTAGTCCGTTTTGGATAAAAACTTATTAATTAGCGCGCTACGGAAAGCATATAGGATTTGAGCACGCAAAACATGACAGGTGCGATCATACCAGCACTAATGCACTCCGCAGTTAAGCGTGCTTGGGCAAGAGTAGTACTAGGATGGGTGACCTCCTTGGAAGTCCTCGTCTTGCACCTCTATTTTTTTAAGTTTTCTAGTCCGTTTTGGATAAAAACTTATGGGTGATCTCATGGAAAGTCGTCGTGTTACACCTCTCTTTTTGTAAGTTTTCCAGTCCGTTTTTGATAAAAAGTGATTAATTAGCGCGCTACAGAAGGTATATAGGTTTTGAGTACGCAAAACATGATAGGTACGATCATACCAGTACCAATGCAATGGATCCTATCAGAACTCTGCAGTTAAGCGTTCTTGTGGGAGAGTAGTACTAGGATGGGTGACCTTTTGGGAAGTCATTCTTTTTGTAAGTTTTCCAGTTCGTTTTGGATAACAACATATTAATTAGCGCGCTACAGAAAGCATACAGGATTTGAGCATGCAAAACATGACAGGTGCGATCATACCAGCACTAATGCACCGGATCCTATCAGAACTCCGCAGTTAACCGTTGTTCGGCGAGAGTAGTACTAGGATGGGTGACCTCCTGGAAAGTCCTCTTGTTGCACCTCTCTTTTTGTAAGTTTTCCAATCCGTTTTCGATAAAAACTTATTAATTAGCGCGCTAAAGAAAGCATAATGGATTTGAGCACGCAAAACATGACAGGTGCGATCATACCAGAACTAATGCACCGGATCCCATCAGAACTCCGCAGTTAAGCGTTGTTCGGCGAGAGTCGTACTAGGATGGGTGACCTCCTGGAAAGTCCTCTTGTTGCACCTCTCTTTTTGTATGTTTTCCAATCCGTTTTCGATAAAAACTTATTAATTAGCGCGCTAAAGAAAGCATAATGGATTTGAGCACGCAAAACATGACAGGTGCGATCATACCAGAACTAATGCACCGGATCCCATCAGAACTCCGCAGTTAAGCGTTGTTCGGCGAGAGTTGTACTAGGATGGGTGTCCTCCTGGAAAGTCCTCGTGTTGCACCTCTCTTTTTGTAAGTTTTCTAGTCCGTTTTCGATAAAAACTTGTTAATAAGCGCGCTAAAGAAAGCGTAATGGATTTGAGCACGCAAAACATGACAGGTGCGATCATACCAGAACTAATGCACCGGATCCCATCAGAACTCCGCATTTAAGCGTTGTTCCGCGAGAGTTGTACTAGGATGGGTGACCTCCTGGAAAGTCCTCGGGTTGCACCTCTCTTTTTGTAAGTTTTACAGTCCGTTTTTGATAAAAACTTATTAATCAGCGCTCTACAGAAAGCATACAGGATTTGAGCACGCAAAACATGACAGGTGCGATCATACCAACACTAATGCACCAGATCCCATCAGAACTCCGTAGTTAAGCGTTGTTCGGCGAGCGAATGGGTGACCTCCTGCAAAGTCCTCGTGTTTCACCCCTCTTTTTGTAAGTTTTCCAGTCCGTTTTGGATAAAAAGTGATTAATTAGCGCGCTATAGAAAGCATATAGGTTTTGAGCACGCAAAACATGACAGGTGCGATCATACCAGCACTAATGCACTCCGCAGTTAAGCGTGCTTGGGCAAGAGTAGTACTAGGATGGGTGACCTCCTGTTTCCAGTCCGTTTTGCATAAAAACTAATTAAATAGCGCGCTACAGAAAGCATATAGGATTTGAGCACGCAAAACATGACAGGTGCGATCATACCAGCACTAATGCCCTGGATCCCATCAAAACTCCGTAGTTAAACGTGCTTGGGCGAGAGTAGTACTAGGATGGGTAACCTCTTGGGAAGTCCTTGTGTTGCACCTCTCTTTTTGTATGTTTTCTAGTCCGTTTTGGATAAAAAGTGATTAATTAGCACACTACAGAAGGCATATAGGTTTTGAGCACGCAAAACATGACAGTTGCGATCATACCAGCACTAGTGCATCGGATCTCATTAGAACTCCGCAGTTAAGCGTGCTTAGGCGAGAGTAGTACTAGGATGGGTGACCTCCTGCGAAGTCCTCGTGTTGCACCTCTCTATTTGTATGTTTTCCAGTCCGTTTTGGATAAAAACTTATTAATTAGCGCGCTACAGAAAGCATAATGGATTTGAGCACGCAAAACATGACAGGTGCGATCATACTAGCAGTAATGCACTGGATCCCACCAGAACTCAGTGTTAAGCGTGCTTGGGTGAGAGTAGTACTAGGATGGGTGACCCGCTGGGAAGTCCTCGTGTTGCACCTCTCTTTTTGTAAGTTTTCCAGTCCGTTTTCGATAAAAACTTATTAACTAGCGCGCTAAAGAAAGCATAATGGATTTGAGCACGCAAAACATGACAGGTGCGATCATACCAGAACTAATGCACCGCATCCCATCAGATCTCCGCAGTTAAGCGTTGTTCGGCGAGAGTTGTACTAGGATGGGTGTCCTCCAGGAAAGTCCTCGTGTTGCACCTCTCTTTTTGTAAGTTTTCCAGTCCGTTTTCGATAAAAACTTATTAATAAGTGCGCTAAAGAAAGCATAATGGATTTGAGCACGCAAAACATGACAGGTGCGATCATACCAGCACTAATGCACCGGATCTCTTCAGAACTCCGCAGTTAAGCGTGCTTAGGTGAGAGCAGTACTAGGATGGGTGACCTCTTGCGAAGTCCTCGTGTTGCACCTCTCTATTTGTATGTTTTCCAGTCCGTTTTGGATAAAAACTTATTAATTAGCGCGCTACAGAAAGCATAATGGATTTGAGCACGCAAAACATGACAGGTGCGACCATACCAGCAGTAATGCACTGGATCCCACCAGAACTTAGCAGTTTAGCGTGCTTGGGCGAGAGTAGTACTAGGATGGGTGATCTCTTCGGAAGTCCTCGTGTTGTACCTCTCCTTTTATATGTTTTCCAGTCCGTTTTGGATAAAAAGTGATTAATTAGCGCACTACAGAAGGCATATAGGTTTTGAGCACGCAAAACATGATAGGTGCGATCATACCAGCACTAATGCATCGGATCCCATAAGAACTTCACAGTTAAGTAATACTAGGATGGGTGACCTCCTAGGAAGTCCTCGTGTTACACCTTTCTTTTTGTAAGTTTTCAAGTCCGTTTTGGATAAAAACTTATTAATTAGCGCGCTACAGAAAACATACAGGATTTGAGCACTCAAAACATGACAGGTGCGATCATACTAGCACTAATGCACCGGATCCCATCAGAACTCCGTAGTTAAGCGTTGTTGGGCGAGAGTAGTACTCGGATGGGTGACCTCCTGGGATGTCCTCGTGTTGCACCTCTCTTTTTGTAAGTTTTCCAGTCCGTTTTGGATAAAAAGTGATTAATTAGCGCGCTACAGAAGGCATAGAGGTTTTGAGCACGCAAAACATGACATGTGCGATCATACCAGCACTAATGCATCGGATCCCATCAGAACTCCGCAGTTAAGCGTGCTTCGGCGAGAGTAGTACTAGGATTGGTGACCTCCTAGAAAGTCCTCGTGTTGCACCTCTCTTTTTGTAACTTTTCCAGCCCGGTTTGGATAAAAAGTGATTAATTAGCGCACATCAGAAGGGATAGAGGATTTGAGCACGCAAAACATGACAGGTGCGATCATACCAGCACTAATGCACCGGATGCCATCAGAACATTGTAGTTAAGTGTACTTGGGCGAGAGTAGTACTAGGATGGGTGACCCCCTGGGAGGTCCTCGTGTTGCACCTCTCTTTTTGTAAGTTTTCCATTCCGTTTTGGATTAAAAGTGATTAATTAGCGCGCTATAGAAATCATATAGGTTTTGCGCACGCAAAACATGACAGGTGCGATCATACCAGCACTAATGAACTCCGCAGTTAAGCGTGCTTGGGCAAGAGTAGTACTAGGATGGGTGACCCCCTGGGAAGTCCTCGTGTTGCACCTCTCTTTTTGTAAGTTTTCCAGTCCGTTTGTGATATAAGGTGATTAATTAGCGCGCTATAGAAGGCATAGACGTTTTGAGCACGCAAAACATGACATGTGCGATCATACCAGCACTAATGCATCGGATCCCTTCAGAACTCTGCTGTTAAGCGTGCTTCGGCGAGGGTAGAACTTGGATTGGTGACCTCCTGGGATGTCCTCGTGTTGCACCTCTCTTTTTGTAAGTTTTCCAGTCCGTTTTGGATAAAAAGTGATTAATTAGCGCGCTACAGAAGGCATTGAGATTTTGAGCACGCAAAACATGACATGTGCGATCATACCAGCACTAATGCATCGGATCCCATCAGAACTCCGCAGTTAAGCATGCTTCGGCGAGGGTAGTACTAGGATTGGTTATCTCCTAGAAAGTCCTCGTGTTGCACCTCTCTTTTTCTAAGTTTTCCAGTCCGTATTGGATAAAAACTAATTAATTAGTGTGCTACAGAAAGCATACAGGATTTGAGCACGCAAAACATGACAGGTTCGATCATACCCGCACTAATGCACCGGATCCCATCAGAACTCCCTAGTTAAGCGTGCTTGGGCCAGAGTACTCTCTTTTTGTAAGTTTTCCAGCCCGGTGTGGATAAAAAGTGGTTAATTTGCACACATTAGAAGGCATAGAGGTTTTGAGCATGCAAAATATGACAGGTGCGATCATGCCAGCGCTAATGCACTGGATCCCATCAGATCTTCGTAGTTAATTGTGCTTGGGCGAAAGTAGTACTAGGATGGGTGACCTCCTAGGAAGTTGTCTTGTTGTACCTCTCTTTTTGTAACTTTTCCAGTTTGTTTTGGATAAAAACTGATTAAATAGCGCGATACAGAAAACATATAGGATTTAAGCACGCAAAACATGACAGGTGCGATCTTACCAGCACTAATGCACCAGATCCTATCAAAACTCCGTAGTTCACTGTGGTAGGGCGAGAGTAGTTCTAGGATGGGTGACCTCTTGGGAAGTCCTCGTGTTGCACCTCTCTTTTTGTAAGGTTGGTGAACTACTAGAAAGTCCTCGTGTTGCACCTCTCTTTTTGTAAGTTTTCCAGTCCGTATTGGATAAAAACTGATTAATTAGTGTGCTACATAAAGCATACAGGATTTGAGCACGCAAAATGTGACATGTGCGATCATACCAGCACTAATGCATCGGATCCAATCAGAACTCCGAAGTTAAGCGTGCTTGGGCGAGAGTAGTACCGTTTTGGATAAAAACTGATTAAATAGCGCGCTACAGAAAGCATATAGGATTTGAGAACGCAAAACATGACAGGTGCGATCATACTAGCAATGATGCACCGGATTCCATCAAAACACCGTAGTTAAGCAGGGTAGGGCGATAGTAGTACTAGGATGGGTGACCTCCTGGGAAGTCCTTGTGTTGCACCTCTATTTTTTTAAGTTTTCCAGTCCGTTTTGGATAAAAACTTATTAATTAGCGCGTTACAGAAAGCATACAGGATTTGAGCACGCAAATCATAACAGGTGTGATCATACCAGCACTAATGCACCTGATTCCATCAGAACTCCGCAGTTAAGCGTTGTTCGGCGAGAGTAGTACTAGGATGGGTAACCTCCTGGAAAGTCCACTTGTTGCACCTCTCTTTTTGTAAGTTTTCCAATCCGTTTTCGATAAAAACTTATTAATTAGCGCGCTAAAGAAAGCATAATGGATTTGAGCACGCAAAACATGACAGGTGCGATCGTACCAGAACTAATGCACCGGATCCCATCAGAACTCCGCAGTTAAGCGTTGTTCGGCGAGAGTTGTACTAGGATGGGTGTCCTCCTGGAAAGTCCTCGTGTTGCACCTCTCTTTTTGTAAGTTTTCTAGTCCGTTTTCGATAAAAACTTGTTAATAAGCGCGCTAAAGAAAGCATAATGGACTTGAGCACGCAAAACATGACAGGTGCGATCATACCAGAACTAATGCACCGGATCCCATCATAACTCCGCATTTAAGCGTTGTTCGGCGAGAGTTGTACTAGGATGGGTGACCTCCTGGAAAGTCCTCGGGTTGCACCTCTCTTTTTGTAAGTTTTCCAGTCCGTTTTTGATAAAAACTTATTAATTAGCGCTCTACAGAAAGCATACAGGATTTGAGCACGCAAAACATGACAGGTGCGATCATACCAACACTAATGCACCAGATCCCATCAGAACTCCGTAGTTAAGCGTTGTTCGGCGAGCGAATGGGTGACCTCCTGCAAAGTCCTCGTGTTTCACCTCTCTTTTTGTAAGTTTTCCAGTCCGTTTTGGATAAAAAGTGATTAATTAGCGCGCTATAGAAAGCATATAGGTTTTGAGCACGCAAAACATGACAGGTGCGATCATACCAGCACTAATGCACTCCGCAGTTAAGCGTGCTTGGGCAAGAGTAGTACTAGGGTGGGTGACCTCCTGTTTCCAGTCCGTTTTGCATAAAAACTAATTAAATAGCGCGCTACAGAAAGCATATAGGATTTGAGCACGCAAAACATGACAGGTGCGATCATACCAGCACTAATGCACTGGATCCCATCAAAACTCCGTAGTTAAACGTGCTTAGGCGAGAGTAGTACTAGGATGGGTGACCCCCTGGGAAGTCCTTGTGTTGCACCTCTCTTTTTGTATGTTTTCTAGTCCGTTTTGGATAAAAAGTGATTAATTAGCACACTACAGAAGTCATATAGGTTTTGAGCACGCAAAACATGACAGTTGCGATCATACCAGCACTAGTGCATCGGATCTCATCAGAACTCCGCAGTTAAGCGTGCTTAGGCGAGAGTAGTACTAGGTTGGGTGACCTCCTGCGAAGTCCTCGTGTTGCACCTCTCTTTTTGTAAGTTTTCCAGTCCGTTTTGGATAAAAACTTATTAATTAGCGCGCTACAGAAAGCATAATGGATTTGAGCACGCAAAACATGACATGTGCGATCATACCAGCACTAATGCATCGGATCCCATCAGAACTCCGCAGTTAAGCGTGCTTGGGCGAGAGTAGTACTAGGATTGGTGACCTCTTAGAAAGTCCTCGTGTTGCACCTCTCTTTTTGTAAGTTTTCCAGTCCGTATTGGATAAAAACTGATTAAATAGCGCGCTACAGAAAGCATATAGGATTTGAGAACGCAAAACATGACAGGTGCGATCATACCAGCACTAATGCATCGGATCCCATCAGAACTCCGAAGTCAAGCGTGCTTGGGCGAGAGTTGTACTAGGATGGGTGACCTCCTGGGAATTCCTCGTGTTGCACCTCTCTTTTTGTAACTTTTCCAGTCCGTTTTGGATAAAAACTGATTAAATAGCGCGCTACAGAAAGCATATAGGATTTGAGAACGCAAAACATGACAGGTGCGATCATACTAGCACTGATGCACCAGATTGCATCAAAACTCCGTAGTTAAGCAGGGTAGGGCGATAGTAGTACTAGGATGGGTGACCTCTTGGGATGTCCTTGTGTTGCACCTCTATTTTTTTAAGTTTTCCAGTACGTTTTGGATAAAAACTTATTAATTAGCACGCTACAGAAAGCATACAGGATTTGAGCACGCAAATCATGACAGTGCGATCATACCAGCACTAATGCACCTGACTCCATCAGAACTCCGTAGTTAAGCGTGGTTGGGCGAGAGTAGTACTAGGATGGGTGACCTCCTGGGAAGTCCTCGTGTTGCACCTCTCTTTTTGTAAGTTTTCCAGTCCGTTTTGGATAAAAAGTGATTAATTAGTGCACTACAGAAGGCATAGAGGTTTTGAGCACGCAAAACATGACATGTGCGATCATACCAGCACTAATGCATCGGATCCCATCAGAACTCCGCAGTTAAGCGTGCTTCGGCGAGAGCAGTACTAGGATTGGTGACCTCCTAGAAAGTTCTCGTGTTGCACCTCTCTTTTTGTAAGTTTTCCAGTCCGTATTGGATAAAAACTGATTAATTAGTGTGCTACAGAAAGCATACAGGATTTGAGCACGCAAAATGTGACATGTGCGATCATACCAGCACTAATGCATCGGATCCAATCAGAACTCCGAAGTTAAGCGTGCTTGGGCGAGAGTAGTACCGTTTTGGATAAAAACTGATTAAATAGCGCGCTACAGAAAGCATATAGGATTTGAGAACGCAAAACATGACAGGTGCGATCATACTAGCAATGATGCACCGGATTCCATCAAAACATCGTAGTTAAGCAGGGTAGGGCGATAGTAGTACTAGGATGGGTGACCTCCTGCGAAGTCCTCGTGTTGCACCTCTCTTTTTGTAAGTTTTCCAGTCCGTTTTGGATAAAAACTTATTAATTAGCGCGCTACAGAAAGCATAATGGATTTGAGCACGCAAAACATGACATGTGCGATCATACCAGCACTAATGCATCGGATCCCATCAGAACTCCGCAGTTAAGCGTGCTTGGGCGAGAGTAGTACTAGGATTGGTGACCTCTTAGAAAGTCCTCGTGTTGCACCTCTCTTTTTGTAAGTTTTCCAGTCCGTATTGGATAAAAACTGATTAAATAGCGCGCTACAGAAAGCATACAGGATTTGAGCACGCAAAACATGATAGGTGCGATCATACTAACACTAATGCACCGGATCCCATCAGAACTCCGTAGTTAAGCGTGGCTGGGCGAGAGTAGTACTCGGATGGGTGACCTCCTGGGTAGTCCTCGTGTTGCACCTCTCTTTTTGTAAGTTTTCCAGCCCGTTTTGGATTAAAAGTGATTAATTAGCGCGCTATAGAAAGCATATAGGTTTTGAGCACGCAAAACATGACAGGTGCGATCATACCAGAACTAATGGACTCCGCAGTTAAGCGTGCTTGGGCAAGTGTAGTACTAGGATGGGTGACCTCCTGGGAACTCCTCGTGTTGCACCTTTCTTTTTGTAACTTTTCCAGTTCGTTTTGGATAAAAACTGATTAAATAGCGCGCTACAGAAAGCATATAGGATTTAAGCACGCAAAACATGACAGGTGCGATCATACCAGCACTAATGCACCGGATCCCATCAAAACTCCGTAGTTAAGCGTGGTAGGGCGAGAGTAGTACTAGGATGGGTGACCTCCTGGGAAGTCCTCGTGTTGCACCCATCTTTTTGTAAGTTTTCCAGCCCGTTTTGGATAAAAAGTGATTAATTAGGGCGCTACAGAAGGCATAGAGGTTTTGAGCACGAAAAACATGACATGTGCGATCAACCAGCACTAATGCATCGGCTCCCATCAGAACTCCACAGTTAAGCGTGATTCGGCGAGAGTAGTACTAGGATTGGTGACCTCCTAGAAAGTCCTCGTGTTGCACCTCTCTTTTTGTAAGTTTTCCAGTCCGTATTGGATAAAAACTGATTAATTAGTGTGCTACAGAAAGCATACAGGATTTGAGCACACAAAACGTGACAGGTGCGATCATAGCAGCACTAATGCACCGGATCCCATCGGAACTCCGAAGATAAGGGTGCTTGGGCGAGAGTAGTACTAGGATGGGTGACCTCCTGGGAAGTCCTCGTGTTGCACCTCTCTTTTTGTAAGTTTTCCAGTCCGTATTGGATTAAAATTGATTAATTAGTGTGCTACAGAAAGCATACAGGATTTGAGCACACAAAACGTGACAAGTGCGATCATACCAGTACAAATGCATCGGATCCCATCGGAACTCCGAAGTCAAGCGTGCTTGGGCGAGAGTAGTACTAATGCACCGGATTCCATCAAAACTCCATAGTTAAGCAGGGTAGGGTGATATTAGTACTACGATGGGTGACCTTCTGGGAAGTCCTTGTGTTGCACCTCTATTTTTTTATGTTTTCTAGTCCGTTTTGGATAAAAACTTATTAATTAGCGTGCTACAGAAGGCATACAGGATTTGAGCACGCAAATCATGACAGGTGCGATCATACCAGCACTAATGCACCGGATTCCATCAGAACTCCGTAGTTAAGCGTGGTAGGGCGAGAATAGTACTAAGATGGGTGACCTCTTGGCAAGTCCTCGTGTTGCGTCTCTCTTTTTGTAAGTTTTCCATTCCGTTTTGGATAAAAAGTGATTAATTAGCGCGCTACAGAAGGCATATAGGTTTTGAGCACGCAAAACATGACATGTGGGACCATACCAGCACTAATGCATCGGATCCCATCAGAACTCCGCAGTTAAGCGTGCTTCGGCGGAAGTAGTACTAGGATGGGTGACCTCCAGGATTTGTGCACGCAATACATGACAGGTGCGATCATACGAGCACTAATGCACCGGATCGCAACTCCGTAGTTAAGCATTCTTGGGCGAGAGTAGTACTAGGATGGGTGACCTCCTGGGAAGTCCTGTTGTTGCACGTTTCTTTTTGTAAGTTTTCCAGTCCGTTTTGGATAAAAACTTATTAATTAGCACGCTAAAGTAAGCATAATGGATTTGAGCACGCAAAACATGACAGGTGCGATCATACCAGCACTAATGCACCGGATCCCATCAGAACTTCGCAGTCAAGCGTGCTTGGGCGAGAGTAGTACTAGGATGGGTGACCTCCTGGGAAGTCCTCGTGTTGCACCTCTCTTTTTGTAAGTTTTCCAGTCCGTTTTGGATAAAAACTTATTAATTAGCCCGCTAAAGAGAGTATACAGGATTTGTGCACGCAATACATGACAGGTGCGATCATACCAGCACTAATGCACCGGATCGCAACTCCGTAGTTAAGCATTCTTGGGCGAGAGTAGTACGAGGATGGGTGACCTCCTGGGAAGTCCTCGTGTTGCACCTCTCTTTTTGTAAGTTTTCCAGTCCGTTTGGGATAAAAAGTGATTAATTAGCGCGCTATAGAAAGCATATAGGATTTGAGCACGCAAAACATGACAGGTGCGATCATACCAACACTAATGCACTCCGCAGTTACGCGTGCTTGGGCAAGAGTAGTTCTAGGATGGGTGACCTCCTGGGAAGTCCTCGTGTTGCACCTCTCTTTTTGTAACTTTTCTAGTCCGTTTTGGATAAAAACTGATTAAATACCGCGCTATAGAAAGCATATAGGATTTGAGCACGCAAAACATGACAGGTGCGATCATACCAGCACTAATGCACCGGATTCCATCAGAACTCCGTAGTTAAGCGTGGTTGGGCGAGAGTAGTACTAGGATGGGTGACCTCCTCAGAAGTCCTCGTGTTACGCCTCTCTTTTTGTAAGTTTTCCAATCCGTTTTGGATAAAAAGTGATTAATTAGCGCGCTACAGAAGACATATAGGTTTTGAGCACGCAAAACATGACATGTGCGATCATACCAGCACTAATGCATCGGATCCCATCAGAACTCCGCAGTTAAGCGTGCTTCGGCGAGAGTAGTACCGTTTTGGATAAAAACTGATTAAATAGCGCGCTACAGAAAGCATATAGGATTTGAGAACGCAAAACATGACAGGTGCGATCATACTAGCAATGATGCACCGGATTCCATCAAAACATCGTAGTTAAGCAGGGTAGGGCGATAGTAGTACTAGGATGGGTGACCTCCTGGAAGTCCTTGTGTTGCACCTCTATTTTTTTAAGTTTTCCAGTCCGTTTTGGATAAAAACTTATTAATTAGCGCGCTACAGAAAGCATACAGGATTTGAGCACGCAAAACATGATAGGTGCGATCATACTAACACTAATGCACCGGATCCCATCAGAACTCCGTAGTTAAGCGTGGCTGGGCGAGAGTAGTACTCGGATGGGTGACCTCCTGGGTAGTCCTCGTGTTGCACCTCTCTTTTTGTAAGTTTTCCAGCCCGTTTTGGATTAAAAGTGATTAATTAGCGCGCTATAGAAAGCATATAGGTTTTGAGCACGCAAAACATGACAGGTGCGATCATACCAGAACTAATGGACTCCGCAGTTAAGCGTGCTTGGGCAAGTGTAGTACTAGGATGGGTGACCTCCTGGGAACTCCTCGTGTTGCACCTTTCTTTTTGTAACTTTTCCAGTTCGTTTTGGATAAAAACTGATTAAATAGCGCGCTACAGAAAGCATATAGGATTTAAGCACGCAAAACATGACAGGTGCGATCATACCAGCACTAATGCACCGGATCCCATCAAAACTCCGTAGTTAAGCGTGGTAGGGCGAGAGTAGTACTAGGATGGGTGACCTCCTGGGAAGTCCTCGTGTTGCACCCATCTTTTTGTAAGTTTTCCAGCCCGTTTTGGATAAAAAGTGATTAATTAGGGCGCTACAGAAGGCATAGAGGTTTTGAGCACGAAAAACATGACATGTGCGATCAACCAGCACTAATGCATCGGCTCCCATCAGAACTCCACAGTTAAGCGTGATTCGGCGAGAGTAGTACTAGGATTGGTGACCTCCTAGAAAGTCCTCGTGTTGCACCTCTCTTTTTGTAAGTTTTCCAGTCCGTATTGGATAAAAACTGATTAATTAGTGTGCTACAGAAAGCATACAGGATTTGAGCACACAAAACGTGACAGGTGCGATCATAGCAGCACTAATGCACCGGATCCCATCGGAACTCCGAAGATAAGGGTGCTTGGGCGAGAGTAGTACTAGGATGGGTGACCTCCTGGGAAGTCCTCGTGTTGCACCTCTCTTTTTGTAAGTTTTCCAGTCCGTATTGGATTAAAATTGATTAATTAGTGTGCTACAGAAAGCATACAGGATTTGAGCACACAAAACGTGACAAGTGCGATCATACCAGTACAAATGCATCGGATCCCATCGGAACTCCGAAGTCAAGCGTGCTTGGGCGAGAGTAGTACTAATGCACCGGATTCCATCAAAACTCCATAGTTAAGCAGGGTAGGGTGATATTAGTACTACGATGGGTGACCTTCTGGGAAGTCCTTGTGTTGCACCTCTATTTTTTTATGTTTTCTAGTCCGTTTTGGATAAAAACTTATTAATTAGCGTGCTACAGAAGGCATACAGGATTTGAGCACGCAAATCATGACAGGTGCGATCATACCAGCACTAATGCACCGGATTCCATCAGAACTCCGTAGTTAAGCGTGGTAGGGCGAGAATAGTACTAAGATGGGTGACCTCTTGGCAAGTCCTCGTGTTGCGTCTCTCTTTTTGTAAGTTTTCCATTCCGTTTTGGATAAAAAGTGATTAATTAGCGCGCTACAGAAGGCATATAGGTTTTGAGCACGCAAAACATGACATGTGGGACCATACCAGCACTAATGCATCGGATCCCATCAGAACTCCGCAGTTAAGCGTGCTTCGGCGGAAGTAGTACTAGGATGGGTGACCTCCAGGATTTGTGCACGCAATACATGACAGGTGCGATCATACGAGCACTAATGCACCGGATCGCAACTCCGTAGTTAAGCATTCTTGGGCGAGAGTAGTACTAGGATGGGTGACCTCCTGGGAAGTCCTGTTGTTGCACGTTTCTTTTTGTAAGTTTTCCAGTCCGTTTTGGATAAAAACTTATTAATTAGCACGCTAAAGTAAGCATAATGGATTTGAGCACGCAAAACATGACAGGTGCGATCATACCAGCACTAATGCACCGGATCCCATCAGAACTTCGCAGTCAAGCGTGCTTGGGCGAGAGTAGTACTAGGATGGGTGACCTCCTGGGAAGTCCTCGTGTTGCACCTCTCTTTTTGTAAGTTTTCCAGTCCGTTTTGGATAAAAACTTATTAATTAGCCCGCTAAAGAGAGTATACAGGATTTGTGCACGCAATACATGACAGGTGCGATCATACCAGCACTAATGCACCGGATCGCAACTCCGTAGTTAAGCATTCTTGGGCGAGAGTAGTACGAGGATGGGTGACCTCCTGGGAAGTCCTCGTGTTGCACCTCTCTTTTTGTAAGTTTTCCAGTCCGTTTGGGATAAAAAGTGATTAATTAGCGCGCTATAGAAAGCATATAGGATTTGAGCACGCAAAACATGACAGGTGCGATCATACCAACACTAATGCACTCCGCAGTTACGCGTGCTTGGGCAAGAGTAGTTCTAGGATGGGTGACCTCCTGGGAAGTCCTCGTGTTGCACCTCTCTTTTTGTAACTTTTCTAGTCCGTTTTGGATAAAAACTGATTAAATACCGCGCTATAGAAAGCATATAGGATTTGAGCACGCAAAACATGACAGGTGCGATCATACCAGCACTAATGCACCGGATTCCATCAGAACTCCGTAGTTAAGCGTGGTTGGGCGAGAGTAGTACTAGGATGGGTGACCTCCTCAGAAGTCCTCGTGTTACGCCTCTCTTTTTGTAAGTTTTCCAATCCGTTTTGGATAAAAAGTGATTAATTAGCGCGCTACAGAAGACATATAGGTTTTGAGCACGCAAAACATGACATGTGCGATCATACCAGCACTAATGCATCGGATCCCATCAGAACTCCGCAGTTAAGCGTGCTTCGGCGAGAGTAGTACTAGGATTGGTGACCTCCTAGAAAGTCCTCGTGTTGCACCTCTCTTTTTGTAAGTTTTCCAATCCGTTTTGGATAAAAAGTGATTAATTAGCGCGCTACAGAAGGCATATAGGTTTTGATCACGCAAAACATGACATGTGCGATCATACCAGCACTAATGCATCGGATCCCATCAGAACTCCGTAGTTAGGCGTGCTTCGGCGAGAGTAGTACTAGGATTGGTGACCTCCTAGAAAGTCCTCGTGTTGCACCACTCTTTTTGTAAGTTTTCCAGTCCGTTTTTGATAAAAACTGATTAATTAGCGTGCTACAGAAAGCATACAGGATTTGAGCATGCAAAACATGACAGGTGCGGTCATACCAGCACTAATGCACCGGATCCCATCAGATCTTCGTAGTTAAGCGTGCTTGGGCGAGAGTAGTACCAGGATGGGTGACCTCCTGGGAATTGCTCGTGTTGCACCTCTCTTCCCATCAGAACTCCGCAATTAAGCATTCTTGGGCGAGAGTAGTACTAGGATGGTTAACCTCCTGGGAAGTCCTCGTGTTGCACTTCTCTTTTTGTAAATTTTCCAGTCCGTTTTGGATAAAAACTGATTAGTTAGCGCGCTATAGAAAGCATATAGGTTTTGAGCACGCAAAACATGACAGGTGCGATCATACTAGCACTAATGCACTCCGCAGTTAAGCGTGCTTGGGACAGAGTAGTACTAGGATTGGTGACCTCCTGGGAAGTCCTCGTGTTGCACTTCTCTTTTTGTAACTTTGCCAGTCTGTTTTGGATAAAAACTGATTAAATAGCGCGCTACAGAAGGCATATAGGATTTGAGCACGAAAAACATGACAGGTGCAATCATACCAGCACTAATGCACCGGATCTCATTAAAACTCCGTAGTTAAGCGTGGTAGGGGGAGAGTAGTACTAGGATGGGTGACCTCCTGGGAAGTCCTCTTGTTGCACCTTTATTTTTTTAAGTTTTCCAGTCAGTTTTGGATAATAACTTATTAATTAGCGCGCTACAAAAAGCATACAGGATTTGAGCACGCAAAACATGATAGGTGCGATCATACCAGCACTAATGCACCGGATCCCATTAGAACTCCGTAGATAAGCGTGCTAGGGCGAGAGTAGTACTAGGATGTGTGACCTCCTGGGAAGTCCTCGTGTTGCACCTTTCTTTTTGTAAGTTTTCTAGACCGTTTTGGATACAAACTTATTAATTAGCGCGCTACAGAAAGCGTACAAGATTTGAGCACGCAAAACATGACAGGTGCGATCATACCAGCACTAATGCACCGGATCCCATCAGAACTCCGCAGTTAAGAGTGGTTGGGCGAGAGTAGTACTAGGACAGGTGACCTCCTTGGAAGTCCTCGTGTTGCACCTCTGTTTTTGTAACTTTTCCAGTCCGTTTTGGATAAAAACTTATTAAATAGCGCGCTACAGAAAGCATAAGGGATTTGAGCACGCTAAACATGACAGGTGCGATCATACCAGCACTAATGCACCGGATCCCATCAAAACTCCGTAGTTAAGCGTGGTAGGGGGAGAGTAGTACTAGGATGGGTGACCTCTTGGGAAGTCCTCATGTTGCACCTCTATTTTTTTATGTTTTCCAGTCAGTTTTGGATAATAACTTATTAATTAGCGCGCTACAGAAAGCATACAGGATTTTAGCACGCAAAACATGACAGGTGCGATCATACCAGCACTAATGCACCGGATCCCATTAGAACTCCGTAGATAAGCGTGCTTGGGCGAGAGTAGTACTAGGATGGGTGACCTCCTGGGAAGTCCTCGTGTTGCACCTTTCTTTTTGTAAGTTTTCCAGACCGTTTTGGATACAAACTTATTAATTAGCGCGCTACAGAAAGCGTACAAGATTTGAGCACGCAAAACATGACAGGTGCGATCATACCAGCACTAATGCACCGGATCCCATCAGAACTCCGCAGTTAAGAGTGGTTGGGCGAGAGTAGTACTAGGACAGGTGACCTCCTTGGAAGTCCTCGTGTTGCACCTCTGTTTTTGTAACTTTTCCAGTCCGTTTTGGATAAAAACTGATTAAATAGCGCGCAACAGAAAGCATAAGGGATTTGAGCACGCTAAACATGACAGGTGCGATCATACCAGCACTAATGCACCGGATCCCATCAAAACTCCGTAGTTAAGCGTGGTAGGGGGAGAGTAGTACTAGGATGGGTGACCTCCTGGGAAGTCCTCATGTTGCACCTCTATTTTATTATGTTTTCCAGTCAGTTTTGGATAATAACTTATTAATTAGCGCGCTACAGAAAGCATACAGGATTTGAGCACGCAAAACATGACAGGTGCGATCATACCAGCACTAATGCACCGGATCCCATTAGAACTCCGTAGATAAGCATGCTTGGGCGAGAGTAGTACTAGGATGGGTGACCTCCTGGGATGTCCTCGTGTTGCACCTCTCTTTTGGTAAGTTTTCCAGACCGTTTTGGATAAAAACTTATTAATTAGCGCGCTACAGAAAGCATACAGGATTTGAGCACGCAAAACATGACAGGTGCGATCATACCAGCACTAATGCACCGGATCCCATTAGAACTCCGTAGATAAGCATGCTTGGGCGAGAGTAGTACTAGGATGGGTGACCTCCTGGGAAGTCCTCGTGTTGCACCTCTCTTTTGGTAAGTTTTCCAGACCGTTTTGGATAAAAACTTATTAATTAGCGCGCTACAGAAAGCTTACAAGATTTGAGCACGCAAAACATGACAGGTGCGATCATACCAGCACTAATGCACCGGATCCCATCAGAACTCCGCAGTTAAGCGTGCTTGGGCGAGAGTAGTACTAGGACAGGTGACCTCCTTGGATGTCCTCGTGTTGCACCTCTATTTTTGTAAGTTTTCCAATCCGTTTTGGATAAAAAGTGATTAATTAGCGCGCTACAGAAAGCATATAGGTTTTGAGCACACAAAACATGACAGCTGCGATCATACCAGCACTAATGCACCGGATCCCCTCTTGGGAAGTCCTCGTGTTGCACATCTCTTTTTGTAACTTTTCCAGTCCGTTTTGGATAAAAACTGATTAAATAGCGCGCTACAGAAGGCATACAGGATTTGAGCACGCAAAACATGACCGGAGCGATCTTACTAGCACTAATTCACCGGATCTCATCAGAACACCGTAGTTAAGCGTGCTTGGGCGAAAGTAGTACTAGGATGGGTGACCTCCTGGGAAGTCCTCGTGTTGCAGCAGGAAGTCCTCGTGTTGCACCTCTCTCTTTGTAAGTTTTCCAGTCCGTTTTGGATAAAAAGTGATTAATTAGCGCGCTACAAAAAGCATACACGATTCGAGCACACAAAACATGAAAGGTGCGATCATACGAGCACTAATGCACCGGATCCCATCAGAACTCCGCAGCTAAGCGTGCTTGGGCGAGAGTAGTACTAGGATGGGTGACCTCATGGGAAGTCATCGTGTTGCACCTCTCTTTTTGTAAGTTTTCTAGTCCGTTTTGGATAAAAAGTGATTAATTAGCGCGCTACAGAAAGCATATAGGTTTTGAGCACGCAAAACATGACAGCTGCGATCATACCAGCACTAACGCACCGGATCCCATCAGAACTCTGCAGTTAAGCGTGCTTGGGCGACAGTAGTACTAGGATGGGTGACCTCATGGGAAGTCATCGTGGTGCACCTCTCTTTTAGTAAGTTTTCTAGTCCGTTTTGGATAAAAAGTGATTAATTAGCACGCTACACAAAGCATAGAGTATTTGAGCACGCAAAACATCACAGGCGCGATCATACCAACACTAATGCACCGGATCCCATCTGAACTCGCTAGTTAAGCGTGCTTGGGTGATGGTAGTACTAGGATGGGTGACCTCCTTTGCACCTCTCTTTTTGTAAGTTTTCCAGTCCGTTTTGGATAAAAACTTATTAATTAGCGCGCTACAGAAAGCATACAGGATTCGAGCACGCAAACCATGACCGGAGCGATCTTACTAGCACTAATGCACCGGATCCCATCAAAACTCCGTAGTTAAACGTGCTTGGCCAAGAGTAGTACTAGGATCGGTGACCTCTTGGGAAGTCCTCGTGTTGCACCTCTCTTTTTGTAAGTTTTCCAGTCCGTTTTAGATAAAAAGTGATTAATTAGCGCGCTACAAAAAGCATACAGGATTCGAGCACGCAAAACATGACAGGTGCGATCATACGAGAACTAATGCACCGGATCCCATCAAAACTCCGCAGCTAAGCGTGCTTGGGCGAGAGTAGTACTAGGATGGGTGACCTCTTGGGAAGTCATCGTGTTGCACCTCTCTTTTTGTAAGTTTTCTAGTCCGTTTTGGATAAAAAGTGATTAATTAGCGCGCTACAGAAAGCATATAGGTTTTGAGCACGCAAAACATGACAGCTGCGATCATACCAGCACTAACGCACCGGATCCCATCAGAACTCTGCAGTTAAGCGTGCTTGGGCGAGAGTAGTACTGGGATGGGTGACCTCATGGGATGTCCAGCACGCAAAATATGACAGGTGCGATCATACAAACACTAATAAATCGGATCCCATCAGAACTCTGTGGTTAAGCGTGCTTGGGCTAGAGTAGTACTAGTATGGGTAACCTCCTGGGAAGTCCTCGTGTTGCACCTCTCTTTTTGTAAGTTTTCCAGTCCGTTTTGGATAAAAAGTGATTAATTAGCGCGCTACAGAAAGCATTTAGGTTTTGAGCACGCAAAACATGACAGCTGCGATCATACCAGCACTAATGCACCGGATCCCATCAGAACTACGCAGTTAAGCGTGCTTGGGCGAGAGTAGTACTGGGATGGGGTATCTCCTGGGAAGTTCGCGCTACAGAAAGCATACAGGATTTGAGCACGCAAAACATGACAGGTGCGATCATACCAACACTAATGAACCGTATCCCATTAGAGCTCCGTAGTTAAGCGTGATTGGGCGAGAGTAGTACTCGTATGGGTGACCTCCTAGGAAGTCCTCGTGTTGCACCTCTCTTTTTGTAAGTTTTCCAGTCCGTTTTGGATTAAAAGTGATTAATTAGCGCGCTACAGAAAGCATATAGGTTTTGAGCACGCAAAACATTACAGCTGCGATCATACCAGCACTAATGCACCGGATCCCATCAGAACTCCGCAGTCAAGCGTGCTTGGGAGAGAGTGGTACTGGGATGGGTGACCTCCTGGGAAGTCCTCGTGTTACGGATCCCATCAGAACTCCGTAGTTAAGCGTGCTTGGGCGAGAGTAGTACTAGGATGGGTGATCTCCTTGGAAATCATCGTGTTGCACCTCTCTTTTTGTAAGTTTTCCAGTCCGTTTTGGATAAAAACTTATTAATTAGCGCGCTAAAGAAAGCATATAGGATTTTAGCACGCAAAACATGACTGGTGCGATCATACGAGCAGTAATGCACCGGATCACATCCTAACTCCGCAGTTAAGCGTGCTTGGGCGAGAGAAGTACTGGGATGGGGGAAGTCCTCGTGTTGCACTTCTCTCTTCAGAAAGCATATAGGTTTTGAGCACGCAAAACATGACAGGTGTGATCATACCAGCACTAATGCACCGGATCCTATCAGAACTCCGCAGCTAAGCGTGCTTGGGCGAGAGTAGTACTAGGATGGGTGACCTCCTGGGAAGTCCTCTTGTTGAACCTCTCTTTTTGTAAGTTTTCTAGTCCATTTTGGATAAAAAGTGATTAATTAGCGCGCTACATAAAGCATATAGCTTTTGAGCACGCAAAACATGACAGCTGCGATCAAACCAGCACTAATGAGATCCGAACTCCGCAGTTAAGCGTGCTTGGGCGAGAGTAGCGTTGGGATTGGTGTCCTCCTTGGAAGTCCTCGTGTTGCACCTCTCTTTTTGTAAGTTTTCCAGTCAATTTTGGATAAAAACTTATTAAATAGCGCGCTACAGAAAGCATACAGGATTTGAGCACGCAAAACATGAACTAATACACCGGATCCCATTAGAACTTCGTAGTGAAGCGTGCTTGGGCGTGAGTAGTACTAGGATGGGTGACCTCCTGGGAAGTTCTCATGTTGCACTTCTCTTTTTGTAAGTTTTCGAGTCTGTTTTGGATAAAAACTTATTAATTAGCGCACTACAGAAAGCATACAGGATTTGAGAACGCAAAACAAGACCGGTGCGATCATACCAGCACTAATGCACCGGATCCCATCTGAACTCCGAAGTTAAGAGTGCTTGGGCGAGAGTAGTACTAGGATGGGTGATCTCCTGGGAAGTCCTCGTGTTGCACCTCTCTTTTTATAAGTTTTCCAGTCCGTTTTGGATAAAAACTTATTAATTAGCGCGCTAAAGAAAGCATACAGGATTTGAGCACACAAAACATGACAGGTGCGATCATACCAGCACTAATGTACCGTTTCCCATCAGAACTCCGTAGTTAAGCGTTCGTGGGCTAGGTTGGGTGACCTCCTGGGAAGTCCTTGTGTTGCACCTCTCTTTTTGTAAGTTTTCCAGTCCGTTTTGGATAAAAACTTATTAATTAGCGCGCTAAAGAAAGCATACAGGATTTGAGCACGCAAAAGATGACAGGTGCGATCATACCAGTACTAATGCACCGTATCACATCATAACTCCGCAGTTAAGCGTGCTTGGGTGAGAGTAGTACTAGGATGGGTGACCTCCTCGGAAGTCCTCGTGTTGCACCTCTCTTTTTGTAAGTTTTCCAGTCCGTTTTGGATAAAAACTTATTAATTAGTGCGCTAAAGAAAGCATACAGGATTTGAGCACGCAAAACATGACAGGTGCGATCATACCAGTACTAATGCAACGGATCCCATCATAACTCCGCAATTAAGCGTGCTTGGGAGAGAGTAGTACTAGGATGGGTATCCTCCTGGGAAGTCCTCGTGTCGCACCTCCCTTTTTGTAAGTTTTCCAGTCCGTTTTGGATAAAAACTTATTAATTAGCGCGCTACAGAAAGCATACAGCTCTAATGCACCGGATCCCATCAGAACTCCACAGCTAAGCGTGCTTGGGCGAGAGTAGTACTAGGATGGGTGACCTCCTGGGAAGTCCTCATGTTGCACCTCTCTTTTTGTAAGTTTTCCAGTCCGTTTTGGATTAAAACTTATTAATTAGAGCACTAAAGAAAGCATACAAGATTTGAGCACGCAAAACATGACAGGTGCGATCATACCAGCTCTAATGCACCAGATCCCATCAGAACTCCGCAGTCAAGCGTGCTTGGGAGAGAGTGGTACTGGGATGGGTGACCTCCTTGGAAGTCCTCGTGTTACAGATCCCATCAGAACTCCGTAGTTAAGCGTGCTTGGGCGAGAGTAGTACTAGGATGGGTGATCTCCTTGGAAATCATCGTGTTGCACCTCTCTTTTTGTAAGTTTTCCAGTCCGTTTTGGATAAAAACTTATTAATTAGCGCGCTAAAGAAAGCATATAGGATTTTAGCACGCAAAACATGACTGGTGCGATCATACGAGCAGTAATGCACCGGATCACATCATAACTCCGCAGTTAAGCGTGCTTGGGCGAGAGAAGTACTGGGATGGGGGAAGTCCTCGTGTTGCACTTCTCTTTTCAGAAAGCATATAGGTTTTGAGCACGCAAAACATGACAGGTGTGATCATACCAGCACTAATGCACCGGATCCCATCAGAACTCCGCAGCTAAGCGTGCTTGGGCGAGAGTAGTACTAGGATGGTGACCTCCTGGGAAGTCCTCGTGTTGCACCTCTCTTTTTGTAAGTTTTCCAATCCGTTTTGGATAAAAACTTATTTATTAGCTCGGTATAGAAAGCATACAGGATTTTAGCACGCAAAAAATGACATGTGCGATCATACCAACACTAATGAACCGGATCCCATTAGAACTCCGTAGTTAAGCGTGCTTGGGCGAGGGTAGTACTAGGATGGGTGACCTCCTCGGAAGTCCTCTTTTTGAACCTCTCTTTTTGTAAGTTTTCTAGTCCATTTTGGATAAAAAGTGATTAATTAGCGCGCTACATAAAGCATATAGCTTTTGAGCACGCAAAACATGACAACTGCGATCAAACCAGCACTAATGAGATCCGTACTCCGCAGTTAAGCGTGCTTGGGCGAGAGTAGCGTTGGGATTGGTGTCCTCCTTGGAAGTCCTCGTGTTGCACCTCTCTTTTTGTAAGTTTTCCAGTCAATTTTGGATAAAAACTTATTAAATAGCGCGCTACAGAAAGCATACAGGATTTGAGCACGCAAAACATGAACTAATGCACCGGATCCCATCAGAACTTCGTAGTGAAGCGTGCTTGGGCGTGAGTAGTACTAGGATGGGTGACCTCCTGGGAAGTTCTCGTGTTTCACTTCTCTTTTTGTAAGTTTTCGAGTCTGTTTTGGATAAAAACTTATTAATTAGCGCACTACAGAAAGCATACAGCATTTGAGCACGCAAAACAAGACCGGTGCGATCATACCAGCACTAATGCACCGGATCCCATCTGAACTCCGAAGTTAAGCGTGCTTGGGCGAGAGTAGTACTAGGATGGGTGATCTCCTGGGAAGTCCTCGTGTTGCACCTCTCTTTTTATAAGTTTTCCAGTCCGTTTTGGATAAAAACTTATTAATTAGCGCGCTAAAGAAAGCATACAGGATTTGAGCACACAAAACATGACAGGTGCGATCATACCAGCACTAATGTACCGTTTCCCATCAGAACTCCGTAGTTAAGCGTTCGTGGGCTAGGTTGGGTGACCTCCTGGGAAGTCCTTGTGTTGCACCTCTCTTTTTGTAAGTTTTCCAGTCCGTTTTGGATAAAAACTTATTAATTAGCGCGCTAAAGAAAGCATACAGGATTTGAGCACGCAAAAGATGAAAGGTGCGATCATACCAGTACTAATGCACCGTATCACATCATAACTCCGCAGTTAAGCGTGCTTGGGTGAGAGTAGTACTAGGATGGGTGACCTCCTCGGAAGTCCTCGTGTTGCACCTCTCTTTTTGTAAGTTTTCCAGTCCGTTTTGGATAAAAACTTATTAATTAGTGCGCTAAAGAAAGCATA
Organism: Cyamopsis tetragonoloba; assembly: GCA_037177725.1. Lineage (NCBI taxonomy): Eukaryota > Viridiplantae > Streptophyta > Magnoliopsida > Fabales > Fabaceae > Cyamopsis > Cyamopsis tetragonoloba. The sequence goes on along the minus strand of CM074119.1, from coordinate 48,244,044 downwards.
AAGGATTTGAGCATGCAAAACATGACAGGTGCGATCATACCAGTACTAATGCAACGGATCCCATCATAACTCCGCAATTAAGCGTGCTTGGGAGAGAGTAGTACTAGGATGGGTAACCTCCTAGGAAGTCCTCGTGTTGCACCTCCCTTTTTGTAAGTTTTCCAGTCCGTTTTGGATAAAAACTTATTAATTAGCGCGCTACAGAAAGCATACAGCTCTAATGCACCGGATCCCATCAGAACTCCACAGCTAAGCGTGCTTGGGCGAGAGTAGTACTAGGATGGGTGACCTCCTGGGAAGTCCTCGTGTTGCACCTCTCTTTTTGTAAGTTTTCCAGTCCGTTTTGGATTAAAACTTATTAATTAGAGCACTAAAGAAAGCATACAAGATTTGAGCACGCAAAACATGACAGGTGCAATCATACCAGCTCTAATGCACCAGATCCCATCAGAACTTGCCCCTCTCTTTTTGTAAGTTTTCCAGTCCGTTTTGGATAAAAAGTGATTAATTAGCGCGCTACAGAAAGCATATAGGTTTTGAGCACGACATGTGCGATCATACCAGCAGTAATGCACCGAATACCATCAGAACTCCGCATTTAAGCGTTCTTGGGCGAGAGTAGTACTAGGATGGGTGACTGCGCTACAGAAAGAACTCCGTAGTTAAGAGTGCTTGGGCCAGAGTAGTACTAGGATGGGTGATCTCCTGGGAAGTCCTCGTGTTGCACCTCTCTTTTTGTATGTTTTTCAGTCCATTTTGGATAAAAACTGATTAATTAGCGCGCTACAGAAAGCATATAGGAATTGAGCACGCAAAACTCGACAGGTGCGATCATACCAGCACTAATGCACCGGATCCCATCAGAACTCCGCAGTTAAGCGTGCTTGTGCGAGAGTAGTACTAGGATGGGTGGTGACCTCCTGGAAAGTCCTCGTGTTGCACCTGTCTGAACTCCGTATTTTAGCGTGCTTGGGCGAGAGTAGTACTAGGATGGGTAACCTCTTGGGAAGTCCTTGTGTTGCACCTCCCTTTTTGTGAGTTTTCAAGTCTTTTTATGATAAAAAGTGATTAATTAGCGCGCTACAGAAAGCATAGAGGTTTGGAGCACGCAAAATATGACAGGTGCGATCATACCAGCACTAATGCACCGGATCCCATCAGAACTCCGCTGTTAAGCGTGCTTGGGGAGAGTAGTACTAGAATGAGTGACCTCCTGGGAAGTTTTCGTGTTGCACCTCTCTTTTTGTAAGTTTTCCAGTCCGTTTGTGATAAAAACTTTTTAATTAGCGCGCAACAAAAAGCAAACAGGATTTGAGCACGCAAAACATGACAGGTGCGATCATACCAGCACTAATGCAACGGATCCCATCAGAACTCCGCAGTTAAGTGTGTTTGGGCGAGAGTAGTACAAGGATGGACGACCTCTTGGGAAGTCCTCTTGTTGCACGTCTCTTTTTGTAAGTTTTCCAGTCCATTTCGGATAAAAACTGATTAATTAGCGCGCTACAGAAAGCATATAGGATTTGAGCACGCAAAACATGACAGGTGCTATCATACCAGCACTAATGCACCGGATCCCATCAGAACTCCGCAGTTAATCGTGCTTGGGCGAGAGTAGTTCTATGATGGGTGACCTCCTAGGAAGTCCTCGTGTTGGATAAAAACTGATTAAATACAGGATTTGTGCACGCAATACATGATGGGTGCGATCATACCAGCACTAATGCACCGGATTCCATCAGAACTCCGCAGTTAAGCGTTGTTCGGCGAGAGTAGTACTAGGATGGGTGACCTCCTGGGAAGTCCTCGTGTTACACCTCTCATTTTGTATGTTTTCCAGTCCGTTTTGGATGAAAAGTGATTAATTAGCGCGCTACAGAAGGCATATAGGTTTTGAGCACGCAAAACATGACAGGTGCGATCATACCAGCACTAATGCACCGGTTCCCATGAGAACTCCGTAGTTAAGCTTGCTTGGGCGAGAGTAGTACTATGATGGGTAACCTCCTGGAAAGTCCTCGTGTTGCACCTCTCTTTTTGTAAGTTTTCCGGTCTGTTTTGGATAAAAACTTATTAATTAGTGCGCTAAAGAAAGCATAATGGATTAAAGCACGCAAAATATGACAGGTGCGATCATACCTGCACTAACACACCGGATCCTATCAGAACTCCGCAGTTAAGCGTGCTTGGGCGAGAGTAGTACTAGGATGGGTGACCTCCTAGGAAGTCCTCGTCTGCACTAATGCATCGGATCCCATCAGAACTCCGCAGTTAATCGTGCTTCGGCGAGAGTAGTACTAGGATTGGTGATCTCTTGGAAAGTCCTTGTGTTGCACCTCTCTTATTGTAAGTTTTCCAGTCCGTTTTGGATAAAAACTTATTAATTGGCATGCTACAGAAAGCATACAAGATTTGAGCACGCAAAACATGATAGTTGGGATCATACCGTCACTAATGCACCGGATTGCATCAGAACTCCGTAGTTAAGCGTGCTTGGGCGAGAGTAGTACTAGGATGGTTGACCTCCTGGGAAGTCCTCTTGTTGCACCTCTATTTTTGTATGTTTTCCAATCCGTTTTGGATAAAAACTTATTAATTAGCACCCTAAAGAGAGCATATAGGATTTGTGCACGGAATACATGACGTGTGCGATCATACCAGTACTAATGCACCGGATCCCATCAGAACTCCGCAGTTAAGCAATCTTGGGCGAGAGTAGTACTATGATGGGTGACCTCCTGGGAAGTCCTCGTGTTGCACCTCTCTTTTTGTAAGTTTTCCAGTCCATTTTGGATAAAAAGTGATTAATTAGCGCGCTATAGAAAGCATATAGGTTTTGAACACGCAAAACATGACAGGTGCGATCATACCAGCACTAATGCACTCCACAATTAAGCGTGCATGGGCAAGAGTAGTACTAGGATGGGTGACCTCTTAGGAAGTCCTCGTGTTGCACCTCTATTTTTGTATGTTTTCCAATCCGTTTTGGATAAAAACTTATTAATTAGCTCGCTAAAGAGAGCAGACAGGATTTGTGCACGCAATACATGACGGGTGCGATCATACCAGCACTATAGCACCAGATTCCATCAGAACTCCGCAGTTAAGCATTCTTAGGCGAGAGTAGTACTAGGATGGGTGACCTCCTGGGAACTCCTCGTGTTGCACCTCTCTTTTTGTAAGTTTTCCAGTCCGTTTTGGATAAATAGTGATTAATTAACGCGCAATAGAAAGCATATAGGTTTTGAGCATACAAAACATGACAGGTGCGATCATACCAGCACTAATGCACTCCGCAGTTAAGTGTACTTGGACAAGAGTAGTACTAGGATGGGTGACCTCTTAGGAAGTCCTCGTGTTGCACCTCTCTTTTTGTAAGTTTTCCTGTCCGTTTTGGATAAAAAGTGATTAATTAGCGCGCTACAGAAGGCATATAGGTTTTGAGCACGCAAAACATGACAGGTGCGATCATACCAGCACTAATGCACCGGATCCCATCAGAATTTCGTAGTTAAGCGTGCTTGGGCGAGAGTAGTACTAGGATGGGTGACCTCCTAGGAAGTCTTCGTGTTGCACCTCTGTTGTTGCGATCATACCGTCACTAAAGCACCGGATTACATCAGAACTCCACAGTTAAGCATTCTTAGGCGAGAGTAGTACTAGGATGGGTGACCTCCTGGGAAGTCCTCGTGTTGCACCTCTCTTTTTGTAAGTTTTCCAGTCCGTTTTGGATAAATAGTGATTAATTAACGCACTACAGAAAGCATATAGGTTTTGAGCACGCAAAACATGACAGGTGTGATCATACCAGCATTAATGTACTCCGCAGTTAACCGTCCTTGGGCAAGAGTAGTACTAGGATGGGTGACCTCCTGGGAACTCCTCATGTTGCACCTCTCTTTTTGTAACTTTACCAGTCCGTTTTGGATAAAAACTGATTAAATAGCTCGCTACAGAAAGCATTTAGGATTTGAGCACGCAAAACATGAAAGGTGAGATCATACCAGCACTAATGAACCGGATCCCATCAAAACTCCGTAGTTAAGGGTGGTAGGGCGAGAGTAGTACTAGGATGGGTGACCTCTTGAGAAGTCCTTGTGTTGCACCTGTCTTTTTGTAAGTTTTCCAGTCCGTTTTGGATAAAAAGTGATTAATTAGCGCGCTACAGAAGGTATAGAGGTTTTAAGCACGCAAAACATGACATGTGCGATCATACCCGCACTAATGCATCGGATCTCATCAGAACTCCGCAATTAAGCGTGCTTCGGCGAGAGTAGTACTAGGATTGGTGACCTCCTAGAAAGTCCTCGTGTTGCACCTCTCTTTTTGTAACTTTTCCAGTCCGTTTTGGATAAAAACTGATTAAATAGCTCGCTACAGAAGGCATTTAGGATTTGAGCACGCAAAACATGAAAGGTGAGATCATACCAGCACTAATGAACCGGATCCCATCAAAACTCCGTAGTTAAGCGTGGTAGGGCGAGAGTAGTACTAGGATGGGTGACCTCTTGGGAAGTCCTCGTGTTGCACCTCTCTTTTTGTAAGTTTTCCAGTCCGTTTTGGATAAAAAGTGATTAATCAGCGCGCTACAGAAGGCATAGAGGTTTTAAGCACGCAAAACATGACATGTGCGATCATACCCGCACTAATGCATCAGATCTCATCAGAACTCCGCAGTTAAGTGTGCTTCTGCGAGAGTAGTACTAGGATTGGTGACCTCCTAGAAAGTCCTCGTGTTGCACCTCTCTTTTTGTAAGTTTTCCAGTCCGTATTGGATAAAAACTGATTAATTAGTGTGCTACAGAAAGCATACAGGATTTGAGCACGCAAAACATGACAGGTGCGATCATACCAGCACTAATGCACCGGATCCCATCAGAACTCCGCAGTCAAGCGTGCTTCGGCGAGAGTAGTACTAGGATGGGTGACCTCCTGGGAAGTCCTCGTGTTGCACCTCTCTTTTTGTAAGTTTTCCTGTCCGTTTTGGATAAAAAGTGATTAATTAGCGCGCTATAGAAGGCATATAGGTTTTGAGCACGCAAAACATGACAGGTGCGATCATACCAGAACTAATGCACCGGATCCCATTAGAACTTCGTAGTTAAGCGTGCTTGGGCGAGAGTAGTACTAGGATGGGTGACCTCCTAGGAAGTCTTCGTGTTGCACCTCTGTTGTTTCGATCATACCGTCACTAAAGCACCGGATTCCATCAGAACACCGCAGTTAAGCATTCTTAGGCGAGAGTAGTACTAGGATGGGTGACCTCCTGGGAAGTCCTCGTGTTGCACCTCTTTTTTGTAAGTTTTCCAGTCCGTTTTGGATAAATAGTGATTAATTAACGCGCTACAGAAAGCATATAGGTTTTGAGCACGCAAAACATGACAGGTGTGATCATACCAGCACTAATGCACTCCGCAGTTAACCGTGCTTGGGCAAGAGTAGTACTAGGATGGGTGACCTCCTGGGAACTCCTCATGTTGCACCTCTCTTTTTGTAACTTTTCCAATCCGTTTTGGATAAAAACTGATTAAATAGCTCGCTACAGAAGGCATTTAGGATTTGAGCACGCAAAACATGAAAGGTGAGATCATACCAGCACTAATGAACCAGATCCCATCAAAACTCCGTAGTTAAGCGTGGTAGGGCGAGAGTAGTACTAGGATGGGTGACCTCTTGGGAAGTCCTCGTGTTGCACCTCTCTTTTTGTAAGTTTTCCAGTCCGTTTTGGATAAAAAGTGATTAATTAGCGCGCTACAGAAGGCATAGAGGTTTTAAGCACGCAAAACATGACATGTGCGATCATACCCGCACTAATGCATCGGATCTCATCAGAACTCCGCAGTTCAGCGTGCTTCGGCGAGAGTAGTACTAGGATTGGTGACCTCCTAGAAAGTCCTCGTGTTGCACCTCTCTTTTTGTAAGTTTTCCAGTCCGTATTGGATAAAAATTGATTAATTAGTGTGCTACAGAAAGCCTACAGGATTTGCGAACGCAAAACATGACAGGTGCGATCATACCTGCACTAATGCACCGGATCCCATCAGAACTCCGCAGTCAAGCGTGCTTCGGCGAGACTAGTACTAGGATGGGTGACCTCCTGGGAAGTCCTCGTGTTGCACCTCTCTTTTTATAAGTTTTCTAGTCTGTTTTGGATAAAAACTTATAAATTAGCACGTTAATGAGAGCATACAGGATTTGTGCACGCAATACATGACTGGTGCGATCATACCAACACTAATGCACCGGATCCCATCAGAACTCCGCAGTTAAGAATTCTTGGGCAAGAGTAGTACTAGGATGGGTGACCTCCAAGGAACTCCTCGTGTTGCACCTCTCATTTTTTAACTTTTCCCGTTAGTTTTGGATAAAAACTGATTAAATAGCGCGCTACAGAAAGCATATAGGATTTGAGCACGCAAAACATGACAGGTGCGATCATACCAGCACTAATGCACCGGATCCCATCAAAACTCCGTAATTAAGCGTGGTAGGGCGAGAGTAGTACTAGGATAGGTGACCTCCTGGGAAGTCCTGGTGTTGCACCTCTCTTTTTGTAAGTTTTCCAGTCACTTTTGGATAAAAACTGATTAATTAGCGTGCTACAGAAAGCATACAGGATTTGAGCACGCAAAACATGATAGGTACGATCATACCAGCACTAATGCACCGGTTCCCATCAGAACTCCGCAGTCAAGCGTGCTTGGGCGAAAGTAGTACAAGGATGGGTGACCTCCTTGGAAGTCCTCGTGTTGCTCCTCTCTTTTTGTAAGTTTTCCAGTCCGTTTTAGATAAAAACTTATTAAATAGCGCGATACAGAAAGCATACAGGATTTGAGCACGCAAAACATGACAGTTGCGATCATACAGTCACAAATGCACCGGATTCCATCAGAACTCTGTAGTTTATCGTGCTTGGGCGAGAGTAGAACTAGGATGGGTGACCTCCTGGGAAGTCCTCGTGTTGCACCTCTCTTTTTGTAACTTTTCCAGTCCGTTTTGGATAAAAACTGATTAATTAGTGTGCTATAGAAAGCATAGAGAATTTGAGCACGTAAAACGTGATAGGTGCAATCATACCAGCATTAATGCACCAGATTCCATCAGAACTCCGAAGCTAAGCGTGCTTGGGCCAGAGTAGTACTAGGATGGGTGACCTCCTAGGAAGTCCTCGTGTTGCACCTCTCTTTTTGTAACTTTTCCAGGCCGTTTTGGATAAAAACTGATTAATTGGCGCGCTACAGAAAGCATACAGGATTTGAGCACGCAAATCATGACAGGTGCGATCATACCAGCACTAATGCACCGGATTCCATTAGAACTCCGTAGTTAAGCGTGGTTGGGCAGAGAGTAGTACTAGGATGGGTGACCTCCTGGGAAGTCCTCGTGTTGCGCCTGTCTTTCTGTAAGTTTTCCAGCCCGTTTTAGATAAAAAGTGATTAATTAGCGCGCTACAGAAGGCATAGAGGTTTTGAGCACGCAAAACATGACATGTGCGATCATACCAGCACTAATTCATCGGATCCCATCAGAACTCCGCAGTTAAGCGTGCTTCGGCGAGAATAGTACTATGATTGGTGACCTCCTAGAAAGTCCTTGTATTGCACCTCTCTTTTTGTAAGTTTTCCAGTCCGTATTGGATAAAAACTGATTAATTAGTGTGCTACAGAAAGCATACAGGATTTGAGCTCGCAAAACGTGATAGGTGCGATCATACCAACACTAATGCACCAGATTCCATCAGAACTCCGAAGCTAAGCATGCTTGGGCCAGAGTAGTACTAGGAAGGGAGACCTCCTGGGAAGTCCTCGTGTTGCACCTCTCTATTTGTAACTTTTCCAGTCCGTTTTGGATAAAAACTGATTAATTAGCGCGCTACAGAAAGCATACAGGATTTGAGCACGCAAATCATGACAGGTGCGATCATACCAGCACTAATGCACCGGATTCCATTAGAACTCCGTAGTTAAGCGTTGTTGGGCAAGAGTAGTACTAGGATGGGTGACCTCCTGGAAAGTCCTCGTGTTGCAGTTCTCTTTTTGTAAGTTTTCCAGCCCGTTTTGGATAAAAAGTGATTAATTAGCGCGCTACAGAAAGCATAGAGGTTTTGAGCACACAAAACATGACATGTGCGATCATACCAGCACTAATGCATCGGATCCCATCAGAACTCCGCAGTTAAGCGTGCTTCGGCGAGAGTAGTACTATGATTGGTGACCTCCTAGAAAGTCCTCGTGTTGCACCTCTCTTTTTGTAAGTTTTCCTGTCCGTATTGGATAAAAACTGATTAATTAGTGCGCTACAGAAAGCATAAAGGATTTGAGCTCGCAAAACGTCATAGTTGCGATCATACCAGCACTAATGCACTAGATCCCATCAGAACTCTGAAGATAAGCGTGCTTGGGCGAGAGTAGTACTAGGATGGGTGACCTCCTGGGAAGTCCTTGTATTGCACCTCTCTTTTTGTAACTTTTCCAGTCCGTTTTGGATAAAAACTGATTAATTAGTGTGCTACAGAAAGCATACAGGATTTGAGTACGCAAAACGTGATAGGTGCGATCATACCAGCACTAATGCACACCGCAGTTAAGCGTGCTTGGGCAAGAGTAGTACTAGGATGGGTGACCTCCTGGGAAGTCCTCGTGTTGCACCTCTCTTTTTGTAACTTTTCCAGTCCGTTTTGGATAAAAATTGATTAATTAGTGTGCTACAGAAAGCATACAGAATTTGAGCACGCAAAACGTGATAGGTGCGACCATACCAGCACTAATGCACCAGATTCCATCAGAACTCCGAAGCTAAGCGTGCTTGGGCAAGAGTAGTACAAGGATGGGTGACCTCCTGGGAAGTCCTCGTGTTGCACCTCTCTTTTTGTAACTTTTCCAGTCCGTTTTGGATAAAAACTGATTAATTAGCGCGCTACAGAAAACATACAGGATTTGAGCACGCAAATCATGACAGGTGCGATCCTACCTGCACTAATGCACCGGATTCCATTAGAACTCCGTAGTTAAGCGTGGTTGGGCAAGAGTAGTACTAGGATGGGTGACCTCCTGGAAAGTCCTCGTGTAGCAGCTCTATTTTTGTAAGTTTTCCAGCCCGTTTTGGCTAAAAAGTGATTAATTAGCGCGCCACAGAAGGCATAGAGGTTTTGAGCACACAAAACATGACATGTGCGATCATACCAGCACTAATGCATCGGATCCCATCAGAACTCCGCAGTTAAGCGTGCTTCGGCGAGAGTAGTACTATGATTGGTGACCTCCTAGAAAGTCCTCGTGTTGCACCTCTCTTTTTGTATGTTTTCCAGTCCGTATTGGGTAAAAACTGATTAATTAGTGTGCTACAGAAAGCATACAGGATTTGAGTACGCAAAACGTGATAGGTGCGATCATACCAGCACTAATGCACACCGCAGTTAAGCGTGCTTGGGCAAGAGTAGTACTAGGATGGGTGACCTCCTGGGAAGTCCTTGTATTGCACCTCTCTTTTTGTAACTTTTCCAGTCCGTTTTGGATAAAAACTGATTAATTAGTGTGCTACAGAAAGCATACAGGATTTGAGTACGCAAAACGTGATAGGTGCGATCATACCAGCACTAATGCACACCGCAGTTAAGCGTGCTTGGGCAAGAGTAGTACTAGGATGGGTGACCTCCTGGGAAGTCCTCGTGTTGCACCTCTCTTTTTGTAACTTTTCCAGTCCGTTTTGGATAAAAATTGATTAATTAGTGTGCTACAGAAAGCATACAGAATTTGAGCACGCAAAACGTGATAGGTGCGACCATACCAGCACTAATGCACCAGATTCCATCAGAACTCCGAAGCTAAGCGTGCTTGGGCAAGAGTAGTACAAGGATGGGTGACCTCCTGGGAAGTCCTCGTGTTGCACCTCTCTTTTTGTAACTTTTCCAGTCCGTTTTGGATAAAAACTGATTAATTAGCGCGCTACAGAAAACATACAGGATTTGAGCACGCAAATCATGACAGGTGCGATCCTACCTGCACTAATGCACCGGATTCCATTAGAACTCCGTAGTTAAGCGTGGTTGGGCAAGAGTAGTACTAGGATGGGTGACCTCCTGGAAAGTCCTCGTGTAGCAGCTCTATTTTTGTAAGTTTTCCAGCCCGTTTTGGATAAAAAGTGATTAATTAGCGCGCCACAGAAGGCATAGAGGTTTTGAGCACACAAAACATGACATGTGCGATCATACCAGCACTAATGCATCGGATCCCATCAGAACTCCGCAGTTAAGCGTGCTTCGGCGAGAGTAGTACTATGATTGGTGACCTCCTAGAAAGTCCTCGTGTTGCACCTCTCTTTTTGTATGTTTTCCAGTCCGTATTGGGTAAAAACTGATTAATTAGTGTGCTACAGAAAGCATACAGGATTTGAGTACGCAAAACGTGATAGGTGCGATCATACCAGCACTAATGCACACCGCAGTTAAGCGTGCTTGGGCAAGAGTAGTACTAGGATGGGTGACCTCCTAGAAAGTCCTCGTGTTGCACCTCTCTTTTTGTAAGTTTTCTAGTCCGTATTGGATAAAAATTGATTAATTAGTGTGCTACAGAAAGCCTACAGGATTTGCGCACGCAAAACATGACAGGTGCGATCATTCCTGCACTAATGCACCGGATCCCATCAGAACTCCGAAGTTAAGCGTGCTTCGGCGAGAGTAATACTAGAATTGGTGACCTCCTAGAAAGTCCTTGTGTTGCACCTCTCTTTTTGTAAGTTTTCCAGTCCGTATTGGATAAAAACTAATTAAATAGTGTGCTACAGAAAGCATACAGGATTTGAGCACGCAAAACATGACATGTGCGATCATACCAGCACTAATGCACCGGATCCCATCAGAACTCCGTAGTGAAGCGTGCTTGGGCGAGAGTAGTACTAGGATGGGTGACCCCCTAGGAAGTCCTCGTGTTGCACTTCTCTTTTTGTAAGTTTTCCAGTCCGTTTTGGATAAAAAGTGATTAATTAGCGCGCTACAGAAAGCATACACGATTTTAGCACGCAAATCATGACAGGTGCGATCATACCAGCACTAATGCACCGGATTCCATTAGAACTCCGTAGTTAAGCGTTGTTGGGCGAGAGTAGTACTAGGATAGGTGACCTCCTGGGAAATCCTCGTGTTGCACCTGTCTTTTTCTAAGTTTTCCAGTCCGTTTTGGATAAAAAGTGATTAATTAGCGCGCTACAGAAGGCATAGAGGTTTTGAGCACGCAAAACATGACATGTGCGATCATACCAGCACTAATGCATCGGATCCCATCAGAACTCCGTAGTTAAGCGTGCTTCGGCGAGAGTAGTACTAGGATTGGTGACCTCCTAGAAAGTCCTCGTGTTGCACCTCTCTTTTTGTAAGTTTTCTAGTCCGTATTGGATAAAAACTAATTAAATACTGTGCTACAGAAAGCATACAGGATTTGAGCACGCAAAACATGACAGGTGCGATCATACCAGCACTAATGCACCGGATCCCATCAGAACTCCGCAGTTAAGCGTGCTTCGGCGAGAGTAGTACTATGATTGGTGACCTCCTAGAAAGTCCTCGTGTTGCACCTCTCTTTCTGTAAGTTTTCCAGTCCGTATTGGATAAAAACTGATTAATTAGTGTGCTACAGAAAGCATACAGGATTTGAGCATGCTAAACGTGATAGGTGCGATCATACCAGCACTAATGTACCAGATTCCATCAGAACTCCGAAGCTAAGCGTGCTTGGGCCAGAGTAGTTCTAGGATGGGTGACCTCCTGGGAAGTCCTCGTGTTGCACCTCTCTTTTTGTAACTATTCCAGTCCGTTTTGTATAAAAACTGATTAATTAGCGCGCTACAGAAAGCATACAGGATTTGAGCACGCAAATCATGACAGGTGCGATCATACCAGCACTAATGCACCGGATTCCATTAGAACTCCGTAGTTAAGCGTGGTTGGGCAAGAGTAGTACTAGGATGGGTGACCTCCTGGGAAGTCCTCGTGTTGCAGCTCTCTTTTTGTAAGTTTTCCAGCCCGTTTTGGATAAAAATTGATTAATTAGAGCGCTACAGAAGGCATAGAGGTTTTGAGCACGCAAAACATGACATGTGCGATCATACCAGCACTAATGCATCGCATCCCATCAGAACTCCGCAGTTCAGCGTGCTTCGGCGAGAGTAGTACTAGGATTGGTGACCTCCTAGAAAGTCCTCGTGTTGCACCTCTCTTTTTGTAAGTTTTCCAGCCCGGTTTGGATAAAAAGTGATTAATTAGTGCACATCAGAAGGCATAGAGGTTTTGAGCACGCAAAACATGACAGGTGCGATCATACCAGCACTAATGCACCGGATCCCATCAGAACTTCGTAGTTAAGTGTGCTTGGGCGAGAGTAGTACTAGGATGCGTGACCTCCTGGGAAGTCCTCGTGTTGCACCTCTCTTTTTGTAAGTTTTCCAGTCCGTTTTGCATTAAAAGTGATTAATTAGCGCGCTATAGAAAGCATATAGGTTTTGAGCACGCAAAACATGACAGGTGCGATCATACCAGCACTAATGCACTCCGCAGTTAAGCGTGCTTGGGCAAGAGTAGTACTAGGATGGGTGACCTCCTCGGAACTCCTCGTGTTGCACCTCTCTTTTTGTAACTTTTCCAGTTCGTTTTGGATAAAAACTGATTAAATAGCGTGCTACAGAAAGCATACAGGATTTGAGCACGCAAAACATGACTGGCGCGATCATACCAGCACTAATGCACCGGATCCCATCAAAACTCCGTAATTAAGCGTGGTAGGGCGAGAGTAGTACTAGGATGGGTGACCTCCTAAGAAGTCCTCGTGTTGCACCTCTCTTTTTGTAAGTTTTCCAGTCCGTATTGGTTAAAAACTGATAAATTAGTGTGCTACAGAAAGCATACCGGATTTGAGCACGCAAAACGTGACAGGTGCGATCATACAAGCACTAATGCACCGGATCCGCGAGAGTAGTACTAGGATGGGTGACCTGTTGGGAAGTCCTCGTGTTGCACCTCTCTTTTTGTAACTTTTCCAGTCCGTTTTGGATAAAAACTGATTAAATAGCGCGCTACAGAAAGCATATAGGATTTGAGAACGCAAAACATGACACGTGCGATAATACTAGTACAGATGCACCGGAATCCATCAAAACTCCGTAGTTAAGTAGGGTAGGGCGATAGTAGTACTAGGATGAGTGACCTCCTGGGAAGTCCTTGTGTTGCACCTCTATTTTTTTCAGTTTTCCAGTACGTTTTGGATAAAAACTTATTAATTAGCGCGCTACAGAAAGCATACAGGATTTGAGCACGCAAATCATGACAGGTGCGATCATACCAGCACTAATGCACCGGATTCCATTAGAACTCCGTAGTTAAGCGTGGTTGGGCGAATGTAGTACTAGGATGGGTGACCTCCTGGGATGTCCTCGTGTTGCACCTCTCATTTTGTAAGTTTTCCAGTCGGTTTTGGATAAAAAGTGATTAATTAGCGCGCTACAGAAGGCATAGAGGTTTTGAGCACGCAAAACATGACATGTGCGATCATACCAGCACTAATGCATCGGATCCCATCAGAACTCCGAACGTGACAGTTGCGATCATACCAGCACTAATGCACCGGATCCCATCAGAACTCCGAAGTTAAGCGTGCTTGGGCGAGAGTAGTACTAGGATGGGTGACCTCCTGGGAAGTCCTCGTGTTGCACCTCTCTTTTTGTAACTTTTCCAGTCTGTTTTGGATCAAAACTGATTAAATAGCGCCCTACAAAAAGCATATAGGATTTGAGAACGCAAAACATGACAAGTGCGATCATACTAGCACTGATGCACCGGATTCCATCAAAACTCCGTAGTTAAGCAGGGTAGGGCGATAGTAGTACTAGGATGGGTGACCTCCTGGGAAGTCCTTGTGTTGCACCTCTATTTTTATATGTTTTCCAGTCCATTTTGGATAAAAATTTATTAATTAGCGCGCTATAGAAAGCATATAGGATTTGAGCACGCAAATCATGACAGGTGCGATCATACCAGCACTAATGCACCAGATTCCATCTGAACTCCGTAGTTAAGCGTGGTTGGGCGAGAGTAGTACTAGGATGGGTGACCTCCTGGGAAGTCCTCGTGTTGCACCTCTCTTTTTGTATGTTTTCCAGTCCGTTTTGGATAAAAAGTGATTAATTAGCGCGATACAGAAGGCATAGAGGTTTTGAGCACGCAAAACAGGAAATGTGCGATCATACCAGCACTAATGCATCGGATCCCATCAGAACTCCGCAGTTAAGCGTGCTTCGGCGAGAGTAGTACTAGGATTGGTAACCTCCTAGAAAGTCCTCGTGTTGCCCCTCTCTTTTTGTAAGTTTTCCAGTCCGTATTGCATAAAAACTCATTAATTAGTGTGCTACAGAAAGCATACAGGATTTGAGCATGCAAAACATGACAGGTGCGATCATACCAGCACTAATGCACCGGATCCCATCAGAACTCCGTAGTTAAGCGTGCTTGGGCCAGAGTAGTACTCTGATGTGTGACCTCCTGGGAAGTCCTCGTGTTGCACATCTCTTTTTGTAAGTTTTCCAGTCCGTTTTGGATAAAAAGTGATTAATTAGCGCGCTATAGAAGACATAGAGGTTTTGAGCACGCAAAACATGACATGTGCGATCATGGACTTCCTAGAAATTCCTCGTGTTGAACCTCTCTTTTTGTAAGTTTTCCAGCCCGGTTTGGATAAAAAGTTATTAATTAGCGCACATCAGAAGGCATAGAGGTTTTGAGCACGCAAAACATGACAGGTGCGATCATACCAGCACTAATGCACCAGATTCCATCTGAACTCCGTAGTTAAGCGTGGTTGGGCCAGAGTAGTACTCTGATGTGTGACCTCCTGGGAACTCCTCGTGTTGCACCTCTGTTTTTGTAACTTTTCCTGTTCGTTTTGGATAAAAACTTATTAAATAGCGGGCGACAGAAAGCATATAGGATTTGAGAACGCAAAACATGACAAGTGCGATCATACTAGCACTGATGCACCGGATTCCATCAAAACTCTGTAGTTAAGCAGGGTAGGGCGATAGTAGTACTAGGATGGGTGACCTCCTGGGAAGTCCTTGTGTTGCACCTCTATTTTTTTAAGTTTTCTAGTCCGTTTTGGATAAAATCTTATTAATTAGCGTGCTACAGAAAGCATACAGGATTTGAGCACGCAAATCAGGACATGTGCGATCATACCAGCACAAATGCACCGGATTCCATCAGAACTTCGTAGTCAAGCGTGGTTGGGCGAGAATAGTACTAGGATGGGTGACCTCCTGGGAAGTCCTCGTATTGCACCTCTCTTTTTGTATGTTTTCCAGTCCGTTTTGGATAAAAATTGATTAATTAGCGCGTTACAAAAGGCATAGAGGTTTCGAGCACGCAAAACATGACATGTGTGATCATTCCAGCACTAATGCATCGGATCCCATCAGAACTCCGCAGTTAAGCATGCTTCGGCGAGAGTAGTACTAGGATGGGTGAACTCCTGGGAAGTCCTTGTGTTGCACCTCTATTTTTGTAAGTTTTCCAGTCCGTTTTGGATAAAAACTAATTAATTAGTGTGCTACATAAAGCATATAGGATTTGAGCACACAAAACATGACAGGTGCGATCATACCAGCACTAATGCACCGGATTCCATCAGAACTCCGTAGTTAAGTGTGGTTGGGCGAGAATAGTACTTGGATGGGTGACCTCCTGGGAAGTCCAAGTGTTTCACCTCTCTTTTTGTATGTTTTCCAGTCCGTTTTGGATAAAAAGTGATTAATTAGCGCGCTACAGTAGGCATAGAGGTTTTGAGCACGCAAAACATGACTTGTGCGATTATACCAGCACTAATGCATCGGATCCCATCAGAACTCCGCAGTTAAGCGTGCTTCGGCGAGAGTAGTACTAGGATTGGTGACCTCCTAGAAAGTCCTCGTGTTGCACCTCTCTTTTTGTAAGTTTTCCAGTCCGTATTGGATAAAAACTGATTAATTAGTGTGCTACAGAAAGCATACAGGATTGGAGCACGCAAAACATGACAGCTTCGATCATACCAGCACTAATACACCGGATCCCATCAAAACTCCGTAGTTAAGCGTGGTAGGGCGGGAGTTGTACTAGGATGGGTGACCTCCTGGGAAGTCCTCGTGTTGCACCTCTCTTTATGTAACTTTTCCAGTCCGTTTTAGATAAAATTTGATTAATTAGCGCGCTACAAAAGGCATAGAGGTTTTGAGCACGCAAAACAAGACATGTGCGATCATACTAGCACTGATGCATCGAATCCCATCAAAACTCCGTAGTTAAGCAGGGTAGGGCGATAGTAGTACTAGGATGGGTGACCTCCTGGGAAGTCCTTGTGTTGCACCTCTATTTTTGTAAGTTTTCCAGTCCGTTTTGGATAAAAACTGATTAAATAGCGGGCTACAGAAAGCATATAGGATTTGAGAACGCAAAACATGACAGGTGCGATCATACTAGCACTGATGCACCGGATTCCATCAAAACTCCATAGTTAAGCAGGGTAGGGCGATAGTAGTACTAGGATGAGTGACCTCCTGGGAAGTCCTTGTGTTGCACCTCTATTTTTTTCAGTTTTCCAGTCCGTTTTGGATAAAAACTTCTTAATTAGCGCGCTACAGAAAGCATACAGGGTTTGAGCACGCAAATCATGACAGGTGCGATCATACCAGCACTAATGCACCGGATTCCATCAGAACTCCGTTGTTATGCGTGGTTGGGCGAGAGTAGCACTAGGATGGGTGACCTCCTGGGAAGTCCTCCTGTTGCACCTCTCTTTTGGTAAGTTTTCCAGTCCGTTTTGGATAAAAAGTGATTAATTAGTGCGCTACAGAAGGCATAGAGGTTTTGAGCACGCAAAACATGACATGTGCGATCATACCAGCACTAATGCATCGGATCCCATCGGAACTCCGCAGTTAAGCGTGCTTCGGCGAGAATAGTACTAGGATTTGTGACCTCCAAGAAAGTCCTCGTGTTGCACCTCTCTTTTTGTAAGTTTTCCAGCCCGGTTTGGATAAAAAGTGATTAATTAGCGCACATCAGAAGGCATAGAGGATTTGAGCACGCAAAACATGACAGGTGTGATCATACCAGCACTAATGCACCGGATGCCATCAGAACTTTGTAGTTAAGTGTGCTTGGGCGAGAGTAGTACTAGGATGGGTGACCTCCTGGGATGTCCCCGTGTTGCACCTCTCTTTTTGTAAGTTTTCCAGTCCGTTTTGGATTAAAAGTGATTAATTAGCGCGCTATACAAAGCATATATGTTTTGAGCACACAAACCATTTTAGGTCCGATCATACCAGCACTAATGCACTCCGCAGTTAACCGTGCTTAGGCAAGAGTAGTACTAGGATGGGTGACCTCCTGGGAAGTCCTCGTGTTGCACCTCTCTTTTTGTAAGTTTTCCAGTCCGTTTGTGATAAAAAGTGATTAATTAGCGCGCTACGGAAGGCATAGAGGTTTTGAGCATGCAAAACATGACATGTGCGATCATACAAGCACTAATGCATCGGATCCCATCAGAACTCCGCAGTTAAGCGTGCTTCGGCGAGAGTAGTACTAGGATTGGTGACCTCCTAGAAAGTCCTTGTGTTGCACCTCTCTTTTTGTAAGTTTTCCAGTCCGTATTGGATAAAAACTGCTTAATTAGTGTGCTACAGAAAGCATACAGGATTTGAGCACGCAAAATGTGACAGGTGCGATCATACCAGCACTAATGCATCGCATCCCATCAGAACTCCGCAGTTAAGCGTGATTCGGGGAGAGTAGTACTAGGATTGGTGACCTCCTAGAAAATCCTCGCGTTGCACCTCTCTTATTTTAAGTTTTCCAGTCCGTATTGGATAAAAACTGATTAATTAGTGTGCTACAGAAAGCATACAGGATATGAGCACACAAAACCTGACAGGTGCGATCATACCAGCACTAATGCACCGGATCCCATCAGAACTCCGAAGTAAAGCGTGCTTGGGCGATAGTAGTACTAGGATGGGTGACCTCCTGGGAAGTCCTCGTGTTGCACCTCTCCTTTTGTAACTTTAGGATTTGAGAACGCAAAACATGCTAGGTGGGATCATACTAGCACTGATGCACCGGATTCCATCAAAACTCCGTAGTTAAGCAGGGTAGGGCGATAGTAGTACTAGGATGGGTGACCTCCTGGGAAGTCCTTGTGTTGCACCTCTATTTTTTTAAGTTTTCCAGTCCGTTTTGGATAAAAACTTATTAATTAGCGCACTACAGAAAGCATACAGGATTTGAGCACACAAATCATACCAGGTGCGATCATACCAGCACTAATGCACCGGATTCCATTAGAACTCCGTAGTTAAGCGTAGTAGGGCGAGAGTAGTACTAGGATGGGTGACCTCCTGGGAAGTCCTCGTGTTGCACCTCCCTTTTTGTAAGTTTTCCAACCCGTTTTGGATAAAAACTGATGAATTAGCGCACTACAGAAGGCATACAGGTTTTGAGCACGCAAAACATGACATGTGCGATCATCCCATCAGAACTCCGCAGTTAAGCGTGATTCGGCGAGAGTAGTACTAGGATTGGTGACCTCCTAGAAAATCCTCGTGTTGCACCTCTCTTTTTGTATGTTTTCCAGTCCGTATTGGATAAAAACTGATTAATTAGTGTGCTACTGAAAACATACAGGATTTGAGCAAAAAAAACGTGATAGGTGCGATCATACCAGCACTAATGCACCGGATCCCATCAAAACTCCGAAGATAAGCGTGCTTGGGCGAGAGTAGTACTAGGATGGGTGACCTCCTGGGAACTCCTCGTGTTGCACCTCTCTTTTTGTAACTTTTCCAGTCCGTTTTGTATAAAAACTGATTAAATAGCGGGCTACAGAAAGCATATAGGATTTGAGAACGCAAAACATGACAAGTGCGATCATACTAGCACCGATGCACCGGATTCCATCAAAACTCCGTAGTTGAGCAGGGTAGGGCGATAGTAGTACTAGGATGGGTGACCTCCTGGGAAGTCCTTGTGTTGCACCTCTATTTTTTTAAGTGTTCCAGTCCGTTTTGGATAAAAACTTATTAATTACCGCGCTACAGAAAGCATACAGCATTTCAGCACGCAAATCATGATAGGTGCGATCATACCAGCACTAGTGCACCGGATACCATCAAACCTCCGTAGTTAAGCGTGGTAGGGCGAGAGTAGTACTAGGATGGGTGACCTCCTGCGAAGTCCTCGTGTTGCACCTCTCTTTTTGTAAGTTTTCCAGCCCGTTTTGGATGAAAAGTGATTAATTAGCACGCTACAGAAGGCATAGAGGTTTTGAGCACGCAAAACATGACATGTGCGATCAACCAGCACTAATGCATCGGCTCCCATCAGAACTCCGCAGTTAAGCGTGATTCGGCGAGAGTAGTACTAGGATTGGTGACCTCCTAGAAAGTCCTCGTGTTGCACGTCTCTTTTTGTAAGTTTTCCAGTCCGTATTGGATAAAAACTGATTAATTAGTGTGCTACAGAAAGCATACAGAATTTGAGCACACAAAACGTGACAGGTGCGATCATACCAGCACACAAGTACCGGATCCCATCAGAACTCCGAAGCTAAGCGTGCTTGGGCGAGAGTAGTACTAGGATGGGTGACCTCCTGGGAAGTCCTTGTGTTGCACCTCTCTTTTTGTAACTTTTCCAGTTCGTTTTGGATAAAAACTGATTAAATAGTGGGCTACAGAAAGCATATAGGATTTGAGAACGCAAAACATGACAGGTGCGATCATACTAGCACTGATGAACCGGATTCCATCAAAACTCCGTAGTTAAGCATGGTAGGGCGATAGTAGTACTAGGATGGGTGACCTCCTGGGAAGTCCTTGCGTTGCACCTCTATTTTTTTAAGTTTTCGAGCCCGTTTTGGATAAAAAGTGATTAATTAGCGCGCTACAGAAGGCATAGAGGTTTTGAGCACGCAAAACATGACAAGTGCGATCATACCAGCACTAATGCATCGGATCCCATCAGAACTCCGTAGTTAAGCGTGCTTCGGCGAGAGTAGTACTAGGATTGGTGACCTCCTAGAAACTCCTCGTGTTGCACCTCTCTTTTTGTAAGTTTTCCAGTCCGTATTGGATTAAAACTAATTAATTAGTGTGCTACAGAAAGCATACAAAATTTGAGCACTCAAAACATGACATGTGCGATCATACTAACACTAATGCACCGGATCCCATCAGAACTCCGTAGTTAAGCGTTGCTGGGCGAGAGTAGTACTCGGATGGGTGACCTCCTGGGAAGTACTCGTGTTGCACCTCTCTTTTTGTAAGTTTTCCAGCCCGGTTTGGATAAAAAGTGATTAATTAGCATAGAGGTTTTGAGCACGCAAAAATTGACATGTGCGATCATACCAGCACTAATGCACTGGATCCCATCATAACTTCGAAGTTAAGCGTGCTTGGGCGAGAGTAGTACTAGGATGGGTGACCTCCTGGGATGCACCTCTCTTTTTGTAAGTTTTCCAGCCCGTTTTGGATAAAAACTGATGAATTAGCGCGCTACAGAAGGCATAGAGGTTTTGAGCACGCAAAACATGACATGTGCGATCATACCAGCACTAATGCATCGGATCCCATCAGAACTTTGCAGTTAAGCGTGCTTCGGCGAGAGTAGTTCTAGGATTGGTGACCTCCTAGAAAGTCCTCGTGTTGCACCTCTCTTTTTGTAAGTTTTCCAGTCCGTATTGGATAAAAACTTATTAATTAGTGTGCTACAGAAACCAAACAGGATTTGAGCACGCAAAACATGACAGGTGCGATCATACCAGCACTAATGCACCGGATCCCATCAGAACTCCGTAGTTAAGCGCTCTTGGGCGAGAGTAGTACTAGGATGGGTGACCTCCTGGGATGTCCTCGTGTTGCACCTCTCTTTTGGTAAGTTTTCCAGTTCGTTTTGGATAAAAAGTGATTAATTAGCGCGCTACAGAAGGCATAGAGATTTTGAGCACGCAAAACATGACTTGTGCGATCATACCAACACTAATGCATCGGATCCTATCAGAACTCCGCAGTTAAGCGTGATTCGGCAAGAGTAGTACTAGGATTGGTGACCACCTAGAAAGTCCTCATGTTGCACCTCTCTTTTTGTAAGGTTGGTGACCTCCTACAAAGTCCTCGTGTTGCACCTCTCTTTTTGTAAGTTTTCCAGTCTGTATTGGATAAAAACTGATTAATTAGTGTGCTACAGAAAGCATACAGGACTTGAGGTCGCAAAATGTGACATGTGCGATCATACCAGCACTAATGCACCGGATCCCATCAGAACTCCGACGTTAAGCGTGCTTGGGCGAGAGTAGTACCATTTTGGATAAAAACTGATTAAATAGCGCGCTACAGAAAGCATATAGGATTTAAGAACGCAAAACATGACAGGTGCGATCATACTAGCACTGATGCACCGGATTCTATCAAAACTTCGTAGTTAAGCAGGGTAGGGCGATAGTAGTACTAGGATGGGTGACCTCCTGGGAAGTCCTTGTGTTGCACCTCTATTTTTTTAAGTTTTCCAGTTCGTTTGGATAAAAACTTATTAATTAGCGTGCTACAGAAAGCATACAGGATTTGAGCACGCAAATCATGACAGGTGCGATCATACCAGCACTAATGCACCGGATTCCATCAGAACTCAGTAGGTAAGCGTGGTTGGGCGAGAGTAGTACTAGGATAGGTGACCTCCTGAGAAGTCCTCGTGTTGCACCTCTCTTTTTGTATGTTTTCCATTCCGTTTTGGATAAAAAGTGATTAATTAGCGCGCTACAGAAGGCATAGAGGTTTTGAGCACGCAAAACATGACATGTGCGATCATACCAGCACTAATGCATCGGATCCCATCAGAACTCCGTAGTTAAGTGTGCTTCGGCCAGAGTAGTACTCGGATGGGTGACCTCCTCGGAAGTCCTTGTGTTGCACATTAGAGGTTTTGAGCACGCAAAACATGACATGTGCGATCATGGACTTCCTAGAAAGTCCTCGTGTTGCACCTCTCTTTTTGTAAGTTTTCTAACCCGGTTTGGATAAAAAGTGATTAATTAGCGCACATCAGAAGGCATAGAGGTTTTGAGCACGCAAAACATGACAGGTGCGATCATACCAGCACTAATGCACCGGATCCCATCAGAACTTCGTAGTTAAGTGTGCTTGGGCGAGAGTAGTACTGCGCGCTATAGAAAGCATATAGGTTTTGAGCATACAAAAAATGACAGGTGCGATCATACCAGCACTAATGCACTCCGCAGTTAAGCGTGCTTGGGCAAGAGTAGTACTAGGATGGGTGACCTCCTGGGAACACCTCGTGTTGCACCTCTCTTTTTGTAACTTTTCCAGTTCGTTTTGGATAAAAACTGATTAAATAACGCGCTATAGAAAGCATATAGGTTATGAGCACGCAAAACATGACAGGTGCGATCGTACCAGCACTATTGCACCGGATCCCATCAATACTCTATAGTTAAGCGTGGTAGGGCGGGAGTAGTACTAGGATGGGTGACCTCCTGGGAAGTCCTCGTGTTACACCTCTCTTTTTGTAAGTTTTTCAGCCCGTCTTGGATAAAAAGTGATTAATTAGCGCGCTACCGAAGGCATAGAGGTTTTGAGCACGCAAAACATGACATGTGCGATCATACCAGCACTAATGCATCGGATCCCATCAGAACTCCGCAGTTAAGCGTGCTTCGGCGAGAGTAGTACTAGGATTGGTGACCTCCTAGAAAGTCCTCGTGTTGCACCTCTCTTTTTGTAAGTTTTCCAGTCCGTATTGGATAAAAACTAATTAATTAGTGTGCTTCAGAAAGCATATAGGATTTGAGCACGCAAAACATGACAGGTGCGATCATACCAGCACTAATGCACCGGATCCCATCAGAACTCCGTAGTTAAGTGTGCTTGGGCGAGAGTAGTACTCGTATGGGTGACTTCCTGGGAAGTCCTCGTGTTGCACCTCTCTTTTTGTATGTTTTCCAGTCCGTTTTGGATAAAAAGTGATTAATTATCTTACTACAGAACGCATAGAGGTTTTGAGCACGCAAAACATGACATGTGCGATCATACCAGCACTAATGCACCGGATCGCATCAGAACTCCGAAGTCAAGCGTGCTTGGGCGAGAGTAGTACTAGGATTTGTGACCTCCTGGGAATTCCTCGTGTTGCACCTCTCTTTTTGTAAGTTCTCCAGCCCGGTTTGGATAAAAAGTGATTAATTAGTGTGCTACAGAAAGCATACAGGATTTGAGCACACAAAAGGTGACAGGTGCGATCATACCCGCACTAATGCACCGGATCCCATAAGAACTCCGAAGTTAAGCGTGCTTGGGCGAGAGTAGTACTAGGATGGATGACCTCCTGGGAAGTCCTCGTGTTGCACCTCTCTTTTTGTAACTTTTCCAGTCCGTTTTGGATAAAAACTGATTAAATAGCGCGCTACAGAAAGCATATAGGATTTGAGAACGCAAAACATGACCGGTGCGATCATACTAGCACTGATGCACCGGATTCCATCAAAACTCCTTAGTTAAGCAGAGTAGGGCGATAATAGTACTAGGATGGGTCACCTCCTGGGAAGTCCTTGTGTTACACCTCTATTTTTTTAAGTTTTCCAGTCCGTTTTGTATAAAACTTATTAATTAGCGTGCTACAGAAAGCATACAGGATTTGAGCATGCAAATCATGACAGGTGTGACCATACCAGCACTAATGCAGTGGATTCAATCAGAACTCCCTAGTTAAGCGTGGTTGGGCGCGAGTAGTACTAGGATGGGTGACCTCCTGGGAAGTCCCTGTGTTGCACCTCTCTTTTTGTATGTTTTCCAGTCCGTTTTGGATAAAAACTTATTAATTAGCGTGCTACAGAAAGCATACAGGATTTGAGCACGCAAATCATGACAGGTGCGATCATACCAGCACTAATGCACCGGATTCCATCAGAACTCCGTAGTTAAGCGTGGTTGGGCGAGAATAGTACTAGGATGGATGACCTCCTGGGAAGTCCTCGTGTTGCACCTCTCTTTTTGTATGTTTTCCAGTCCGTTTTGGATAAAAAGTGATTAATTAGCGCGCTACAGAAGGCATAGAGGTTTTGAGAACGCAAAACATTACATGTGCGATCATACCAGCACTAATGCATCGGATCCCATCAGAACTCCGCAGTTATGCGTGCTTCGGCAAGAGTAGTAATAGGATTGTTGACCTCCTAGAAAGTCCTCGTGTTGCACCTCTCTTTTTGTAAGTTCTCCAGCCCGGTTTGGATAAAAAGTGATTAATTAGTGTGCTACAGAAAGCATACAAGATTTGAGCACACAAAACGTGGCAGGTGCGATCATACCAGCACTAATGCACCGGATCCCATTAGAACTCCGCAGTTATGCGTGCTTCGGCGAGAGTAGTACTAGGATGGGTGATCTCCTGGGAAGTCCTCTTGTTGCACCTCTCTTTTTGTAAGTTTTCTAGTCCGTATTCGATAAAAACTAATTAATTAGTGTGCTACAGAACGCATACAGGATTTGAGCACGCAAAACATGACAGGTGCGATCATACCTGCACTGATGCACCGAATCCCATCAGAACTCCGTAGTTAAGCGTTCTTGGGCGAGAGTAGTACTCGTATGGGTGACCTCCTGGGAAGTCTTCGTATTGCACCTCTCTTTTTGTAAGTTTTCCAGCCCGTTTTGGATAAAAAGAGATTAATAAGCGCGCTACAGAAGGCATAGAGGTTTTGAGCACGCAAAACATGACATGTGCGATCATACCAGCACTAATGCATTGCATCCCATCAGAACTCTGCAGTTAAGCGTGATTCGGCGAGACTAGTACTAGGATTGGTGACCTCCTAGAAAATCCTCATATTGCACCTCTCTTTTTGTAAGTTTTCCGGTCCGTATTGGATAAAAACTGATTAATTAGTGTGCTACAGAAAGCATATAGGATTTGAGCACACAAAACGTGACAGGTGCGATCATACCAGAACTAATGCACTGGATCCCACCAGAACTCCGCAGTTAATCGTGCTTGTGCGAGAGTAGTACTAGGATGGGTGACCTCCTCGGAAGTCCTCGTGTTGCACCTCTTATTTTGTAAGTTTTCCAGTCCGTTTTGGATAAAAACTGATTAAATAGCGCGCTACAGAAAGCATATAGGATTTGAGAACGCAAAACATGACGGGTGCGATCATAGTAGCACTGATGCACCGGATTCCATCAAAACTCCGTAGTTAAGCAGGGTAGGGCGATAGTAGTACTAGGATGGGTGACCTCCTGGGAAGTCCTTGTGTTACACCTCTATTTTTTTAATTTTTCCAGTCCGTTTTGTATAAAAACTAATTAATTAGCGTGCTACAGAGAGCATACAGTATTTGAGCACGCAAATCATGACAGGTGTGATCATACCAGCACTAATGCACCGGATTCCATCAGAACTCCGTAGTTAAGCGTGGTTGGGCGAGAGTAGTACTAGGATGGGTGACCTCCTGGGAAGTCCCCGTGTTGCACCTCTCTTTTTGTATGTTTTCCAGTCCATTTTGGATAAAAACTTATTAATTAGCGTGCTATAGAAAGCATACAGGATTTGAGCACGCAAATCATGACAGGTTCGATCATACCAGCACTAATGCACCGGATTCCATCAGAACTACGTAGTTAAGCGTTGTTGGGCGAGAGTAGTACTAGGATAGGTGACCTCCTGGGAAGTCCTTGTGTTGCACCTCTCTTTTTGTAAGTTTTCCAGTCCGTTTTTGATAAAAAGTGATCAATTAGCGCGCTACAGAAGGCATAGAGGTTATGAGCTCGCAAAACATGACAGGTGCGATCATACTAGTACTAATGCACCGGATCCCATCAGAACTTCGTAGTTAAGCGTGGCTGGGCGAGAGTAGTACTAGGATATGTGACCTCCGAGGAAGTCCTTGTGTTGCACCTCTCTTTTTGTAAGTTTTCCAGTCCGTTTTGCATAAAAACTTATTAATTAGCGCGCTACAGAAAGCATATAGGATTTGAGCATGCAAAATATGACAAGTGCGATCATACCAGCATTAATGCACCGGATCCCACCAGATCTCCGCAGTTAAGCGTTCTTGGGTGATAGTAGTACCAGGATGGGAGACCTCCTGGGAAGTACTTGTGTTGCACCTCTCTTTTTGTATGTTTTGTTGATCGTTTTCGATAAAAACTGATTAATTAGCGCGCTACCGAAAGCATATAGGATTTGAGCACGCAACACATGACAGTTGCGATCATACCAGCACTAATGCAGTGGATCCCATCAGAACTCCGCAGTTAAGCGTGCTTGGGCGAGAGTAGTACTAGGACGGGTGATCTCTTGGGAAGTCCTCGTGTTGCACCTCTCTTTTTGTAAGTTTTCCAGTCCGTTTTTGATAAAAACTGATTAATTAGCGCGCTACAGAAAGCATATAGGATTTGAGCACGCAAAACATGACAGGTGCGATCATACCAGGACTAATGCACTGGATCCCATCAGAACTCCGCAGTTAAGCGTGCTTGGGCGTGAGTAGTACTAGGATGGGTGACCTCCTAGGAAGTCCTCGTGTTGCACCTCTCTTTTTGTAAGTTTTCCAGTCCGTTTTGGATAAAAACTTATTAGTTAGCGCGCTACAGAAAGCATATAGGATTTGAGCACGCATAATATAACAGGTGCGATCCTACTAGCACTAAGGCATCGAATCCCATCATATCTCCATAGTTAAGCGTGCTTCTGCGAGAGCAGTATTAGGATGGGTGACCTCCTGGGAAGTGCTCGTAGAAAAACTAATTAATTTGTGCGCTACAGAAAGCATATAGGATTTTAGCACGCAACAGATGACATGTGCGATCTCTGCAGTTAAGTGTGCTTGGACGACATTGTACTAGGATTGGTGACCACCTTGGAAGTCCTCGTGTTACACGTCCTCCTGGGAAGTCCTCGTGTTGCACCTCTCTTTTTGAATGTTTTCCAGTCCATTGTAGATAAAAACTGATTAATTAGCGTGCTACAGAAAGTATATAGGATTTGAGAACGCAAAACATGACAAGTGCGATCATACCAGCACTAATGCATCGGATCCCATCAGAACTCCGCAGTTAGGCGTGCTTCGGCGAGAGTAGTGGTGACCTCCTGGAAAGTCCTCGTGATGCACCTCTCTTTTTTTAAGTTTTCCAGTCCGTTTTGGATAAAAACTGATTAATTAGCGTGCTACAGAAAGCATACAGGATTTGAGCACGCAAAACATGACGGGTGCAATCATACCAGCACTAATGCACCAAATCCCATCAGTACTCCGTAGTTAAGTGTGCTTGGGCGAGTGTAGTACTAGGATGGGTGACCTCTTGGGAAGTCCTTGTGTTACTCCTCTCTTTTTGAATGTTTTCTTGTCCGTTTTCGATAAAAACTGATTAATTAGCGCGCTACCGAAAGCATATAGGATTTGAGCACGTAACACATGACAGTTGCGATCATAACAGCACTAATGCAGCGGATCCCATCAGAACTCCGTAGTTAAGCGTGCTTGGGCGAGAGATGTACTAGGGTGGGTGATCTCTGGGGAAGTCCTCGTGTTGCACCTCTCTTTTTGTAAGTTTTCTAGTCCGTTTTGGATAAAAACTTATTAATTAGCGCGCTACGGAAAGCATATAGGAATTGAGCACGCAAAACATGACAGGTGTGATCATACCAGCACTAATGCACTTCGCAGTTAAGCGTGCTTGGGCAAGAGTAGTACTAGGATGGGTGACCTCCTGGGAAGTGCTCGTCTTGCACCTCTATTTTTTTAAGTTTTCTAGTCCGTTTTGGATAAAAACTTATGGGTGACCTCATCGGA
This sequence comes from Cyamopsis tetragonoloba, assembly GCA_037177725.1. Taxonomy (NCBI): domain Eukaryota; kingdom Viridiplantae; phylum Streptophyta; class Magnoliopsida; order Fabales; family Fabaceae; genus Cyamopsis; species Cyamopsis tetragonoloba. Next base: position 48,216,181 of record CM074119.1, on the reverse strand, counting down.
AGTCCTCGTGTTGCACCACTCTGTTTGTAAGTTTTCCAGTCCGTTTTGGATAAAAAGTGATTAATTAGGGCGCTACAGAAGGCATAGAGGTTTTGAGCACGTAAAACATGACAGGTGCGATCATACCAGCACTAATGCACCGGATCCCATCAGAACTCCGCAGTTATGTGTTGTTCGGCCAGAGTAGTACTAGGATGGGTGACCTCCTGGAAAGTCCTCGTGTTGCACCTCTCTTTTTGTAAGTTTTCCAGTCCGTTTTGGATAAAAAGTGATTAATTAGCGCGCTACAGAAGGTATATAGGTTTTGAGTACGCAAAACATGACAGGTGCGATCATACCAGCACTAATGCACCGGATCCCATCAGAACTCCGCAGTTAAGCGTTGTTCGGCGAGAGTTGTACTAGGATGGGTGTCCTCCTGGAAAGTCCTCGTGTTGCACCTCTCTTTTTGTAAGTTTTCTAGTCCGTTTTCGATAAAAACTTGTTAATAAGCGCGCTAAAGAAAGCATAATGGATTTGAGCACGCAAAACATGACAGGTGCGATCATACCAGAAATAATGCACCGGATCCCATCAAAACTCCGCAGTTAAGCGTTGTTCGGCGAGAGTTGTACTAGGATGGGTGTCCTCCTGGAAAGTCCTCGTGTTGCACCTCTCTTTTTGTAAGTTTTCTAGTCCGTTTTCGATAAAAACTTGTTAATAAGCGCGCTAAAGAAAGCATAATGGATTTGAGCACGCAAAACATGACAGGTGCGATCATACCAGAACTAATGCACCGGATCCCATCAGAACTCCGCATTTAAGCGTTGTTCGGCGAGAGTTGTACTAGGATGGGTGACCTCCTGGAAAGTCCTCGGGTTGCACCTCTCTTTTTGTAAGTTTTCCAGTCCGTTTTTGATATAAACTTATTAATTAGCGCGCTACAGAAAGCATACAGGATTTGAGCACTCAAAACATGACAGGTGCGATCATACTAGCAATAATGCACCGGATCCCATCTGAACTCCGTAGTTAAGCGTGGCTGGTCGAGAGTAGTACTCGGATGGGTGACCTCCTGGGAAGTACTCGTGTTGCACCTCTCTTTTTGTAACTATTCCACTCCGTTTTGGATAAAAAGTGATTAATTAGCGCGCTACAGAAGGCATAGAGGTTTTGAGCACGCAAAACATGACAAGTGCGATCATACCAACACTAATGCACCAGATCACATCAGAACTCCGTAGTTAAGCGTTGTTCGGCGAGCGAATGGGTGACCTCCTGCAAAGTCCTCGTGTTTCACCTCTCTTTTTGTAAGTTTTCCAGTCCGTTTTGGATAAAAAGTGATTAATAAGTGCGCTAAAGAAAGCATAATGGATTTGAGCACGCAAAACATGACAGGTGCGATCATAACAGCACTAATGCCCCGGATCTCATCAGAACTCCGCAGTTAAGCGTGCTTAGGTGAGAGTAGTACTAGGATGGGTGACCTCCTGCGAAGTCCTCGTGTTGCTCCTCTCTTTTTGTAGGTTTTCAAGTCCGTTTTGGATAAAAACTTATTAATTAGCGCGCTACAGAAAGCATATAGGATTTGAGCACTCAAAACATGACAGGTGCGATCATACTAGCACTGATGCACCGGATCCCATCTGAACTCCGTAGTTAAGCGTGGCAAGTCGAGAGTAGTACTCGGATGGGTGACCTCCTGGGAAGTACTCGTGTTGCACCTCTCTTTTTGTAAGTATTCCACTCCGTTTTGGATAAAAAGTGATTAATTAGCGCGCTACAGAAGGCATAGAGGTTTTGAGCACGCAAAACATGACATGTGCGATCATACCAGCACTAATGCATCGGATCCCATCAGAACTCCGCAGTTAAGCGTGCTTCGGCGAGAGTAGTACTAGGATTGGTGACCTCCTAGAAAGTCCTCGTGTTGCACCTCTCTTTTTGTAAGTTTTCCAGCCCGGTTTGGATCAAAAGTGATTAATTAGCGCACATCAGAATGGATAGAGGATTTGAGCACGCAAAACATGACAGGTGCGATCATACCAGCACTAATGCACCGGATGCCATCAGAACATTGTAGTTAAGTGTGCTTGGGCGAGAGTAGTACTAGGATGGGTGACCCCCTGGGAGGTCCTCGTGTTGCACCTCTCTTTTTGTAAGTTTTCCATTCCGTTTTGGATTAAAAGTGATTAATTAGCGCGCTATAGAAAGCATATAGGTTTTGCGCACGCAAAACATGACAGGTGCGATCATACCAGCACTAATGAACTCCGCAGTTAAGCGTGCTTGGGCAAGAGTAGTACTAGGATGGGTGACCTCCTGGGAAGTCCTCGTGTTGCACCTCTCTTTTTGTAAGTTTTCCAGTCCGTTTTGGATATAAAGTGATTAATTAGCGCGCTACAAAAGGCATAGAGGTTTTGAGCACGCAAAACATGACATCGGATCCCATCAGAACTCTGCAGTTAAGCGTGCTTCCGCGAGAGTAGAACTAGGATTGGTGACCTCCTGGGATGTCCTCGTGTTACACCTCTCTTTTTGTAAGTTTTCCAGTCCGTTTTGTATAAAAAGTGATTAATTAGCGCGCTACAGAAGGCATTGAGATTTTGAGCACATACCAGCACTAATGCATCGGATCCCATCAGAACTCCGCAGTTAAGCGTGCTTCGGCGAGGGTAGTACTAGGATTGGTGATCTGCTAGAAAGTCCTCGTGTTGCACCTCTCTTTTTGTAAGTTTTCCAATCTGTATTGGATAAAAACTAATTAATTAGTGTGCTACAGAAAGCATACCGGATTTGTGCACGCAAAACATGACAGGTGCGATCATACCCGCACTAATGCACCAGATCCCATCATAACTCCCTAGTTAAGCGTGCTTGGGCCAGAGTAGTATTTGGATGGGTGACCTCCTAGGAAGTCGTCGTGTTGCACCTCTCTTTTTGTATGTTTTCCAGCCCGGTTTGTATAAAAAGTGATTAATTAGCGCACATTAGAAGGCATAGAGGTTTTGAGCACACAAAATATGTCAGGTGCGATCATACCAGCACTAATGCATCGGATCCTATCAGAACTTCGTAGTTAATCGTGCCTGGGCGAGAGTAGTACTAGGATGGGTGACCTCCTGGGAAGTCGTTGTGTTGCACCTCTCTTTTAGTAAGTTTTCCAGTCCGTTTTCGATTAAAAGTGATTAATTAGCGCGCTGTAGAAAGCATATAGGTTTTGAGCACGCAAAACATGACAGGTGCGATCATACCAGCTCTAATGCACTCCGCAGTTAAGCGTGCTTGGGCATGAGTAGTACTAGGATGGGTGACCTCCTGGGAACTCCTTGTGTTGCACCTCTCTTTTTGTAACTTTTCCAGTTTGTGTTGGATAAAAACTGATTAAATAGCGCGATACAGAAAACATATAGGACTAATGCACCAGATCCTATCAAAACTCCGTAGTTAAGTGTGGTAGGGCGAGAGTAGTGCTAGGATGGGTGTGTTGTACCTCTCTTTTTATAAGGTTGGTGACCTCCTAGAAAGTCCTCGTGTTGCACCTCCCTTTTTGTATGTTTTCCAGTCCGTTTTGGATAAAAACTTATTAAATAGCGCGCTACAGAAAGTATATAGGATTTGAGAACGCAAACCATGACAGGTGCGATCATACTAGCACTGATGCACCGGATTCCATCAAAACACCGTAGTTAAGCAGGGTAGGGCGATAGTAGTACTAGGATGGGTGACCTCCTGGGAAGTCCTTGTGTTGCACCTCTATTTTTTTAAGTTTTCGAGTCCGTTTTGGATAAAAACTTATTAATTAGCGCGCTACAGAAAGCATACAGGATTTGAGCACGCAAATCATAACAGGTGCGATCATACCAGCACAAATGCACCTGATTCCATCAGAACTCCGTAGTTAAGCGTGGTTGGGCGAGAGTAGTACTAGGATGGGTGACCTCCTGTTAAGTCCTCGTGTTGCACCTCTCTTTTTGTAAGTTTTCCAGTCCGTATTGGATAAAAACTGATTAATTAGTGTGCTACAGAAAGCATACAGGATTTGAGCACGCAAAACATGACAGGTGCGATCATACCAGCACTAATGCACCGGATCCCATCAGAACTCCGAAGTCAAGCGTGCTTGGGCGAGAGTAGTACTAGGATGGGTGACCTCTTGGGAATTCCTCGTGTTGCACCTCTCTTTTTGAAACTTTTCCAGTCCGTTTTGGATAAAAACTGATTAAATAGCGCGCTACAGAAAGCATATAGGATTTGAGAACGCAAAACACGACAGGTGTGATCATACCAGCACTAATGCACCGGATCCCATCAGAACTCCGAAGTTAAGCGTGCTTGGGCGAGAGTAGTACTCGTATGGGTGACTTCCTGGGAAGTCCTTGTGTTGCACCTCTCTTTTTGTAAGTTTTCCAGTCCGTTTTGGATAAAAACTGATTAAATAGCGCGCTGCAGAAAGCATATAGGATTTGAGAACGCAAAACATGACAGGTGCGATCATACTAGCACTGATGCACCGGATTCCATCAAAACTCCGTAGTTAAGCAGGGTAGGGCGATAGTAGTACTAGGATGGGTGACCTCCTGGGAAGTCCTTGTGTTGCACCTCTATTTTTTTAAGTTTTCCAGTCCGTTTTGGATAAAAACTTATTAATTAGCGCGCTACAGAAAGCATACAGGATTTGAGCACGCAAATCATAACAGGTGCGATCATACCAGCACTAATGCACCTGATTCCATCAGAACTCCGTAGTTAAGCGTGGTTGGGCGAGAGTAGTACTAGGATGGGTGACCTCCTGTGAAGTCCTCGTGTTGCACCTCTCTTTTTGTAAGGTTTCCAGTCCGTATTGGATAAAAACTGATTAATTAGTGTGCTACATAAAGCATACAGGATTTGAGCACGCAAAACATGACAGGTGCGATCATACCAGCACTAATGCACCGGATCCCATCAGAACTCCGAAGTCAAGCGTGCTTGGGCGAGAGTAGTACTAGGATGGGTGACCTCCTGGGAATTCCTTGTGTTGCACCTCTCTTTTTGAAACTTTTCCAGTCCGTTTTGGATAAAAACTGATTAAATAGCGCGCTACAGAAAGCATATAGGATTTGAGAACGCAAAACACCACAGGTGCGATCATACCAGCACTAATGCACCGGATCCCATCAAAACTCCGTAGTTAAGCAGGGTAGGGCGATAGTAGTACTAGGATGGGTAACCTCCTGGGTAGTCCTTGTGTTGCACCTCTATTTTTTTAAGTTTTCCAGTCCGTTTTGGATAAAAACTTATTAATTAGCGCGCTACAGAAAGCATACAGGATTTGAGCACGCAAATCATGACAGGTGTGATCATACCAGCACTAATGCACCGGATTTCATCAGAACTCCATAGTTAAGAGTGGTTGGGCGAGAGTAGTACTAGGATGGGTGACGTGCTGGGATATCCCCGTGTTGCACCTCTCTTTTTGTATGTTTTCCAGTCCGTTTTGGATAAAAACTTATTAATTAGCGTGCTACAGAAAGCATACAGGATTTGAGCACGCAAATCATGACAGGTGCGATCATACCAGCACTAATGCACCGGATTCCATCAGAACTTCGTAGTTAAGCGTGCTTGGGCGAGAATAGTACTAGGATGGGTGACCTCTTGGGAAGTCGTCGTGTTGCACCTCTCTTTTTGTATGTTTTCCAGTCCGTTTTGGATAAAAAGTGATTAATTAGCGCGCTACAGAAGGCATAATCAGAACTCCGCAGTTAAGGGTGCTTCGGCGAGAGTAGTACTAGGATTGGTGACCTCCTAGAAAGTCCTGGTGTTGCACCTCTCTTTTTGTAAGTTTTCCAGTCCGTATTGGATAAAAACTGATTAATTAGTATGCTAGAGAAAGCATGCAGGATTTCAGCACACAAAACATGACAGGTGCGATCATACCAGCACTAATGCACCGGATCCCAACAGAACTCCGTAGTTAAGCGCGGTTGGGCGAGAGTAGAACTAGGATGGGTGACCTCCTGGGAAATCCTCGTGTTGCACCTCTCTTTTTGTAAGTTTTCCAGTCCGTATTGGATAAAAACTGATTAATTAGTGTGCTACAGAAAGCATACAGGATTTGAGAACGCAAAACATGACAGGTACGATCATACCAGTACCAATGCAACGGATCCTATCAGAACTCCGCAGGTAAGCATGCTTGGGCAAGAATAGTACTAGGATGGGTGACCTCTTGGGAAGAACTCGTGTTGCACCTCTCTTTTTGTATGTTTTCCAGTCCGTTTTGGATAAAAAGTGATTAATTAGCGCGCTACAGAAGGCATAATCAGAAGTCCGCAGTTAAGGGTGTTTCGGCGAGAGTAGTACTAGGATTGGTGACCTCCTAGAAAGTCCTCGTGTTGCACCTCTCTTTTTGTAAGTTATCCAGCCCGGATTGGATAAAAAGTGATTAATTAGCGCACATCAGAAGGCATAGAGGATTTGAGCACGCAAAACTTGACAGGTGTGATCATACCAGCACTAATGCACCGGATGGCATCAGAACTTTGTAGTTAAGTGTGCTTGGGCGAGAGTAGTACTAGGATGGGTCACCTCCTGGGAAGTCCTCGTGTTGCACCTCTCTTTTTGTAAGTTTTCCAGCCCGTTTTGGATTAAAAGTGATTAATTAGTGTGCTACAAAAAGCATACAGGATTTGAGCACGCAAAATGTTACAGGTGCGATCATACCAGCACTAATGCAACGGATCCCATCAGAACTCCGAAGTTAAGCGTGCTTGGGTGAGATTAGTACTAGCATGGGTGACCTCCTGGGAAGTCCTCGTGTTGCACTTCTGTTTTTGTAACTTTTGGAGTTCGTGTTGGATTAAAACTGATTAAATAGCGCGCTATAGAAAGCATATAGGATTTGAGAATGCAAAACATGACAGGTGTGATCATACCAGGACTAATGCATCGGATCCCATCAAAACTCAGAAGTTAAGCGTGGTAGGGCGAGAGTAGTACCAGGATGGGTGACCTCCCGGGAAGTCCTCCTGTTGCACCTCTCTTTTTGTAAGTTTTCCAGCCCATTTTGGATAAAAAGTGATTAATTAGCGCGCTACAGAAGGCATATAGGTTTTGAGCACGCAAGACATGACAGGTGTGATCATACTAGCACTAATGCACCAGATCCCATCAGAACTCCGCAGTTAAGCGTTGTTCGGCGAGAGTAGTACTAGGATGGGTGACCTCCTGGAAAGTCCTCGTGTTGCACAACTCTTTATGCACGTTTTCCAGTCCGTTTTGGATAAAAACTTATTAATTAGCACGCTAAAGAAATCATAATGGATTTGAGCACGCAAAACATGACAGGTGCGATCAAACCAGCACTAATGCACCGGATCCCATCAGAAATCCGCAGTCAAGCGTGCTTGGGCGGGAGTAGTACTACGATGGGTGACCTCTGGGAAGACCTCGTGTTGCACCTCTCTTTTTATAAGTTTTCCAGTCCGTTTTGGATAAAAACTTATTAATTAGCGCGCTACAGAAAGCATAACGCTTGGACGAGAGTAGTACTAGGTTGAGTGACCTCCTGGGAAGTCCTCGTGTTGAACCTCTCTTTTTGTAAGTTTTCCAGTCCGTTTTGGATAAAAAGTGATTAATTAGCGCGCTATAGAAAGAATATAGGTTTTGAGCACGCAAAACATGACAGATGGATCATACCAGCACTAACGCACCGGATCCCATCAGAACTCCGCAGTTAAGCGTGCTTGGGCTAGAGTAGTACTAGGATGGGTAACCTCCTGAGAAGTTCTCGTGTGCACTAATGCATTGGATTCCATCAGAACTTCGCAGTTAAGCGTGCTTCGGCGAGAGTAGTACTAGGATTGGTGACGTCCAGGAAAGTCCTCGTGTTGCACCTCTCTTTTTGTAAGTTTTCCAGTCGGTTTTGGATAAAAACTTATTAATTAGCGTGCTACAAAAAGCATACAGGATTTGAGCACGCAAAACATGACAGGTGCGATCTTGCCAACACAAATGCACCGGATCCCATCAGAACTCCGTATTTAAGCGTGCTTGGGCGAGACTAGTACTAGGATGGGTGACCTCCTGGGAAGTCCTCGTGATGCACCTCTCTTTTTGTAATTTTTCCAGTCCGTTTTGGATAAAAACTTATTAATTAGCACGCTAAAGAGAGCATACAGGATTTGTGCACGCAATACATGACGGGTGCGATCATACCAGCACTAATGCACTGGATTCCATCAGAACTCCACAGTTAAGCGTTGTTCGGCGAGAGTAGTACTAGGATGGGTGACCTCCTGGGAAGTCCTCGTGTTACACCTCTCATTTTGTAAGTTTTCCAGACCGTTTTGGATGAAAAGTGATTAATTAGCGCGCTACAGAAGGCATATAGGTTTTGAGCACGCAAAACATGACAGGTGCGATCATACAAGCACTAATGCACCGGATCCCATCAAAACTCCGCAGTTAAGCAATCTTGGGCGAGAGTAGTACTAGGATGGGTGACCTCCTGGGAAGTCCTCGTGTTGCACCTCTCTTTTTGTAAGTTTTCCAGTCCGTTTTGGATAAAAAGTGATTAATCAGCGCGCTACAGAAGGCATAGAGGTTTTAAGCACTTAAAACATGACATGTGCGATCATACCCGCACTAATGCATCTGATCTCATCAGAACTCCGCAGTTAAGCGTGCTTCTGCGAAAGTAGTACTAGGATGGGTGACCTCTTGGGAAGTCCTCGTGTTACGTCTCTCTTTTTGTAAGTTTTCCAATCCGTTTTGGATAAAAAGTGATTAATTAGCGCGCTACAGAAGGCATATCGAATTTGAGCACGCAAAACATGACAGGTACGATCATACCAGCACTAATGCACCGGATCCCATCAGAACTCCGCAGTTAAGCGTTGTTCGGCGAGAGTAGTACTAGGATGGGTGACTTCCGGGAAAGTGCTCGTGTTGCACCCCTCTTTTTGTAAGTTTTCCAGTCCGTTTTGGATAAAAACTTATTAATGAGCACGCTAAAGAAATCATAATGGATTTGAGCACGCAAAACATGACAGGTGCGATCATACCAGCACTAATGCATCGGATCCCATCAGAACTCCGCAGTTAAGCGTGCTTCGGCGAAAGTAGTACTAGGATGGGTGACCTCCAGGATTTGTGCACGCAATACATGACAGGTGCGATCATACGAGCACTAATGCACCGGATCGCAACTCCGTAGTTAAGCGTGCTTGGGCGAGAGTAGTACTTGGATGGGTGACCTCTGGGAAGTCCTCGTGTTGCACCTCTCTTTTTGTAAGTTTTCCAGTCCGTTTTGGATAAAAACTTATTAATTAGCACGCTAAAGAGAGCATACATGATTTGTGCACGCAATACATGATGGGTGCGATCATACCAGCACTATAGCACCGGATTCCATCAGAACTCCGCAGTTAAGTATTCTTAGGTGAGAGTAGTACTAGGATGGGTGACCTCCTGGGAACTCCTCGTGTTGCACCTCTCTTTTTGTAAGTTTTCCAGTCCGTTTTGGATAAATAGTGATTAATTAACACGCAATAGAAAGCATATAGGTTTTGAGCACACAAAACATGACAGGTGCGATCATACCAGCACTAATGCACTCCGTAGTTAAGTGTGCTTGGGCAAGAGTAGTACTAGGATGGGTGACCTCTTAGGAAGTCCTCGTGTTGCACGTCTCTTTTTGTAAGTTTTCCTGTCCGTTTTGGATAAAAAGTGATTAATTAGCGCGCTACAGAAGGCATATAGGTTTTGAGCACGCAAAACATGACAGGTGCGATCATACCAGCACTTATGCACCGGATCCCATCAGAATTTCGTAGTTAAGCGTGCATGGGCGAGAGTAGTACTAGGATGGGTGACCTCCTAGAAAGTCTTCGTGTTGCACCTCTGTTGTTGCGATCATACTGTCACTAAAGCACCGGATTCCATCAGAACTCCGCAGTTAAGCATTCTTAGGCGAGAGTAGTACTAGGATGGGTGACCTCCTGGGAAGTCCTCGTGTTGCACCTCTCTTTTTGTAAGTTTTCATGTCCGTTTTGGATAAAAAGTGATTAATCAGCGCTACAGAAAGCATATAGGTTTTGAGCACGCAAAACATAACAGGTGTGATCATACCAGCACTAATGCACTCCGCATTTAACCGTGCTTGGGCAAGAGTAGTACTCGGATGGGTGACCTCCTGGGAACTCCTCATGTTGCACCTCTCTTTTTGTAACTTTTCCAGTCCGTTTTGGATAAAAACTGATTAAATAGCTCGCTACAGAAAGCATTTAGCATTTGAGTACGCAAAACATGAAAGGTGAGATCATACGAGAACTAATGAACCGAGTCCCATCAAAACTCCGTAGTTAAGCGTGGTAGGGCGAGAGTAGTACTAGGATGGGTGACCTCTTGGGAAGTCCTCGTGTTGCACCTCTCTTTTTGTAAGTTTTCCAGTCCGTTTTGGATAAAAAGTGATTAATCAGCGCGCTACAGAAGGCATAGAGGTTTTAAGCACGCAAAACATGACATGTGCGATCATACCCGCACTAATGCATCAGATCTCATCAGAACTCCGCAGTTAAGCGTGCTTCTGCGAGAGTAGTACTAGGATTGGTGACCTCCTATAAAGTCCTCGTGTTGCACCTCTCTTTTTTTAAGTTTTCCAGTCCGTATTGGATAAAAACTGATTAATTAGTGTGCTACAGAAAGCATACAGGATTTGAGCACGCAAAACATGACAGGTGCGATCATACCAGCACTAATGCACCGGATCCCATCAGAACTCTGCAGTCAAGCGTGCTTCGGCGAGAGTAGTACTAGGATGGGTGACCTCCTGGGAAGTCCTCGTGTTGCACCTCTCTTTTTGTAAGTTTTCCTGTCCTTTTTGGATAACAAGTGATTAATTAGCGCGCTACAGAAGGCATATAGGTTTTGAGCACGCAAAACATGACAGGTGCGATCATACCAGCACTAATGCACCGGATCCCATCAGAACTTCGTAGTTAAGCGTGCTTGTCGAGAGTAGTACTAGGATGGGTGACCTCCTAGGAAGTCTTCGTGTTGCACCTCTGTTGTTGCGATCATACCGTCACTAAAGCACCGGATTCCTTCAGAACTCCGCAGTTAAGCATTCTTAGGCGAGAGTAGTACTAGGATGGGTGACCTCCTGGGAAGTCCTCGTGTTGCACCTCTCTTTTTGTAAGTTTTCCATTCCGTTTTGGATAAATAGTGATTAATTAACGCGCTACAGAAAGCATATAGGTTTTGAGCACGCAAAACATGACAGGTGTGATCATACCAGCACTAATGCACTCCGTAGTTAACCGTGCTTAGGCAAGAGTAGTACTAGGATGGGTGACCTCCTGGGAACTCCTCATGTTGCACCTGTCTTTTTGTAACTTTTCCAGTCCGTTTTGGATAAAAACTGATTAAATAGCTCGCTACAGAAAGCATTTAGGATTTGAGCACGCAAAATATGAAAGGTGAGATCATACCAACACTAATGAACCGGATCCCATCAAAACTCCGTAGTTAAGTGTGGTAGGGCGAATGTAGTACTAGGATGGGTGACCTCTTGGGAAGTCCTCGTGTTGCACCTCTCTTTTTGTAAGTTTTCCAGTCCGTTTTGGATAAAAACTTATTAATTAGCGCGCTAAAGAAAGCATAATGGATTTGAGCACGCAAAACATGACAGGTGCGATCATACCCGCACTAATGCACCGGATCCCATCAGAACTTCGCAGTCAAGCGTGCTTGGGCGAGAGTAGTACTAGGATGGGTGACCTCCTGGGAAGTCCTCGTGTTGCACCTCTCTTTTTGTAAGTTTTCCAGTCCGTATTGGATAAAAACTGATTAATTAGTGTGCTATAGAAAGCATACAGGATTTGAGCACTCAAAACGTGATAGGTGCGATCATACCAGCACTAATGCACCAGATTCCATCAGAACTCCGAAGCTAAGCGTGCTAGGGCCAGATTAGTACTAGGATGGGTGACCACCTGGGAAGTCCTCGTGTTGCACCTCTCTTTTTGTAAGTTTTCCAGTCCGTATTGGATAAAAACTGATTAATTAGTGTGCTATAGAAAGCATACAGGATTTGAGCACTCAAAACGTGATAAGTGCGATCATACCAGCACTAATGCACCAGATTCCATCAGAACTCCGAAGCTAAGCGTGCTAGGGCCAGATTAGTACTGGATGGGTGACCACCTGGGAAGTCCTCGTGTTGCACCTCTCTTTTTGTAACTTTTCCAGTCCGTTTTGGATAAAAACTGATTAATTAGCGCGCTACAGAAAGCATACAGGATTTGAGCACGCAAATCATGACAGGTGCGATCATACTAGCACTAATGCCCCGGATTCTATTAGAACTCCGTTGTTAAGCGTGGTTGGGCAGAGAGTAGTACTAGGATGGGTGACCTCCTGGGAAGTCCTCGTGTTGCAGCTCTCTTTTTGTAAGTTTTCCAGCCCGTTTTGGATAAAAAGTGATTAATTAGCCCGCTACAGAAGGCATAGAGGTTTTGAGCACGCAAAACATGACATGTGCGATCATACCAGCACTAATGCATCGGATCCCATCAGAACTCCGCAGTTAAGCGTGCTTCGGCGAGAGTAGTACTATGATTGGTGACCTCCTCGAAAGTCCTCGTGTTGCACCTCTCTTTTTGTAAGTTTTCCATTCCGTATTGGATAAAAACTGATTAATTAGTGTGCTACAGAAAGCATACAGGATTTGAGCATGCAAAACGTGATAGGTGCGATCATACTAGCACTAATGTACCAGTTTCCATCAGAACTCCGAAGCTAAGCGTGCTTGGGCCAGAGTAGTACTAGGATGGGTGACCTCCTGGGAAGTCCTCGTGTTGCACCTCTCTTTTTGTAACTTTTCTAGTCCGTTTTGGATAAAAACTGATTAATTAGCGCGCTACAGAAAGCATACAGGATTTGAGCACGCAAATCATGACAGGTGCGATCATACCAGCACTAATGCACTGGATTCCATTAGAACTCCGTAGTTAAGGATGGTTAGGCGAATGTAGTACTAGGATGGGTGACCTCCTGGGAAGTCCTCGTGTTGCACCTCTCATTTTGTAAGTTTTCCAGTCCGATTTGGAGAAAAAGTGATTAATTAGCGCGCTACAAAAGGAATAGAGGTTTTGAGCACCCAAAACATGACATGTGCGATCATACCAGCACTAATGCATCGGATCCCATCAGAACTCCGAACGTGACAGTTGCGATCATACCAGCACTAATGCACCGGATCCCATCAGAACTCCGAAGTTAAGCGTGCTTCGGCGAGAGTAGTACTAGGATGGGTGACCTCCTGGGAAGTCCTCGTGTTGCACCTCTCTTTTTGTAACTTTTCCAGTCCGTTTTGGATCAAAACTGATTAAATAGCGCCCTACAAAAAGCATAAAGGATTTGAGAACGCAAAAAATGACAAGTGCGATCATACTAGCACTGATGCACCGGATTCCATGAAAACTCCGTAGTTAAGCAGGGTAGGGCGATAGTAGTACTAGGATGGGTGACCTCCTGGGAAGTCCTTGCGTTGCACCTCTATTTTTTTCAGTTTTCCAGTCCGTTTTGGATAAAAACTTCTTAATTAGCGCGCTACAGAAAGCATACAGGGTTTGAGCACGCAAATCATGACAGGTGCGATCATACCAGCACTAATGCACCGGATTCCATTAGAACTCCGTAGTTAAGCGTGGTTGGGCGAGAGTAGTACTAGGATGGGCGACCTCCTGGGAAGTCCTCGTGTTGCACCTCTCATTTTGTAAGTTTTCCAGTCCGTTTTGGATAAAAAGTGATTAATTAGCGCGCTACACAAGGCATAGAGGTTTTGAGCACGCAAAACATGACATGTGCGATCATACCAGCACTAATGCATCGGATCCCATCAGAACTCCGCAGTTAAGCGTGCTTCGGCGAGAGTAGTACTAGGATGGGTGACCTCCTGGGATGTCCCCTTGTTGCACCTCCCTTTTTGTATGTTTTCCAGTCCGTTTTGGATAAAAACTTATTAATTAGCGTGCTACAGAAAGCATACAGGATTTGAGCACGCAAATCATGACAGGTGCGATCATACCAGCACTAACGCACCGGATTCCATCAGAACTCCGCAGTTAAGCGTGCTTCGGCGAGAGTAATACTATGATTTGTGACCTCCAAGAAAGTCCTCGTGTTGCACCTCTGTTTTTGTAAGTTTTCCAGCCCGTTTTGGATAAAAACTGATGAATTAGCGCACTACAGAAGGCATACAGGTTTTGAGCACGCAAAACATGACATGTGCGATCATACCAGCACTAATGCATCGCATCCCATCAGCACTCCGCAGTTAAGCGTGATTCGGCGAGAGTAGTACTAGGATATGTGACCTCCTAGAAAATCCTCGTGTTGCACCTCTCTTTTTGTATGTTTTCCAGTCCGTATTGGATAAAAACTGATTAATTAGTGTGCTACTGAAAACATACAGGATTTGAGCAAACAAAATGTGATAGGTGCGATCATACCAGCACTAATGACCGGATCCCATCAAAACTCCGAAGATAAGCGTGCTTGGGCGAGAGTAGTACTAGGATGGGTGACCTCCTGGGAACTCCTCGTGTTGCACCTCTCTTTTTGTAACTTTTCCAGTCCGTTTTGGATAAAAACTGATTAAATAGCGCGCTACAGAAAGCATATAGGATTTGAGAACGCAAAACATGACAGGTGCGATCAGACTAGCATTGATGCACCGGATTCCATCAAAACTCCGTAGTTAAGCAGGGTAGGGCGATAGTAGTACTAGGATGGGTGACCTCCTGGGAAGTCCTTATGTTGCACCTCTATTTTTTTAAGTTTTCCAGTCCGTTTTGGATAAAAACTTATTAATTACCGCGCTACAGAAAGCATACAGGATTTCAGCACGCAAATCATGACAGGTGCGATCATACCAGCACTAGTGCACCGGATACCATCAAACCTCGGTAGTTAAGCGTGGTAGGGCGAGAGTAGTACCAGGATGGGTGACCTCCTGCGAAGTCCTCGTGTTGCACCTCTCTTTTTGTAAGTTTTCCAGCCCGTTTTGGATGAAAAGTGATTAATTAGCACGGTACAGAAGGCATAGAGGTTTTGAGCACGCAAAACATGACATGTGCGATCATCCAGCACTAATGCATCGGCTCCCATCAGAACTCCGCAGTTAAGCGTGATTCGGCGACAGTAGTACTAGGATTGGTGACCTCCTAGAAAGTCCTCGTGTTGCACCTCTCTTTTTGTAAGTTTTCCAGTCCGTATTGGATAAAAACTGATTAATTAGTGTGCTACAGAAAGCATACAGAATTTGAGCACACAAAACGTGACAGGTGCGATCATACCAGCACTAATGTACCGGATCCCATCAGAACTCCGAAGCTAAGCGTGCTTGGGCGAGAGTAGTACTAGGATGGGTGACCTCCTGGGAAGTCCTTGTGTTGCACCTCTCTTTTTGTAACTTTTCCAGTTCGTTTTCGATAAAAACTGATTAAATAGCGGGCTACAGAAAGCATATAGGATTTGAGAACGCAAAACATGACAAGTGCGATCATACTAGCACTGATGAACCGGATTCCATCAAAACTCCGTAGTTAAGCATGGTAGGGCGATAGTAGTACTAGGATGGGTGACCTCCTGGGAAGTCCTTGCGTTGCACCTCTATTTTTTTAAGTTTTTCAGTCCGTTTTGGATAAAAAGTGATTAATTAGCGCGCTATAGAAAGCATATAGGTTTTGCGCACGCAAAACATGACAGGTGCGATCATACCAGCACTAATGAACTCCGCAGTTAAGCGTGCTTAGGCAAGAGTAGTACTAGGATCAGGAGGGTGACCTCCTGGGAAGTCCTCGTGTTGCACCTCTCTTTTTGTAAGTTTTCCAGTCCGTTTTGGATAAAAAGTGATTAATTAGCGCGCTACAGAAGGCTTAGAGGTTTTGAGCACGCAAAACATGACATGTGCGATCATACCAGCACTAATGCATCAGATCCCATCAGAACTCTGCAGTTAAGCGTGCTTCGGCGAGAGTAGAACTAGGATTGGTGACCTCCTAGAAAGTCCTCGTGTTGCACCTCTCTTTTTGTAAGTTTTCCAGTCCGTATTGGATAAAAACTGATTAATTAGTGTGCTACAGAAAGCATACAAGATTTGAGCACGCAAAACGTGACAGGTGCGATCATACCAGCACTAATGCACCGGATACCATCAGAACTCCGATGTTAAGCGTGCTTCGGCGAGAGTAGTACTAGGATAGGTGACCTCCTGGGAAGTCCTCGTGTTACACCTTTCTTTTTGTAACTTTTCCAGTCCGTTTTGGATAAAAACTGATTAAATAGCGCGCTACAGAAAGCATATAAGAATTGAGAACGCAAAACATGACAGGTGCGATCATACTATCACTGATGCACTGGATTCCATCAAAACTCCGAAGTTAATTGTGCTTGGGCAAGAGTAGTACTAGGATGGGTGACCTCCTGGGAACTCCTCGTGTTGGACCTCTCTTTTTGTAACTTTTCCAGTTTGTTTTGGATAAAAACTGATTAAATAGCGCGCTACAGAAAGCATATAGGATTTGAGCACGTAAAACATGACAGGTGCGATCATACCAGCACTAATGCACCGGATCCCATCAAAACTCCGTAGATTATCGTGGTAGGGCGAGAGTAGTACTAGGAAGGGTGACCTCCTGGGAAGTCCTCGTGTTGCACCTCTCTTTTTGTAAGTTTTCCATCCCGTTTTGGATAAATAGTGATTAATTAGCGCGCTACAGAAGGCATAGAGGTTTTGAGCACGCAAAACATGACATGTGCGATCATACCAGCACGAATGCATCGGATCCCATCAGAACTCCGCAGTTAAGCGTGCTTCGGCGAGAGTAGTACTAGGATTGGTGACCTACTAGAAAGTCCTCGTGTTGCACCTCTCTTTTTGTAGGTTTTCCAGTCTGTATTGGATAAAAACTGATTAATTAGTGTGCTACAGAAAGCATACAGGATTTGAACACGCAAAACGTGACAGGTGCGATCATACCAGCACTAATGCACCGGATCCCATCAGAACTCCAAAGTTATGCGTGCTTGGGCGAGAGTAGTACTAGAATGGGTGACCTCCTAGGAAGTCCTTGTGTTGCACCTCTCTTTTTGTAACTTTTCCAGTCCGTTTTGGATAAAAACTGATTAATTAGCGCGCTACAGAAAGCATACAGGATTCGAGCACGCAAATCATGACAGGTGCGATCATACTAGCACTAATGTACGGATTCCATCAGAACTCCGTAGTTAAGCGTGGTTGGGCGAGAGTAGTACTAGGATGGGTGACCTCTTGGGAAGTCCTCGTGTTGCAGCTCTCTTTTTGTAAGTTTTCCAGTTCGTTTTGGATAAAAAGTGATTAATTAGCGCGCTACAGAAGGCATAGAGGTTTTGAGCATGTAAAATATGACATGTGCGATCATACCAGCACTAATGCATCGGATCCCATCAGAACTCCGCAGTTAATTGTGCTTCGGCGAGAGTAGTACAAGGATTGGTGACCTCCTAGAAAGCCCTCGTGTTGCACCTCTCTTTTTGTAAGTTTTCCAGCCCGTATTGGATAAAAACTGATTAATTAGTGTGCTACAGAAAGCATACAGGATTTGAGCACGCAAAACATGACAGGTGCGATCATACCAACCCTAATGCACCGGATCCCATGAGAACTCCGTAGTTAAGCGGGCTTGGGCGAGAGTATTACTAGGATGGGTGACCTCCTGGGAAGTCCTCGTGTTGCACCTCTCTTTTTGTAAGTTTTCCAGTCCGTTTTGGATCAAAAGTGATTAATTAGCACGCTACAGAAGGCATAGAGGTTTTGAGCACGCAAAACATGACATGTGCGATCATACCAGCACTAATGCATCGGATCCCATCAGAACTCCGCAGTTAAGCGTGCTTCGGCGAGGGTAGTACTAGGATTGGTGATCTCCTAGAAAGTCCTCGTGTTGCACCTCTCTTTTTGTAAGTTTTCCAGTCCGTATTGGATAAAAACTAATTAATTAGTGTGCTACAGAAAGCATACAGGATTTGAGCACGCAAAACATGACAGGTGTGATCATACCTGCACTAATGCACCGGATCCCATCAGAACTCCCTAGTTAAGCGAGCTTGGGGGAGAGTAGTACTAGGATCGGTGACCTCCTGGGAAGTCGTCGAGTTGCACCTCTCTTTTTGTAAGTTTTCCAGTCCGTTTTGGATTAAAAGTGATTAATTAGCGCGCTATAGAAAGCATATAGGTTTTGAGCACGCAAAACATGACAGGTGCGATCATACCAGCACTATTGCACTCCGCAGTTAAGCGTGCTTGGGCAAGAGTAGTACTTGGATGGGTGACCTCCTGGGAATTCCTCGTGTTGCACCTCTCTTTTTGTAACTTTTCAAGTTCGTTTTGGATAAAAACTGATTAAATAGCGCGATACAGAAATCATATAGAATTTAAGTACGCAAAACATGACGGGTGCGATCATACCAGCACTAATGCACCAGTTCCCATCAAAACTCCGTAGTTAAGCGTGGTAGGGCGAGAGTAGTACTAGGATGGGTGACCTCCTTGGAAGTCCTCGTGTTGCACCTCTCTTTTTGTATGTTTTCCATTCCGTTTTGGATAAAAAGTGATTAATTAGCGCGCTACAGAAGGCATAGAGGTTTTGAGCACGCAAAACATGACATGTGCGACCATACCAGCACAAATGCATCGGATCCCATCAGAACTCCGTAGTGAAGTGTGCTTGGGCCAGAGTAGTACTCGGATGGGTGACCTCCTGGGAAGTCCTTGTGTTGCACATCTCTTTTTGTAAGTTCTCCAGTCCGTTTCGGATAAAAAGTGATTAATTAGCGGGCTACAGAAGGCATAGAGGTTTTGAGCACGCAAAACATGACATGTGCGATCATGGACCTCCTAGAAAGTCCTCGTGTTGCACCTCTCTTTTTATAAGTTTTCCAGCCCGGTTTGGATAAAAGTTGATTAATTAGCGCACATCAGAAGGCATAGAGGTGCGATCATACCAGCACTAATGCACCGGATCCCATCAGAACTTCGTAGTTAAGTGTGCTTGGGCGAGAGTAGTACTGCGCGCTATAGAAAGCATATAGGTTTTGAGCACACAAAACATGACAGGTGCGATCATACCAGCACTAATGCACCGGATCCCATCAGAACTCCGCAGTTAAGCGTTGTTCGGCGAGAGTAGTACTAGGATGGGTGACCTCCTGGAAAGTCCTCGTGTTGCACCTCTCTTTTTGTAAGTTTTCCAATCCGTTTTGGATAAAAACTTATTAATTAGCGCGCTACAGAAGGCATATAGGTTTTGAGCACGCAAAACATGACAGGTGCGATCATACCAGCACTAATGCACCGGATCCCATCAGAACTCCGCAGTTAAGCGTTGTTCGGCGAGAGTAGTACTAGGATGGGTGACCTCCTGGAAAGTCCTCGTGTTGCACCACTCTTTTTGTACGTTTTCCAGTCCGTTTTGGATAAAAACTTATTAATTAGCACACTAAAGAAATCATAATGGATTTGAGGACGCAAAACATGACAGGTGCGATCATACCAGCAATAATGCACCGGATCCCATCAGAAATCCGCAGTCAAGCGTGCTTGGGCGGGAGTAGTACTACGATGGGTGATCTCTGGGAAGTCCTCGTGTTGCACCTCTCTTTTTGTAAGTTTTCCAGTCCGTTTTGGATAAAAACTTATTAATTAGCGCGCTACAGAAAGCATAACGCTTGGGCGAGAGTAGTACTAGGTTGGGTGACCTCCTGGGAAGTCCTCGTGTTGAACCTCTCTTTTTGTAAGTTTTCAAGTCCGTTTTGGATAAAAAGTGATTAATTAGCGCGCTATAGAAAGCATATAGGTTTTGCGCACGCAAAACATGACAGATGGATCATACCAGCACTAACGCACCGGATCCCATCAGAACTCCGCAGTTAAGCTTTCTTGGGCTAGAGTAGTACTAGGATGGGTAACCTCCTGGGAAGTTCTCGTGTGCACTAATGCATTGGATCCCATCAGAACTTCGCAGTTAAGCGTGCTTCGGCGAGAGTAGTACTAGGATTGGTGACCTCCTGGAGAGTCCTCGTGTTGCACCTCTCTTTTTGTAAGTTTTCCAGTCGGTTTTGGATAAAAACTTATTAATTAGCGTGCTACAAAAAGCATACAGGATTTGAGCACGCAAAACATGACAGGTGCGATCTTACCAGCACTAATGCACCGGATCCCATCAGAACTCCGTATTTAAGCGTGCTTGGGCGAGACTAGTACTAGGATGGGTGACCTCCTGGGAAGTGCTCGTGTTGCACCTCTCTTTTTGTAATTTTTCCAGTCCGTTTTGGATAAAAACTTATTAATTAGCACGCTAAAGAGAGCATACAGGATTTGTGCACGCAATACATGACGGGTGCGATCATACCAACACTAATGCACCGGATCCCATCAGAACTCCGCAGTTAAGCATTCTTGGGCGAGAGTAGTACTAGGATGGGTGACCTCATGTGAAGTCTTTGTGTTCTTGGGCTAGAGTAGTACTAGGATGGGTGACCACCTGGGAAGTCCTCGTGTTGCACCTTTCTTTTTGTAAGTTTTCCCGTCCGTTTTGGATAAAAACTTATTAATTAGCGCGCTACAGAAAGCATATAGGATTTGAGCACGCAAAACATGACAGGTGCGATCATACCAGCATTAATGCATCGGATCCCATCAGAACTCCGCAGTCAAGCGTGATTCGGCGAGAGTCTTTTTGTAAGTTTTCCAGTCCGTTTTGGATAAAAAGTGATTAATTAGCGCGCTACAGAAGGCATATAGGTTTTGAGCATGCAAAACATGACATGTGCGATCACACAAGCACTAATGCATCGGATCCGATCAGAACTCCGCAGTTAAGCGTGATCAGTCCTCGTGTTGAACCTCTCTTTTTGTAAGTTTTCAAGTCCGTTTTGGATAAAAAGTGATTAATTAACGCGCTATAGAAAGCATATAGGTTTTGAGCACACAAAACATGACAGGTGCGATCATACCAGCACTAATGCACTCCGCAGTTAAGTGTGCTTGGGCAAGAGTAGTACTAGGATGGGTGACCTCCTGGGAAGTCCTCGTGATGCACCTCTCCTTTTGTAAGTTTTCCAGTCCGTTTTGGATAAAAAGTGATTAATTAGCGCGCTACAGAAGGCGTATAGGTTTTGAGCACGCAAAACATGACAGGTGCGATCATACCAGCACTAATGCACCGGATCCCATCAGAACTCCGCAGTTAAGCGTTGTTTGGCGAGAGTAGTACTAGGATGGGTGACCTCCTCGAAATTCCTCGTGTTGCACCTCTCTTTTTGTAAGTTTTCTAGTCCGTTTTGGATAAAAACTTATTAATTAGTGCGCTAAAGAAAGCATAATGGATTTGAGCACGAAAAATATGACAGGTGCGATAATACCAGCACTAACACACCGGATCCTATCAGAACTTCGCAGTTAAGCGTGCTTGGGCGAGAGTAGTACTAGGATGGGTGACCTCCTAGGAAGTCCTCGTCTGCTTTAATGCATCGGATCCCATCAGAACTCCGCAGTTAAGCGTGCTTCGGCGAGAGTATACAAGGATTGGTGACCTCCTGGAAAGTCCTCGTGTTGCACCTCTCTTATTGTAAGTTTTCCAGTGTGTTTTGGATAAAAACTTATTAATTAGCATGCTACAAAAAGCATACAGGATTTGAGCACGCAAAACATGACAGTTGGGATCATACCGTCACTAATGCACCGGATTCCATCAGAACTCCGTAGTTAAGCGTCCTTGGGCGAGAGTAGTACTAGGATGGGTGATCTCCAGGGAAGTCCTCTTGTTGCACCTCTATTTTTGTATGTTTTCCATTCCGTTTTGGATAAAAACTTATTAATTAGCACGCTAAAGAGAGCCTACAGGATTTGTGCACGCAATACATGACGGGTGCGATCATACCAGCACTAATGCACCGGATCCCATCAGAACTCCGCAGTTAAGCAATCTTGGGCGAGAGTAGTACTAGGATGGGTGACCTCCTGGGAAGTCCTCGTGTTGCACCTCTCTTTTTTTAAGTTTTCCAGTCCGTTTGGGATAAAAAGTGATTAATTAGCGCGCTATAGAAAGCATATAGGTTTTGAGCACGCAAAACATGACAGGTGCGATCATACCAGCACTAATGCACACCGCAGTTAAGCGTGTTTGGGCAAGAGTAGTACTAGGATGGATGACCTCCTTGGAAGTCCTCGTGTTGCACCTCTCTTTTTGTAACTTTTCCAGTCCGTTTTGGATAAAAACTGATTAAATAGCGCGCTACAGAAAGCATATAGGATTTGAGCACGCCAAACATGACAGGTGTGATCATACCAGCACTAATGCACCGGATGCCATCAAAACTCCGTAGTTAAGCGTTGTAGGGCGAGAGTAGTAGGAGGATGGGTAACTCCTGGGAAGTCCTCGTGTTGCACCTCTATTTTTTTAAATTTTCCAGTCCGTTTTGGATAAAAACTTATTAATTAGCGCGCTACAGAAAGCATACAGGATTTGAGTACGCAAAACATGACAGTTGCGAACATACCGTCACTAATGCACCGGATTCCATCAGAACTCCGTAGTTAAGCGTGCTAGGGCGAGAGTAGTACTAGGATGGGTTGACCTCCTGGGAAGTCCTCGTGTTGCACCTCTCTTTTTGTAAGTTTTCCAATCCGTTTTGGATAAAAATTGATTAATTAGTGCGCTACAGAAGGCATATAGATTTTGAGCACGCAAAACATGACAGATGCGATCATACCAGCACTAATGCACCGGATCCCATCAGAACTCCGTAGTTAAGCGTTCTTGGCCGAGAGTAGTACTAGGATGGGTGACCTCATGGGAAGTCTTTGTGTTCTTGGGCTAGAGTAGTACTAGGATGGGTGACCACCTGGGAAGTCCTCGTGTTGCACCTTTCTTTTTGTAAGTTTTCCCGTCCGTTTTGGATAAAAACTTATTAATTAGCGCGCTACAGAAAGCATATAGGATTTGAGCACGCAAAACATGACAGGTGCGATCATACCAGCATTAATGCATCGGATCCCATCAGAACTCCGCAGTCAAGCGTGATTCGGCGAGAGTCTTTTTGTAAGTTTTCCAGTCCGTTTTGGATAAAAAGTGATTAATTAGCGCGCTACAGAAGGCATATAGGTTTTGAGCATGCAAAACATGACATGTGCGATCACACAAGCACTAATGCATCGGATCCGATCAGAACTCCGCAGTTAAGCGTGATTCGGCGAGAGTAGTACTAGGATTGGTGACCTTCTGGAAAGTCCTCGTGTTGCACCTCTATTTTTGTTAGTTTTCCAATTCGTTTTGGATAAAAACTGATTAATTAGCGTGCTACAGAAAGCATACAGGATTTGAGCACGCAAAACATGATAGGTGCGATCATTCAAGTACTAATGCACCAGATCCCATCAGAACTCCGTAGATAAGCGTGCTTGGGTAAGAGTAGTACTAGGATGGGTGACCTCCTGGGAAGTCCTCGTGTTGCAGCTTTCTTTTTGTAAGTTCCAGTCCGTTTTGGATAAAAATTTATTAATTAGCGCGCTATAGAAAGCATACAGGATTTGAGCACGCAAAACATGACAGTTTCAATCATACCGTCACTAATGCACCGAATTCCATCAGAACTCCGTAGTTAAGCATGCTTGGGCGAGAGTAGTACTTGGTTGGGTGACCTCCTGGGAAGTCCTCGTGTTGAACCTCTCTAATGCACTCCGCAGATAAGCGTGCTTGGGAAAGAGTAGTACTAGTATGGGTGACCTTCTGGGAAGTCCTCGTCTTGCACCTCTCTTTTTTTAAGTTTTCCAGTCCGTTTTGGTTAAAACTTATTAATTAGCGTGCTACAGAAAGCATACAGGATTTGAGCACGCAAAAATTACAGGTGCGATCATACCAGCACTAATACACCGGATCCCATCAGAACTCCGCAGTCAAGCGTGCTTGGGCGAGAGTCTTTTTGTAAGTTTTCCAGTCCGTTTTGGATAAAAAGTGATTAATTAGCGTGCTACAGAAAGCATACAGGATTTGAGCACGCAAAACATGATAGGTGCGATCATACAGGAACTAATGCACCGGATCCCATCATAACTCTGCAGTTAAGCGTGCTTCGGTGAGAGTAGTACTAGGATGGGTGACCTCCTAGGAAGTCCTCGTGTTGCACCTCTCTTTTTGTAAGTTTTCTAGTCCGTTTTGGATAAAAAGTGATTAATTAGCGTGCTACAGAAGACATATAGGTTTTGAGCACGCAAAACATGACATGTGCGATCATACCAGCTCTAATGCATCGGATCCCATCAGAAATCCGTAGTTAAGCGTGCTTCGGCAAGAGTATTACTAGGATTGGTGACCTGCTAGAAAGTCCTCGTGTTGCACCACTCTTTTTGTAAATTTTCCAGTCCGTTTTGGATAAAAACTGATTAATTAGCGTGCTACAGAAAGCATACAGGATTTGAGCACGCAAAACATGACAGGAGCGATCATACCAGCACTAATGCACCGGATCCCATCAGACCGTAGTTAAGCGTGCTTGGGCGAGAGTAGTACTAGGATGGGTGACCTCCTGGGAAGTCCTCGTGTGCACTAACGCATCGGATCCCATCAGAACTCCGTAGTTAATCTTGCTTGGGCGAGAGTAGTACTAGGATGGGTGACCTCCTGGGAAGTCCTCGTGTTGCACCTTTCTTTTTGTATGTTTTCTAGTCCGTTTTGGATAAAAAGTGATTAATTAGCGTGCTACAGAAGGCATATAGGTTTTGAGCACGCAAAACATGACATGTGCGATCATACCAGCTCTAATGCATCGGATCCCATCAGAAATCCGTAGTTAAGCGTGCTTCGGCAAGAGTATTACTAGGATTGGTGACCTGCTAGAAAGTCCTCGTGTTGCACCACTCTTTTTGTAAATTTTTCAGTCCGTTTTGGATAAAAACTGATTAATTAGCGTGCTACATATAGCATACAGGATTTGAGCACGCAAAACATGACAGGTGCGATCATACCAGCACTAATGCACCGGATCCCATCAGAACTCTGTAGTGGGAAGTCCTCGTGTTGCACCTCTCTTTGTGTAAGTTTTCCAGTCCGTTTTGGATACAAACTTATTAATTAGCGCGCTACAGAAGCATACAGGATTTGAGCACGCAAAACACGACAGTTGCGATCATACCGTCACTAATGCACCGAATTCCATCAGCGTGCTTGGGCGAGAGTAATACTAGGATGGGTGACTTCCTGGGAAGTCGTCGTGTTGCACCTCTCTTTTTGTAAGTTTTTCAGTCCGTTTTGGATAAAAACTGATTAATTAGCGCGCTACAGAAAGCATACAGGATTTGAGCATGCAAAACATGAGAGTTGCGATCATACCGTCACAAATGCACCGGATTCCATTAGAACTCCGTAGTTATGCGTGCTTGGGCGAGAGTAGTATTAGGATTGGTGACCTCCTGGGAAGTCCTCGTGTTGCACCTCTCTTTTTGTATGTTTACCAGTCTGTTTTTGATAAAAACTTATTAATTAGCGTGCTACAAAAAACATACAGGGTTTGAGCACGCAAAACATGAAAGTTGCGATCAAACTGTCACTAATGTACCGGATTCCATCAGAACTCCGTAGTTAAGCGTGCTTGGGCGAGAGTAGTACTTCGTTGGGTGACCTCCTGGGAAGTGGCAAGAGTAGTACTAGGATGGGTGACCTCCTGGGAAGTCCTCCTCTTGCACCTCTATTTTTTTATGTTTTCCAGTCCGTTTTGGATAAAAACTTATTACTTAGCGCGCTACAGAAAGCATACTGGATTTGAGCACGCAAAACATGACAGGTGCGATCATACCAGCACTAATGCACCAGATTCCATTAGAACTCCGTAGGGTAGCGTGGTTGGGCGAGAGTAGTACTAGGATGGGTCACCTCCTGGGATGTCCTCGTGTTGCACCTCTCTGTTTGTAAGTTTTCTAGTCCGTTTTGGATAAAAATTGATAAATTAGCGCGCTACAGAAGGCATATAGGTTTTGAGCACGCAAGACATGGCAGGTGCGATCATACCAGCACTAATGCACCGGATCCCATCAGAACTCTGTAGTTAAGCGTGCTTAGGTGAGAGTAGTACTAGGATGGCTGATCTCCTGGGAAGTCCTCGTGTTGCACCTCTCTTTTTGTAAGTTTAGCGCGCTACAGAAAGCATACAGGATTTGAGCACGCAAAACATTACAGGTGCGATCATACCAGCACTAATGCACCAGATCCCATCAGAACTCCGCAGTTAAGCGTGCTTGGGCGAGAGTAGTACTAGGACAGGTGACCTCATTGGAAGTCCTCGTGTTGCACCTCTCTTTTTGTAAGTTTTCCAGTCCGTTTTGGATAAAAATTGATTAATTAGCGTGCTACAGAAGGCATATAGCTTTTGAGCACGCAAGACATGGCAGGTGCGATCATACCAGCACTAATGCACCGGATCCCATCAGAACTCTGTAGTTAAGCGTGGTTGGGCGAGAGTAGTACTAGGATGGGTGACCTCTTGGGATGTCCTCGTGTTGCACCTCCCTTTTTGTAAGTTTTCCAGTCCGTTTTGGATAAAAATTGATTGATTAGCGCGCTACAGAAGGCATATAGGTTTTGATCACGCAAAACATGACAGGTGCGATCATACCAGCACTAATGCACCGGATCCCATCAGAACTCCGTAGATAAGCGTGCTTGGGCGAGAGTAGTACTAGGATGGGTGACCTCCTGGGAAGTCCTCGTGTTGCACCTTTCTTTTTGTAAGTTTTCCAGTCCGTTTTGGATAAAAACTTATTAATTAGCGCGCTACAGAAAGCATACAGGATTTGAGCACGCAAAACATGACAGGTGCAATCATACCACCACTAATGCACCGGATCCCATCAGAACTTCGAAGTTAAGCGTGCTTGGGCGAGAGTCGTACTAGGACAGGTGACCTCCTTGGAAGTCCTCGTGTTGCACCTCTCTTTTTGTAAGTTTTCCAGTCCATTTTGGATAAAAACTTATTAATTAGCGTGCTACAGAAAGCATACAGGATTTGAGCATGCAAAACATGACAGGTGCGATCATACCAGCACTAATGCACCGGATCCCATCAGAACTCCGCAGTTAAGCGTGGTTGGACGAGCGTAGTACTAGGATGGGTGACCTCCTGGGAAGTCCTCGTGTTGCACCTCTCTTTTTGTAAGTTTTCCGGTCCATTTTGGATAAAAATTGATTAATTAGCGCGCTACAGAAGGCATATAGGTTTTGAGCACGCAAGACATGGCAGGTGCGATCATACCAACACTAATGCACCGGATCCCATCAGAACTCTGTAGTTAAGCGTGGTTGGGTGAGAGTAGTACTAGGATGGCTGATCTCCTGGGAAGTCCTCGTGTTGCACCTCTCTTTTTGTAAGTTTAGCGCGCTACAGAAAGCATACAACATTTGAGCACGCAAAACATGACAGGTGCGATCATACCAGCACTAATGCACCGGATCCCATCAGAACTCTGCAGTTAAGCGTGCTTGGGCGAGAGTAGTACTAGGAAAGGTGACCTCATTGGAAGTCCTCCTGTTGCACCCCTCTTTTTGTAAGTTTTCCAGTCCGTTTTGGATAAAAATTGATTAATTAGCGTGCTACAGAAGGCATATAGGTTTTGAGCACGCAAGACATGGCAGGTGCGATCATACCAGCACTAATGCACCAAATCCCATCAGAACTCTGTAGTTAAGCGTGGTTGGGCGAGAGTAGTACTAGGATGGGTGACCTCCTGGGATGTCCTCGTGTTGCTCCTCTCTTTTTTTAAGTTTTCCAGTCCGTTTTGGATAAAAATTGATTGATTAGCGCGCTACAGAAGGCATATAGGTTTGGATCACGCAAAACATGACAGGTGCGATCATACCAGCACTAATGCACTGGATCCCATCAGAACTCCGTAGATAAGCGTGCTTGGGCGAGAGTAGTACTAGGATGGGTGACCTCCTGGGAAGTCCTCGTGTTGCACCTCTCATTTTGTAAGTTTTCCAGTCCGTTTTGGATAAAAACTTATTAATTAGCGTGCTACAGAAAGCATACAGGTTTTGAGCACGCAAAACAAGACCGCTGCGATCATACTAGCACTAATGAGATCCGAACTCCGCAGTTAAGCGTGCTTGGGCTAGAGTAATATTGGGATGGGTGACCTCCTTGGAAGTCCTCGTGTTGCACCTCTCTTTTTGTAAGTTTTCCAGTCCATTTTGGATAAAAACTTATTAATTAGCGCGCTACAGAAAGCATACAGGATTTGAGCACGCAAAAGATGACATGTGCGATCATACCAGCACTAATGCACCGGATCTCATCAGAACTCCGTTGTTAAGCGTGCTTGGGCGAGAGAAGTACTGGGATGGGGGAAGTCCTCGTGCTGCACTTCTCTTTTTGTAAGGTTTCCACTCCGTTTTGGATAAAAAGTGATTAATTAGCGCGCTACAGAAAGCATATAGGATTTGAGCACGCAAAACATGACAGGTGCGATCATACGAGCACTAATGCACCGGTTCCCATGATAACTACGCAGTTAAGCGTGCTTGGGCGAGAGAAGTACTGGGATGGGGGAAGTCCTCGTGTTGCGCTTCTCTTTTTGTAAGTTTTCCAGTCCGTTTTGGATAAAAAGTGATTAATTAGCGCGCTACAGAAAGCATATAGGTTTTGAGCACGCAAAACATGACATGTGTGATCATACCAGCACTAATGCACCGGATCCCATCAGAACTCCGCAACTAAGCGTGCTTGGGCAAGAGTAGTACTAGGATGGGTGACCTCCTGGGAAATCCTCGTGTTGCACCTCTCTTTTTGTAAGTTTTCCAGTCCGTTTTGGATAAAAACTTAGTAATTAGCGCGCTACAGAAAGCATACAGGATTTGAGCACGCAAAACATGACAGGTGCGATCATACCAACACTAATGAACCGGATCCTATCAGAACTCCGTAGTTAAGCGTACTTGGGCGAGAGTAGTACTAGTATGGGTGACCTCCTGGGAAGTCCTCGTGTTGCACCTCTCTTTTTGTAAGTTTTCCAGTCCGTTTTGGATAAAAAGTGATTAGTTAGCGTGCTACAGAAAGCATACAGGATTTGAGCACGCAAAACATGATAGGTGCGATCATACCAACACAAATGAACCGGATCCCATCAGAACTCTGTAGTTAAGCGTGCTTGGGCGAGAGTAGTACTAGTATGGGTGACCTTCTGGGAAGTGCGCGCTACAGAAAGCATACAGGATTTGAGGACGCAAAACATGACAGGTGCGATCATACCAACACTAATGAACCGTATCCCATCAGAACTACGTAGTTAAGCGTGCTTTGGCGAGAGTAGTACTTGTATGGGTGATCTCCTGGGAAGTCCTCGTGTTGCACCTCTCTTTTTGTAAGTTTTCCAGTCCGTTTTGGATAAAAAGTGATCAATTAGCGCGCTACAGAAAGCATATAGGTTTTGAGCACGCAAAACATGACAGCTGCGATCATACCAGCAATAATGAGATCCGAACTCCGCAGTTAAGCGTGCTTGGGCTAGAGTAGTATTGGGATGGGTGACCTCCTTGGAAGTCCTCGTGTTGCACCTCTCTTTTTGTAAGTTTTCCACTCCATTTTGGATAAAAACATATTAATTAGCGCACTATAGAAAGCATACAGGATTTGAGAACGCAAAACATGACATGTGCGATCATACCAGCACTAATGCACCGGATCCCATCAGAACTTTGGAGTTATGCTTGCTTGGGCGAGAGTAGTATTAGGATGGAAAGCATATAGGACTTAAGCACGCAAAACATGACAGGTGCGATCATACCAGCACTAATGCACTGATTCCCATCAGAACTCCGCAGTTAACCGTGCTTGGGCGACAGTAGTACTAGGATGGATGACCTCCTAGGAAGTCCTCGTGTTGCACCTCTATTTTTGTAAATTTTCCTGTCCGTTTTGGATAAAAATTGAATAATTAGCGCGCTACAGAAAGCAAATACGTTTTGAGCACGCAAAACATGACAGGTGCGATCATACCAGCACTAATGCACCGAATCCCATCAGAACTCCGCAGATAAGCGTGCTTGGGCGAGAGTAGTACTAGGATGGGTGAACTCCTGGGAAGTCCTCGTGTTGCACCTCTCTTGTTGTAAGTTTTCCAGTCCGTTTTGGATAAAAAGTGATTAATTAGCGCGCTACAGAAAGCATATAGGTTTTGAGCCCGCAAAACATGACAGGTGCGATCATACCAGCACTAATGCGCCGAATCCCATCAGAACTCCGCAGGGGCAAGAGTAGTACTAGGATGGGTGTCCTCCTGGGAAGTCCTCGTGTTGTACCTCTCTTTTTATAAGTTTTCCAGTCCGTTTTGGATAAAAAGTGATTAATTAGCGCGCTACAGAAAGCATATAGGTTTTGAGCACGCAAAACATGACAGGTGCGATCATATCAGCACTAATGCATCGAATCCCATCAGAACTCCGCAGATAAGCGTGCTTGGGCGAGAGTAGTAGTAGGATGGGTGAACTCCTAGGAAGTCCCCGTGTTGCACCTCTCTTGTTGTAAGTTTTCCAGTCCGTTTTGGATAAAAAGTGATTAATTAGCGCGCTACAGAAAGCATATAGGTTTTGAGCACGC
This sequence comes from Cyamopsis tetragonoloba, assembly GCA_037177725.1. Classification (NCBI taxonomy): domain Eukaryota; kingdom Viridiplantae; phylum Streptophyta; class Magnoliopsida; order Fabales; family Fabaceae; genus Cyamopsis; species Cyamopsis tetragonoloba. The sequence continues at coordinate 48,185,527 of CM074119.1, read as the reverse complement.
AAAACATGACAGGTGCGATCATACCAGCACTAATGCATCCGATCCCATCAGAACTCCGTAGTTAAGTGTGCTTTGGCGAGAGTCGTACTAGGATGGGTGACCTCCTCGGAAGTTCTCGTGTTGCACCTTTATTTTTGTAAGTTAGGTTTTGGGCACACAAAACATGACAGGTGCGATTATACTAGCACTGATGCACCGGATCCCATCAGAATTCCGCAGTTAAGCGTGTTTGGGCGAGAAGCGTGTTTGGGCGAGAGTAGTACCAGGATGGGTGACCTCCTGGGAAGTCCTCGTGTTGTACCTCTCTTTTGTAAGATTTTCAGTCCGTTTTAGATAAAAACTGATTAATTAGCGCGCTACAGAAAGCATATAGGAATTGAGCACGCAAAACTTGACAGGTGCGATCATACCAGCACTAATGCACTGGATCCCATCAGAACTCCGCAGTTAACCGTGCTTGGTCGGGAGGAGTTCTAAGATGGGTGACCTCCTGGGAAGTACTCGTGTAGTTTTTCAGTCCGTTTTGGATAAAAACTGATTAATAAGCGCGCTACAGAAAGCATATAGGAATTGAGCACGCAAAACTTGACAGGTGCGATCATACCAGCACTAATGCACTGGATCCCATCAGAACTCCGCAGTTAACTGTGCTTGGCCGAGAGGAGTTCTAAGATGGGTGACCTCCTAGGAAGTACTCGTGTTGCACCTCTCTTTTTGTAAGTTTTTCTGTCCGTTTTGGATAAAAACTAATTAATAAGCGCGCTACAGAAAGCATATAGGTTTTGAGAATGCAAAACATGACAGGTGGGATCATACCAACACTAATGCACCGGATCCCATCAGAACTTTGCAGTTAAGCTTGCTTGGGCGAGAGTAGTATTAGGATGGAAAGCATATAGGACTTAAGCACACAAAACATGACAGGTGCGATCATACCAGCACTAATGCACTGATTCCCATCAGAACTCCGCAGTTAACCTTACTTGGGCGACAGTAGTACTAGGATGGATGACCTCCTAGGAAGTACTCGTGTTGCACCTCTATTTTTGTAAATTTTCCTGTCCGTTTTGGATAAAAACTGAATAATTAGCGCGCTACAGAAAGCAAATAGGTTTTGAGCACGCAAAACATGACAGGTGCGATCATACCAGCACTAATGCACCGAATCCCATCAGAACTCCGCAGATAAGCGTGCTTGGCCGAGAGTAGTACTAGGATGGGTGAACTCCTCGGAAGTCCTCGGGTTGCACCTCTCTTGTTGTAAGTTTTCCAGTCCGTTTTGGATAATAAGTGATTAATTAGCGCGCTACAGAAAGCATATAGGATTTGAGCACGTAAAACATGACAGGTGCGATCATACAATCACTAATGCACCGGATCCCATCAGAACTCCGCAGTTAACCGTGCTTGGCCGAGAGGAGTTCTAAGATGGGTGACATCCTGGGAAGTACTCGTGTTGCACCTCTCTTTTTGTAAGTTTTTCAGTCCGTTTTGGATAAAAACTGATTAATACCCGGTGGGATCATACTAGCACTAATGCTCCGGATCCCATCAGAACAGTGCAGTTAAGCGTGCTTGGGTGTGAGTAGTACTAGGATGGGTGATCTCCAGGGAAGTCCTCGTGTTGCACCTCTCTTTTTGTCACATTTCAAGTCCGTTTTGGATAAGAACTGATTAGTTAGCGTGCTACAGAAAGCATATAGGATTTGAGCACGCAAAACATGATAGGTGCGATCATACCAGCACTAATGCTCCGGATCCCATCAGAACTCCGCAGTCAAGCGTGCTTGGACGAGAGTAGTACTAAGATGGGTGACCTGTTGGGAAGTCCTCGTGTTGCACCTCTCTTTTTGTAAGTTCTCCAGTCCGTTTCGGATAAAAACGTATAAATTTGAGCGCTACAGAAAGCATATAGGATTTGAGCACACAAAACATGACAGGTGCGATCATACCAGCAGTAATGCACCGGATCCCATTAGAACTCCGCAGTTAAGCTTGCGTGGGCGACCATAGTACTAAGATGGGTGACCTCTTGGGAAGTCCTTGTGTTGCCCCTGTCTTTTTGTAAGTTTTCCAGTCCGTTTTGGATAAAAACTAATTAATTAGCGCGATACAGAAAGCATATAGGATTTGAGCACGCAAAAAATAACAGTTGCGATCATACTAGCACTAATGCACCGGATCCCATCAGAACTTCGTAGTTAAGCGTGCTTGGGCGTGAGTAGTACTAGAATGGGTGATCTCGTGGGAAGTCCTCGTGTTGCACCTCTCTTTTAGTAAGTGTTCCAGTCCGTTTTGGATAAAAACTAATTAATTAGGGCGCTATAGAAATCATATAGGATTTGAGCACGCAAAACATGACCGGTGCGATCATACCAGCAATAATGCAGCGGATCCCATCAGAACTCCGCAGATTAGCGTGCTTGGGCGAGAGTAGTACTAGGATGGGTGACCTCCTTGGAAGTCCTCGTGTTGCGCCTCTCTTTTTGTAAGTTTTCGAGTCCGTTTTGGATAAAAACTGATAAACTAGCGCGCTACAAAAAGCATATAGGACTTGAGCACGCAAAACATTACAGGTGCGATCATACCTGCACTAATACACCGGATCCCAGTCCTCGTGTTGCACCTCTCTTTTTGTAAGTTTTCGAGTCCGTTTTGGATAAAAACTTATTAACTAGCACGCTACAAAAAGCATATAGGATTTGAGCACGGAAAACATGACAGGTGCGATCATACCACCACTAATGCACTGGATCCCATCAGAACACTGTAGTTAAGCGTGCTTGGGCGTGAGTAGTACTAGTATGGGTGATCTCCTGGGAAGTCCTCGTGTTGCACCTCTATTTTTGTATGTTTTCCAGTCCGTTTTGTATAAAAACTGATTAATTAGCGTGCTACAGAAAGCATATAGGATTTGAGCAAGCAGAACATGACAACCGCAATCATACCAGCACTAATGCACCGGATACCATCAGAACTCTGCAGTTAAGTGTGCTTGGGCGAGAGTAGTACTAGGATGGGTGACCTCCACGGAAGTACTCGTTCGTTTTTGATAAAAACTGATTAATTAGCGCGCTACAGAAAGCATATAGGATTTGAGCACGCAAAACATGACAGGAGCGATCATACCAGCACAAACGTGAGTAGTACTAGGATGGGTGTTCTACTGGGAAGTCCTCGTGGTGCACCTCTCTTTTTGTAAGTTTTCCTGTCGGTTTTGGATAAAAACTGATTAATTAGCGTGCTTTAGAAAGCATATAGGATTTGAGCACGCAAAACATGAAAAGTGCGATCATACCAGCAGTAATGCACCGGATCCGATCAGAACTCCGCAGCTAAGCGTGCTTGGGCGAGAGTTGTACTAGGATGGGTGACCTCCTAGGAAGTCCTCGTGTTGCAACTCTCTTTTTGTATGTTTTCCAGTTCGTTTTGGATAAAAACTGATTAACTAGTGCGCTACAAAAAGCATATATGACTTGAGCACGCAAAACATTACCGGTGCGATCATACCAGCACTAATGCACCGGATCCCAGTCCTCGTGTTGCACCTCTCTTTTGGTAAGTGTTCCAGTCCGTTTTGGATAAAAACTGATTAATTAGGGCGCTACAGAAAGCATATAGGATTTGAGCACGCAAAACATGACAGGTGCGATCATACCAGCACTAATGCACCGGATCCCAGTAGAATTCCGTAAATTAGCGTGCTTGGGCGAGAGTAGTACTAGGATGGGTGACCTCCTAGGAAGTCCTCATGTTGCAACTCTCTTTTTGTATGTTTTCCAGTTCGTTTTGGATAAAAATTGATTAACTAGCGCGCTACAAAAAGCATATATGACTTGAGCACGCAAAACATTACCGGTGCGATCATACCAGCACTAATGCACCGGATCCCAGTCCTCGTGTTGCACCTCTCTTTTGGTAAGTGTTCCAGTCCGTTTTTGATAAAAACTGATTAATTAGGGCGCTACAGAAGGCATATAGGATTTGAGCATGCAAAACATGACAGGTGCGATCATACCACTAGTAATGCTCCGGATCCCATCAGAACTTCGCAGTTAAGCGTGCTTGGGCGAGAGTAGTACTTGGATGGGTATTCTGTTGGGAGGTCCTCGTGGTGCACCTCTCTTTTTGTTAGTTTTCCAGTCCATTTTGGATAAAAACGTATTAATTTGCGCGCTTCAGAAAACATATAGGATTTGAGCACGCAAAACATGACAGGTGCGATCATACCAGCAATAATGCTCCGGATCCCATCAGATCTCCGCAGTTAAGCGTGCTTGGGCGAGAGTAGTAATAGGATGGGTGACCTCTTGGGAAGACCTCGTGTTGCACCTCTCTTTTTGTAAGTTTTCCAGTCTGTTTCGGATAAAAACGTATAAATTTGTGCACTACAAAAAGCATATAGGATTTGAGCACGCAAAACATGACAGGTGCGATCATACCAGCAATAATGCTCCGGATCCCATCAGATCTCCGCAGTTAAGCGTGCTTGGACAGAGTAGTAATAGGATGGGTGACCTCTTGGGAAGACCTCGTGTTGCACCTCTCTTTTTGTAAGTTTTCCAGTCTGTTTCGGATAAAAACGTATAAATTTGTGCACTACAAAAAGCATATAGGATTTGAGCACGCAAAACATGACAGATGCGATCATACCAGCACTAATGCACCGGATCCCATCAGAACACTGCATTTAAACGTGCTTGGGCGTGAGTAGTACTAGAATGGGTGATCTCCTGGGAAGTCCTCTTGGTGCACCTCTATTTTTGTAAGTTTTCCAGTCCGTTTTTGATAAAAACTGATTAATTAGCGTGCTACAGAAAGCATATAGGATTTGAGCACGCAAAACATGACAAGTGCGATCATACCAGCACTAATGCACCGGATCCCATTAGAATTCCGCAGCTAAGCGTGCTTGGGCGAGAGTGGTACTAGGATGGGTGATCTCCTGGGAAGTCCTCGTGTTGCACCTTTCTTTTTGTAAGTTTTCCAGTCCGTTTTGGATTAAAAACTGATTAATTAGCGCGCTACAGAAAGCATATAGGATTTGAGCACGCAAAACATGATAGGTGCGATCATACCATCACTATTGCACCGGATCGCATCAGAACACCGCAGTCAAGCGTGCTTGGGCGAGAGTAGTACTAGGATCGGTGACCACTTGGGAAGTCCTCGTGTTGCACCTCTCTTTTTGTAAGTTTTCTAGTCCGTTTTGGATAAAAACTGATTAATTTGCCCGCTACAGAAAGCATATAGGATTTGAGCACACAAAACATGACAGGTGCGATCATACCAGTTGTAATTCTCCGGATCCCATCAGAACTCCGCAGTTAAGCGTGCTTAGGCGAGAGTAGTACTAGGATGGGTGAATTCCAGGGAGGTCCTCGTGTTGCACCTCTCTTTTTGTAAGTTTTCCAATTCGTTTTGGATAAAAACTGATTAATTAGCGCGCTACAGAAAGCATATAGGATTTGAGCACGCAAAACATGACAGGTGCGATCATACCAACACTAATCCATTGGATCCCATCAGAACACTGTAGTTAAGCGTGCTTAGGCGTGAGTAGTACTAGGATGGGTGATCTACTGGGAAGTCCTCGTGTTGCACCTCTCTTTTCGTCAGTTTTCAAGTCCGTTTAGGATAAGAACTGATTAATTAGCGTGCTACAGAAAGCATATAGGATTTGAGCACGCAAAATATGACAGGTGCTATCATACCAGCACTAATGCTCCGCATCCCATCAGAACTCTGCAGTTAAGTGTGCACGGACGAGAGTAGTACTAGGATGGGTGACCTGTTGGGAAGTCCTCTTGTTGCACCTCACTTTTTGTAAGTTTTCCAGTACATTACGGATAAAAACGTATTAATTTTCGCGCTAACGAAAGCATATAGGACTTGAGCACGCAAAACATGACAGTTGCGATCAGACCAGCACTAATGCACCGGATCCCATCAGAACTCCGTAGTTAAACGTGCTTGGGCGTGAGTAGTACTAGAATGGGTGATCTCCTGGGAAGTCCTCGTGTTGCACCTCTACTTTTGTAAGTGTTCCAGTCCGTTTTGGATAAAAACTAATTAATTAGGGTGCTACAGAAAGCATATAGGATTTGAGCACCCAAAACATGACTTGTGCGATCATACCAGCACTAATGCACCAGATCCCAGTCCTCGTGTTGCACCTCTCTTTTTGTAAGGTTTCCAGTCCGTTTTGGATAAAAACTTATTAACTAGCGCGCTACAAAAGCATATAGGATATGAGCACGAAAAACATGACAGGTGCGATCATACCAGCACTAATGCACTCGATCCCATTAGAACACTACAATTAAGCGTGCTTAGGCGTGAGTAGTACTAGGATGGGTGATCTCCTGGGAAGTCATAGTGTTGCACCTCTATTTTTATAAGTTTTCCAGTCCGTTTTGGATAAAAACTGATTAATTAGCGTGCTACAGAAAGCATATAGGTGTTGAGCACGCAAAACATGACAAGTGTGATCATACCACCACTAATGCACCGGATACCATCAGAACTTCATAGTTAATCGTGCTTGGGCGAGAGTAATACTAGGATGGGTGACCTCCTGGGAAGTACTCGTTTTGCACCACTCTTTTAATAAGTATTCCAGTTCGTTTTTGATAAAAACTGATTAATTTGCGCGCTACCGAAAGCATATAGAATTTTAGCACGCAAAACATGACAGGTGCGATCATACCAGCACTTATGCACCGGATCACATCAGAACTTCGCAGTTAAGGGTGCTTGGTCGAGAGTAGTACTAGGATGGATGACCTCCTGGGAAGTCTTCCCGTTGCACCACTCTTTTTGTAAGTTTTCCATTCCGTTTTGTATAAAAACTGATTATTTAGCGCGCTACAGAAAGCATATAGGATTTGAGCACGCAAAACATGACAAGTCTGATCATACCAGCACTAATGCACTGGATCCCATCAGAAAACTGCAGTTAAGCGTGCTTGGGCGTGATTATTACTAGGATTGGTGATCTCCTGGGAAGTCCTCGTGGTGCACCTCTCTTTTTGTAAGTTTTCCAGTCCATTTTAGATAAAAACTGATTAATTAGCGTGCTACAGAAAGCATATAGGATTTGAGCACGCAAAACATGACAAATACGATCATACCCGCACTAATGCACCAGATCCCTTCAGAACTCGGCAGCAAAGCGTGCTTTGGCGAGAGTAGTACTAGGATCGGTGTCCTCCTGGGAAGTCCTCGTGTTGCACCACTATTTTTGTAAGTTTTCCGGTCCGTTTTGGATAAAAACTGATTAAATAGTGCGCTAAAGAAAGCATATAGAATTTGAGCAGGGAAAACATGACAGGTGCGATCATACCAGCACTTATGCACCGGATCACATCAGAACACCGTAGTTAAGCATGCTTGGGCGAGACTAGTACTAGGATGGGTGACCTCCTGGGAAGTACTCCTGTTGCACCTCTCTTTTTGTACGATTTCCAGTCCGTTTTGGATAAAAACTGATTAACTAGCGCGCTACAGAAAGCATATAGGACTTCAGCACGCAAAACATGACAGGTGCGATCATACCAGCACTAATGCACCGGATCCCAGTCGTCGCGTTGCACCTCTCTTTTTGTAAATTTTGCACTCCGTTTTGGATAAAAACTTATTAATTAGCGCGCTACAGAAAGCATATAGGACTTGAGCACGCAAAACATAACAGGTGCGATCATTCCAGCACTAATGCACCGGATCCCATCAGATCCCCGTAGTTAAGTGTGCTTGGGCGAGAATAGTACTAGGATGGGTGACCTCTTGGGAAGTCCTCGTGTTGCACCTTTCTTTTTGTAAGTTTTCCAGTCCGTTTTGGATAAAAACTGATTAGATAACGCGCTACAGAAAGCATATAAGACTTGAGCACGCAAAACATGACAGGTGCGATCATACCAGCATTAATACACCGGATCCCAATCCTCGTGTCGCACCTCTCTTCTTGTAAGTTTTGCAGTCTGTTTTGGATAAAACATGATTAATTAGCCCGCTACAGAAAGCATATAGAATTTGAGCACGCAAAACATGACAGGTGCGATCATACTAGCACTAATGCCCCGGATCCTATCAAAACTCTGCAGTTAAGCGTGCTTGGGCGTGAGTAGTACTAGGATGGGTTATCTCCTCGGAAGTCCTCGTGTTGCACCTCTCTTTTTGTAAGTTTATCAGTCTGTTTAGGATAAAAAATTATTAATTAGCGCGCTACAGAAAGCACATAGGATTTGATCACGCAAAACATGAGAGGTGCGATCATTCCAGCACTAATGCCCCGGATCCCATCAGAACTCCGCAGTCAAGTGTGCTTGGGCGAGAGTAGTACTAGGATGGGTGACCTCTTGGAAAGTCCTCGTGTTGCACGTCTGTTTTTGTAAGTTTTCCAGTCCGTTTTGGTTAAAAACTTACTAACTAGCGCGCTACAGAAAGCATATAGAATTTGAGCTCGCAAAACATGATAGGTGCGATCATACCAGCACTAATGCACCGGATCCCAGTCCTCGTGTTACACCTCTCTTTTTGTAAGTTTTCCAAAACGTTTTGGATAAAAACTTATTAACTAGCGCGCTACAGAAAGCATATAGGATTTGAGCACGCAAAACATGACAGGTGCGACCATACCAGCACTAATGCACTGGATCCCTTCAGAACTCCGCAGTAAAGCGTGCTTGGGCGAGAGTAGTACTGGGATGGGTGATCTCCTGGGAAGTCCTTGTGTTGCACCTCTCTTTTTGTAAGTTTTCCAGTCCGTTTTGGATAAAAACTTATTAATTAGCGCGCAACAGAAAGCATATAGGATTTGAGCACGCAAAACATGACTGGTGCGATCATACCAACACTAATGCACCGGATACCATCAGAACTCCGCAGTTAAGCGTGCTTGGGTGAGAGTAGTACTAGGATGGGTGATCTCCTGGGAAGTCCTCGTGTTGCACCTCTCTTTTTGTAAGTTTTCCAGTCCGTTTTGGATAAAAACTGATTAATTAGCGTTCTACAGAAACCATATAGGATTTGAGCACGCAAAACATGACTGGTGCGATCATACCAACACTAATGCACCGGATACCATCAGAACTCCGCAGTTAAGCGTGCTTGGGTGAGAGTAGTACTAGGATGACTTACCTTCTGGGAAGTCCTCGTGTTGCACCTGTCTTTTTGTAATTTTTCCAGTTCATTTTGGAAAAAAACTGATTAATTAGCGCGCTATAGAAAGCATATAGGATTTGAGCACGCAAAACATGATAGGTGCGATCATACCAGCACAAATGCAACAGATCCCATCAGAACTCCGCAGATAAGCGTGCTTGGGATAGAGTAGTACTAGGATGGGTGATCTCCTGGAAAGTCCTCGTGTTGCACCTCTCTTTTTGTAAGTTTTGCAACCAGTTTTGGATAAAAATTGATTAACTAGCGCGCTACAGAAAGCATATAGGACTTGAGCACGCAAAGCATGACAGGTGCGATCATACCAGCAGCAATGCACCGGATCCCATAAGAACTGAGCTTATAAGCGTGCTTGGGCGAGAGTAGTACTAGGATGGGTGCCCTCCTGGGAAGTCCTCGTGTTGCACCTCTCTTTTTGTGAGTTTTCCAGCCAGTTTTGGATAAAAACTAATTAACTAGCGCGCTACAGAAAGCATATAGGATTTGAGCACGCAAAACATGACATGTGCGATCATACCAGCAGCAATGCACCGGATCCCATCAGAACTACGCAGATAAATGTGCTTGGGCGAGAGTAGTACTAGGATGGGTGCCTTCCTGGGAAGTCCTCGTGTTGCACCTCTCTTTTTGTAAGTTTTCTATCCTATTTTGGATAAAAACTGATTAACTAGCATGAAAAAGAAAGCATATAGGACTTGAGCACGCAAAACATGACAGGTGCGATCATACCAACAGTAATGCATCGGATCCCATCAGAACTACGCAGATAAGCGTGCTTGGGCGAGAGTAGTACTAGGATGGGTGCCCTCCTAGGAAGTCCTCGTGTTGCACCTCTCTTTTTGTAAGTTTTCCAGCCAGTTTTGGATAAAAACTGATTGACTAGCGCGCTACAGAAAGCATATAGGACTTGAGCAAGCAAAACATGATAGGTGCGATCATACCAGCAGTAATGCACCGGATCCCATCAGAACTACGCAGATAAGCGTGCTTGGGCGAGAGTAGTACTAGGATGGGTGCCTTCTTGGGAAGTCCTCGTGTTGCACCTCTCTTTTTGTATGTTTTCTAGCCCGTTTTGGATAAAAACTGATTAACTAGCGCGCTACAGAAAGCATATAGGACTTGAGCACGCAAAAGATGACAGGTGCGATCATACCAGCATTAATGCACTGGATCCCATCAGAACTCCACAGTTAAGCACGCTTGGGCGTGAGTAGTACTAGGATGGGTGATCTCCTGGGAAGTCCTCGTGTTGCACCTCTCTCTTTGTATGTTTTCCAGTCTGTTTTGGATAAAAATTGATTAATTAGCGTTCTACAGAAAGCATATAGGATTTGAGCATGCAAAACATAACAGGTGCGATCATACCAGCACTAATGCATTGGATCCCATCAGAACTCCGCAGTTAAGCGTGCTTGGGCGAGAGTAGTACTAGGATGGATGCCCTCCTGGGAAGTCCTCGTGTTGCACCTCTCTTTTTGAAAGTTTTCCAGCGAGTTTTGGATAAAAACTGATTAACTAGCGCGTTACAGAAAGCATATAGGACTTGAGCACGCAAAACATGACAGGTGCGATCATACCAGCAGTAATGCACCGGATCCCATCAGAACTACGCAGATAAGCGTGCTTGGGCGAGAGTAGTACTAGGATGGGTGTCCTCCTGGGAAGTCCTCGTGTTCCACCTCTCTTTTTCTAAGTTTTCTAGCCCGTTTTGGATAAAAACTGATTAACTAGCGTGCTACAGAAATCATATAGGATTTGAGCACGCAAAACATGACAGGTGCAATCATACCAGCACTAATGCACTGGATTCCATCAGAACTTCGCAGTTAAGCGTGCTTGGGCGAGAGTAGTACTAGGATGGGTGCCCTCCTAGGAAGTCCTCGTGTAGCACCTCTCTTTTTGTAAGTTTTCTAGCCCGTTTTGGATAAGAATTGATTAACTAGCATGCTACAGAAAGCATATAGGATTTGAGCACGCAAAACATGAAAGGTGCAATCATACCAGCACTAATGCACTCCGCAGTTAAGTGTGCTTGGTTGAGAGTTGTACAAGGATGGGTGACCTCTTGGGAAGTCCTCGTGTTGCACCTCTCTTTTTGTAACTTTTCCAGTTCGTTTTGGAAAAAAACTGATTAATTAGCGCGCTACAGAAAGCATAGAGGATTTGAGCACGCAAGACATGACAGGTGCGATCATACCAGCACTAATGCACCAGATCCCATAAGAAATCCGCAGACAAGCGTGCTTGGGATAGAGTAGTACTAGGATGGGTGACCTCCTGGGAAGTTCTCGTGTTGCACCTCTCTTTTTGTAAGTTTTCCAGCCAGTTTTGGATAAAAACTGATTCACTAGCGCGCTACAGAAAGCATATAGGACTTGAGCACGCAAAACATGATAGGTGCGATCATACCAGCAGTAATGCACCGGATCCCATCAGAACTACGCAGATAAGCGTGCTTGGGCGAGAGTAGTACTAGGATGGGTGCCTTCCTGGGAAGTCCTCGTGTTGCACCTCTCTCTTTGTAAGTTTTCCAGTCTGTTTTGGATAAAAATTGATTAATTAGCGTTGTACAGAAAGCATATAGGATTTGAGCATGCAAAACACGACAGGTGCGATCATACCAGCACTAATGCATTGGATGCCATCAGAACTCCGCAGTTAAGCGTGCTTGGGCGAGAGTAGTACTAGGATGGATGCCCTCCTAGGAAGACCTCGTGTTGCACCTCTCTTTTTGAAAGTATTCCGGCGAGTTTTGGATAAAAACTTATTAACTAGCGCGTTACAGAAAGCATATAGGACTTGAGCATGCAAAACATGACAGGTGCGATCATACCAGTAGTAATGCACCGGATCCCATCAGAACTACGCAGATAAGCGTGCTTGGGGGAGAGTAGTACTAGGATGGGTGAGCTCCAGGGAAGTCCTCGTGTTGCACCTCTCTTTTTGTAAGTTTTCTAGCCCGTTTTGGATAAAAACTGATTAACTAGCGTGCTACTGAAAGCATATAGGATTTGAGCACGCAAAACATGACAGGTGCGATCATACCAGCACTAATGCACCGGATCCCATCAGAAATCCGCAGATAAGCGTGCTTGGGCAACAGTAGTACTAGGATGGGTGACCTCCTGCGAAGTCCTCGTGTTGCACCTCTCTTTTTGTAAGTTTTCCAGTCCGTTTTGGATAAAAGATGATTAACTAGCGCGCTACAGAAAGCATATAGAACTTGAGCACGCAAAACATGACAGGTGCGATCATACCAGAACTAATGCAACGGATCCCAGTCCTCGTGTTCCACCTCTCTTTTTGTAAGTTTTCCAATCCGTTTTGGATAAAAACTTATTAACTAACGCGCTACAGAAAGCATATAGGATTTGGGCACGCAAAACATGACAGGTGCGATCATACCAGCACTAATGCACCGGATCCCATCAAAAGTCCGTAGTTAATCATGGTAGGGCGAGAGTAGTACATGGATGGGTGACCTCCTGGGAAGTCCTCGTGTTACACCTCTCTTTTTGTAACTTTTCCAGTCCGTTTTGGATAAAAACTGATTAAATAGCGCGCTACAAAAAGCATACAGGATGTGAGCACGCATAACATGACAGGTGCGATCATACCAGCACTAATGCACCGGATTCCATCAGAACTCCGTAGTTAAGCTTGGTTGGGCAAGAGTAGTACTAGGATGGGTGACCTCCTGGGAACTCCTCCTGTTGCACCTATCTTTTATTAAGTTTTCCAGTCTGTTATGGATAAAAACTGATTAATTAGCGCGCTACAGAAGGCATAGAGGTTTTGAGCACGCAAAACATGACAGGTACGATCATACCTGCACTAATGCACCGGATCCCATCAGAACTCCGCAGTTAAGCGTTTTTCGGCGAGAGTAGTACTAGGATGGGTGACCTCCTTGAAAGTCCTCGTGTTGCACCTCTCTTTTTTTAAGTTTTCCAGTCCGTTTTGGATAAAAAATGATTAATTAGCGCGCTACAGAAGGTATATAGGTTTTGAGCACGCAAAACATGACATATGCGATCATACCAGCACTAATGCAACGGATCCTATCAGAACTCCGCAGTTAAGTGTGCTTGGGCGAGACTAGTAGGATTGGTGACCTCCTGGAAGTCCTCGTGTTGCACCCCTCTTTTTGTAAGTTTTCCAATCTGTTTTGCAGAAAAACTAATTAATTAGCGCGCTACCGAAAGCATATAGGATTTGAGCACGCAACACATGACATGTGCGATCATACCAGCACTAATGCACCAGATCCCATCAGAACTCCGCAGTTAAGTGTGCTTAGGCGAGAGTAGTACTAGGATTGGTGACCTCCTTGGAAGTCCTCGTGTTACACCTCCTCCTTGGAAGTCCTCGTGTTGCACCTCTCTTTTTGAAAGTTTTCCAGTCCGTTTTAGATAAAAACTGATTAATTAGCGTGCTACAGAAAGTATATAGGATTTCAGAACGCAAAACATGACAGGTGCGATCATACAAGCACAAATGCACTGGATCCCATCAGAACACTGCAGTTAAGCGTGCTTGGGCGTGAGTAGTACTAGGATGGGTGACCTCCTGGAATGTCCTCGTGTTGCATCTCTCTTTTTGTAAGTTTTCCAGTCCGTTTTGGATAAAAAGTGATTAATTAGCGCGCTAGAGAAGGCATATAGGTTTTGAGCACGCAAAACATGACATGTGCGATCATACCAGCACTAATGCATCGGATCCCATCAGAAGTCCGCAGTTAAGCGTGCTTCGGCGAGAGTAGTACTAAGATTTGTGACCTCCTGGAAAGTCCTCGTGTTGCACCTTTCTTTTTGTAAGTTTTCCAGTCCGTTTTGGATAAAAACTAATTAATTAGCGCTCTACAGAAAGCATACAGGATTTGAGCACGCAAAACATGACAGGTGCGATCATACCAGCACTAATGCACTGGATCCCATCAGAACACTGCAGTTAAGCGTGCTTGGGCGTGAGTAGTACTAGGATGGGTGACCTCCTGGAATGTCCTCGTGTTGCATCTCTCTTTTTGTAAGTTTTCCAGTCCGTTTTGGATAAAAAGTGATTAATTAGCGCGCTAGAGAAGGCATATAGGTTTTGAGCACGCAAAACATGACATGTGCGATCATACCAGCACTAATGCATCGGATCCCATCAGAACTCCGCAGTTAAGCGTGCTTCGGCGAGAGTAGTACTAGGATTTGTGACCTCCTGGAAAGTCCTCGTGTTGCACCTCTTTGTTTGTAAGTTTTCTAGTCCGTTTTGGATAAAAACTTATTAATTAGCGTGCTACAGAAAGTATACAGGATTTGAGCACGCAAAACATGACAGGTGCGATCATACCAGCACTAATGCACTCCGCAGTTAAGCGTGCTTGGGCAAGAGTAGTACTTGGATGGGTGACCTCCTGGGAAGTCCTCGTGTTACACCTCTATTTTTTTAAGTTTTCCAATCCGTTTTGGATAAAAACTTATTAATTAGCGTGCTATAGAAAGCATACAGGATTTGAGCACGCAAAACATGACAGGTGATATCATACCCGCACTAATGCACCGGATTCCATCAGAACTCCGTAGTTAAGCATGGTTGGGCGAGAGTAGTACTAGGATGGGTGACCTCCTGGGAAGTCCTCGTGTTGCACCTCTCTTTTTGTAACTTTTCCAATCCGTTTTGAATAAAAATTGATTATTTAGCGCGCGATCATACTAGCACTAATGTACCGGATCCCATCAGAACTCTGTAGTTAAGCGTGCTTCGGCGAGAGTAGTACTAGGATGGGAGACCTCCTCGGAAATCCTCGTGTTGCACCTCTCTTTTAGTAAGTATTCCAGTCCGTTTTGGATAAAAACTTATTAATTAGCGCGCTACAGAAAACATACAAGATTTGAGCACGTAAAACATGACAGGTGCGATCATACCAGCACTAATGCACCGGATCCCATTAGAACTCCGCAGTTAAGTGTGCTTGGGCGAGAGTAGTACTAGGATTGGTGACCTCCTTGGAAGTCCTCGTGTTACACCTCCTCCTGGGAAGTCCTCGTGTTGCACCTCTCTTTTTGAAAGTTTTCCAGTCCGTTTTAGATAAAAACTGATTAATTAGTGTGCTACAGAAAGTATATAGCATTTGAGAACGCAAAACATGACAAGTGCGATCATACCAGCACTAATGCACTGGATCCCATCAGAACACTGCAGTTAAGCGTGCTTGGGCGTGAGTAGTACTAGGATGGGTGACCTCCTGGAAAGTCCTCGTGTTGCATATCTCTTTTTGTATGTTTTTCAGTCCGTTTGGGATAAAAAGTGATTAATTAGCGTGCTACAGAAGGCTAATAGGGTTTGAGCACGCAAAACATGACATGTGCGATCATAGCAGCACTAATGCATCGGATCCCATCAGAACTCCGCAGTTAAGCGTGCTTGGGCGAGAGTAGTACTAGGATAGGTGACTTCCTGGGAAGTCCTCGTGTTGCACCTCTCTTTTTGTAAGTTTTCCAGTCCGTTTTGGATAAAAACTTATTAATTAGCGCGCTACAGAAAGCATACAGGATTTGAGCACGCAAAACATGACAGGTGCGATCATACCAGCACTAATGCACCGGATCCCATCAGAACTCCGTACTTATGCGGGCTTGGGCGAGAGTAGTACTAGGATAGGTGACCTTCTGGGAAATCATCGTGTTGCACCTCTCTTTTTCTAAGTTTTCCAGTCCGTTTTGGATAAAAACTTATTAATTAGCGCACTACAGAAAGCATTCAGGATTTGAGCACGCAAAACATGACAGTTGCGATCATACAGTCACTAATGCACCCGATTCCATCAGAACTCCGTAGTTAAGCGTGCTTGGGCAAGAGTAGTACTAGGATGGGTGACCTCCTGGGAAGTCCTAGTGTTGCACCTCTCTTTACAGGATTTGTGCACGCAATACATGATAGCAGTTAAGCATTCTAGGGCGAGAGTTGTACTAGGATGGGTGACCTCCTGGGAAGTGCAGTTAAGCTTGCTTGGGCAAGAGTAGTACTAGTATGGGTGACCTCCTGGGAAGTCCTCGTGTTGCAACTTGCTTTTTGTAACTTTTCCAGTCCGTTTTGGAAAAAAAAATTGATTAATTAGCGCGCGATTATACTAGCACTAATGCACCGGATTCCATCAGAACTCCGTAGTTAAGCATGGTTGGGCGAGAGTAGTACTAGGATGGGAGACCTCCTGGGAAGTCCTCGTGTTGTACCTCTCTTTTTGTATGTTTTCCAGTCCGTTTTGGATAAAAATTGATTAATTAACGCGCTACAGAAGACATATAGGTTTTGAGCACGCAAAACATGACAGGTGTGATCATACTAGCACTAATGCACCGGATTCCATCAGAACTCCGTAGTTAAGCGTGCTTCGGCGAGAGTAGTATTAGGATGGGAGACCTCCTCGGAAATCCTCGTGTTGCACCTCTCTTTTTGTAAGTATTCCAGTCCGTTTTGGATAAAAACTTATTAATTAGCCCGCTACAGAAAACATACAACATTTGAGCACGTAAAACATGACAGGTGCGATCATACCAGCACTAATGCACTGGATCCCATCAGAACTCCGCAGTTAAGCATGCCTGGGCGTGAGTAGTACTAGGATGGGTGACCTCCTGGAAAGTCCTCGTGTTGCATCTCTCTTTTTGTATGTTTTTCAGTCCGTTTTGGATAAAAAGTGATTAATTAGCGTGCTACAGAAGGCAAATAGGGTTTGAGCACGCAAAACATGACATGTGCGATCATACCAGCACTAATGCATCGGATCCCATCAGAACTCCGCAGTTAAGCGTGCTTCGGCGAGAGTAGTACTAGGATTGGTGACCTCCTGGAAAGTCCTCGTGTTGCACCTCTCGTTTTGTAAGTTTTCTAGTCCGTTTTGGATAAAAACTTATTAATTAGCGTGCTACAGAAAGCATACAGGATTTTAGCACGCAAAACATGACAAGTGCGATCATACCTGCACTAATGCACCGGATCCCATCAGAACTCCGTAGTTAAGCGTGCTTGGGCGAGAGTAGTACTAGGATAGGTGACTTCCTGGGAAGTCCTCGTGTTGCACCTCTCTTTTTGTAAGTTTTCCAGTCCGTTTTGGATAAGAACTTATTAATTAGCGCGCTACAGAAAGCATACAGGATTTGAGCACGCAAAACATGACAGGTGCGATCTTACCAGCACTAATGCATCGGATCCCATCAGAACTCCGTATTTAAGCGTGCTTGGGCGAGAGTAGTACTAGGATGGGTGACCTCCTGGGAAATCATCGTGTTGCACCTCTCTTATTCTAAGTTTTCAAGTCCGTTTTGGATAAAAACTTATTAATTAGCGCGCTACAGAAAACATACAGGATTTGAGCACGCAAAACATGACAGGTGCGATCATACTAGCACTAATGCACCGGATCCCATCAAAACTCCATAGTTAAGCGTGCTTGGGCAAAAGTAGTACTAGGATGGGTGACTTCCTGGGAAGTGCACCGAATCCCATCAAAACTCCGTAGTTAAGCGTGGTAGGGCGAGAGTAGTACAAGGATGGGTGACCTCCTTGGAAGTCCTCGTGTTGCACCACTATTTTTTTAACTTTTCCAGTCCGTTTTGGATAAAAACTGATTAATTAGCGCGCTACAGAAAGCATACAGGATTTGAGCACGCAAAACAAGACAGGTGCGATCATACCAGCACTATTGCACCGGATTCCATCAGAACTCCGTAGTTAAGCCTGGTTGGGCAGGAGTAGTACTAGGATGGGTGACCTCCTGGGAAGTCCTCGTGTTGTACCTCTCTTTTTGTATGTTTTCCAGTCCGTTTTGGATAAAAATTGATTAATTAACGCGCTACAGAAGACATATAGGTTTTGAGCACGTAAAACATGACAGGTGTGATCATATTAGCACTAATGCACCGGATCCCATCAGAACTCCGCAGTTAAGCATTCTTGGGCGAGAGTAGTACTAGGATGGGTGACCTCCTGGGAAGTCCTCGTGTTGCACCTCTCTTTTTGTAAGTTTTCCAGTCCGTTTTGGATAAAAAGTGATTAATTAACGCGCTATAGAAAGCATATAGGTTTTGAGCACACAAAACATGACAGGTGCGATCATACCAGCACTAATGCACTCCGCAGTTAAGCGTGCTTGGGCAAGCGTAGTACTAGGATGTGTTACCTCCTGGGAAGTCCTCGTGTTGCACCTCTCTTTTTGTAAGTTTTCCAGTCCGTTTTGGATAAAAAGTGATTAATTAGCGCGCTACAGAAGGCATATAGGTTTTGAGCACGCAAAACATGACAGGTGCGATCATACCAGCACTAGCGCACCGGATCCCATCAGAACTCCGAAGTTAAGCGTTGTTCGGCGAGAGTAGTACTAGGATGGGTGACCTCCTGGAAAGTCCTCGTGTTGCACCTCTCTTTTTGTAAGTTTTCCAGTCCGTGTTGGATAAAAACTTATTAATTAGTGCGCTAAAGAAAGCATAATGGCTTTGAGCAAGCAAAACATGACAGGTGCGATCATACCAGCACTAACGCACTGGACCCCATCAAAACACCGAAGTTAAGCGTGCTTGGGCGAGAGTAGTACTAGGATGGGTGACCTCCTGGATGGAAAACTTAAAAAAATAGAGGTGCAACATGAGAACTTCCCAGGAGGTCACCCATCCTAATACTACTCTCCCCCTACCACGCTTAACTACGGAGTTTTGATGAGATCCGGTGCATTAGCGCTGGTATGATTGCACCTGTCATGTTTTTCGTGCTCAAATCCTATATGCCTTCTGTAGCGAGCTAATTAATCAGTTTTTATCCAAAACGGACTGGAAAAGTTACAAAAAGAGAAGTGCAACACGAGGACTTCCCAGGAGGTCACCCATCCTAGTACTACTCTCGCCAAAGAATGCTTAATTGCGGCGTTCTGATGGGAAGAGAGGTGCAACACGAGCAGTTCCAAGGAGGTCACCCATCCTAATACTACTCTCGCCCAAGCACGCTTAACTACGAAGATCTGATGGGATCCGGTGCATTAGTGCTGGTATGACCGCACCTGTCATGTTTTGCGTGCTCAAATCCTGTATGCTTTCTGTAGCACGCTAATTAATCAATTTTTGTCCAAAACGGACTGGAAAACTTACAAAAAGAGAGGTGCAACACGAGGACTTTCTAGGAGGTCACCAATCCTAGTACTACTCTCGCCGAAGCACGCTTAACTACGGAATTCTGATGGGGTCCGATGCATTAGTGCTGGTATGATCGCGCATGTCATGTTTTGCGTGCTCAAAACCTATATGCCTTCTGTAGCGCGCTAATTAATCACTTTTTATCCAAAACGGATTGAAAACTTACAAAAAGAGAGGCGTAACACGAGGACTTCCGAGGAGGTCACCCATCCTAGTACTACTCTCGCCCAACCACGCTTAACTACGGAGTTCTGATGGAATCCGTTGCATTAGTGCTGGTATGATCGCACCTGTCATGTTTTGCGTGCTCAAATCCTGTATGCTTTCTGTAGCGCGCTAATTAATAAATTTTTATCCAAAACGGACTGGAAAACTTTAAAAAATAGAGGTGCAACACGAGGACATCCCAGGAGGTCACCCATCCTTGTACTACTCTCGCTCTACAACGCTTAACTACGGAGTTTTGATGGGATCCGGTGCATTAGTGGTGGTATGATCGCACCTGTCATGTTTTGCGTGCTCAAATCCTATATGCTTTCTGTAGCGCGCTATTTAATCAGTTTTTATCCAAAACGGACTGGAAAAGTTACAAAAAGAGAGGTGCAACACGAGGACTTCCCAGGAGGTCACCCATCCTAGAACTACTCTTGCCCAAGCACGCTTAACTGCGGAGTGCATTAGTGTTGGTATGATCGCACCTGTCATGTTTTGCGTGCTAAAATCCTATATGCTTTCTATAGCGCGCTAATTAATCACTTTTTATCCCAAACGGACTGGAAAACTTACAAAAAGAGAGGTGCAACACGAGGACTTCCCAGGAGGTCACCCATCCTAGTACTACTCTCGCCCAAGAATGCTTAACTACGGAGTTGCGATCCGGTGCATTAGTGCTGGTATGATCGCACCTGTCATGTATTGCGTGCACAAATCCTGTATGCTCTATTTAGCGGGCTAATTAATAAGTTTTTATCCAAAACGAACTGGAAAACTTACAAAAAGAGAGGTGCAACACGAGGACTTCCCAGGAGGTCACCCATCCTAGTACTACTCTCGCCCAAGTACGCTTAACTACGGAGTTCTGATAGGATCCGGTTCATTAGTGTTGGTATGATCGCACCTGTCATGTTTTGCGTGCTCAAATCCTGTATGCTTTCTGTAGCGCGCTAAATAATAAGTTTTTATCCAAAACGGACTGGAAAACTTATAAAAAGAGAGGTGCAACACGAGGACTTCCCAGGAGGTCACCCATCCTAGAACTACTCTTTCCCAAGCACGCTTAACTGCGGAGTGCATTAGTGCTCGTGTGATCGCACCTGTCATGTTTTGCGTGCTCAAATCCATTATGCTTTGTTTAGCGTGCTAATTAATAAGTTTTGATCCAAAACGGACTGGAAAACTTACAGAAAGAAAGGTGCAACAACAGGACTTCCCAGGAGGTCACCCATCCTAGTACTACTCTCGCCCAAGAATGCTTAACTACGGAGTTGCGATCCGGTGCATTAGTGCTCGTATGATCGCACCTGTCATGTATTGCGTGCACAAATCCTGGAGGTCACCCATCCGAGTACTACTTTCGCCGAAGCACGCTTAACTACAGAGTTCTGATGGGATCCGATGCATTAGTGCTGGTATGGTCCCACATGTCATGTTTTGTGTGCTCAAAACCTCTATGCCTTCTGTAGCGCGCTAATTAATCACTTTTTATCCAAAACGGGCTAGAAAACTTACAAAAAGAGAGGTGCAACACGAGGACTTCCCGGCAGCTCACCCATCCTGGTACTACTCTCACCCTACCACGCTTAACTACGGAGTTTTGATGAGATCCGGTGCATTAGCGCTGGTATGATTGCACCTGTCATGTTTTTCGTGCTCAAATCCTATATGCTTTCTGTAGCGCGCTAATTAATCACTTTTTATCCAAAACGGATTGAAAACTTACAAAAAGAGAGGCGTAACACGAGGACTTCCGAGGAGGTCACCCATCCTAGTACTACTCTCGCCCAACCACGCTTAACTACGGAGTTCTGATGGAATCCGTTGCATTAGTGCTGGTATGATCGCACCTGTCACATTTTGCGTGCTCAAATCCTTTATGCTTTCTGTAGCACACTAATTAATCAGTTTTTATCCAATACGGACTGGAAAACTTACAAAAAGAGAGGTGCAACACGAGGACTTCCGAGGAGGTCACCCATCCTAGTACTACTCTTGCCGAAGCACGCTTAACTGCGGAGTGCATTAGTGCTGGTATGATCGCACATGTCATGTTTTGCGTGCTCAAAACCTCTATGCCTTCTGTAGCGCGCGAATTAATAACTTTTTATCCAAAACAGGCTGGAAAACTTACAAAAAGAGAAGTGAAACACGAGGACTTCCCAGGAGGTCACCCATACGAGTACTACTCTCGCCCAAGCACGCTTAATTACGGAGTTCTGATGGGATCCGGTGCATTAGTGCTGGTATGATCGCACCTATTATGTTTTGCGTGCTCAAATCCTGTATGCTTTCTGTAGCACACTAATTAGTTAGTTTTTATCCAATACGGACTGGAAAACATACAAAAAGAGAGGTGCAACACGAGGACTTCCCAGGAGGTCACCCATCCTAGTACTACTCTCGCCCAACCACACTTAACTACGAAGTTCTGATGGGATCCGGTGCATTAGTGTTGGTATGATCGCACCTGTCATGTTTTGCGTGCTCAAAACCTCTATGCCTTCTGATGTGCGCTAATTAATCAATTTTTATCGAATACGGACTGGAAAACTTACAAAAAGAGAGGTGCAACATGAGGATTTTCTAGGAGGTCACCAATCCTAGTACTACTCTCGCCGAATCACGCTTAACTGCGGAGTTCTGATGGGATGCAATGCATTAGTGCTGGTATGATCGCACATGTCATGTTTTGCGTGCTCAAAACCTCTATGCCTTCTGTAGTGCGCGAATTAATAACTTTTTATCCAAAACGGGCTGGAAAACTTACAAAAAGAGAGGTGCAACACGAGGACTTCGCAGGAGGTCACCCATACGAGTACTACTCTCGCCCAAGCACGCTTAATTACGGAGTTCTGATGGGATCCGGTGCATTAGTGCTGGTATGTAGCACACTAATTAATTAGTTTTTATCCAATACGGACTGGAAAACTTACAAAAAGAGAGGTGCAACACGAGGACTTCCTAGGAGGTCACCCATCCTAGTACTACTCTCGCCCAACCACACTTAACTACGAAGTTCTGATGGGATCCGGTGCATTAGTGCTGGTATGATCGCACCTGTCATGTTTTGCGTGCTCAAAACCTCTATGCCTTCTGATGTGCGCTAATTAATAAATTTTTATCCAATACGGACTGGAAAACTTACAAAAAGAGAGGTGCAACATGAGGATTTTCTAGGAGGTGACCAATCCTAGTACTACTCTCGCCGAATCACGCTTAACTGCCGAGTTCTGATGGGATGCAATGCATTAGTGCTGGTATGATCGCACATGTCATGTTTGGCGTGCTCAAAACCTCTATGCCTTCTGTAGCGCGCGAATTAATAACTTTTTATCCAAAACGGGCTGGAAAACTTACAAAAAGAGAGGTGCAACACGAGGACTTCCCAGGAGGTCACCCATACGAGTACTACTCTCGCCCAAGCACGCTTAATTACGGAGTTCTGATGGGATCCGGTGCATTAGTGCTGGTATGATCGCACCTATCATGTTTTGCGTGCTCAAATCCAGTATGCTTTCTGTAGCACAATAATTAATTAGTTTTTATATAATACGGACTGGAAAACTTACAAAAAGAGAGGTGCAACACGAGGACTTCCTAGGAGGTCACCCATCCTAGTACTACTCTCGCCCAACCACACTTAACTACGAAGTTCTGATGGGATCCGGTGCAATAGTGCTGGTATGATCGCACCTGTCATGTTTTGCGTGCTCAAATCCTATATGCTTTCTATAGCGCGTTATTTAATCAGTTTTTATCCAAAACGAACTGGAAAAGTTACAAAAAGAGAGGTGCAACATGAGGAGTTCCCAGGAGGTCACCCATCCTAGTACTACTCTTGCCCAAGCATGCTTAACTGCGGAGTGCATTAGTGCTGGTATGATCGCACCTGTCATGTTTTGCGTGCTCAAAACCTATATGCTTTCTATAGCGCGCAGTACTACTCTCGCCCAAGCACACTTAACTACGAAGTTCTGATGGGATCCGGTGCATTAGTGCTGGTATGATCGCACCTGTCATGTTTTGCGTGCTCAAAACCTCTATGCCTTCTGATGTGCACTAATTAATCACTTTTTATCCAAACCGGGCTGGAAAACTTACAAAAAGAGAGGTGAAACACGAGGATTTTCTAGGAGGTCCATGATCGCACATGTCATGTTTTGCGTGCTCAAAACCTCTATGCCTTCTGTAGCGCGCTAATTAATCACTTTTTATCCAAAACGGACTGGAAAACTTACAAAAGGAGATGTGCAACACAAGGACTTCCCAGGAGGTCACCCATCCAAGTACCACTCAGACCCAAGCACGCTTAACTACGGAGTTCTGATGGGATCCGGTGCATTGGTGTTGGTATGATCACACCTGTCATGTTTTGCGTGCTCAAATCCTACATGCTTTCTGTAACACACTAATTAATTCGTTTTTCTCCAATACAGATTGGAAAACTTACAAAAAGAGAGGTGCAACATCAGAACTTTCTAGGAGGTCACCAATCCTAGTACTACTCTCGCAGAAGCACGCTTAACTGCGGAGTTCTGATGGGATCCGATGCATTAGTGCTGGTATGATCGCACATGTCATGTTTTCCGTGCTCAAAACCTCTATGCCTTCTGTAGTGCGCTAATTAATCACTTTTTATCCAAAACGGAATGGAAAACATACAAAAAGAGAGGTGCAACACGAGGACATCCCAGGAGGTCACCTATCCTAGTACTACTCTCGCCCAACCACGCTTAACTACGGAGTTCTGATGGAATCCGGTGCATTAGTGCTGGTATGATCGCAACTGTCATGATTTGCGTGCTCAAATCCTGTATGCTTTCTGTAGCACGCTAATTAATAAGTTTTTATCCAAACGGACTGGAAAACCTAAAAAAATAGAGGTGCAACACAAGGACTTCCGAGGAGGTCACACATCCTAGTACTACTATCGCCCTACCCTGCTTAACTACGGAGTTTTGATGGAATCCGGTGCATCGGTGCTAGTACGATCGCACCTGTCATGTTTTGCGTGCTCAAATCCTATATTCTTTCTGTAGCGCGCTATTTAATCAGTTTTTATCCAAAACGGACTGGAAAAGTTACAAAAAGAGAGGTGCAACACGAGGAATTCCCAGGAGGTCACCCATCCTAGAACTACTCTCGCCCAAGCACGCTTGACTTCGGAGTTCTAATGGGATCCGGTGCATTAGTGCTGGTATGATCGCACCTGTCCTGTTTTGCGTGCTCAAATCCTGTATGCTTTCTGTAGCACACTAATTAATCAGTTTTTATCCAATACGGACTGGAAAATTTACAAAAAGTGAGGTGCAACACGAGGACTATCTAGGAGGTCACCAATCCTAGTACTGCTCTCGCCGAAGCACGCTTAACTGCGGAGTTCTGATGGGATCCGATGCATTAGTGCTGGTATGAACGCACATGTCATGTTTTGCGTGCTCAAAACCTCTATGCCTTCTGTAGCGCGCTAATTAATCACTTTTTATCCAAAACGGACTAGAAAACTTACAAAAAAGAGAGGTGCAACACGAGGACTTCCCAGGAGGTCACCCATCCTAGTACTAGTCTCGCCCAACCACGCTTAACTACGGAGTTCTGACGGAGTCAGGTGCATTAGTGCTGGTATGATCGCATCTGTCATGATTTGCGTGCTCAAATCCTGTATGCTTTCTGTAGCGCGCTAATTAATAAGTTTTTATCCAAGACGGACTGGAAAACTTAAAAAAATAGAGGTGCAACACAAGGACTTCCGAAGAGGTCACCCATCCTAGTACTACTATCGCCCTACCCTGCTTAACTACGGAGTTTTGATGGAATCCGGTGCATCAGTGCTAGTATGATCGCACCTGTCATGTTTTGCGTTCTCAAATCCTATATGTTTTCTGTAGCGCGCTATTTAATCAGTTTTTATCCAAAACGGACTGGAAAAGTTACAAAAAGAGAGGTGCAAAACGAGGAATTCCCAGGAGGTCACCCATCCTAGTACTACTCTCGCCAAAGCACGCTTGACTTCGGAGTTCTGATGGGATCCGGTGCATTAGTGCTGGTATGATCACACCTGTCATGTTTTGTGTGCTCAAATCCTGCATGCTTTCTGTAGCACACTAATTAATCAGTTTTTATCCAATACGGACTGGAAAACTTACAAAGAGTGAGGTGCAACACGAGGACTTTCTAGGAGGTCACCAATCCTAGTACTACTCTCGCCGAAGCACGCTTAACTGCGGAGTTCTGATGGGATCCGATGCATTAGTGCTGGTATGATCGCACATGTCATGTTTTGCATGCTCAAAACCTCTATGCCTTCTGTAGTGCGCTAATTATCACTTTTTATCCAAAACGGACTGGAAAACTTACAAAAAGATAGGTGCAACACGAGGACTTCACAGGAGGTCACCCATCCTAGTACTACTCTCGCCCAACCACGCTTTACTACGGAGATCTGATGGAATCAGGTGCATTAGTTCTGGTATGATCGCACCTGTTATGATTTGCGTGCTCAAATCCTGTATGCTTTCTGTAGCGCGCTAATTAATAAGTTTTTATCCAAAACGGACTGGAAAACTTAAAAAAATAGAGGTGCAACACAAGGACTTCCCAGGAGGTCACCTATCCTAGTACTACTATCGCCCTACCCTGCTTAACTACGGTGTTTTGATGGAATCCGGTGCATCAGTGCTAGTATGATCGCACCTGTCATGTTTTGCGTTCTCAAATCCTATATGCTTTCTGTAGCGCGCTATTTAATCAGTTTTTATCCAAAACGGTACTACTCACGCCCAAGCACGCTTAACTTCGGAGTTCTGATGGGATCCGGTGCATTAGTGCTGGTATGATCGCACATGTCACATTTTGCGAGCTCAAATCCTGTATGCTTTCTGTAGCACACTAATTAATCAGTTTTTATCCAATACGGACTGGAAAACTTACAAAAAGAGAGGTGCAACACGAGGACTTTCTAGGAGGTCACCAACCTTACAAAAAGAGAGGTGCAACACGAGGACTTCCCAGGAGGTCACCCATGCTAGTACTACTCTCGCCCTACCACACTTAACTACGGAGTTTTGATAGGATCTGGTGCATTAGTGCTGGTATGATCGCACCTGTCATGTTTTGCGTGCTTAAATCCTATATGTTTTCTGTATCGCGCTATTTAATCAGTTTTTATCCAAAACAAACTGGAAAAGTTACAAAAAGAGAGGTGCAACACGAGGAGTTCCCAGGAGGTCACCCATCCTAGTACTACTCTTGCCCAAGCACGCTTAACTGCGGAGTGCATTAGTGCTGGTATGATCGCACCTGTCATGTTTTGCGTGCTCAAAACCTATATGCTTTCTATAGCGCGCTAATTAATCACTTTTAATCAAAAACGGACTGGAAAACTTACTAAAAGAGAGGTGCAACACGACGACTTCCCAGGAGGTCACCTATCCTAGTACTACTCTCGCCCAAGCACACTTAACTACGATGTTCTGATGGGATCCGATGGATTAGTGCTGGTATGATCGCACCTGTCATATTTTGCGTGCTCAAAACCTCTATGCCTTCTAATGTGCGCTAATTAATCACTTTTTATCCAAACCGGGCTGGAAAACTTACAAAAAGAGAGGTGCAACACGACGACTTCCTAGGAGGTCACCCATCCGAATACTACTCTGGCCCAAGCACGCTTAACTAGGGAGTTCTAATGGGATCTGGTGCATTAGTGCGGGTATGATCGCACCTGTCATGTTTTGCATGCTCAAATCCTGTATGCTTTCTGTAGCACACTAATTAATTAGTTTTTATCCAATACGGACTGGAAAACTTACAAAAAGAGAGGTGCAACACGAGGACTTTCTAGGAGATCACCAATCCTAGTACTACCCTCGCCGAAGCACGCTTAACTGCGGAGTTCTGATGGGATCCGATGCATTAGTGCTGGTATGATCGCACATGTCATGTTTTGCGTGCTCAAAATCTCAATGCCTTCTGTAGCGCGCTAATTAATCACTTTTTATCCAAAACGGACTGGAAAACTTACAAAAAGAGAGGTGCAACACGAGGACTTCCCAGGAGGTCACCCATCCTAGTACTAGTCTCGCCCAACCACGCTTAACTACGGAGTTCTGATGGAGTCAGGTGCATTAGTGCTGGTATGATCGCATCTGTCATGATTTGCGTGCTCAAATCCTGTATGCTTTCTGTAGCGCGCTAATTAATAAGTTTTTATCCAAGACGGACTGGAAAACTTAAAAAAATAGAGGTGCAACACAAGGACTTCCGAAGAGGTCACCCATCCTAGTACTACTATCGCCCTACCCTGCTTAACTACGGAGTTTTGATGGAATCCGGTGCATCAGTGCTAGTATGATCGCACCTGTCATGTTTTGCGTTCTCAAATCCTATATGTTTTCTGTAGCGCGCTATTTAATCAGTTTTTATCCAAAACGGACTGGAAAAGTTACAAAAAGAGAGGTGCAAAACGAGGAATTCCCAGGAGGTCACCCATCCTAGTACTACTCTCGCCAAAGCACGCTTGACTTCGGAGTTCTGATGGGATCCGGTGCATTAGTGCTGGTATGATCACACCTGTCATGTTTTGTGTGCTCAAATCCTGCATGCTTTCTGTAGCACACTAATTAATCAGTTTTTATCCAATACGGACTAGAAAACTTACAAAGAGTGAGGTGCAACACGAGGACTTTCTAGGAGGTCACCAATCCTAGTACTACTCTCGCCGAAGCACGCTTAACTGCGGAGTTCTGATGGGATCCGATGCATTAGTGCTGGTATGATCGCACATGTCATGTTTTGCATGCTCAAAACCTCTATGCCTTCTGTAGTGCGCTAATTATCACTTTTTATCCAAAACGGACTGGAAAACTTACAAAAAGATAGGTGCAACACGAGGACTTCACAGGAGGTCACCCATCCTAGTACTACTCTCGCCCAACCACGCTTTACTACGGAGATCTGATGGAATCAGGTGCATTAGTTCTGGTATGATCGCACCTGTTATGATTTGCGTGCTCAAATCCTGTATGCTTTCTGTAGCGCGCTAATTAATAAGTTTTTATCCAAAACGGACTGGAAAACTTAAAAAAATAGAGGTGCAACACAAGGACTTCCCAGGAGGTCACCTATCCTAGTACTACTATCGCCCTACCCTGCTTAACTACGGTGTTTTGATGGAATCCGGTGCATCAGTGCTAGTATGATCGCACCTGTCATGTTTTGCGTTCTCAAATCCTATATGCTTTCTGTAGCGCGCTATTTAATCAGTTTTTATCCAAAACGGTACTACTCACGCCCAAGCACGCTTAACTTCGGAGTTCTGATGGGATCCGGTGCATTAGTGCTGGTATGATCGCACATGTCACATTTTGCGAGCTCAAATCCTGTATGCTTTCTGTAGCACACTAATTAATCAGTTTTTATCCAATACGGACTGGAAAACTTACAAAAAGAGAGGTGCAACACGAGGACTTTCTAGGAGGTCACCAACCTTACAAAAAGAGAGGTGCAACACGAGGACTTCCCAGGAGGTCACCCATGCTAGTACTACTCTCGCCCTACCACACTTAACTACGGAGTTTTGATAGGATCTGGTGCATTAGTGCTGGTATGATCACACCTGTCATGTTTTGCGTGCTTAAATCCTATATGTTTTCTGTATCGCGCTATTTAATCAGTTTTTATCCAAAACAAACTGGAAAAGTTACAAAAAGAGAGGTGCAACAAGAGGAGTTCCCAGGAGGTCACCCATCCTAGTACTACTCTTGCCCAAGCACGCTTAACTGCGGAGTGCATTAGTGCTGGTATGATCGCACCTGTCATGTTTTGCGTGCTCAAAACCTATATGCTTTATATAGCGCGCTAATTAATCACTTTTAATCCAAAACGGACTGGAAAACTTACTAAAAGAGAGGTGCAACACGACGACTTCCCAGGAGGTCACCTATCCTAGTACTACTCTCGCCCAAGCACACTTAACTACGATGTTCTGATGGGATCCGATGGATTAGTGCTGGTATGATCGCACCTGTCATGTTTTGCGTGCTCAAAACCTCTATGCCTTCTAATGTGCGCTAATTAATCACTTTTTATCCAAACCGGGCTGGAAAACTTACAAAAAGAGAGGTGCAACACGAGGACTTTCTAGGAGGTCACCAATCCTAGTACTACTCTCGCCGAAGCACGCTTAACTGCGGAGTTCTGATCGGATCCGATGCATTAGTGCTGGTATGATCGCACATGTCATGTTTTGCGTGCTCAAAACCTCTATGCCTTCTGTAACGCGCTAATTAATCACTTTTTATCAAAAACGGAGTGGAATACTTACAAAAAGAGAGGTGCAACACGAGTACTTCCCAGGAGGTCACCCATCCGAGTACAACTCTCGCCCAGCCACGCTTAACTACGAAGTTCTGATGGGATCCGGTGCATTAGTGCTAGTATGATCGCACCTGTCATGTTTTGAGTGCTCAAATCCTGTATGCTTTCTGTAGCGCGCTAATTAATAAGTTTTTATCCAAAACGGACTTGAAAACTTACAAAAAGAAAGGTGTAACACGAGGACTTCCTAGGAGGTCACCCATCCTAATATTACTTAACTGTGAAGTTCTGATGGGATCCGGTGCATTAGTGCTGGTATGTTCGCACCTATCATGTTTTCCGTGCTCAAAACCTATAAGCCTTCTGTAGTGCGCTAATTAATCACTTTTTATCCAAAACGGACTGGAAAACATATAAAAAGAGAGGTGCAACACGAGGACTTCCGAAGAGATCACCCATCCTAGTACTACTCTCGCCCAAGCACGCTTAACTGCTGAGTTCTGGTGGGATCCAGTGCATTACTGCTGGTATGATCGCACCTGTCATGTTTTGCGTGCTCAAATCCATTATGCTTTCTGTAGCGCGCTAATTAATAAGTTTTTATCCAAAACGGACTGGAAAACATACAAATAGAGAGGTGCAACACAAGGACTTCGCAGGAGGTCACCCATCGTAGTACTACTCTCGCCTAAGCACGCTTAACTGCGGAGTTCTGATGAGATCCGGTGCATTAGTGCTGTTATGATCGCACCTGTCATGTTTTGCGTGCTCAAATCCATTATGCTTTCTTTAGCGCACTTATTAATAAGTTTTTATCGAAAACGGACTGGAAAACTTACAAAAAGAGAGGTGCAACACGAGGACTTTCCTGGAGGACACCCATCCTAGTACAACTCTCGCCGAACAACGCTTAACTGCGGAGTTCTGATGGGATCCGGTGCATTAGTTCTGGTATGATCGCACCTGTCATGTTTTGCGTGCTCAAATCCATTATGCTTTCTGTAGCGCGCTAATTAATAAGTTTTTATCCAAAACGGACTAGAAAACATACAAATAGAGAGGTGCAACACGAGGACTTCGCAGGAGGTCACCCATCCTAGTACTACTCTCGCCTAAGCACGCTTAACTGCGGAGTTCTGATGAGATCCGGTGCATTAGTGCTGGTATGATCGCACCTGTCATATTTTGCGTGCTCAAAACCTATATGCCTTCTGTAGTGCGCTAATTAATCACTTTTTATCCAAAACGGACTGGAAAACATACAAAAACAGAGGTGCAACAAAAGGACTTCCCAAGAGGTCACCCATCCTAGTACAACTCTCGCCCAAGCACGTTTAACTACGGAGTTTTGATGGGATCCAGTGCATTAGTGCTGGTATGATCGCACCTATCATGTTTTGTGTGCTCAGATCCTATATGCTTTCTGTAGCGCGCTATTTAATTAGTTTTTATCCAAAACGGACTGGAAAAGTTAAAAAAAGAGAGGTGCAACACGAGGGCTTTCCAGGAGGTCACCCATCCTAGTACTACTCTTGCCCAAGCACGCTTAACTGCGGAGTTCTGATGGGATCCGATGCATTAGTGCACACGAGGACTTCCCAGGAGGTCACCCATCCTAGTAGTACTCTTGCCCAAGCACGCTTAAGTGGGGAGTTCTGATGGGATCCGATGCATTAGTGCACACGAGAACTTCCCAGGAGGTCACCGGAGTTCTGATGGGATCCGATGCATTAGTGCACACTTGGACTTCCCAAAAGGTCACCCATCCTAGTACTACTCTCACCCAAGCACGCTTAACTGCGGAGTTCTGATAGGATCCAGTGCATTATTGATGGTATTATCACACCTGTTATGTTTTGCGTGCTCAAATCCATTATGCTTTCTTTAGCGGGCTAATTAAAAAGTTTTTATCCAAAACGGACTGGAAAACTTACAAAAAGAGAGGTGCAACACGAGGACATTCCAAGAGGTCACCCATCCTAGTACTACTCTCGCGTGCTCAAAACCTATATGCCTTCTGTAGCGCGCTAATTAATCACTTTTTATCCAAAACGGGTTGGAAAACTTACAAAAAGAGGGAGCAACACGAGGACTTCCCAGGAGGTCACAGATCCTTGTACTACCCTCGCCCAAGCACGCTTAACTGCGGAGTGCTGATGGGATACGGTGCATTAGTGCTAGTATGATCGCATCTGTCATGTTTTGCGTGCTCAAATCCTGTATGCTATCTGTAGCGTGCTAATGAATAAGTTTTTATCCCAAACGGACCGCAAAACTTAAAAAAATAGAGGTACAATAGGAGGACTTCGCAGGAGGTCACCCATCCTAGTACTACTCTCGTCCTACCACGCTTAACTACGGAGTTTTGATGGGATCCAGTGCATTTGTGATGATTCCACCTGTCATGTCTTGCGTGCTCAAATCCTATATACTTTCTGTAGCGCGCTATGTAATTAGTTTTTATGCAAAACGGACTGGAAAACTTACAAAAAGAGAGGTGCAACACGAGGACTTCCTAGGAGGTCACCCATCCTAGTACTACTCTTGCCCAAGCACGCTTAACTGCGGAGTGAATTAGTGCTGGTATGATCGCACCTGTCATGTTTTGCGTGCTCAAAACCTATATGCTTTCTATAGCGCGCTAATTAATCACTTTTTATCTAGAACGGACTGGAAAACTTACAAAAAGAGAGGTGAAACACGAGGACTTTGTAGGAGGTCACCCATTCGCTCGCCGAACAACGCTTAACTACGGAGTTCTGATGGGATCTGGTGGATTAGTGTTGGTATGATCGCACTTGTCATGTTTTGCGTGCTCAAATCCTGTATGCTTTCAGTAGCGCGCTAATTAATAAGTTATTATCACAAACGGACTGGAAAACTTACAAAAAGAGAGGTGCAACCCGAGGACTTTCCAGGAGGTCACCCATCCTAGTACAACTCTCGCCGAACAACGCTTAAATGCGGAGTTCTGATGGGATCCGGTGCATTATTTCTGGTATGATCGCACCTGTCATGTTTTGCGTGCTCAAATCCATTATGCTTTCTTTAGCGCGCTTATTAACAAGTTTTTATCGAAAATGGACTAGAAAACTTACAAAAAGAGTGGTGCAACACGAGGACTTTCCAGGAGGACACCCATCGTAGTACAACTCTCGCCGAACAACGCTTAACTGCGGAGTTCTGATGGGATCCGGTGCATTAGTTCTGGTATGATCGCACCTGTCATGTTTTGCGTGCTCAAATCCATTATGCTTTCTTTAGCGCGCTAATTAATAAGTTTTTATCGAAAACGGATTGGAAAACTTACAAAAAGAGAGGTGCAACAAGAGGACTTTCCAAGAGGTCACCCATCCTAGTACTACTCTCGCCGAACAACGCTTAACTGTGGAGTTCTGATAGGATCCGGTGCATTAGTGCTGGTATGATCGCACCTGTCATGTTTTGCATGCTCAAATCCTGTATGCTTTCTGTAGCGCGCTACCTAATAAGTTTTTATCCAAAACGGACTGCAAAACTTACAAAAAGAGAGGTGCAACATGAGGACTTCTCAAGAGGTCACCCATCCTAGTACTACTCTCGCCCAAGCACGCTTAACTACAGAGTTCTGATGGGATCCGGTGCACTAGTGCTGGAATGATCGCACCTGTCATGTTTTGCGTGCTCAAATCCTGTATGCTTTCTGTAGCACGCTAATTAATAAGTTTTTATCCAAAACGGACAGGAAAACTTACAAAAAGAGAGGTGCAACACAAGGACTTCCTAGGAGATCACCCATCCTAGTACTACTCACACCCAAGCACGCTTAACTGCGGAGTTCTGATGGGATCCAGTGCATTAGTCCTGGTATGATCGCACCTGTCATGTTTTGCGTGCTCAAATCCTATATGCTTTCTGTAGCGCGCTAATTAATAAGTTTTTATCCACAACGGACTGTAAAACTTACAAAAAGAGATGTGCAACAAGCACGCTTAACTGCGGAGTTCCTATAGGATCCGCTGCATTAGTGCTGTATCATCGCACCTGTCATGTTTTTAGTGAAGAAAGGTACAACACGAGGACTTCCCCGATGGTCACCAATCCTTGTACTACTCTCGCCCAAGCACGCTTAACTGCGGAGTTCTGGTGGGATCCGCTGCATTAGTGCTGGTATGATCGCACCTGTCATGTGTTGCGTGCTCAAATCCTATATGCTTTCTGTAGCGCGCTAATTAATCAGTTTTTATCCAAAACGAACAGGAAAACATACAAAAAGAGAGGTGCAAGGACTTCCCAGGAGGTCACCCATCCTACTCTCGCCCATGCACACTTAACTGCAGAGTTCTGATGGGATCCGGTGCAATAATGCTGGTATGATCGCACCTGCCATGTTTTGCGTGCTCAAATACTATATGCTTTCTGTTGCGCGCTAATTATTCAGTTTTTATCCAAAACGGACTGTAAAACTTACAAAAAGAGAGGTGAAACAAGCACGCTTAACTGCGGAGTTCTGATAGGATCCGTTGCATTAGTGCTGGTATGATCGCACCTGTCATGTGTTGTGTGTTCAAATCCTATATGCTTTCTGTAGCGCGCTAATTAATCAGTTTTTATCCAAAACGAACAAGAAAACATACAAAAAGAGAGGTGCAAGGACTTCCCAGGAGGTCACCCATCCTAGTACTACTCTCGCCCAAGCACACCTAACAGCGGAGTTCTAATGGGATCCGGTGCAATAATGCTGGTATGATCGCACCTATCATGTTTTGCGTGCTCAAATCCTATATGCCTTTTGTTGCGCGCTAATTATTCAGTTTTTATCCAAAACGGACTGTAAAACTTACAAAAAGAGAGGTGAAACAAGCACGCTTAACTGCGGAGTTCTGATAGGATCCGTTGCATTAGTGCTGGTATGATCGCACCTGTCATGTTTTGTGTGCTCAAATCTTATATGCTTTCTGTAGCGCGCTAATTAATCAGTTTTTATCCAAAACGGACTGGAAAACTTACAAAAAGAGAGGTTCAACACGAGGACTTCCCAAGAGGTCACCCAACCTAGTACAACTCTCGCCCAAGCACGCTTAACTACGGAGTTCTGATGGAATCCGGTGCATTAGTGACGGTATGATCGCAACTGTCATGTTTTGCGTGTTCAAATCCTGTATGCTTTCTGTAGCGCACTAATTAATCAGTTTTTATCCCAAACGGACTGTAAAACTTACAAAGAGAGAGGTGCAACAAGTACGCTTAACTATGGAGTTCTGATAGGATCCGTTGCATTAGTGCTGGTATGATCGCACCTGTCATGTTTTGTGTGCTCAAATCCTATATACTTTCTGTAGCGCGCTAATTAATCTGTTTTTATCCAAAACGGACTGGAAAACTTACAAAAAGAGAGGTGCAACACAAGGACTTCCCAGGTGGTCACCCATCCAAGTACTGCTCTCGCAAATGCACACTTAACTGCGGAGTTCTGATGGAATCCGGTGCATTAGTGCTGGTATGATCGCAACTATTATATTTTGCGTGCTCAAATCCTATATGCTTTCTGTTGCGCGCTAATTAATTAGTTTTTATCCAAAACGGACTATAAAACTTGCAAAAAGAGAGGTGGAACAAGCACGCTTAACTGCGGAGTTCTGATAGGATCCGTTGCATTAGTTCTGGTATGATCGCACCTGTCATGTTTTGCGTGCTCAAATCCTATATGCTTTCTGTAGTTCGCTAATTAATCAGTTTTTATGCAAAACGGACTGTAAAACTTACAAAAAGAGAGGTGCAACACAAAGACTTCCAAGGAGGTCACCCATCCTAGTACTGCTCTCGCACAAGCACTCTTAAGTGCGAACTTCTAATGGGATCCGGTGCATAAGTGTTGGTATGATGGCACCTGTCATGTTTTGCGTGCTCAAATCCTATATGCTTTCTGTAGCGCGCTAATTAATCAGTTTTTATCCAAAACGGACTGGAAAACTTACAAAATGAGCGGTGCAACACGAGGACTTCCCAGGAGGTCACCCATCCTTGTACTACTCTCGCCCAGGCACGCTTAACTGCGGAGTTTTGATGGGATCCAGTGCATTAGTGATGGTATGATCGCACCTGTCATGTTTTGCGTCCTCAAATCCTATATCCTTTCTGTAGCGCGCTAATTAATCAGTTTTTATCCAAAACAGACTGGAAAACTTACAAAATGAGAGCTGCAACACGAGGAATTCCGAGGAGGTCACCCATCCTAGTACTACTCTCGCACAAGCACGATTAACTGCGGAGTTCTGGTGGGATCCGATGCATTACTTCTGGTATGATCGCACCTATCATGTTTTGCGTGCTGAAATCCTATTTGCTTTCTGTAGTGCGTTAATTAATAAGTTTTTATCAGAAACGGACTGGAAAACTTACAAAAAGAGAGGTGCAACACGAGGACTTCCCAGGAGGTCATCCATCCTAGTACTACCAAGCACGCTTAACTGCTGAGATCTGATGGGATCCGGTGCATTAGTGCTGGTATAATCGCACCTGTAATGTTTTGCATGCTCAAATCCTATATGCTTTCTGTACCACGCTATTTAATCAGTTTTTAACCAAAACGGAGCGGAAAACTTACAAAAAGAGAGGTGCAACACAAAGACTTCCCAGGAAGACACCCATTCAAGTACTGCTCTCGCAGCAGCACACTTAACTGTGGAGTTCTGATTGGATCCGTTGCATTAGTGCTGGTATGATCGCACCTGTCATGTTTTGCGTGCTCAAATCCTATATACTTTCTGTAGTTCGCTAATTAATCATTTTTTATCCAAAACGGGCTGTAAAACTTACAAAAAGAGAGGTGCAACACAAAGACTTCCCAGGAGGTCACCCGTCCTAGTACTGCTCTCGCACAAGCACGCTTAAGTGCGAACTTCTAATGGGATCCGGTGCATAAGTGCTGGTATGATGGCACCTGTCATGTTTTGCGTGCTCAAATCCAATATGCTTTCTCTAGCGCGCTAATTAATCAGTTTTTATCCAAAACGGACTGGAAAACTTACAAAAAGAGAGGTGCAACACGAGGACTTCCCAGTAGATCACCCATCCTAGTACTACTCACGCCCAGGCATGCTTAACTGCGGAGTTCTGATGGGATCCAGTGCATTAGTGATGGTATGATCGCACCTGTCATGTTTTGCGTCCTCAAATCCTATATCCTTTCTGTAGCGCGCTAATTAATCAGTTTTTATCCAAAACAGACTGGAAAACTTACAAAATGAGAGGTGCAACACGAGGAATTCCGAGGAGGTCACCCATCCTAGTACTACTCTCGCACAAGCACGATTAACTACGGAGTTCTGGTGGGATCCGGTGCATTAGTTCAGGTATGATCGCACCTGTCATGTTTTGCGTGCTGAAATCCTATATGCTTTCTGTAGTGCGTTAATTAATAAGTTTTTATCCAAAACGGACTGGAAAACTTACAAAAAGAGAGGTGCAACACGAGGACTTCCCAGGAGGTCATCCATCCTAGTACTACCAAGCACGCTTAACTGCTGAGTTCTGATGGGATCTGGTGCATTAGTGCTGGTATAATCGCACCTGTAATGTTTTGCATGCTCAAATCCTATATGCTTTCTGTACCACGCTATTTAATCAGTTTTTATCAAAAACGGAGCGGAATACTTACAAAGAGAGAGGTGCAACAAGTACGCTTAACTATGGAGTTCTGATTGGATCCGTTGCATTAGTGCTGGTGTGATCGCACCTGTCTTGTTTTGCGTGCTCAAATCCTATATACTTTCTGTAGTTCGCTAATTAATCAGTTTTTATCCAAAACGGACTGTAAAACTTACAAAAAGAGAGGTGCAACACAAAGACTTCCAAAGAGGTCACCCGTGCTAAAACTGCTCTCGCACAAGCACGCTTAAGTGCGAACTTCTAATGGGATCCGGTGCATAAGTGCTGGTATGATGGCACGTGTCATGTTTTGCGTGCTCAAATCCAATATGCTTTCTTTAGCGCGCTAATTAATCAGTTTTTATCCAAAACGGACTGGAAAACTTACAAAAAGAGAGGTGCAACACGAGGACTTCCCAGTAGATCACCCATCCTAGTACTACTCACGCCCAGGCACGCTTAACTGCGGAGTTCTGATGGGATCCAGTGCATTAGTGATGGTATGATCGCACCTGTCATGTTTTGCGTCCTCAAATCCTATATCCTTTCTGTAGCGCGCTAATTAATCAGTTTTTATCCAAAACAGACTGGAAAACTTACAAAATGAGAGGTGCAACACGAGGAATTCCGAGGAGGTCACCCATCCTAGTACTACTCTCGCACAAGCACGATTAATTGCGGAGTTCTGGTGGGATCCGGTGCATTAGTTCTGGTATGATCGCACCTGTCATGTTTTGCGTGCTCAAATCCTATATGCTTTCTGTAGTGCGTTAATTAATAAGTTTTTATCCAAAACGGACTGGAAAACTTACAAAAAGAGAGGTGCAACAAGTACGCTTAACTATGGAGTTCTTATAGGATCCGTTGCATTAGTGCTGGTATGATCGCACCTGTCATGTTTTGTATGCTCAAATCCTATATGCTTAATGTAGCGCGCTAATAAATCTGTTTTTATCCAAAACGGACTGGAAAACTTACAAAAAGAGAGGTGCAACACAAGGACTTCCCCGGTGGTCACCCATGCAAGTACTGCTCTCGCACAAGCACACTTAACTGCGAAGTTCTGATGGGATCCTGTGCATTAGTGCTGGTATGATCGCAACTATTATATTTTGCGTGCTCAAATCCTATATGTTTTCTGTAGCGCGCTTATTAATTAGTTTTTATCAAAAACGGACTATAAAACTACAAAAAGAGAGGTGCAACAAGCACGCTTAACTGCGGAGTTTCGCTAATTAATCAGTTTTTATCCAAAACGGACTGTAAAACTTACAAAAAGAGAGGTGCAACACAAAGACTTCCCAGGAGGTCACCCACTGCTCTCACACAAGCACGCTTAAGTGCGAACTTCTAATAGGATCTGTTTCATAAGTTCTGGTATGATGGCACCTGTCATGTTTTGCGTGCTCAAATCCAATATACTTTCTCTAGCGCGTTAATTAACCAGTTTTTATCCAAAACGGACTGGAAAACTTATAAAAAGAGAGGTGCAACACGAGGACTTCCCAGTAGATCCCCCATCCTAGTACTACTCACGCCCAGGCACGATTAACTGCGGAGTTCTAATGGGATCCAGTGCATTAGTGATGGTATGATCGCACCTGTCATGTTTTGCGTCCTCAAATCCTATATGCTTTCTATAGCGCGCTAATTAATCAGTTTTTATCCAAAACGGACTGGAAAACTTACAAAAAGAGAGGTGGAACACGAGGACTTCCCAGGAGGTCACCCAACTTAGTACTACTCTCGCCCAAGCGCGCTTAACTGCGGAGTTCTATTGGGATCCGGTGCATTATTGCTGGTATGATCTCACCTATCAAGTTTTGCTTGTTCAAATCCTATATGCTTTCTGTAGCGCGCTGATTAATCAGTTTTTATCCAAAACGGACTGGAAAACTTACTAAAAGAAAGATGCAACACGAGGACTTCCCAGGAGGTTACCCATCCTAGTACTACCCTCGCCCAAGCACGCTTAACTGCGCAGTGCTGATGGGATCCGGTGCATTAGTGCTGGTATGATCGCACCTGTCATGTTTTGCGTGCTCAAATCCTATATGCTTTCTGTTGCGCGCTAATTATTCAGTTTTTATCCAAAACGGACTGGAAAACTTACAAAAAGAGAGGTTCAACACGAGGACTTCCGAAGAGGTCACCCAACCTAGTACCACTCTCGCCCAAGCTAGCTTAACTACGGAGTTCTGATGGAATCCGGTGCATTAGTGACGGTATGATCGCAACTGTCATGTTTTGCGTGCTCAAAACCTGATTGCTTTCTGTAGCGCGCTAACTAATCAGTTTTTATCCAAAACGAACTGTAAAACTTACAAAAAGAGAGGTGCAACAAGTACGCTTAACTATGGAGTTCTGATGGGATCCGTTGCATTAGTGCTGGTATGCTCGCACCTGTCATGTTTTGTGTGCTAAATCCTATATGCTTTCTGTAGCGCGCTAATTAATTAGTTTTTATCCAAAACGGACTGGAAAACTTACAAAAAGAGAGGTGCAATACAAGGACTTCCCAGGTGGTCACCCATCCAAGTACTGCTTTCGCACAACCACACTTAACTGCGGAGTTCTGATGGGATCCGGTGCATTAGTGCTAGTATGATTGCAACTATTATATTTTGCGTGCTCAAATCCTATATGCTTTCTGTAGCGCGCTAATTAAATAGTTTTTATCCAAAACGGACTAAAAAACTTACAAAAAGAGAGGTGCAACAAGCACGCATAACTGCGGAGTTCTGATAGGATCCGTTGCATTAGTGCTGGTATGATCGCACCTGTCATGTTTTGCGTGCTCAAATCCAATATGGTTTTTCTAGCGCGCTAATTAATAAGTTTTTATCCAAAACAGACTGGAAAACTTACGAAAAGAGAGGTGCAACACGAGGACTTCCCAGTAGATCACCCATCCTAGTACTACTCACGCCCAGGCACGCTTAACTGCGGAGTTCTGATGGGATCCAGTGCATTAGTGATGGTATGATCGCACCTGTCCTGTTTTGCGTGCTCAAATCCTATATGCTTTCTGTAGCGCGCTAATTAATCAGTTTTTATCAAAACGGACTGGAAAACTTACAAAATGAGAGGTGCAACACGAGGACTTCCGAGGAGGTCAGCCATCCTAGTACTACTCTCGCACAAGCACGATTAACTGCGGAGTTCTGGTGGGATCCGGTGCATTAGTTCTGGTATGATCACACCTGTCATGTTTTCCGTGCTGAAATCCTATATGCTTTCTGTAGTGCGCTAATTAATAAGTTTTTATCCAAAACGGACTGGAAAACTTACAAAAAGAGA
This sequence comes from Cyamopsis tetragonoloba, assembly GCA_037177725.1. Taxonomy (NCBI): domain Eukaryota; kingdom Viridiplantae; phylum Streptophyta; class Magnoliopsida; order Fabales; family Fabaceae; genus Cyamopsis; species Cyamopsis tetragonoloba. The sequence continues at coordinate 48,144,716 of CM074119.1, read as the reverse complement.
GGTGCAACACGAGGACTTCCCAGGAGGTCATCTATCCTAGTACTACCAAGCACGCTTAACTGCTGAGTTCTGATGGGATCCGGTGCATTAGTGCTGGTATGATCACACCTGTAATGTTTTGCGTGCTCAAATCCTATATGCTTTCTGTAGCACGCTATTTAATCAGTTTTTATCCAAAACGGACAGGAAAAGTTACAAAAAGAGAGGTGCAACACAAGGACTTCACAGGAGGACACCCATCCAAGTACTGCTCTCGCTGCAGCACACTTAACTGTGGAGTTCTGATTGGATCCGGTTGATTAGTGCTGGTATGATCGCACCTATTATATTTTGCGTGCTCAAATCCTATATGCTTTCTGTAGCGCGCTAATTAAAAAGTTTTCATCGAAAACGGACAGGAAAACTTACAATAAGAGAGGTGCAACACGAGGACTTCCCAGGAGATCACCCATCCTAGTACTACTCACGCCCAAGCACGCTTAACTGCAGTGTTCTGATGGGCTCTAGTGCATTAGTGATGGTATGATCGCACCTGTCATGGTTTGCGTGCTCAAATCATATATGCTTTCTGTAGCGCGCTAGTTAAAAAGTTTCCAAAACGCATAGGAAAACTTACAAAAAGAGAGGTGCAACACGAGGACTTCCTTGGAGGTCACCCATCCTAGTACTACTGTGTCCCAAACACGCTTATCTTCGGAGTTCTTATGGGATCCGGTGCATTAGTGCTGGTATTATCGCACCTGTCATGTTTTGCGTGCTCAAATCCTATATGCTTTCTATAGCGCGCTAATTAATCAGTTTTAATCCAAAACGGACTGGAAAACTTACAAAAAGAGAGGTGGAAGACGAGGACTTCCCAGAAGGTCACCCATCCTAGTACTATTCTCGCCTAAGCGCGCTTAACTGCGGAGTTCTAATGGGATCCGATGCATTAGTACAGGTATAATCACACCTGTCATGGTTTGCGTGCTCAAATCCTATATGCTTTCTGTAACGCGCTAGTTATTCACTTTTAATACAAAACGGACTGGAAAACTTACAAGGTGCATTAGTGCTGGTATGATCGCACCTATCATGTTTTGCGTGCTGAAATCCTATATGCTTTCTGTAGCGCGCTAATTAATCATTTTTTATCCAAAACGGACTGGAAAACTTACAAAAAGAGAGGTGCAACACGAGGACATCCGGTGCATTATTGCTGGTATCATCGCACCTATCAAGTTTTGCTTGTTCAAATCCTATATGCTTTCTGTAGAGCGCTAATTAATCAGTTTTTATCCAAAACAGACCGAAAAACATACAAAAAGAAAGATGCAACACGAGGGCTTCCCAGGAGGTCACACATCCTAGTACTACTCTCGCCCAAGCACGATTAACTGTGGAGTTCTGATGAGATGCAATGCATTAGTGTTGGTATGATCGCACCTGTCATGTTTTGCGTGCTCAAATCCTATATGCTACCTGTAGCGTGCTAAATATTCACTTTTAATACAAAACGGATTGGAAAACTTACAAAGTGCATTAGTGCTGGCATGATCGCACCTATCATGTTTTGCATGCTCAAATCGTATATGCTTTCAGTAGCGCGCTAATTAATCAGTTTTTATCCAAAACGGACAGGAAAACTTACAAAAAGAGAGGTGGAACACGAGGACTTCCCAAGAGGTCACCCATCCAAGTACTACACTCGCCAAAGCACGCTTAACTGTGGAGTTCTGATGGGATCAGGTGCATTAGTGCTGGTATGATCGCACCTGTCATGTTTTGCGTGCTCAAATCCTGTATGCTTTCTGTAGCGCGCTAGTTAATCAATTTTTAACCAAAACGGACAGGAAAACATACAAAAAGAAAGGTGCAACACGAGGACTTCCCAGGAGGTCACCCATCCTAGTACTACTCTCACCCAAGAACACTTAACGGCAAAGTTCTGATGGGATCAGGTGTATTAGTGCTGGTATGATCGCACCTGTCATGTTTTGGGTGCTCAAATCCTGTATGCTTTCTGTAGCGCGCTAATTAATCACTTTTTTCCAAATCGGACTGGAAAACTTACAAAAAGAGAGGTGCAACACGAGGACTACCCCGGAGGTCACCCATCCTAGTACTATCTCGCCCAAGCCGGCTTAACTGCGGAGTTCTGATGGGATCTGGAGCATTAGTGCTGGTATGATCGCACCTGTCATGTTTTGCGTGCTCAAATCCTGTATGCTTTCTGTAGCGCGCTAGTTAATCAATTTTTAACCAAAACGGACAGGAAAACATACAAAAAGAAAGGTGCAACACGAGGACTTCCCAGGAGGTCACCCATCCTAGTACTACTCTCACCCAAGCACACTTAACTGTAAAGTTCTGATGGGATCAGGTGTATTAGTGCTGGTATGATCGCACCTGTCATGTTTTGGGTGCTCAAATCCTGTATGCTTTCTGTAGCGCGCTAATTAATCACTTTTTTCCAAATCGGACTGGAAAACTTACAAAAAGAGAGGTGCAACACGAGGACTACCCCGGAGGTCACCCATCCTAGTACTATCCCGCCCAAGCCCGCTTAACTGCGGAGTTCTGTTGGGATCTGGAGCATTATTGCTGGTATGATCGCACCTGTCATGTTTTGCGTGCTGAAATCCTTTACGCTTTCTTTAGCGCGCTAATTAATATGTTTTTATCCAAAACAGACTGGAAAACTTACAAAAAGAGAGGTGCACCACGAGGTCACCCAGGTCACCCATCCTAGTACTATCCCACCCAAGCCCGCTTAACTGCGGAGTTCTGTTGGGATCCGGAGCATTAGTGCTGGTATGATCGCACCAGTCATGTTTTGCGTGCTCAAATCCTATATGCTTTCTGAAGCGCGCTATATAATCACTTTTTATCCAAAATGGACTGGAAAACTTACAAAAAGAGAGGTGCAACACGAGGACTTCCCAGGAGGTCAGCCATCCTAGTACTACTCTAGCCGAAGCCCGCTTAACTGAGGAGTTTTGATGGGATCCGGAGCAATAGTGCTGGTATGATCGCACCTGTCATGTTTTGCGTGCTCAAATCCTGTATGCTTTCTGTAGCGCGCTAATTAATAAATTTTTATCCAAAACGGACTGGAAAAGTTACAAAAAGAGAAGTGCAACACGAGGACTTCCCAGGAGGTCACCCATCCTAATACTACTCTTGCCCAAGCACGCTTAACTGCGGAGTGCATTAGTGCTGGTATGATCGCACCTGTCATGTTTGGCGTGCTCAAATCCTATATGCTTTCTGTAGCGCTCTAATTAATCACTATTTATCCAAAACGGACTGGAAAACTTACAAAAAGAGAGCTGCAACACGAGGGCTTCCCAGGAGGTCACCCATCCTAGTACTACTCTCGCCGAAGACTGCTTAACTGAGGAGTTTTGATGGGATCCGGAGCAATAGTGCTGGTATGATCGCACCTGTCATGTTTTGCGTGCTCAAATCCTGTATGCTTTCTGTAGCGCGCTAATTAATAAGTTTTTATCCAAAACAGACTGGAAAAGTTACAAAAAGAGAGGTGCACCACGAGGTCACCCAGGTCACCCATCCTAGTACTATCCCACCCAAGCCCGCTTAACTGCGGAGTTCTGTTGGGATCCGGAGCATTAGTGCTGGTATGATCGCACCAGTCATGTTTTGCGTGCTCAAATCCTATATGCTTTCTGAAGCGCGCTATATAATCACTTTTTATCCAAAATGGACTGGAAAACTTACAAAAAGAGAGGTGCAACACGAGGACTTCCCAGGAGGTCAGCCATCCTAGTACTACTCTAGCCGAAGCCCGCTTAACTGAGGAGTTTTGATGGGATCCGGAGCAATAGTGCTGGTATGATCGCACCTGTCATGTTTTGCGTGCTCAAATCCTGTATGCTTTCTGTAGCGCGCTAATTAATAAATTTTTATCCAAAACGGACTGGAAAAGTTACAAAAAGAGAAGTGCAACACGAGGACTTCCCAGGAGGTCACCCATCCTAATACTACTCTTGCCCAAGCACGCTTAACTGCGGAGTGCATTAGTGCTGGTATGATCGCACCTGTCATGTTTGGCGTGCTCAAATCCTATATGCTTTCTGTAGCGCTCTAATTAATCACTATTTATCCAAAACGGACTGGAAAACTTACAAAAAGAGAGCTGCAACACGAGGGCTTCCCAGGAGGTCACCCATCCTAGTACTACTCTCGCCGAAGACTGCTTAACTGAGGAGTTTTGATGGGATCCGGAGCAATAGTGCTGGTATGATCGCACCTGTCATGTTTTGCGTGCTCAAATCCTGTATGCTTTCTGTAGCGCGCTAATTAATAAGTTTTTATCCAAAACAGACTGGAAAAGTTACAAAAAGAGAGGTGCAACACGAGGACTTCCCAGGAGGTCACCCATCCTAATACTACTCTTGCCCAAGCATGCTTAACTGCGGAGTGCATTAGTGTTGGTATGATCGCACCTGTCATGTTTTGCGTGCTCAAATCCTGTACGCTTTCTTTAGCGCGCTAATTAATAAGTTTTTATCTAAAACGGACTGGAAAACTTACAAAAAGACAGCTGCAACACGAGAATTTCCCATCTCACCCAAGAACGCTTAACTGCGGAGTTCTAATGGGATCAGGTGCATTAGTGCTGGTATGATCGCACCTGTCATATTTTGCGTGCTCAAATCCTGTATGTTTTCTTTAGCGCGCGAAATAATAAGTTTTTATCCAAAACGGACTGGAAAACTTACAAAAAGAGAGGTGCAACACGAGGACATCCCAGGAGGTCACCCATCCCAGTACTACTCTCGCCCAAGAACGCTTTACTACAGAGTTCTGATGGGATACGATGCATTAGTGCTGCTATGATCGCACCTGTCATGTTTTGCGTGCTCAAATCCTGTACGCTTTCTTTAGCGCGCTAATTAATAAGTTTTTATCCAAAACAGACTGGAAAACTTACAAAAAGAGAGGTTTACCACGAGGTCACCCATCCTAGTACTATCCCGCCCAAGCCCGCTTAACTGCGGAGTTCTGTTGGGATCTGGAGCATTAGTGCTGGTATGATGGCACCTGTCATGTTTTGCGTGCTCAAATCCTGTACGCTTTCTTTTGCGCGCTAATTAATAAGTTTTTATCCAAAACAGACTGGAAAACTTACAAAAAGAGAGGTGCACCACGAGGTCACCCATCCTAGTACTATCCCACCCAAGCCCGCTTAACTGCGGAGTTCTGTTGGGATCCGGAGCATTAGTGCTGGTATGATCGCACCAGTCATGTTTTGCGTGCTCAAATCCTATATGCTTTCTGAAGCGCGCTATATAATCACTTTTTATCCAAAATGGACTGGAAAACTTACAAAAAGAGAGGTGCAACACGAGGACTTCCCAAGAGGTCACCCATCCTAGTGCTACTCTCGCCAAAGACCGCTTAACTGAGGAGTTTTGATGGGATCCGGAGCAATAGTGCTGGTATGATCGCACCTGTCATGTTTGGCGTGCTCAAATCCTGTATGCTTTCTTTGGCGCGCTAATTAATCACTATTTATCCAAAACGGACTGGAAAAATTACAAAAAGAGAGCTGCAACACGAGGGCTTCCCAAGAGGTCACCCATCCTAGTGCTACTCTCGCCAAAGACCGCTTAACTGAGGAGTTTTGATGGGATCCGGAGCAATAGTGCTGGTAAGATCGCACCTGTCATGTTTGGCGTGCTCAAATCCTATATGCTTTCTGTAGCGCTCTAATTAATCACTATTTATCCAAAACGGACTGGAAAAATTACAAAAAGAGAGCTGCAACACGAGGGCTTCCCAAGAGGTCACCCATCCTAGTGCTACTCTCGCCAAAGACCGCTTAACTGAGGAGTTTTGATGGGATCCGGAGCAATAGTGCTGGTATGATCGCACCTGTCATGTTTTGCGTGCTCAAATCCTGTATGCTTTCTTTGGCGCGCTAATTAATAAGTTTTTATCCAAAACAGACTGGAAAAGTTACAAAAAGAGAGGTGCAACACGAGGACTTCCCAGGAGGTCACCCATCCTAATACTACTCTTGCCCAAGCATGCTTAACTGCGGCGTGCATTAGTGTTGGTATGATCACACCTGTCATGTTTGGCGTGCTCAAATCCTATATGCTTTCTGTAGCGCGCTAATTAATCACTATTTATCCAAAACGAACTGGAAAACTTACAAAAATAGAGCTGCAACACGAGAATTTCCCATCTCACCCAAGAACGCTTAACTGCGGAGTTCTAATGGGATCAGGTGCATTAGTGCTGGTATGATCGCACCTATCATATTTTGCGTGCTCAAATCCTGTATGCTTTCTGTAGCGCGCTAATTAATAATTTTTTATCCAAAACGAACTGGTAAACTTAAAAACGTAAAGGTGCAACACGAGGACTTCCCAGGAGGCCACCCATCCTAGTACTATTCTCGCCGAAGCACGCTTTATTGCGAAGTTCTGATGGGATCCGGTGCATTAGTGCTAGTATGATCGCACCTGTCATGTTTTGCGTGCTCAAATCCTGTATGCTTTCTGTAGCGCGCCCAAGCACGTTTAACTGCAGAGTTCTGATGGGATCCGGTGCATTAGTGCTGGTATGATCGCACCTGTCATGTTTTGGGTGCTCAAATCCTATATTATTTCTGTGGCGCGCTAATTTATTAGTTTTTCTCCAAAACGGACTAGATAACTTACAAAAAGAGAGGTGCAACACGAGGACTTCAAAAGAGGTCACCCATCCTAGTACTACTCTCGCTCAAGCACGCTTAACTGCAGAGTTCTGATGGGATCCGGTGCATTAGTGCGAGTATGATCGCAACTGTCATGTTTTGCGTGCTTATGTCCTATTTGCTTTCTGTAGCGTGCTAGTTAATCAGTTTTTATCTAAAACGGACTGGAAAACTTACAAAATGAGAGGTGCATCATGAGGACTTCCCAAGAGGTCACCAATCCTAGTACTACTCTCGCCCAAGCACGCTTAACTGCGGGGTTTTGATGAGATCCAGTGCATTAGTGCTAGTATAATCGCACCTGTCATATTTTGCGTGCTCAAATCCTATATGCTTTCTGTAGCGTGCTAATTAATCAGTTTTTATCCAAAACGGACTAGAAAACTTACAAAAAGAGAGGTGCAACACGAGTACTTCCGAGGAGGTATTCCATCATAGTACTACTCTCGCCCAAGAACGCTTAACTGCGAAGTTCTGATGGGATCCGGTGCATTAGTGCTGGTATGATCGCAGCTGTCATGATTTGCGTGCTCAAATCCTATATGGTTTCTATAGCACGCTAATTAATCAGTTTTTATCCAAAACGGATTGGAAAACTTACAAAATGAGAGGTGCATCATGAGGACTTCCCAAGAGGTCACCAATCCTAGTACTACTCTCGCCCAAGCACGCTTAACTGTGGGGTTTTGATGAGATCCGGTGCATTAGTGCTAGTATAATCGCACCTGTCATGATTTGCGTGCTCAAATCCTATATGGTTTCTGTAGCACGCTAATTAATCAGTTTTTATCCAAAACGGATTGGAAAACTTACAAAATGGGAGGTGCATCATGAGGACTTCCCAAGAGGTCACAAATCCTAGTACTACTCTCGCCCAAGCACGCTTAACTGCAGAGTGCTGATGGGATCCGGTGCATTAGTGCTGGTATGGTTGCAACTGTCATGTTTTGCGTGCTCAAGTCATGTAAAGCACGCTTAACTGCGGAGTTCTGTTGGCATCCGGTGCATTAGTGCTGGTATGATCGCACCTATCATGTTTTGCGTGCTCAAACCCTATATGCTTTCTGTATTGCGCTAATTAATCAGTTTTTATCCAAAACGGAATGGAAAAGTTACAAAAAGAGAGGTGCAACACGAGGACTTCCTAGGAGGTCACCCATTTTAGTACTACTCTCGCCCAAGAACACTTAACTTCGGAGATCTCATGGGATCCGGTGCATTAGTGCTGGTATGGTCGCACTTGCCATGTTTTGCGTGCTCAACTCCTATATGATTTCTGTAGCGCGCTAATTAATCAGTTTTTATCCAAAACGGATTCGAAAAGTTACAAAAAAAGAGGTACAACACGAGGACTTCCCGGGAGATAACCCATCTTAGTACTACTCACGCCCAAGCACACTTAACTGCGGAGTTCTGATGGGATCTAGTGCATTAGTGCTGGTATGATCGCACCTGTCATGTTTTGCATGCTCAAATCCTATATTTTTTCTGTAGAGCACTAATTAATTAGTTTTTCTCCCGAAAGGACTGGAAAACTTACAAAAAGTGAGGTGCAACACGAGGAATTTCAAGGAGGTCACCCATCCTAGTACTACTCTCGCCCAAGCACGCTTAAATGCGGAGTTCTGATGGGATTTAGTGCATTAGTGCCAGTATGATTGCACCTGTCATGTTTTGCGTACTCAAATCCTATATGCTTTCTGTAGCACGCTAATTAATCAGTTTTTATCCAAAACGACTTGGAAAACTTACAAAAAGAGAGGTGCAACACGAGGCTTAAATCCTATATGCTTTCTGTAGCGCGCTAATTAATCAGTATTTCTCCACAACGGACTAGAAAACGAACAAAAAGAGAGGTGCAACACGACGACTTCCTAGAAGGTCACCCATCCTAGTACTACTATCGCCCAAGCACGCTTAGCTGCGGATATCTGATGGGATCCAGTGCATTACTGCTGGTATGATCGCACCTGTCATGTTTTGCGTGCTCAAATCCTATATGCCTTCTGTAGCGCGCTAATTAGTTAGTTTTTATCCATAACGGACTGGAAAACTTTCAAAATGGGAGGTGCAACACGAGTACTTCCCAAGAGGTCACGCATCCTAGTACTACTCTCGCCCAAGCACCCTTAACTGCGGGGTTTTGATGAGATCCGGTGCATTAGTGCTAGTATAATCACACCTCTCATATTTTGCGTGCTCAAATCCTATATGCTTTCGGTTGCGCGCTAGTTAATAAGTTTTTATCCAAAACGGACTGGAAAACTTACTAAAAGAGAGGTGTAACACGAGGACTTCCTAGGAAGTTACCCATCCTAGTACTACTCTCGCCCAAGCACGCTTAACTGCGGAGTGCTGATGGGATCCGATGCATTAGTGCTGGTATGATAGCAACTGTCATGTTTTGTGTGCTCAAGTCCTGTAAAGCACGCTTAACTGCGGAGTTCTGATGGGATCCGGTGCATTAGTGCTGGTATGATCGCACCAATCATGTTTTGCGTGCTCAAATCCGATATACTTTCTGTAGCGTGTTAATTAATCAGTTTTTATCCAAAACGGACTGGAAAACTTAACTGCGATGTTCAGATGGGATCCGGTGCATTAGTGCTGGTAAGATCGCACCTGTCATGTTTTGCGTGCTCAAGTCCTATATGCTATCTGTAGCGCGCTAATTAATCAGTTTTTATCCAAAACGGACTAGAAAAGTTACTAAAAGAGAGGTGCAACACGAGGACTTCCCGGGAGGTCACCCATTCTAGTACTACTCTCGCCCAAGCAGGCTTAACTGAGGAGTTCTGATGGGATCCGGTGCATTAGTGCTGGTATGATCACACCTGTTATGTTTTGCGTGCTCAAATCCTTTATGCTTTCTATAGCGCGCTAATTAATTAGTTTTTCTCCAAAACGGAGTGGAAAACATACAAAAAGAGAGGTGTAACACGAGGACTTCCCAGGAGGGCACCTATCCTAGTACTACTCTCGTCCATGATTGCTTAATTGCGGAGTTCTGATGGGATCCGGTGCATTAGTGCTGGTATGATCGCACCTGTTATGTTTTGGGTGCTCAAATCCTATATGCTTTCTGTAGCATGCTAATTAATCAGTTTTTATCCAAAACGGCCTGGAAAACTTACAAAAAGAGAAGTGCAACACGAGGACTTCCCAGGAGGTCACCCATCCTAGTACTACTCTCGCCCAAGCACGCATAAATGCGGAGTTTTGATGGGATCCGGTGCATTAGTGCTGGTATAATCGCACCTGCCATGTTTTGCGTGCTCAACTCCTATATGCTATCTGTAGCGCGCTAATTAATCAGTTTTTATCCAAAACGGACTAGAAAAGTTACAAAAAGAGAGGTGCAACACGAGGACTTCCCGGGAGGTCACCCATCCTAGTACTACTCTCGCCCAAGCAGGCTTAACTGAGGAGTTCTGATGGGATCCGGTGCATTAGTGCTGGTATGATCGCACCTGTCATGTTTTGCGTGCTCAAATCCTATATGCCTTCTGTAGCGCGCTAATTAATTAGTTTTTCTCCAAAACGGACTGGTAAACTTACAAAAAGAGAGGTGCAACACGAGGACTTCCTAGGAGGTCTCCCATCCTAGTACTATTCTCGCCCAAGAACGCTTAACTACGGAGTTGTGATGGGATCCGGTGCATTAGTGCTGGTATGATCGCACCTGCCATGTTTTGCGTGCTCAACTCCTATATGCTTTCTGTAGCGCACTAGTTAATCAGTATTTATCCAAAACGGACTGGAACACTTACAAAAAGAGAGGTGCAACACGAGGACTTACCAGGAGGTCACCAATCCTAGTACTACTCTCGCCCAAGAACGCTTAACTACGGACTTCTGATGTGATCCGGTGCATTAGTGCTGGTATGATCGCATCTGCCATGTTTTGCGTGCTCAACTCCTATATGATTTCTATAGCGCGCTAATTAATCAGTTTTTATCCAAAACGGACTGGAAAAGTTAAAAAAAAAGAGGTGCAACACGAGGACTACACAGGAGATGACCCATCCTAGTACTACTCACGCCAAAGCTCGCTTAACTGCGGAGTTCTGATGGGATCCAGTGCATTAGTGTTGGTATGATCACACCTGTCATGTTTTGCGTGCTCAAATCCTATATGTTTTCTGTAGCGTGCTAATTAATTAGTTTTTCTCCAGAACGACTGGAAAACTTACAAAAAGAGAGGTGCAACACGAGGACTTCCGAGGAGCATTAGTGTTGGTATGATCGCATCTGTCATGTTTTGCGTGCTCAAATCCTATATGCTTTCTGTAGCGCGCTAATTAATAAGTTTTTATACAAAACGGACTGGAAAACTTACAAAAAGATAGCTGCAACACGACGACTTCCCAGGAGGTCACCTATCCTAGTACTACTCTCGCCCAAGCACGCTTGACTGCGGAGTTCTGATGGGATCCGATGTATTAGTGCTGGTATGGTCGCACAAATCATGTTTTGCATGCTCAAATCCTATATCCTTTCCGTAGCGCGCAAATTAATCTGTTTTTATCCAAATAGGACTGGAAAACTTACAAAAAGAGAGGTGCAACACGAGGACTTCCCAGGAAGTCACCCATCCTAGTACTACTCTCGCACAAGCACGCTTGAATGTGGAGTTCTGATGGGATCCGATGCATTAGTGCTGGTATGATCGCACCTGTCATGTTTTCCGTGCTCCAATCCTATATGCTTTCTGTAGCGTACTAATTAATCAGTTTTTACCCAAAACGGACTAGAAAACTTACATAAAGAGATGTGCAAAAAGAGGACTTCCCAGGAGGTCATCCATCCTAGTACTACTCTCGCGCAAGCACGATTAACGGCGGGGTTCTGATGGGATCCGATGGATTAGTGCTGGTGTGGCCGCACAAATCATGTTTTCCGTGCTGAAATCCTACATGATTTCTGTAGCGCGCAAATTAAACAGTTTTTATCCAAACAGGACTGGAAAAGTTACAAAAAGAGAGGTGCAACACGAGGACTTCCCAAGATGTCACCAATCCTAGTACTACTCTCGCTCAAGCACGCTTAACTGTGGAGTTCTGAAGGGATTCTGTGCATTAGTGACGATTTGATCGCACCTGTCATGTTTTGCGTGCTCAAACACTATATGTTTTCTGTAGCGCGCTAATTAATCACTTTTTATCCAAAACGGACTGGAAAACATACAAAAAGTGAGGTGCAACACGAGGACTTCCCAAGAGGTCACCTATCCTAGTACTACTCTCGCCCAAGCACGCTTGACTTCGGGGTTCTGATGGGATCCGGTGCATTAGTGCTGGTATGATCGTACCTGTCATGTTTTGCGTGCTCAAATCCTATATGCTTTCTGTAGCGCGCTAATTAAAAACTAACAAAAAGAGAGGTCCAACACGAGGACTTCCCAGGAGGTGACCCATCCTAGTACTACTCTCGCCCAAGCACGCTTGACTGCGGGGTTCTGATGGGATCCGGTGCATTAGTGCTGGTATGATCACACCTATCATGGTTTGCGTGCTCAAATCGTATAAGTTTTCTATAGCGCGCAAACTAATCATTTTTTATCCAAACAGGACTAGAAAAGTTACAAAAAGAGAGGTGCAACACGAGGACTTCCCATGAGGTCACCCATCCTTGTACTACTCTCGCCCAAGCACGCTTGAATGCGGAGTTCTGATGGGATCCGGTGCATTAGTGATGGTATGATCGCAGCTGTCATGTTTTGCGTGCTCAAATCCTATATGCTTTCTGTAGCACGCTAATTTTTCAGTTTTTATCCAAAACGGACTGGAAAACCTAAAAATAGAGAGATGCAACAAGAGGACTTCCCAGGAGGTCACCCATCCTAGTACAACCCTTGCCCAAGCACGCTTGACTTCGGGGTTCTGATGGGATCCAGTGCATTAGTGTTGGTATGATCGCAATTGTGATGTTTTGCGTGCTCAAATCATATATGCTTTCTGTAGCGCGCTAATTAATCAGTTTTTATCCAAAACGGACTGGAAAACTTAAAAAAAGAGAGGTGCAACACGAGGACTTCCTAGGAGGTCACCCATCCTAGTACTACTCTCGCCCAAGCATGCTTAATTGCGGAGTTCTGATGGGATCCAATGCATTAGTGCTGGTATGATCGCACCTATCATGTTTTGCGTGCTCAAATACTATATGCTTTCTGTAGCGCGCTAATTAATCCGTTTTTATCCAAAACGGACTGGAAAACTGACAAAAAGAGAGGTGCAACACGAGGACTTCCGAGTAGATAACCCATCAAAGTACTGTTCTCGCCCAAGCACGCTTAACTGCGGAGTTCTGATGGGATCCGGTGCATTAGTGCTGGTATGATCGCACCTGTCATGTTTTGCGTGCTCGAATCCTATATGCTTTCTGTAGCGCGCAAATTAATCAGTTTTTATCCAAAACGGACTGGAAAACTTAAAAAAAGAGAGGTGCAACACGAGGACTTCCCAGGAGGTCACCCATCCTAGTACTACTCTCGCCCAAGCATGCTTAACTGCGGAGTTCTGATCGAATCCAATGCATTAGTGCTGGTATTATAGCACCTGTCATGTCTTTCGTGCTCAAATCGTATAGGCTTTCTGTAGCGCGCTATTTAATTAGTTTTTATCCAAAACGGACTGGAAAACTTACAAAAAGAGAGGTGCAACACGAGGGCTTCTCAGGAGGTCACCTATTCTAGTACTACTCTCGCCCAAGCACGCTTAACTGTGGAGTTCTGAAGGGATCCGGTGCATTAGGGATGGTTTTATCTCACCTGTCATGTTTTGCATGCTCAAATCCTATATGCTTTCTGTAGCGCGCTAATTAATCAATTTTTATCCAAAACGGACTAGAAAACTTACAAAAGAGAGGTGCAACACGAGGACTTCCCAGGAGGTCACCCATCCTAGTACTACTCTCACCCAAGATCGCTTGACTGCGGGGTTCTGATGGGATCCGGTGCATTAGTGTTGGTATGATCCCACCTGTCATGTTTTGCGTGCTCAAATCCTATATGCTTTCTGTAGCGCGCTAATTATAAACGTACAAAAAGAGAGGGGCAACACGAGGACTTCCCAGGAGGTCACCCATCCTAGTACTATTCTCGCCCAAACACGCTTAACTGCGGAGTTTTGATGGGATCCAGTGCAATAGTGCTGGTATGATCGCACCTGTCATGTTTTGCGTGCTCAAATCCTATAAGCTTTCTGTAGCACGCTAATTATTCAGTTTTTATCCAAAACGGACTGGAAAATTTAAAAAAAGAGAGGTGCAACACGCGAATTTCCCAGAAGATGACCCATCCTAGTACTACTCTCTCCCAAGCACGCTTAACTACGGAGTTCTGATGGGATCCAGTGCATTAGTGCTGGTATGATCGCACCTGTCTTATTTTGCGTGCTCAAATCCTATATGCTTTCTGTACCGTGCTAGTTAATAAGTTTTTATCCAAAACGGACTGGAAAACTCACAAATAGAGAGGTGCAACATGAGGACTTCCCAGGAGGTCACCCATCCTAGTCCTACTCTTGCCCAAGCAAGCTTAACTTCGGGGTTCTGATGAGATCCGGTGCATTTGTGCTAGTATGATCGCAATTGTCATGTTTTGCGTGCTCAAATCCCATATGCTTTCTGTAGTGCGCTAATTAATCAGTCTTTTCCAAAACGGACTGGAAAACTTAAAAAAAGAGAGGTGCAACACGAGGACTTCCCAGGAGGTCACCCATCCTAGTACTACTCTCACCCAAGCATGCTTAACTGCGGAGTTCTGATCGGATCCAATGCATTAGTGCTGGTATGATCGCACCTGTCATGTCTTTCGTGCTCAAATCGTATAGGCTTTTTATAGTGCGCTAATTAATCAGTTTTTATCCAAAACGGACTGGAAAACTCACAAAAAGAGAGGTACTCACCCATCCAAGTACTACTCTTGCCCAAGCACACTTAACTTTGGGGTTCTAATGGGATCCGGTGCATTAGTGTTGGTATGATCGCACTTGTCAGGTTTTGCGTGCTCAAATCCTATATGCTTTCTGTAGCGCGCTAATTAATCAGTTTTTATCCAAAACAGATTAGTACTTCTCTCGCCCAAGCATGCTTAACTGCAGAGTTCTGATGGGATCCAATGCATTAGTGCTGGTATGATCGCACCTTTCATGTTTTGCGTGCTCAAATCCTATATGCTTTCTGTAGCGCGCTAATTAATCCATTTTTATCCAAAACGGACTGGAAAACTGACAAAAAGAGAGGTGCAACACGAGGACTTCCCAGTAGATAACCCATCACAGTACTTCTGAAGGGATCCGTTGCATTAGTGCTAGTATGATCGCACGAGGGCTTCTCAGGAGGTCACCCATCCTAGTACTATTCTCGCCCAAACACGCTTATCTGCGGAGTTCTGATGGGATCCAGTGCAATAGTGCTGGTATGATCGCACCTGTCATGTTTTGCGTGCTCAAATCCTATATGATTTTTGTAGCACGCTAATTATTCAGTTTTTATCCAAAACGGACTGGAAAATTTAAAAAAAGAGAGGTGCAACACGCGAATTTCCCAGAAGATGACCCATCCTAGTACTACTCTCTCCCAAGCACGCTTAACTACGGAGTTCTGATGGGATCCAGTGCATTAGTGGTGGTATGATCGCACCTGTCTTATTTTGCGTGCTCAAATCCTATATGCTTTCTGTACCGTGCTAGTTAATAAGTTTTTATCCAAAACGGACTGGAAAACTCACAAATAGAGAGGTGCAACATGAGGACTTCCCAGGAGGTCACCCATCCTAGTCCTACTCTTGCCCAAGCAAGCTTAACTTCGGGGTTCTGATGAGATCCGGTGCATTTGTGCTAGTATGATCGCAATTGTCATGTTTTGCGTGCTCAAATCCCATATGCTTTCTGTAGTGCGCTAATTAATCAGTCTTTTCCAAAACGGACTGGAAAACTTAAAAAAAGAGAGGTGCAACACGAGGACTTCCCAGGAGGTCACCCATCCTAGTACTACTCTCACCCAAGCATGCTTAACTGCGGAGTTCTGATCGGATCCAATGCATTAGTGCTGGTATGATCGCACCTGTCATGTCTTTCGTGCTCAAATCGTATAGGCTTTTTATAGTGCGCTAATTAATCAGTTTTTATCCAAAACGGACTGGAAAACTCACAAAAAGAGAGGTACTCACCCATCCAAGTACTACTCTTGCCCAAGCACACTTAACTTTGGGGTTCTAATGGGATCCGGTGCATTAGTGTTGGTATGATCGCACTTGTCAGGTTTTGCGTGCTCAAATCCTATATGCTTTCTGTAGCGCGCTAATTAATCAGTTTTTATCCAAAACAGATTAGTACTTCTCTCGCCCAAGCATGCTTAACTGCGGAGTTCTGATGGGATCCAATGCATTAGTGCTGGTATGATCGCACCTTTCATGTTTTGCGTGCTCAAATCCTATATGCTTTCTGTAGCGCGCTAATTAATCCATTTTTATCCAAAACGGACTGGAAAACTGACAAAAAGAGAGGTGCAACACGAGGACTTCCCAGTAGATAACCCATCACAGTACTTCTGAAGGGATCCGTTGCATTAGTGCTAGTATGATCGCACGAGGGCTTCTCAGGAGGTCACCCATCCTAGTACTATTCTCGCCCAAACACGCTTATCTGCGGAGTTCTGATGGGATCCAGTGCAATAGTGCTGGTATGATCGCACCTGTCATGTTTTGCGTGCTCAAATCCTATATGATTTTTGTAGCACGCTAATTATTCAGTTTTTATCCAAAACGGACTGGAAAATTTAAAAAAAGAGAGGTGCAACACGCGAATTTCCCAGAAGATGACCCATCCTAGTACTACTCTCTCCCAAGCACGCTTAACTACGGAGTTCTGATGGGATCCAGTGCATTAGTGCTGGTATGATCGCACCTGTCTTATTTTGCGTGCTCAAATCCTATATGCTTTCTGTACCGTGCTAGTTAATAAGTTTTTATCCAAAACGGACTGGAAAACTCACAAATAGAGAGGTGCAACATGAGGACTTCCCAGGAGGTCACCCATCCTAGTCCTACTCTTGCCCAAGCAAGCTTAACTTCGGGGTTCTGATGAGATCCGGTGCATTTGTGCTAGTATGATCGCAATTGTCATGTTTTGCGTGCTCAAATCCCATATGCTTTCTGTAGTGCGCTAATTAATCAGTCTTTTCCAAAACGGACTGGAAAACTTAAAAAAAGAGAGGTGCAACACGAGGACTTCCCAGGAGGTCACCCATCCTAGTACTACTCTCACCCAAGCATGCTTAACTGCGGAGTTCTGATCGGATCCAATGCATTAGTGCTGGTATGATCGCACCTGTCATGTCTTTCGTGCTCAAATCGTATAGGCTTTTTATAGTGCGCTAATTAATCAGTTTTTATCCAAAACGGACTGGAAAACTTACAAAAAGAGAGGTGCAACACAAGGATTTCCCAGAAGATCACCCATCCTAGTACTACTCTCTCCCAAGCACGCTTAACTACGGAGTTCTGATGGGATCCAGTGCATTAGTGCTGGTATGATCACAATTGTCATGTTTTGCGTACTCAAATCCTATATGCTTTCTGTACCGCGCTAATTAATCAGTTTTTATCCAAAACGGAATGGAAAACTTACAAAAAGAGAGGTGCAACACGAGGACTTCCCAAGAGGTCACCCATCCTAATACTACTCTCGCCCAAGCACGCTTGACTGCGGGGTTCTGATGGGATCCGGTGCATTAGTGCTGGAATGATCGCACCTGTCATGTTTTGCATTCTCAAATCCTATATGCTTTTTGTAGCGCGCTAATTAAAAACTTACAAAAAGAGAGGTGCAACACGAGGATTGCCCAGGAGGTCACCCATTCTATTACTATTCTCGCCCAAACACGCTTTACTGCGGAGTTCTGATGGGATCTAGTGCAATAGTGCTGGTATGATCGAGCCTGTCATGTTTTGTGTGCTTAAATCCTATATGCTTTCTGTAGCACGCTAATTATTTAGTCTTTTTCCAAAACGGACTGGAAAACTTAAAAAAAGAGAGGTGCAACACGAGGATTTCACAGGAGATCACCCATCCTAGTACTAGTCTCTCCCAAGCTATATGCTTCGTGTAGCGTGCTAGTTAATAAGTTTTTATCCAAAACGGACTGGACAACTCACAAAAAGAGAGGTGCAACATGAGGACTTCCCAGGAGGTCACCCATCCTAGTCCTACTCTTGCCCAAGCACGCTTAACTTCAGGGTTCTGATGGGATCCGATGAATTAGTGCTGGTATGATCGCAATTGTCATGTTTTGCGTGCTCAAATCCTATATGCTTTCTGTTGCGCGCTAATTAAAAACTTACAACAAGAGAGGTGCAACACGAGGACATCCCAGGAGGTCACCCATCTTAGTACTATTCTCGCCCAAACACGCTTTACTGCGGAGTGCTGATGGGATCCAGTGCAATAGTGCTGGTATGATCGCACCTGTCATGTTTTGCGTGCTTAAATCCTATATGCTTTCTGTAGCACGCTAATTATTCAGTTTTGATCCAAAACGGACTGGAAAACTCCTAGTACTACTCTTGCCCAAGCACGCTTAACTTCGGGGTTCTGATGGGATCCGGTGCATTAGTGCTCAAATCCTATATGCTTTCTGTAGCGCGCTAATTAATCAGTTTTTATCCAAAACGGACTGGAAAACTTAAAAAAAGAGAGGTGCAACACGAGGACTTCCCAGGAGGTCACCCATCCTAGTACTACTCTCTCCCAAGCGTTCTTAACTGCGGAGTTTTGATGGCACCCAATGGTTTAGTGCTCGTATGATCGCACCTGTCTTATTTTGCATGCTCAAATCCTATATGCTTTCTGTTGCGCGCTAGTTAATAAATTTTTATCCAAAATGGACTGGAAAACTCACAAAAAGAGAGGTGCAACATGAGGACTTCCTAGGAGGTCACCCATCCTAGTACTACTCTCACCCAAGCACGCTTAACTTCAGGGTTCTTGATGGAAATAAAGGAGTGGACCCTAACTTGAAGGACTTTGGAGGACAAGCATTAAGGGTAGATGGTCCTATGACTAGGAGCTAAAAGAAGAGACTTGAAGAATTTGCTACTAGCATCATGTTTGGGGAACACTTAGAAGAATTTGGAGTTTTTAATTCTACTTTTAATAATTTTTGTGTAAAGATTTGTAATAAATAATGCCTTGTTAGTTAAATGGAATTGTTAGAAGTCTTTTTTATATTTTCATGACATGTATCAATTGGTCAAGGTATGACCAATTTCATGCGCACAAGAGGGGCAAAATAGGCGCTAGTTTTAGGCCTTTTTAGTGATCATGTGAGTTGCACATGTAAGAGGCAAGGAAGGCTTCTATAAATAGCCTTGAATAATCACATTGTAGACACTTTTTGATATAATAGAAATTGGATTGAATCCTTTTGTGAGAGCATTTTTCTCTCTTGAATTCATAGCTCTTTGAGCATGAAGCAAATGGTCTTATCAATGGAATCAAGTCCATTGTGGCGATCAAACAAGGATTATCAAATTGCCTAGGCAATTTGTGGCTCCCTACTTTTAATTCTTCCATCTTCTTCTTCTTCTCCATTCTTTTATTTTGCGCCATTTATGCCTTACTTTATATTCATGTCTTAATTTTTATGCGCCTCTTTCTTCTCCATATCTTATGTTCATTTCTTTTATGCTCCTCTTTCAAGCATTTTAAGGAGATGGAAACCCAAGTGAACTAGATCCGTTATGAACATCCCCATCATTTGGTATCTCGAGCCATGGTGTTCATTGGGTAGTTCTTGATTTTGATCCTCTTTTTCTAGATTGTGGGAATTAAATCATGGATCCTTGGTTCTCCTTGCTTGATTTTTGATTTCTCTCTTTTTTTCCAATTTTCGTATTCTGAAATTTCTGCAATTTTCTGCCTAATTGGTTGGGAATTTGGTGATTTGTAGTTAAAATTTGGATTCCTCATAGTGGAAAACTTTAGGATCAAGTGTTGATTAAAAAATTCTGCACATGTGTTCTTGAGTGTTCTTGGACGTTCATGCTTGTTTCTTGCCTATTTGATGATTGAATCTAAAATTTGAGTTGATATTCTTCATATACATGTTCTTGTGCACAAAACCCATCCATTTTTTTGAGTCTCTTTGTTCAAATTTTTTGTGTTTAAGTTGTGTGTTCTTATACACACTAAGTGTTTGTGAAAATACCTAAGAAAAATTTTGTGTTTGAGTCTAGCTTTCTTTCTTTCTTGTTTCCATTTTGTTCATGGATTTCCTTCATATTTGTATTGTTTTGTGCCCCATTAATCTTGTTAGCTAGCTTTTCTACCTTACAATACACTTGAACACCTTGTCCGTTTATTCTACATTCATTCTATCTTTGATTCCTAGTGATTTGTGTGCAAGAAAAAAAAAAGTTGCTTTGCAATATAAAAAAAAAACAGAGCATTTGCGCAAATATCAAAAAAAAAAAAAAGAGGTGCAATATACAAAAGAAGAAAACAATTCATATACGTATGTTTGTTCTTAATCATCGATTTGCACACTTTCACGTTGTTTATCCACATATTATGCCCTATACACTTTCCTTCTACATTGGTGTTATTCTTGTTCACATCCATTATTGCTTTGGTGAATCCTAGCTAGCATCTTATTTTTCTTGACTTTGTCTAGTTTTCTTAGTACTCTTTTCTTGTGCCTTTGTCAACATAATTACTCCATTTTTGTGTGCTATTTTCTTTGATTGAGTTAGCTTTTATTGCTTGTCTTTATTTGACCTCTTCGTTGTGTCTTTGAGTATTTCTTCATTTGTACTCTTGTGTCACGTGTTGGCTTAGATATTTTGCTACTTCTTGAGGGTTTGCCACTTTGGATCCATTAATTTGAGTAATTGACATAAGACTTTGATTATTTGTGCTCTTTTTGCTATGATAGTCGAGGGACGTTGAGTGGTAAAAGGCAAGAGTGTGACATTATAGAAAAAGCCTTTAAAGTGTGAAACACGAGTGGATTTGAGTGATACATTTCTTGTGAGTTTGTGTGATTTGTGAGGTCCTTAGGATAGACTATTATTTTTCTCTTTTGCTTTGATGTATTCTTTTCTTATTTTTGGTTTAGTTTGAGCTACTTGGCTTGCATAGATATTTTTCATTTTTATTCTATTTTTTCTCATCATGGACAATCAAACTCCTAATACTATACTCTTGGAGCAATTAACATCACAAATGAAGCAAATTATGTCCAAGGAACTTGACGGAATATATAAAACCTTGGACAAAATTCAAAGCTCCAACAAGGGGAAGGGAAAAGTCCATTCCTCCCCAAGGGTAAGTGAAGGTATACCCTCTCCTTTTCTTAATGCTACTTCATCTCATGTCACTAGAAATGTTGCTCATAACTCTCGAAATGTTAATGATGAACTTGCACATGGTAGGCATCATGCATATCATACCTTGACTAGTGGAAGTGACGATGAATTGCATGCACACTCTAGGCATCATAGGCATCGAAATAATGCTCATATTCATGATAATTTGCATCATATGCCTAGACATGGAGCCTTTGACCCACGGCCTAACCAACGGTTTGGTCAAGGGAATGTTCTTGATGACATTCCCCAATTTGGTGATCCTAGGCTTGAAAATAGGTACTTAGGTCTGAAGTTGGAGATTCCCACTTTTGATGGGAATGTGAATCCCGAAAAGTACCTTGAATGGGAAATGCGCCTGGATCAAATCTTTGAGGCGCAACGGTTTGATGATGAGAGGAAAATAGCCCTTGCTACGGTGCATTTGACTAATTATGCTTTATTATGTTGGGATAATCATAAAAAGACAATCTTACCTTTCCATCCTCTCCATAGTTGGGAGGAATTAAAGGTGCGGTTTAGGCAACGTTGGGTGCCCCCACATTACATCAAAGAATTGCATAGGAAGCTTCAAATTATCTCCCAAGGTTCCAAAAGTGTGGAGGCCTATTATATGGAGATGTGGGTGGCTCTAACTAGAGCCAACATTGTTGAGAGTGAAGAGGCTACTATGGCAAGGTTCATAGATGGATTGCATCCTAGGATTAGAGACATTGTAGAATTACATGATCATGCATCCATGGATTCATTATTGCACCAATGTCATAGGGTGGAAGCCCAATTGAAAAGGCAAGATAGAGATCATGCATATTATTCAAAAAATTATAAATCTCAATCTTCTTTTGGACGTTTTCCTTCAAAAAGTTTTCAAAAAAATGATTTCAAAAATTCATTTGATAAAGATGGCAAGAGTGGCTCCAATAAAAATTGGAAAAAGAGCCACAATGATCATGAGAAAAGCCACGGCCAAAGGGGAGTTAGTGATTCTCCTCCCTCAACTTCCAAGCTTAAGGGAGTTGGCCATGGTCAAAGCCATAAATCAAGTGAAATCAAGTGTTTTAAGTGTTTGGGTAGAGGTCACATTGCCTCTCAATGCCCCACAAAAAAGACTATGATGTGCGTTGATGGGGTTTATGATTCTCATTCTAATTCCTCTAATGATGAGCTTTCTTCTACCCATTCCTCTTCTTATGCTTCTTCTAGTGATGATGAATTGTACCCCAATGAAGGAGATTTGTTGGTTGTTAGGAGGCTTTTGGGGAGTCACCCCAAAGAAGATGACAATACTCAAAGAGAAAATATTTTTCACACTAGGTGCTTGGTGAAAAATGCCACCTGTTCTTTGATTATAGATAGTGGCTCATGTGTGAATGTGGCAAGCACAAGACTAGTGTCCAAGCTTAATTTGCCTACTACTCCCCATCCTAGGCCATATAAACTTCAATGGCTTAATGATAATGGTGAATTGCTTGTTGACAAGCAAGTTTTGGTGGAGTTAACCATAGGCAAATATTGTGATAGCATTGTGTGCGATGTGGTACCTATGGAGGCCGCCCATATCCTTTTTGGGAGGCCTTGGCAATTTGATAGAAATGCTATTCATGATGGGCACTCAAACAAGTATTCTTTTGAGTATAAGGGTTCCAAATTGACCCTTGTTCCTTTGAGTCCCAAAGAGGTGAGTCATGATCAACACCTCATGAAAAAGAAAAGAGAAAAAGAGCAATTGGCCTTGAAACAAGCCAATAAGGGTTTCACTAACCCTTTTGCTAGTGAGACATGTGAAAAGAGCTCAAAAAGCTCTTTCAAGGCTAAGCAATGCGCTAAGGGCCTTGGTGGGGATGAATCATCTTCTCATTCCAATCTTCTTGTATCTAAACATGAGTTTAAGCACTTATTTTTGGCTCACAAGACCATGTATCTTATGATTCCTCATGATATGTGTTTAAATGTTGTTTCTAACAATGATAATCATGTGGTTCCTAGTGCTTTTTCTTCTATGTTGGATAGGTACAAAGATGTGTTTCCACATGAGACACCAAAGGGATTGCCACCAATCCGTGGTATTGAGCACCAAATTGATTTCATACCGGGTTCTTCAATTCCAAATAGACCCGCTTATAGAGAAAATCCACAAGAGAGTGAAGAGATACAAAGGCAAGTGGATGACCTCATGAGCAAAGGGTGGATTAGAGAGAGTTTGAGCCCTTGCGCGGTGCCGGTCATTTTGGTGCCCAGAAAGGATGGTAAATGGAGAATGTGTTGTGATTGTAGACCTATCAATGCAATCACAATAAGGTATAGACATCCTATCCCTAGACTTGATGACCTTCTTGATGAGTTATGTGGTGCTTCTTTGTTTTCTAAAATTGATTTGAAAAGTGGGTACCATCAAATTCGTATGAAAGAAGGTGATGAATGGAAAACGGCTTTTAAAACTAAATTTGGTTTGTGTGAATGGTTGGTAATGCCGTTTGGACTTTCAAATGCTCCTAGTACCTTTATGAGGTTGATGCATCATGTTTTGAGGAAATTTATGGGTAAATTTGTGGTGGTTTATTTTGATGATATCCTCATTTATTCGAAATAATTTGATGAACACTTGGAGCATGTTGAACTTGTTTTGAAAACTTTGAGAGATGCTACTTTGTTTGCTAATCTTGAGAAATGTTCTTTTTGTATGCCTAAAGTTACATTTTTAGGATTTGTGATTAGTGAGCATGGTGTACATGTTGATGATGAAAAGGTTAAGGCTATCCTTGAATGGCCGCGACCTACTTGTGTGAAACATGTGAGGAGTTTTCATGGTTTGGCAAGCTTCTATAGGAGGTTTGTCAAGGATTTTAGCACAATTGCTTCTCCTCTAAATGAATTGGTGAAAAGTGGTGTGACATTCCATTGGGGACAAAAACAAGAGGAAGCTTTTGCCGCCTTGAAAGATAGGTTGACAAACGCTCCCATCTTGGCTCTTCCTAACTTTGAAAAATCCTTTGAATTGGAATGTGATGCCTCAAATATAGGTATAGGGGCTGTTCTTCTTCAAGAAAGCCACCCTATAGCCTACTTTAGTGAAAAGTTGAGTGGTGCTTGTCTTAATTACCCCACTTATGATACAGAATTGTATACTTTGATTAGGGCGCTTCAAGTTTGGCAACATTATTTGCTCCTAAGGGAATTTGTCATTCATAGTGATCATGAGTCCCTCAAGTACCTTAAAGGTCAAGGGAAGCTTAATAGGCGCCATGCTAAGTGGGTGGAATTTTTGGAACAATTTTCATATGTGATTAAGCATAAGCAAGGCAAGGCCAACAAGGTGGCCGATGCTTTATCTAGGAGATATAGTCTCCTTTCCACTCTTGATTCTCATTTTGTTGGTTTTGATTCTATAAAGGACTTGTATGCTAGTGATAAACATTTTGGTCCTATTTTTGGTGATTTATGTGAGTTGGCCGCCAAGAATATCATTAAGGCACATGATGACTATTATCTTGTTGAGGGATTTCTTTTTAAGGCTAATTTGCTTTGTGTGCCTCAAGGTTCTCTTAGGTATTTGCTTGTGGTGGAAGCTCATCAAGGAGGCTTGATGGGTCACTTTGGAGTGGCTAAAACATTTGATATCTTACATGCCAAATTTTATTGGCCTCATATGCGCATTCATGTGCAACGGCATTGTAAGAGGTGTATTGTGTGTAAAAAGGCTAAGTCTAGGCTTATGCCTCATGGTTTGTATCTCCTTCTCCCCATTCCTAATTCCCCTTGGACTCATATTTCTATGGATTTTGTTCTTGGTTTGCCTCGCTCTAAGAGGGGTAAAGATAGCATCTTTGTTATTGTTGATAGATTTTCCAAGATGGCTCATTTTGTGCCTTGTGCTAAATGTGATGATGCTACTCATGTTGCTGACTTGTTTTTTGATAATATTGTGCGATTGCATGGGGTGCCCTTGAATATTGTGAGTGATAGGGATGCTAAATTCTTGTCACATTTTTTTAGAACACTTTGGGCCAAACTTGGTACTAAGTTGTCTTTCTCCACTACTTGTCATCCTCAAACGGATGGACAAACGGAAGTTGTAAATAGAACTTTGGGCACTTTGTTGAGATCTTTTGTTTCTAAAAATTTGAAATCTTGGGAAGAGTCCTTATCTTTTGTTGAGTTTGCTTACAATAGGGTGCCTCACTCTACTACTAAGCACTCACCATTTGAAATTGTTTATGGATTTAACCCCCTAACCCCTTTGGATTTGTTGCCTATTCCTCTTGATAATTCTTTGTTGCATAAAGATGGTGAGGCTAAATCTTCTTATGTGAAGAAGCTACATGCTAAGGTGAAGGCGCAAATTGAAAAACAAGTAGCCCATTATGAGAGATTGGCCAACAAGAAGAAAAAGGCCGTGAACTTTGAACCGGGAGATTGGGTTTGGGTACATTTTCGAAAGGAAAGGTTTCCAAATGAAAGGAAATCTAAGCTTCATCCTAGAGGGGAGGTCCTTTTCAAATTTTGGAGAAAGTGAATGAGAATGCCTACAAAGTGGATTTGCGAGGTGAGCATAATATTTCTTCCACTTTCAATGTAAGTGATGTCTCTTTTTTTGATGTAGGTGATTCCAAAGTGGATTCGAGGACGAATCCTCTCTATGGAGGAGAGGATGATGGAAATAAAGGAGTGGACCCTAACTTGAAGGACTTTGGAGGACAAGCATTAAGGGTAGATGGTCCTATGACTAGGAGCAAAAAGAAGAGACTAGAAGAATTTGCTACTAGCATCATGTTTGGGGAACACTTAGAAGAATTTGGAGTTTTTAATTCTACTTTTAATAATTTTAGTGTAAAGATTTGTAATAAATAATGCCTTGTTAGTTAAATGGAATTTTTAGAAGTCTTTTTTATATTTTCATGACATGTATCAATTGGTCAAGGTATGACCAATTTCATGCGCACAAGAGGGGCAAAATAGGCGCTAGTTTTAGGCCTTTTTAGTGATCATGTGAGTTGCACATGTAAGAGGCAAGGAAGGCTTCTATAAATAGCCTTGAATAATCACATTGTAGACACTTTTTGATATAATAGAAATTGGATTGAATCCTTTTGTGAGAGCATTTTTCTCTCTTAAATTCATAGCTCTTTGAGCATGAAGCAAATGGTCTTATCAATGGAATCAAGTCCATTGTGGCGATCAAACAAGGATTATCAAATTGCCTAGGCAATTTGTGGCTCCCTACTTTTAATTCTTCCATCTTCTTCTTCTTCTCCATTCTTTTATTTTGCGCCATTTATGCCTTACTTTATATTCATGTCTTAATTTTTATGCGCCTCTTTCTTCTCCATATCTTATGTTCATTTCTTTTATGCTCCTCTTTCAAGCATTTTAAGGATATGGAAACCCAAGTGAACTAGATCCGTTATGAACATCCCCATCAGTTCTGATGGGATCCGGTGCATTAGTGCTGGTATGATTGCAATTGTCATGTTTTGCGTGCTCAAATCCTATATGCTTTCTATAGCGCACTAATTAATTAGTTTTCATTAAAAACGAAATGGAAAACTTAAAAAAAGAGAGGTGCAACACAAGGACATCCCAGGAGGTCACCCATCCTAGTCCTACTCTCGCCCAAGCATGCTTAACTGAGGAGTTCTGATGGGATCTGGTGCATTAGTGCTGGTATGATCGCACCTGTCATGTTTTGCGTGCTCAAATCCTATATGCTTTCCGCAGCGTGCTAATTATTCAATTATTATCCAAAACGGACTGGAAAACTTACAAAAAGGGAGGTGCAACACGAGGACTTCCCAGGAGGTCACCCATCCTAGTACTATTATCGCCGAAGCACGCTTAACTGCGGGGTTTTGATGGGATTCGGTGCATTAGTGCTGGTATGATCGAACCTGTCATGATTTGCAAGCTCAAATCCTATATGCTATCTGTAGCGAGCTAATTAATCAGTTTTTATCCAAAACGGACTGGAAAACTTACGAAAAGAGAGGTGCAACACGAGGACTTCACAGGAGGTAACCCATCCTAGTACTACTCTCGCCAAAGCACGCTTAACTGCGGAGTTCTGATGGGATCCGGTACGTTAGTGCTGGTGCTTTCTGTAGCGCGCTAATTCATCAATTTTTTTCTAAAACGGACTGGAATAGTTACAAAAATAGAGGTGCACAACGAGGACTTCCTAGGAGGTCACAAATCCTAGAACTTCTCTCGCCCAAGCATGCTTAACTGCGGAGTTCTGATGGGATCCGGTGCATTAGTGCTGGTATGATCCCACCTGTCATGTTTTGTGTGCTCAAATCCTATATGCTTTCTGTAGCGCGCTAATTAATCAGTTTTTATCCAAAACAGACTGGAAAACTTACAAAAAGAGAGGTACCCAAGCACGCCTACCTGTGGAGTTCTGATGGGATCCGATGCATTAGTGTTGTTATTATCGCACCTGTCATGTTTTGCGTGCTCAAATCCTACATGCTTTCTGTAGTGCGCTAATTAATCAGTTTTTACCCAAAACGGACTAGAAAACTTACAAAAAGAGAGGTGCAACACGATGACTTCCCAGGAGGTCATCCATCCTAGTACTAATCTCGCCCAAGCACGTTTAACTGCGGAGTTCTGATGGGATCCAATGCATTAGTGCTGGTATGGTCGCACAAATCATGATTTGCGTTCTCAAATCTTATATGCTTTCAGTAGCGCGCAAATTAATCAGTTTTTATCCAAACAGGACTGGAAAACTTACAAAAAGAGAGGTGCAACACGAGGACTTCCCAGGATGTCACCCATCCTAGTAGTACACTCGCCCAAGCACGCTTGAATGCGGAGTTCAGATGGGATCCGGTGCATTAGTGCTGGTATGATCGCACCTGTCATGTTTTGCGAGCTCAAATCCTATATGCTTTCCCTAGCACGCAAATTAATCAGTTTTTATCCAAACAGGATTGGAAAACTTACAAAAAGAGAGGTGCAACACGAGGACATCCCAGGAGGTCACCCATCCTAGTACTACTCTCGCCCAAGCACGCTTAAATGCGGAGTTCTGATGGGATCCGGTGCATTAGTGCTGGTATGATAGAACCTGTCATGTTTTGCGTGCTCAAATCCTATATGCTTTCTGTAGCGAGCTAATTAAAAAGTTTTTATCCAAAACGGACTAGAAAACATACAAAAAGAGAGGTGCAACACCAGGACTTCCCAGGAGATCACCCATCCTAGTACTAGTCTTGCCCAAGCACGCTTGACTGCGGAGTTCTGATGGGATCCGATGCATTAGCGCTGGTATGGTCGCACAAATCATGATTTGCATGCTCAAATCTTATATGCTTTCGGTAGCACCCAAATTAATCAGTTTTTATCCAAACAGGACTGGAAAACTTACAAAAAGAGAGGTGCAACACGAGGACTTCCCAGGATGTCACCCATCCTAGTATTACACTCGCCCAAGCACGCTTGAATGCGGAGTTCTGATGGGATCCAGTGCATTAGTGCTGGTATGATCGCACCTGTCCTGTTTTGCGTGCTCAAATCCTATATGCTTTCTGTAGCCTGCTAGTTAATAAGTTTTTATCCAAAACGGACTGGAAAACTTACAAAAAGAGAGTTGCAACACGAGGACTTCCGAGTAGATCACCCATCCTAGTACTACTCTCGCCCACGCACGCTTAACTGCAGAGTTCTGATGGGATCCGGTGCATTAGTGCTGGTATGATTGCACCTGTCATGTTTTGCGTGCTCAAATCCTCTATGCTTTCTTTAGCGCGCTAATTAATCAGTTTTAATCCAAAACGGACTGGAAAACTTACAAAAGGAGAGGTGCAACACGAGGACATCCCAGGAGGTCACCCATCCTAGTACTACACTCGCCCAAGCACGCTTATCTGTGGAGTTCTGATGGGATCCGGTGCATTAGTGTTGGTATGATGGCACTTGTCATGTTTTGCGTGCTCAAATCCTCTATGCTTTCTTTAGCGCGCTAATTAATCAGTTTTAATCCAAAACGGACTGGAAAACTTACAAAAAGGGAGGTGCAACACGAGGACTTCCCAGGAGGTCACCCTTCCTAGTACTACTGTCGCCCCTCAAATCCTATATGCTTTCTGTAGCGCGCTAATTAATAAGTTTTTATCCAAAACGGACTGGAAAACTTTCAAAAAGAGAGGTGCAACACGATCACTTCCCAGGAGATCACCCATCCTAGTACTACTCTCTCCCAAGCACGCTTAACTGCAAGGTTCCGATGGTATCCGGTGCATTAGTGATGGTATGATCACACCTGTCATGTTTTGCGTGCTCAAATCCTATATGCTTTCTGTAGCGCGATAATTAATCAGTTTTTATCCAAAACGGATTGGAAAACTTACAAAAGAGAGGTGCAACACAAGGACTTCCAAAGAGGTCACCCATCTTAGTAATACGCGGAGTTCCGATGGGATCCGGTACATTAGTGCGAGGTGCAACACGAGGACTTCCAAGGAGGTCACCCATCCTAGTACTACTCTCGCCCAAGCACGCTTAACTGCGGAGTTCTGATGGGATCCGGTACATTAGTGCTGGTATGATCGCACCTGTCATGTTTTGCATGCTCAAATCCTATATGCTTTGTGTAGCGCGCTAATTAATCAGTTTTTATGCAAAATGGACTGGAAAACTTACAAAAAGAGAGGTGCAACACGAGGACTTCCCAGGAGGACACCAACCCTAGTACTACTCTCGCCCAAGCACACTTAACTGCAGAGTTCTGATGGGATCCGGTGCATTAGTGCTAGTAAGATGGCACCTGTCATGTTTTGCGTGCTCAAATCCTATATGCTTTCTGTAGCTCGCTAATTAATCAGTTTTTATCCAAAACGGACTGGAAAACTTATAAAAAGAGAGGTCCATCACGAGGACTTCCCAGGAGGACACCCATCCTAGTACAACTCTCGCCCAAGCATGCTTAACTGCGGAGTTCTGATGGGATCCGGTGCATTAGTGCTGGTATGATGGCACGTGTCATGTTTTGCGTGCTCAAATCCTATATGCTTTCTGTAGCGCGCTAATTTATCAGTTTTTATACAAAACGGACTGGAAAACTTACAAAAAGAGAGGTGCAACACGAGGACTTCCCAGGAGATCACCCATCCTAGTACTACTCACGCCCAAGCACGGCTAACTTCGGAGTTCTGATGGGATCCGGTGCGTTAGTGCTGGTATGATCGCACCTATCATGATTTGCGTGCTCAAATCCTATATGCTTTTTGTAGCGCGCCAATTAATTAGTTTTTATCCAAAACGGACTGGAACACTTACAAAAAGAGAGGTGCAACACGAGGACTTCCGAGGTGGACACCCATCCTAGTACTACTCTCTCCGAAGCATGCTTAACTGCGGAGTTCTGATGGGATTCGGTGCATTTATGCTGGTATGATGGCACCTGTCATGTTTTGCGTGCTTAAATCCTGTATGCTTTCTGTAGCGCGCTAATTAATCAGTTTTTATCCAAAACGGACTGGAAAACTTACAAAAAGATAGGTGCAACACTAGGACTTCCAAGGAGATCAACCATCCTAGTACTACTCACGCCCAAGCACGCTTAACTGCGGAGTTCTGATGGGATCCGGTGCATTAGGGCTGGTATGATGGCACGTGTTATGTTTTGCGTGCTCAAATCCTCTATGCTTTCTTTAGCGCGCTAATTAATCAGTTTTAATCCAAAACAGCTTGGAAAACTTACAAAAATAGAGGTGCAACACGAGGACTTCCCAGAAGGTCACCCATCCTAGTACTACTCTCGCCCAACCACGCTTAACTACGGAGTTTTAATGGAATCCGGTGCATTAGTGCTGGTACGGTCGCACCTGTCATGATTTGCGTGCTCAAATCCTGTATGCTTTCTGCTATTTAATCAGTTTTTATCAAAAACGGACTGAAAAACATAAAAAAATAAAGGTGCAACACAAGGACTTCCCAGGAGGTCACCCATCCTAGTACTACTAACGCCCTACCCTGCTTAACTACAGAGTTTTGATGGAATCCGGTGCATCAGTGCTACTACGATCGCACCTGTCATGTTTTGCGTTCTCAAATCCTATATGCTTTCTGTAGCGCGCTATTTAATCAGTTTTAATCCAAAACGGACTGGAAAAGTTACAAAAAGAGAGGTGCAACACAAGGACTTCCTAGGTGGTCACCCATCCTAGTACTACTCTCGCCCAAGCACGCTTAACTTCGAAGTTCTGATGGGATCCGGTGCATTAGTGCTGGTATGATCGCACCTGTCACGTTTTGTGTGCTCAAATCCTGTATGCTTTCTGTAGCACACTAATTAATCAGTTTTCATCCAAAACGGACTGGAAAACATACAAAAAGAGAGGTGCAACACGAGGACTTTCCAGGAGGTCACCCATCCTAGTACTACTCTCGCCCAACCACGCTTAACTATGGAGTTCTGATGGAATCCAGTGCATTAGTGCTGGTACGATCGCACCTGTCAAGATTTGCGTGCTCAAATCCTGTATGCTTTCGGTAGCACACTAATTAATAAGTTTTTATCCAAAACGGACTGGAAAACTTAAAAAAATAGAGGTGCAACACAAGGACTTCCCAGGAGGTCACCCATCCTAGTACTACTATCGCCCTACCCTGCTTAATTACGGAGTTTTGATGGAATCCGGTGCATCAGTGCTAGTATGATCGCACCTGTCATGTTTTTCGTTCTCAAATCCTATATGCTTTCTGAAGCGCGTTATTTAATCAATTTTTATCCAAAACGGACTGGAAAAGTTACAAAAAGAGAGGTGCAACACGAGGACTTCCTAGGAGGTCATCCATCCTAGTACTACTCTCGCCCAAGCACGCTTAACTTCGGAGTTCTGATGGGATCCGGTGCATTAGTGCTGGTATGATCGCACTTGTCACGTTTTGTGTGCTCAAATCCTGTATGCTTTCTGTAGCACACTAATTAATCAGTTTTTATCCAATACGGACTGGAAAACTTACAAAAAGAGAGGTGCAACACGAGGATTTTCTAGGAGGTCACCAATCCTAGTACTACTCTCGCCGAATCACGCTTAACTGTGGAGTTCTGATGGGATGCGATGCATTAGTGCTGGTATGATCGCACATGTCATGTTTTGCGTGCTCAAAACCTGATTGCCTTCTGTAGCGCGCTAATTAATCAGTTTTTATCCAAAACGGGCTGGAAAACTTACAAAAATCGAGGTGCAACACGAGCACTTCCCAGGAGGTCACCCATCCTAGTACTACTCTCGCCCTACCACGCTTAACTACGGAGTTCTAATGGAATCCGGTGCATTAGTGCTGGTATGATCGCACCTGTCATGATTTGCGTGCTCAAATCCAGTATGCTGTCTGTAGCGCGCTAATTAGTAAGTTTTTATCCAAAACGGACTGGAAAACTTAAAAAAATAGAGGTGCAACACAAGGACTTCCCATGAGGTCACCCATCCTAGTACTACTATCGCCCTACCATCCTTAACTACAGAGTTTTGATGGAATCCGGTGCATCAGTGCTAGTATGATCGCACCTGTCATGTTTTGCGTTCTCAAATCCTATATGCTTTCTGTAGCGCGCTAATTAATCACTTTTTATTCAATACGGACTGGAAAAGTTACAAAAAGAGAGGTGCATCACGAGGACTTTCTAGGAGTTCACCAATCCTAGTACTACTCTCGCCGAAGCACGCTTAACTGCGGAGTTCTGAAGGGATCCGATGGGAGGTCACCCATCCAAATACAACTCTCGCCCAAGCACGCTTAACTAGGGTGTTTTGATGGGATCCGGAGCATTAGTGCTGGTATGATCGCACCTGTCATGTTTTGCGTGCTCAAATCCTGTATGCTTTCTGTAGCACACTAATTAATCAGTTTTTATCCAATACGGACTGCTAAACTTACAAAAAGAGAGGTGCAACACGAGGATTTTCTAGGAGGTCACCAATCCTAGTACTACTCTCGACGAATCACGCTTAACTGCGGAGTTCTGATGGGATGCGATGCATTAGTGCTGGTATGATCGCTCTTGTCATGTTTTGCGTGCTCAAAACCTGTATGCCTTCTGTAGCGCGCTAATTAATCAGTTTTTTTCCAAAACGGGCTGGAAAACTTACAAAAAACGAGGTGAAACACGAGGACTTCCCAGGAGGTCACCCATCCTAGTACTACTCTCGTCCTACCACACTTAACTACGGAGTTCTAATGGAATCCGGTGCATTAGTGCTGGTATGATCGCACCAGTCATGATTTGCGTGCTCAAATCCTGTATGGTTTCTGTAGCGCAATAATTAAAAAGTTTTTATCCAAAACGGACTGGAAAACTTAAAAAAATAGAGGTGCAACACAAGGACTTCCCAAGAGGTCACCCATCCTAGTACTACTAATGCCCTACCCTGCTTAACTACGGAGTTTTGATGGAATCCGGTGCATCAGTGCTAGTATGATCGCACCTGTCATGTTTTGCGTTCTCAAATCCTATATGCTTTCTGTAGCGCGCTATTTAATCAGTTTTAATCCAAAACGGACTGGAAAAGTTACAAAAAGAGAGGTGCATCTCGCCCAAGCACGCTTAACTTCGAAGTTCTGATGGGATCCGGTGCATTAGTGCTGGTATGATCGCACCTGTCACGTTTTGTGTGCTCAAATCCTGTATGCTTTCTGTAGCACACTAATTAATCAGTTTTTATCCAAAACGGACTGGAAAAGTTACAAAAAGAGAGGTGCAACACGAGGACTTCCTAGGAGGTCACCCATCCTAGTACTACTCGCGCCCAAGCACGCTTAACTTCGGAGTTCAGATGGGATCCAGTGCATTAGTGCTGGTATGATCGCACCTGTCACGTTTTGTGTGCTCAAATCCTGTATGCTTTCTATAGCACGCTAATTAATAAGTTTTTATCCAAAACGGACTGGAAAACATACAAAAAGAGAGGTGCAACACAAGAACTTCCCAGGAGGTCACCCATCCTAGTACTACTCTCGCCCAACCACGCTTAACTACGGAGTTCTGATGGAATCCGATGCATTAGTGCTGGTACGATCGTACCTGTCAAGATTTGAGTGCTCAAATCCTGTATGCTTTCTGTAGCACACTAATTAATCAGTTTTTATCCAAAACGGACTGGAAAAGTTACATAAAGAGAGGTGCAACACGAGGACTTCCCAGGTGGTCACCTATCCTAGTACTACTCTCGCCCAAGCACGCTTAACTTCGAAGTTCTGATGGGATCCGGTGCATTAGTGCTGGTATGATCGCACCTGTCACGTTTTGTGTGCTCAAATCCTGTATGCTTTCTAGCACGCTAATTAATAAGTTTTTATCCAAAACGGACTGGAAAACATACAAAAAGAGGGGTGCAACACGAGAACTTCCCAGGAGGTCACCCATCCTAGTACTACTCTCGCCCAACCACACATAACTACGGAGTTCTGATGGGATCCGGTGCATTAGTGCTGGTATGATCGCACCTGTCACGTTTTGTGTGCTCAAATCCTTTATGCTTTCTATAGCACGCTAATTAATAAGTTTTTATCCAAAACGGACTGGAAAACATACAAAAATGGAGGTGCAACACGAGAACTTCCCAGGTGGTCACCTATCCTAGTACTACTCTCGCCCAAGCACGCTTAGCTTCGAAGTTCTGATGGGATCCGGTGCATTAGTGCTGGTATGATCGCACCTGTCATGTTTTGCGTTGTCAAATCCTATATGCTCTCTGTAGCGCGCTATTTAATCAGTTTTAATCCAAAACGGACTGGAAAAGTTACAAAAAGATAGGTGAACACGAGGACTTCCCAAGTGGTCACCCATCATAGTACTACTCGCGCCCAAGCACGCTTAACTTCGGAGTTCTGATGGGATCCGGTGCATTAGTGCTGGTATGATCACACCTGTCACGTTTTGTGTGCTCAAATCCTGTATGCTTTCTACTAATCAGTTTTTATCCAAAACGGGCTGGAAAACATACAAAAAGAGAGGTGCAACACGAGGACTTCCCAGGAGGTCACCCATCCTAGTACTACAATCGCCCTACACTGCTTAACTACGGAGTTTTCATGGAATCCGGTGCATCAGTGCTAGTATGATCGCACCTGTCATGTTTTGCGTTCTCAAATCCTATATGCTTTCTGTAGCGCGCTATTTAATCAGTTTTAATCCAAAACGGACTGGAAAAGTTACAAAAAGAAAGGTGCAACACGAGGACTTCCCAGGAGGTCACCCATCCTAGTACTACTCTCGCTTAAGCACGCTTAACTTCGAAGTATCAAAGGGATCCGGTGCATTAGTGCTGGTATGATCACACCTGTCACGTTTTGTGTGCTCAAATCCTGTATGCTTTTTGTAGCACACTAATTAATCAGTTTTTATCCAATACGGACTGGAAAACTTACAAAAGAGAGGTGCAACACGAGGATTTTTTAGGAGGTCACCAATCCTAGTACTACTCTCGCCGAATCACGCTTAACTGCGGAGTTCTGATGGGATCCGGTGCATTAGTGCTGGTATGATCGCACCTGTCATGTTTTGCGTGCTCAAAACCTCTATGCCTTCTGGTGTGCACTAATTAATCACTTTTTATCAAAACCGGGCTGGAAAACTTACAAAAAGAGAGGTGTAACATGAGGACTTTCTAGGAGGTCACCAATCCTAGTACTACTCTCGCCGAAGCATGCTTAACTGCGGAGTTTTGATGGGTTCCGATGCATTAGTGCTGGTATGATTGCACTTGTCATGTTTTGCGTGCTCAAAACCTCTATGCCTTCAGTAGCGCGCTAATTAATCACTTTTTATCCAAAACGGACTGGAAAACTTACAAAAAGAGAGGTGAAACACGAGGACATCCCAGGCGGTAACCCATCCGAGTACTACTCTCGCCCAAGCACGCTTAGCTTCGGAGTTCTGATGGGATCCGGTGCATTAGTGCTGGTATGATCGCACATGTCACGTTTTGCGTGCTCAAATCCTGTATGCTTTCTGTAGCGCGCTAATTAATCAGTTTTTATCCAAAACGGGATGGAAAACTTACAAAAAGAGAGGTGCAACACGAAGACTTCCCAGGAGGTCACCCATTCTAGTACTACTCTTGCCCTACCACGCTTAACTATGGAGTTTTGATGGGATCCGGTGCATTAGTGTTGGTATGATCGCACCTGTCATGTTTTGCGTGCTCAAAACCAATATGCTTTCTGTATCGCGCTATTTAATCAGTTTTTATCCAAAACAAACTGGCAAAGTTACAAAAAGAGAGGTGCAATACGAGGAGTTCCCAGGAGCTCACCCATCCTAGTACTACTCTTGCCCAAGCACGCTTAACTGCGGAGTGCATTAGTGCTGGTATGATCGCGCCTGTCATGTTTTGAGTGCTCAAAACCTATATGCTTTCTATAGCGCGCTAACTAATCACTTTTAATCCAAAACGGATTGGAAAACTTACAAAAAGAGAGATGCAACACGAGGACTTCTCAGGAGGTTACCCATCCTAGTACTACTCTCTCCCAAGCACACTTAACTACGAAGTTCTGAGGGGATCCGGTGCATTAGTGCTGGTATGATTACACCTGTCATGTCTTACGTGCTCAAAACATCTATGCCTTCTGATGTGCGCTAATTAATCACTTTTTATCCAAACCGGGCTGGAAAACTTACAAAAAGAGAGGTGCAACACGAGAACTTTCTAAGAGGTCACCAATCCTAGTACCACTCTCGCCGAAGCACGCTTAACTGCGGTGTTCTGATGGGATCCGATGCATTAGTGCTGGTATGATCGCACATGTCATGTTTTGTGTGCTCAAAACCTCTATGCCTTCTGTAGCGCGCTAATTAATCACTTTTTATCCAAAACGGACTGAAAAACTTACAAAAAGAAAGGTGCAACACGAGGACATCCCAGGAGGTCACCCATCGTAGTACTACTCTCGCCCAAGCACACTTAACTACGGAGTTCTGATGGGATCCGGTGCATTAGTGCTGGTATGGTCGCACCTGTCACATTTTGTGTGCTCAAATCCTGTATGCTTTCTGTAGCACACTAATTAATCAGTTTTTATCCAATACGGATTGGAAAATTTACAAAAAGAGAGGTGCAACACGAGGACTTTCTAGGAGGTCACCAATCCTAGTACTACTCTCGCCGAATCACGCTTAACTGCGGAGTTCTGATGGGATGCGATGCATTAGTGCTGGTTGATCTCACATGTCATGTTTTGCGTGCTCAAAACCTATATGCCTTTTGTAGCGCGCTAATTAATCACTTTTTATCCAAAACGGGCTGGAAAACTTACAAAAAGAGAGGTGCAACACGAGGACTTCCCAGGAGGTCACCCATCCTAGTACTACTCCCGCTCTACCAGGCTTAACTACAGAGTATTGTTGGGATCCGGTGCATTAGTGCTGGTATGATCGCACCTGTCATGTTTTGCGTGCTCAAATCTTATATGCTTTCTGTAGCGCGCTATTTAATCAGTTTTTATCCAAAACGGACTGGAAAAGTTACAAAAAGAGAGGTGCAACACGAGGACTTCCCAAGAGGTCACCCATCCTAGTACTACTCTCGCCCAAGCACACTTAACTTCGGAGTTCGGATGGGATCCGGTGCATTAGTGCTAGTATGATCGCACCTGTCATGTTTTGCGTGCTCAAAACCTGTATGCTTTCTGTAGCACACTAATTAATCAGTTTTTATCCAATACGGACTGGAAAACTTACAAAAAGAGAGGTGCAACACGAGGACTTTCTAGGCGGTCACCAATCCGAGTACTACTCTCGCCGAAGCACGCTTAACTGCGGAGTTCTGATGGGATCCGATGCATTAGTGCTGGTATGATCGCACATGTCATGTTTTGTGTGCTCAATACCTCTATGCCTTCTGTAGCGCACTAATTAATCACTTTTAATCCAAAACGGACTGGAAAACTTACCAAAAGAGAGGTGCAACACGAGGACTACCAAGGAGGTCACCCATCCTAGTACTACTCTCGCCCAAGCACACTTAACTACAAAGTTCTGATGGCATCCGGTGCATTAGTGCTGGTATGATCGCACCTGTCATGTTTTACGTGCTCAAATCCTCTATGCCTTCTGATGTGTGCTAATTAATCACTTTTTATCCAAACCGGGCTGGAAAAGTTACAAAAAGAGAGGTGCAAAACGATGACTTTCTAGGAGGTCACCAATCCTAGTACTACTCTCGCCGAAGCACGCTTAACTGCGGAGTTCTGATGGGATCCGATGCATTAGTGCAGGTATGATCGCACATGTCATGTTTTGCGTGCTCAAAACCTCTATGCCTTCTGTACACGCTAATTAATCACTTTTTATCCAAAACGGACTGGAAAACTTACAAATAGAGAGGTGCAACACGAGGACTTCCCAGGAGGTCACCCATCCTAGTACTACTCCCGCTCTACCAGGCTTAACTACAGAGTATTGATGGGATCCGGTGCATTAGTGCTGGTATGATCGCACCTGTCATGTTTTGCGTGCTCAAATCTTATATGCTTTCTGTAGCGCGCTATTTAATCAGTTTTTATCCAAAACGGACTGGAAAAGTTACAAAAAGAGAGGTGCAACACGAGGACTTTCTAGGAGGTCACCAATCCTAGTACTACTCTCGCTGAATCACGCTTAACTGCGGAGTTCTGATGGGATGCGATGCATTAGTGCTGGTTGATCTCACATGTCATGTTTTGCGTGCTCAAAACCTCTATGCCTTTTGTAGCGCGCTAATTAATCACTTTTTATCCAAAACGGGCTGGAAAACTTACAAAAAGAGAGGTGCAACACGAGGACTTCCCAGGAGGTCACCCATCCTAGTACTACTCCCGCTCTACCACGCTTAACTACAAAGTATTGATGGGATCCGGTGCATTAGTGCTGGTATGATAGCAGCTGTCATGTTTTGCGTGCTCAAATCCTATATGCTTTCTGTAGCGCGCTATTTAATCAGTTTTTATCCAAAACGGACTGGAAAAGTTACAAAAAGAGAGGTGCAACACGAGGACTTCCCAAGAGGTAACCCATCCTAGTACTACTCTCGCCCAAGCACACTTAACTTCGGAGTTCGGATGGGATCCGGTGCATTAGTGCTAGTATGATCGCACCTGTCATGTTTTGCGTGCTCAAAACCTGTATGCTTTCTGTAGCACACTAATTAATCAGTTTTTATCCAATACGGACTGGAAAACTTACAAAAAGAGAGGTGCAACACGAGGACTTTCTAGGCGGTCACCAATCCGAGTACTACTCTCGCCGAAGCAGGCTTAACTGCGGAGTTCTGATGGGATCCGATGCATTAGTGCTGGTATGATCGCACATGTCATATTTTGCGTGCTCAATACCTCTATGCCTTCTGTAGCGCGCTAATTAATCACTTTTAATCCAAAACGGACTGGAAAACTTACCAAAAGAGAGGTGCAACACGAGGACTACCAAGGAGGTCACCCATCCTAGTACTACTCTCGCCCAAGCACACTGAACTACAAAGTTCTGATGGCATCCGGTGCATTAGTGCTGGTATGATCACACCTGTCATGTTTTGCGTGCTCAAATCCTCTATGCCTTCTGATGTGTGCTAATTAATCACTTTTTATCCAAACCGGGCTGGAAAACTTACAAAAAGAGAGGTGCAAAACGAGGACTTTCTAGGAGGTCACCAATCCTAGTACTACTCTCGCCGAAGCACGCTTAACTGCGGAGTTCTGATGGGATGCGATGCATTAGTGCTGGTTGATCTCACATGTCATGTTTTGCGTGCTCAAAACCTCTATGCCTTCTGTAGCGCGCTAATTAATCACTTTTTATCCAAAACGGGCTGGAAAACTTACAAAAAGAGGGGTGCAACACGAGCTCTTTCCTGGAGGTCACCCATCCTAGTACTACTCCCGCCCTACCACGCTTAATTACAGAGTATTGATGGGATCCGGTGCATTAGTGTTGGTATGATCGCACCTGTCATGTTTTGCGTGCTCAAATCCTATATGTTTTATGTAGCGCGCTATTTAATCAGTTTTTATCCAAAACGAACTGGAAAAGTCACAAAAAGAGAGGTGCAACACGAGGAGTTCCCAGGAGGTCACCCATCCTCCTATTACTCTCGCCCAAGCACGATTTACTACGGAGTTCTGATGGGATCACACCTATCATGTTTTGCGTTCTCAAATCCTATATGTTTTCTGTATCACGCTAATTAATCACTTTTTATCCAAAACGGACTGGAAAACTTACAAAAAGAGAGGTGCAACATGAGGACTTCCCAGGAGGTCACCAATCCTAGTACTACTCTCGCCCAAGCACGCTTAGTTTCGGAGTTCTGATGGGATCCGGTGCATTAGTGCTGGTATGGTCGCACCTGTCACATTTTGTGTGCTCAAATCCTGTATGCTTTCTGTAGCACACTAATTAATCAGTTTTTATCCAATACGGACTGGAAAACTTACAAAAAGAGAGGTGCAACACGAGGACTTTCTAGGAGGTCACCAATCCTAGTAC
Organism: Cyamopsis tetragonoloba; assembly: GCA_037177725.1. Classification (NCBI taxonomy): domain Eukaryota; kingdom Viridiplantae; phylum Streptophyta; class Magnoliopsida; order Fabales; family Fabaceae; genus Cyamopsis; species Cyamopsis tetragonoloba. The sequence continues at coordinate 48,104,168 of CM074119.1, read as the reverse complement.
TACTCTCGCCGAATCACGCTTAACTGCGGAGTTCTCATGGGATGCGATGCATTAGTGCTGGTTGATCTCACAAGTCATGTTTTGCGTGCTCAAAACCTCTATGCCTTCTGTAGCGCGCTAATTAATCACTTTTTATCCAAAACGGGGTGGAAAACATACAAAAAAAGAGGTGCAACACGAAGACTTCCCAGGAGGTCACCCATCCTAGTACTACTCCCGCCCTACCACGCTTAACTACAGAGTATTGATGGGATCCGGTGCATTAGTGCTGGTATGATCGCACCTGTCATGTTTTGCGTGCTGAAATCCTATATGTTTTCTGTAGCGCGCTATTTAATCAGTTTTTATCCAAAACGAACTGGAAAAGTTACAAAAAGAAAGGTGCAACACGAGGAGTTCCCAGGAGGTCACCCATCCTAGTACTACTCTCGCCCAAGCACGATTTACTACGGAGTTCTGATGGGATAACACCTATCATGTTTTGCGTGCTCAAATCCTATATGTTTTCTGTATCGCGCTAATTAATCACTTTTAATTCAAAACGGACTGGAAAACTTACAAAAAGAGAGGTGCAACACGAGGAGTTCCAAGGAGGTCACCCATCCTTGTACTACTCTCGCCCAAGCACACTTAACTACAAAGTTCTGATGGTATCCTGTAGCACACTAATTAATCAGTTTTTATCCAAAACGGACTGGAAAAGTTACAAAAAGAGAGGTGCAACACGAGGACTTCCTAGGAAGTCACCCATCCTAGTACTACTCGCGCCCAAGCACGCTTAACTTCGGAGTTCAGATGGGATCCAGTGCATTAGTGCTGGTATGATCGCACCTGTCACGATTTGCGTGCTCAAATCCTGTATGCTTTCTGTAGCGCGCTAATTAATAAGTTTTTATCCAAAACGGACTGGAAAACTTAAAAAAATAAAGGTGCAACACGACGACTTCCTAGGAGGTCACCCATCCTAGTACTACTATCGCCCTACCTTGCTTAACTACGGAGTTTTGATGGAATCCGGTGCATCAGTGCTAGTATGATCGCACCTGTCATGTTTTGCGTTCTCAAATCCTATATGCTTTCTGTAGCGCGCTATTTAATCAGTTTTTATCCAAAACGGACTGGAAAAGTTACAAAAAGAGAGGTGCAACACGAGGACTTCCCAGGTGGTCACCTATCCTAGTACTACTCTCGCCCAAGCACGCTTAACTTCGAAGTTCTGATGGGATCCGGTGCATTAGTGCTGGTATGATCGCACCTGTCACGTTTTGTGTGCTCAAATCCTGTATGCTTTCTAGCACGCTAATTAATAAGTTTTTATCCAAAACGTACTGGAAAACATACAAAAAGAGGGGTGCAACACGAGAACTTCCCAGGAGGTCACCCATCCTAGTACTACTCTCGCCCAACCACGCATAACTACGGAGTTCTGATGGGATCCGGTGCATTAGTGCTGGTATGATCGCACCTGTCACGTTTTGTGTGCTCAAATCCTTTATGCTTTCTATAGCACGCTAATTAATAAGTTTTTATCCAAAACGGACTGGAAAACATACAAAAAGAGAGGTGCAACACGAGAACTTCCCAGGTGGTCACCTATCCTAGTACTACTCTCGCCCAAGCATGCTTAGCTTCGAAGTTCTGATGGGATCCGGTGCATTAGTGCTGGTATGATCGCACCTGTCATGTTTTGCGTTGTCAAATCCTATATGCTTTCTGTAGCGCGCTAATTAATCACTTTTAATCCAAAACGGACTGGAAAACTTACAAAAAGAGAGGTGCAACACGAGGACTTCCTAGGAGATCACCCATCCGAGTACTACTCGCGCCCAAGCACACTTAACTTCGGAGTTCTGATGGGATCCGGTGCATTAGTGCTGGTATGATCGCACCTGTCACATTTTGTGTGCTCAAATCCTGTATGCTTTCTATAGCACGCTAATTAATAAGTTTTTATCCAAAACGGACTGGAAAACTTACAAAAAGAGAGGTGCAACAAGAGGATTTTCTAGGAGGTCACCAATCCTAGTACTACTCTCGCCGAATCACGCTTAACTGCGGAGTTCTCACGGGATGCGATGCATTAGTGCTGGTATGATCGCACATGTCATGTTTTGCGTGCTCAAAACCTGAATGCCTTCTGTAGCGCGCTAATTAATCAGTTTTTATCCAAAACGAGCTGGAAAACATACAAAAATCGAGGTGCAACACGAAGACTTTCCAAGAGGTCACCCATCCTAGTACTACTCTCGCCCTACCACGCTTAACTACTGAGTTCTAAGGGAATCCGGTGCATTAGTGCTGGTATGATCGCACATGTCATGTTTTGCGTTCTCAAATCCTATATGCTTTCTGTAGCGCGCTATTTAATCAGTTTTTATGCAAAACGGACTGGAAAAGTTACAAAAAGAGAGGTGCAACACGAGGATTTTCTAGGAGGTCACCAATCCTAGTACTACTCTCGCCGAATCACGCTTAACTGCGGAGTTCTGATGGGATGCGATGCATTAGTGCTGGTATGATCGCACATGTCATGTTTTGCGTGCTCAAAACCTGTATGCCTTTTGTAGCGCGCTAATTAATCAGTTTTTTTCCAAAACGGGATGGAAAACTTACAAAAATAGAGCTGCAACACAAGGACTTCCTTGGAGGTCACCCATCCTAGTACTACAATCTCCCTACCCTGCTTAACTACGGAGTTTTGATGGAATCCGGTGCATCAGTGCTAGTGTGATCGCACCTGTCATGTTTTGCGTTCTCAAATCCTATATGCTTTCTGTAGCGCGCTATTTAATCAGTTTTAATCCAAAACGGACTGGAAAAGTTACATAAAGAGAGGTGCAAAACGAGGACTTCACAGGTGGTCACCCATCCTAGTACTACTCTCGACCAAGCACGCTCAACTTCGAAGTTCTGATGGGATCCGATGCATTAGTGCTGGTATGATCGCACCTGTCACGTTTTGTGTGCTCAAATCCTGTATGCTTTCTGTAGCACACTAATTTATCAGTTTTTATCCAAAACGGACTGGAAAAGTTACAAAAAGAGAGGTGCAACACGAGGACACCCATCCTAGTACTACTCATGTCCAAGCACGCTTAACTTTGGAGTTCTGATGGGATCCGGTCCATTAGTGCTGGTATGATCGCACCTGTCACGTTTTGTGTGCTCAAATCCTGTATGCTTTCTATAGCACGCTAATTAATAAGTTTTTATCCAAAACGGACTGGAAAACATACAAAAAGAGAGGTGCAACACGAGGACTTCCCAGGAGGTCACCCATCCTAGTACTACTCTCGCCCAACCACGCTTAACTACGGTGTTCTGATGGAATCCGGTGCATTAGTGCTGGTACGATCGCACCTGTCAAGATTTGCGTGCTCAAATCCTGTATGCTTTCTGTAGCACGCTAATTAATAAGTTTTAATCCAAAACGGACTGGAAAACTTAAAAAAATAGAGGTGCAACACAAGGAATTCCCAGGAGGTCACCCATCCTAGTACTACTATCGCCCTACCCTGCTTAATTACGGAGTTTTGATGGAATCCGGTGCATCAGTGCTAGTATGATCGTACCTGTCATGTTTTGCATTCTCAAATCCTATATGCTTTCTGTAGCGCGCAATTTAATCAGTTTTAATCCAAAACGGACTGGAAAAGTTACAAAAAGAGAGGTTCCTAGTACTATTCTCGCCCAAGCACGCTTAACTTCGAAGTTCTGATGGTATCCGGTGCATTAGTGCTGCTATAATCGCACCTGTCACGTTTTGTGTGCTCAAATCCTGTATGCTTTCTGTAACACACTAATTAATCAGTTTTTATCCAAAACGGACTGGAAAAGTTACAAAAAGAGAGGTGCAACACGAGGACTTCCAAGGAGGTCACCCATCCTAGTACTACTCGCGCCCAAGCACGGTTTACTTCGGAGTTTTGATGGGATCCGGTGCATTAGTGCTGGTATGATCGCACCTGTCACGTTTTGTGTGCTCAAATCCTCTATGCTTTCTACTAATCAGTTTTTATCCAAAACGGGCTGGAAAACATACAAAAAGAGAGGTGCAACACGAGGACTTCCCAGGAGGTCACCCATCCTAGTACTACAATCGCCCTACCCTGCTTAACTACGGAGTTTTCATGGAATCCGGTGCATCAGTGCTAGTATGATCGCACCTGTCATGTTTTGCGTTCTCAAATCCTATATGCTTTCTGTAGCGCGCTATTTAATCAGTTTTAATCCAAAACGGACTGGAAAAGTTACAAAAAGAAAGGTGCAACACGAGGACTTCCCAGGAGGTCACCCATCCTAGTACTACTCTCCCTTAAGCACGCTTAACTTCGAAGTATCGATGGGATCCGGTGCATTAGTGCTGGTATGATCGCAGCTATCACGTTTTGTGTGCTCAAATCCTGTATGCTTTTTGTAGCACACTAATTAATCAGTTTTTATCCAATACAGACTGGAAAACTTACAAAAGAGAGGTGCAACACGAGGATTTTTTAGGAGGTCACCAATCCTAGTACTACTCTCGCCGAATCACGCTTAACTGCGGAGTTCTGATGGGATCTGGTGCATTAGTGCTGGTATGATCGCACCTGTCATGTTTTGCGTGCTCAAAACCTCTATGCCTTCTGGTGTGCACTAATTAATCACTTTATATCAAAACCGACTGGAAAACTTACAAAAAGAGAGGTGCAACACGAGGACTTTCCAGGAGGTCACCAATCCTAGTACTACTCTCGCCGAAGCATGCTTAACTGCGGAGTTTTGATGGGTTCCGATGCATTAGTGCTGGTATGATCGCACATGTCATGTTTTGCGTGCTCAAAACCTCTATGCCTTCAGTAGCGCGCTAATTAATCACTTTTTATCCAAAACGGACTGGAAAACTTACAAAAAGAGATGTGAAACACGAGGACATCCCAGGCGGTAACCCATCCGAGTACTACTCTCGCCCAAGCACGCTTAGCTTCGGAGTTCTGATGGGATCCGGTGCATTAGTGCTGGCATGATCGCACATGTCACGTTTTGCGTGCTCAAATCCTGTATGCTTTCTGTAGCGCGCTAATTAATCAGTTTTTATCCAAAACGGGATGGAAAACTTACAAAAAGAGAGGTGCAACACGAAGACTTCCCAGGAGGTCACCCATTCTAGTACTACTCTCGCCCTACCACGCTTAACTATGGAGTTTTGATGGGATCCGGTGCATTAGTGTTGGTATGATCGCATCTGTCATGTTTTGCGTGCTCAAAACCAATATGCTTTCTGTAGCACGCTATTTAATCAGTTTTTATCCAAAACAAACTGGAAAAGTTACAAAAAGAGAGGTGCAACACGAGGAGTTCCCAGGAGGTCACCCATCCTAGTACTACTCTTGCCCAAGCACGCTTAACTGCGGAGTGCATTAGTGCTGGTATGATCGCGCCTGTCATGTTTTGAGTGCTCAAAACCTATATGCTTTCTATAGCGCGCTAATTAATCACTTTTAATCCAAAACGGACTGAAAAACTTACAAAAAGAGAGATGCAACACGAGGACTTCTCAGGAGGTTACCCATCCTAGTACTACTCTCTCCCAAGCACACTTAACTACGAAGTTCTGAGGGCATCCGGTGCATTTGTGCTGGTATGATTGCACCTGTCATGTTTTACGTGCTCAAAACATCTATGCCTTCTGATGTGCGCTAATTAATCACTTTTTATCCAAACCGGGCTGGAAAACTTACAAAAAGAGAGGTGCAACACGAGAACTTTCTAGGAGGTCACCAATCCTAGTACTACTCTCGCCGAAGCACGCTTAACTGCGGAGTTCTGATGGGATCCGATGCATTAGTGCTGGTATGATCGCACATGTCATGTTTTGCGTGCTCAAAACCTCTATGCCTTCTGTAGCGCGCTAATTAATCACTTTTTATCCAAAACGGACTGAAAAACTTACAAAAAGAAAGGTGCAACACGAGGACATCCCAGGAGGTCACCCATCCTAGTACTACTCTCGCCCAAGCACGCTTAACTACGGAGTTCTGATGGGATCCGTGCATTAGTGCTGGTAAGATCGCAACTGTCATGTTTTGCGTGCTGAAATCCTGTATGCTTTCTGTAGCACACTAATTAATCAGTTTTTATCCAATACGGATTGGAAAACTTACAAAAAGAGAGGTGCAACACGAGGACTTTCTAGGAGGTCACCAATCCTAGTACTACTCTCGCCGAATCACGCTTAACTGCGGAGTTCTGATGGGATGCGATGCATTAGTGCTGGTTGATCTCACATGTCATGTTTTGCGTGCTCAAAACCTCTATGCCTTTTGTAGCGCGCTAATTAATCACTTTTTATCCAAAACGGGATGGAAAACTTACAAAAAGAGAGGTGCAACACGAGGACTTCCCAGGAGGTCACCCATCCTAGTACTACTCCCGCTCTACCAGGCTTAACTACAGAGTATTGATGGGATCCGGTGCATTAGTGCTGGTATGATCGCACCTGTCATGTTTTGCGTGCTCAAATCCTATATGCTTTCTGTAGCGCGCTATTTAATCAGTTTTTATCCAAAACGGACTGGAAAAGTTACAAAAAGAGAGGTGCAACACGAGGACTTCCCAAGAGGTAACCCATCCTAGTACTACTCTCGCCCAAGCACACTTAACTTCGGAGTTCGGATGGGATCCGGTGCATTAGTGCTAGTATGATCGCACCTGTCATGTTTTGCATGCTCAAAAGCTGTATGCTTTCTGTAGCACACTAATTAATCAGTTTTTATCCAATACGGACTAGAAAACTTACAAAAAGAGAGGTGCAAAACGAGGACTTTCTAGGCGGTCACCAATCCGAGTACTACTCTCGCCGAAGCACGCTTAACTGCGGAGTTCTGATGGGATCCGATTCATTAGTGCTGGTATGATCGCACATGTCATGTTTTGCGTGCTCAATACCTCTATGCCTTCTGTAGCGCGCTAATTAATCACTTTTAATCCAAAATGGACTGGAAAACTTACCAAAAGAGAGGTGCAACACGAGGACTACCAAGGAGGTCACCCATCCTAGTACTACTCTCGCCCAAGCACACTTAACTACAAAGTTCTGATGGCATCCGGTGCATTAGTGCTGGTATGATCGCACCTGTCATGTTTTGCGTGCTCAAATCCTCTATGCCTTCTGATGTGTGCTAATTAATCACTTTTTATCCAAACCGGGCTGGAAAACTTACAAAAAGAGAGGTGCAAAACGAGGACTTTCTAGGAGGTCACCAATCCTAGTACTACTCTCGCCGAAGCACGCTTAACTGCGGAGTTCTGATGGGATCCGATGCATTAGTGCTGGTATGATCGCACATGTCATGTTTTGCGTGCTCAAAACCTCTATGCCTTCTGTACACGCTAATTAATCACTTTTTATCCAAAACGGACTGGAAAACTTACAAAAAGAGAGGTGCAACATGAGGACTTCCCAGGAGGTCACCCATCCTAGTACTACTCTCGCCCAAGCACGCTTAGCTTCGGAGTTCTGATGGGATCCGGTGCATTAGTGCTGGTATGATCGCACATGTCACGTCTTGTGTGCTCAAATCCTGTATGCTTTCTATAGCACACTAATTAATCAGTTTTTATCCAATACGGACTGGAAAACTTACAAAAAGAGTGGTGCAACACGAGGACTTTCTAGGAGGTCACCAATCCTAGTACTACTCTCGCCGAATCACGCTTAACTGCGGAGTTCTGATGGGATGCGATGCATTAGTGCTGGTTGATCTCACATGTCATGTTTTGCGTGCTCAAAACCTCTATGCCTTCTGTAGCGCGCTAATTAATCACTTTTTATCCAAAACGGGCTGGAAAACTTACAAAAAGAGAGGTGCAACACGAGGACTTCCCAGGAGGTCACCCATCCTAGTACTACTCCCGCCCTACCATGCTTAATTACAGAGTATTGATGGGATCCGGTGCATTAGTGTTGGTATGATCGCACCTGTCATGTTTTGCGTGCTCAAATCCTATATGTTTTATGTAGCGCGCTATTTAATCAGTTTTTATCCAAAACGAACTGGAAAAGTTACAAAAAGAGAGGTGCAACACGAGGAGTTCCCAGGAGGTCACCCATCCTCGTATTACTCTCGCCCAAGCACGATTTACTACGGAGTTCTGATGGGATCACACCTATCATGTTTTGCGTGCTCAAATCCTATATGTTTTCTGTATCGCGCTAATTAATCACTTTTAATCCAAAACGGACTGGAAAACTTACAAAAAGAGAGGTGCAACACGAGGAGTTCCAAGGAGGTCACCCATCCTAGTACTACTCTCGCCCAAGCACACTTAACTACAAAGTTCTGATGGCATCCGGTGCATTAGTGCTGGTATGATCGCACCTGTCATGTTTTGCGTGCTCAAATCCTCTATGCCTTCTGATGTGTGCTAATTAATCACTTTTTATCCAAACCGGGCTGGAAAACTTACAAAAAGAGAGGTGCAAAACGAGGACTTTCTAGGAGGTCACCAATCCTAGTAGTACTCTCGCCGAAGCACGCTTAACTGCGGAGTTCTGATGGGATCCGATGCATTAGTGCTGGTATGATCGGACATGTCATGTTTTGCGTACTAAAAACCTCTATGCCTTCTGTACACGCTAATTAATCACTTTTTATCCAAAACGGACTGGAAAACTTACAAAAACAGAGGTGCAACATGAGGACTTCCCAGGAGGTCACCCATCCTAGTACTACTCTCGCCCAAGCACGCTTAGCTTCGGAGTTCTGATGGGATCCGGTGCATTAGTGCTGGTATGGTCGCACCTGTCACATTTTGTGTGCTCAAATCCTGTATGCTTTCTGTAGCACACTAATTAATCAGTTTTTATCCAATACGGACTGGAAAACTTACAAAAAGAGAGGTGCAACACGAGGACTTTCTAGGAGGTCACCAATCCTAGTACTACTCTCGCCGAATCACGCTTAACTGCGGAGTTCTCATGGGATGCGATGCATTAGTGCTGGTTGATCTCACAAGTCATGTTTTGCGTGCTCAAAACCTCTATGCCTTCTGTAGCGCGCTAATTAATCACTTTTTATCCAAAACGGGGTGGAAAACTTACAAAAAGAGAGGTGCAACACGAGGACTTCCCAGGAGGTCACACATCCTAGTACTACTCCCGCACTACCACGCTTAACTACAGAGTATTGATGGGATCCGGTGCATTAGTGCTGGTATGATCGCACCTGTCATGTTTTGCGTGCTCAAATCCTATATGTTTTCTGTAGTGCGCTATTTAATCAGTTTTTATCCAAAACGAACTGGAAAAGTTACAAAAAGAAAGGTGCAACACGAGGAGTTCCCAGGAGGTCACCCATCCTAGTACTACTCTCGCCCAAGCACGATTTACTACGGAGTTCTGATGGGATAACACCTATCATGTTTTGCGTGCTCAAATCCTATATGTTTTCTGTATCGCGCTAATTAATCACTTTTAATCCAAAACGGACTGGAAAACTTACAAAAAGAGAGGTGCAACACGAGGAGTTCCAAGGAGGTCACCCATCCTAGTACTACTCTCGCCCAAGCACACTTAACTACAAAGTTCTGATGGTATCCGGTTCATTAGTGCTGGTATGATCGCACCTGTCATGTTTTGCGTGCTCAAAACCTCTATGCCTTCTGATGTTCGCTAATTAATCACTTTTTATCCAAACCGGGATGGAAAACTTACAAAAAGGGAGGTGCAACACGAGGACTTTCTAGGAGGTCACCAATCCTAGTACTACTCTCGCCGAAGCACGCTTAACTGCGGAGTGCTGATGGGATCCGATGCATTAGTGCTGTTATCATCGCACATGTCATGTTTTGCGTGCTCAAAACATCTATGTCTTCTGATGTGTGCTAATTACTCACTTTTTATCCAAAACGAAAGCACGCTTAAGTTCGGAGTTCTGATGGGATCCGGTGCATTAGTGCTGGTATGATCGCACCTGTCACGTTTTGTGTGCTCAAATCCTGTATGCTTTCTATAGCACACTAATTAATCAGTTTTTATCCAATACGGACTGGAAAACTTACAAAAAGAGAAGTGCAACAGGAGGAATTTCTAGGAGGTCACCAATCCTAGTACTACTCTCGCCGAATCACGCTTAACTGCAGAGTTCTGATGGGATGCGATGCATTAGTGCTGGTATGATCGCACATGTCAGGTTTTGCGTGCTCAAAACCTCTATGCCTTCTGTAGCGCGCTAATTAATCACTTTTTATCCAAAACGGGTTGGAAAACTTACAAAAAGAGAGGTGCAACACGAGGACTTCCCAGGAGGTCAACCATCCTACTACTACTCTCGCCCTACCACGCTTAACTACGGAGTATTGATGGGATCCGGTGCATTAGTGCTGGTATGATCGCACCTGTCATGTTTTGCGTGCTCAAATCCTATATGCTTTCTGTAGCGCGCTATTTAATCAGTTTTTATCCAAAACGAACTGGAAAAGATACAAAAAGAGAGGTGCAACACGAGGAGTTCCCAGGAGGTCACCCATCCTAGTACTACTCTTGCCCAAACACGCTTAACTGCGGAGTGCATTAGTGCTGGTATTATCGCACCTGTCATGTTTTGCGAGCTCAAAACCTATATGCTTTCTATAGCGCGCTAAGTAATCACTTTTAATGCAAAACGGACTGGAAAAATTACAAAAAGAGAGGTGCAACACGAGGACTTCCTAGGAGGTCACCCATCCTTGTACTACTCTCGCCCAAGCACACTTAACTACGAAGTTCTGATGGGATCCGGTGCATTAGTGCTGGTATGATCGCACCTGTCATGTTTTGCGTGCTCAAAACCTCTATGTCTTCTGATGTGCGCTAATTAATCACTTTTTATCCAAAACGAACTGGAAAAGTTACAAAAAGAGAGGTGCAACACGAGGAGTTCCCAGGAGGTCACCCATCCTAGTACTACTCTTGCCCAAACACGCTTAACTGCGGAGTGCATTAGTGCTGGTATTATCGCACCTGTCATGTTTTGCGAGCTCAAAACCTATATGCTTTCTATAGCGCGCTAAGTAATCACTTTTAATGCTAAACGGACTGGAAAAATTACAAAAAGAGAGGTGCAACACGAGGACTTCCTAGGAGGTCACCCATCCTTGTACTACTCTCGCCCAAGCACGCTTAACTACGAAGTTCTGATGGGATCCGGTGCATTAGTGCTGGTATGATCGCACCTGTCATGTTTTGCGTGCTCAAAACCTCTATGTCTTCTGATGTGCGCTAATTAATCACTTTTTATCCAAAACGAACTGGAAAAGTTACAAAAAGAGAGGTGCAACACGAGGAGTTCCCAGGAGGTCACCCATCCTAGTAATACTCTCGTCCAAGCACGCTTAAGTTCGGAGTTCTGATGGGATCCGGTGCATTAGTGCTGGTATGATCGCACCTGTCATGTTTTGTGAGCTCAAACCCTGTATGCATTCTGTAGCACACTAATTAATCAGTTTTTATCCAATACGGACTGGTAAACTTACAAAAAGAGAGGTGCAACACGAGGATTTTCTAGGAGGTCACCAATCCTAGTACTACTCTCGACGAATCACGCTTAACTGCGGAGTTCTGATGGGATGCGATGCATTAGTGCTGGTATGATCGCACATGTCAGGTTTTGCGTGCTCAAAACCTCTATGCCTTCTGTAGCGCGCTAATTAATCACTTTTTATCCAAAATAGGTTGGAAAACTTACAAAAAGAGAGGTGCAACACGAGGACTTCCCAGGAGGTCAACCATCCTACTACTACTCTCGCCCTACCACGCTTAACTACGGAGTATTGATGGGATCCGGTGCATTAGTGCTGGTATGATCGCACCTGTCATATTTTGCGTGCTCAAATCCTATATGCTTTCTGTAGCGCGCTATTTAATCAGTTTTTATCCAAAACGAACTGGAAAAGTTACAAAAAGAGAGGTGCAACACGAGGAGTTCCCAGGAGGTAGCCCATCCTAGTACTACTCTTGCCAAAGCACGCTTAACTGCGGAGTGCATTAGTGCTGGTATTATCGCACCTGTCATGTTTTGGGAGCTCAAAACCTATATGCTTTCTATAGCGCGCTAAGTAATCACTTTTAATGCAAAACGGACTGGAAAACTTACAAAAAGAGAGGTGCAACACGAGGACTTCCTAGGAGGTGACCCATCCTAGTACTACTCTCGCCCAAGCACACTTAACAACGAAGTTCTGATGGGATCCGGTGCATTAGTGCTGGTATGATCGCACGTGTCATGTTTTGCGTGCTCAAAACCTCTATGCCTTCTGATGTGCGCTAATTAATCACTTTTTATCCAAACCGAGCTGGAAAACTTACAAAAAGAGAGGTGCAAGACGAGGTATTCCCAGAAGGTCACCAATCCTAGTTCTACTCTCGCCGAAGCACGCTTAACTGCGGAGTGCATTACAGAGGTTCAACACGAGGACTTCCCAGGAGGTCACCCAACCAAGTACTACTCTCGCCCAAGCATGCTTAACTACGAAGTTCTGATGGAATCCGGTGCATTAGTGATGGTATGATCGCAACTGTCATGTTTTGCGTGCTCAAATCCTGTATGCTTTCTATAGCGATTATCTACGGACTGGAACTTACAAAAAGAGATGTGCAACACGAGGACTTCCAAGGAGGTCACCCATCCTAGTACTACTCTTGCCCAAGCACGATTATCTACGGAGTTCTGATGGGATCCGGTGCATTAGTGCTGGTATGATCGCACCTATCATTTTTTGCGTACTCAAATCCTGTATGCTTTCTGTAGCACGCTAATGAATCAGTTGTTATCCAAAACAGACTGGAAAACTTACAAAAAGAGAGGTGCAACACGAGGACTTCCCAGGAGGTCACCCATCCTGGTACTACTCTCGCCAAAGCGCGCTTGACTGCGAAGTTCTGATGGGATCCGATGCATTAGTGCGGGTATGATCGCACTTGTCATGTTTTGCGTGCTCAAATCCATTATGCTTTCTTTAGCGCGATAATTAATAAGTTTTAATCCAAAACGGACTGGAAAACTTACAAAAAGAGAGGAGCATCACGAGGACTTCCCTAGAGGTCACCCATCCTAGTACTACTCTCGTCCAAGCACGCTTGACTACGGAGTTCTGATGGGATCCGGTGCATTACTGCTGGTATGATCGCACCTATCATGTTTTGCGTGCTCAAATCCTGTATGCTTTCTGTAGCACGCTAACTAATCAGTTTTTATCCAAAACGGACTGGAAAACATACAAAAAGAGTGCAGCAACACGAGGACATTCCAGGAGGTCACCAATCCTAGTACTACTCTTGCCGAAGCACGCTTAACTGCGGAATTCTGATGGGATCCGATGCATTAATGCTGGTATGATCACACATGTCTAGTTTTGTGTGCTCAAAACCTATATGCCTTCTGTAGCGCGCTAATTAATAACTTTTTATCCAAAATGGACTGGAAAACTTACAAATAGAGAGGTGCAACACGAGCACTTCCTAGAGGTCACCTATCCTAGTACTACTCTCGCCCAAGCACGCTTGACTGCGGATTTCTGATGGGATCCGGTGGATTAGTGCTGGTATGATTGCACCTATCATGTTTTGCGTGCTCAAATCCATTATGCTTTCTTTAGCGCGCTAATTAATAAGTTTTTATCCAAAACGGACTGGAAAACTTACAAAAAGAGAGGTGCAACACGAGGACTTCCCAGGGGGTCACCAACCCTAGTACTACTCTCGCCCAAGCAAAATTAACTACGAAGTTCTGTTGGGATCCGGTGCATTAGTGATGGTATGATCGCACCTATCATGTTTTGCGTGCTCAAATCCTGTATGCTTTCTGTAGCACGCTAATGAATCAGTTTTTATCCAAAATGGACTGGAAAACTTACAAAAAGAGAGGTGCAACACGAGGACTTTCCAGGAGGTCACCAATCCTAGTACTACGCTCGCCGAATCACGCTTAACTGCGGAGTTCTGATGGGACCCGATGCATTAGTGCTGGTATGATCGCACATGTCATGTTTTGCGTGCTCAAAACCTATATGCCTTCTGTAACGCGCTAATTAATCACTTTTTATCCAAAACGGACTGGAAAACTTACAAAAAGAGAGGTGCAACACGAGGACTTCCCAAGAGGTCAACCCATCCTAGTACTACTCTTGCCCAAACACGCTTAACTGCGGAGTGCATTAGTGCTGGTATTATCGCACCTGTCATGTTTTGCGAGCTCAAAACCTATATGCTTTCTATAGCGCGCTAAGTAATCACTTTTAATGCAAAACGGACTGGAAAACATACAAAAAGAGAGGTGCAACACGAGGACTTTCCAGGAGGTCACCAATCCTAGTACTACTCTCGCCGAATCACGCTTAACTGCGGAGTTCTGATGGGACCCGATGCATTAGTGCTGGTATGATCGCACATGTCATGTTTTGCGTGCTCAAAACCTATATGCCTTCTGTAACGCGCTAATTAATCACTTTTTATCCAAAACGGACTGGAAAACTTACAAAAAGAGAGGTGCAACACGAGGACTTCCCAGGAGGTCACCCATCCTAATACTACTCACGCCCAAGCACGCTTGACTGCGGAGTTCTGATGGAATCCGGTGCATTAGTGCTTGTATGATCGCAACTGTCATGTTTTGCGTGCTCAAATCCATTATGCTTTCTTTAGCGCGGTAATTAATAAGTTTTTATCCAAAACGGACTGGAAAACTTACAAAACGAGAGGTGCAACACGAGAACTTCCCAGGAGGTCACCCATCATAGTACTACTCTCGCCCAAGCACGCTTTACAACGGAGTTCTAATGGGATTCGGTGCATTAGTGCTGGTATGATCGCACCTATCATGTTTTGCGTGCTCAAATCCTGTATGCTTTCTGTAGCACGCTAATTAATCAGTTTTTATCCAAAACGAACTGGCAAACTTACAAAAAGGAGGTGCAACACGAGGACTTTCCAGGAGGTCACCAATCCTAGTACTACTCTCGCCGAATCACGCTTGACTGCGGAGTTCTGATGGGATCCGATGCATTAGTGCTGGTATGATCGCACATGTCATGTTTTGCGTGCTCAAAACCTATATGCCTTCTGTAACGCGCTAATTAATCACTTTTTATATAAAACGGACTGGAAAACTTACAAAAAGAGAGGTGCAACACGAGGACTTCCCAGGAGGTCACCCATCCTAGTACTACTCTCGCCCAAGCACGCTTGATTGCGGAGTTCTGATGGAATCCGGTGCATTAGTGCTGGTATGATCGCACTTGTCATGTTTTGCGTGCTCAAATCCATTATGCTTTCTTTAGCGCGCTAATTAATAAGTTTTTATCCCAAACGGACTGGAAAACTTACAAAAAGAGAGGTACAACACGAGA
This sequence comes from Cyamopsis tetragonoloba, assembly GCA_037177725.1. Classification (NCBI taxonomy): domain Eukaryota; kingdom Viridiplantae; phylum Streptophyta; class Magnoliopsida; order Fabales; family Fabaceae; genus Cyamopsis; species Cyamopsis tetragonoloba. The sequence goes on along the minus strand of CM074119.1, from coordinate 48,088,805 downwards.
ACTTCCCAGGGGGTTAGCCATCCTAGTACTACTCTCGCCAAAGCAAGCTTAACTAGGAGTTCTGATGGGATCCGGTGCAGTAGTGTTGGTATGATCGCACATGTCATGTTTTGCGTGCTCAAAACCTCTATGCCTTCTGTAGCGCGCTAATTAATCACTTTTTATCCAAAACGGGCTGGAAAATTTACAAAAATAGAGGTGCAACACGAGGACTTCCCAGGAGGTCACCCAACCTAGTACTACTCTCGCCCTACCACGCTTAACTACAGAGTTTTGATGGTATCCGGTGCATTAGTGCTAGTTTGATCGCACCTGTCATGTTTTGCGTGCTCAAATTCTATATGCTTTCTGTAGCGCGCTATTTAATCAGTTTTTATCCAAAACGAACTGGAAAAGTTACAAAAAGAGAGGTGCAACACGAGGAGTTCCCAGGCGGTCACCCATCCTTGTACTACTCTTGCCCAAGCACGCTTAACTGCGGTGTGGATTAGTGTAGGTAGGATCGCACCTGTCATGTTTTGCGTGCTCAAAACCTATATGCTTTCTATAGCGCGCTAATTAATCACTTTTTATCCAAAACGGACTGGAAAACTTACAAAAAGAGAGGTGCAAAACGAGGACTTCCCAGAAGGTCACCCATCCTAGTACTACTCTCCCCGAAGAATGCTTAACTGCGGAGTTCTAATGGGATCCGGTGCATTGTCATGTATTGCGTGCACAAATCCTGTATGCTCTCTTTAGCTTGCTAATTAATAAGTTTTTATACAAAACGGACTGGAAAACTTATAAAAAGAGAGGTGCAAAACGACGACTTCCCAGGGGATCACACATCCTAGTACTACTCTCGCCCAAGCACGCTTAACTACGAAGTTCCGATGGGATCCGGTGCATTAGTGCTGGTATGATCACACATGACATGTTTTTCGTGCTCAAAACCTCTATGCCTTCTGTAACGCGCTAATTAATCACTTTTTATCTAAAACGGACTGAAAAACTTACAAAAAGAGAGGTGCAACACGAGGACTTCCCAGGAGGTCACCCATCCTAGTACTACTCTCGCCCAAGCACGCTTGATTGCGGAGTTCTGATGGAATCCGGTGCATTAGCGCTGGTATGATCGCACTTGTCATGTTTTGCGTGCTGAAATCCATTATGCTTTCTTTAGCGCGCTAATTAATAAGTTTTTATCCAAAACGGACTGGAAAACTTACAAAAAGAGAGGTACAACACGAGAACTTCCCAGGAGGTCACCCATCATAGTACTACTCTCGCCCAAGCACGCTTTACTACGGAGTTCTAATGGGATTCGGTGCATTAGTGCTGGTATGATCGCACCTTTCATGTTTTGCGTGCTCAAATCCTATATGCTATCTGTATCACGCTAATTAATCAGTTTTTATCCAAAACAGACTGGAAAACTGACAAAAAGAGAGGTGCAACACAAGGACTTCCCAGGAGGTCACCCATCCTAGTACTACTCTCGCCCTACCACGCTTAACTACAGAGTTTAGATGGGATCCGGTGCATTAGTGCTGGTATGATCGCACATGTCATGTTTTGCGTGCTCAAAACCTCTATGCCTTCTGTAGCGCGCTAATTAATCACTTTTTATCCAAAATGGACTGAAAAACTTACAAAAAGAGAGGTGCAACACGAGGACTTCCCAGGAGGTCACCCATCCTATTACTACTCTCGCCCAAGCACGCTTGATTGCAGAGTTCTGATGGAATCCGGTGCATTAGTGCTGGTATGATCGCACTTGTCATGTTTTGCGTGCTCAAATCCATTATGCTTTCTTTAGCGCGCTAATTAATAAGTTTTTATCCAAAACGGACTGGAAAACTTACAAAAAGAGAGGTACAACACGAGAACTTCACAGGAGGTCACCCATCATAGTACTACTCTCGCCCAAGCACGCTTTACTACAGAGTTCTAATGGGATTCGGTGCATTAGTGCTGGTATGATCGCACCTATCATGTTTTGCGTGCTCAAATCCTATATGCTTTCTGTAGCACGCTAATTAATCAGTTTTTATCCAAAACAGACTGGAAAACTGACAAAAAGAGAGGTGCAACACGAGGACTTCCCAGGAGGTCACCCATCCTAGTACTACTCTCGCCCTACCACGCTTAACTACGGAGTTTAGATGGGATCCGGTGCATTAGTGCTGGTATGATCGCACCTGTCATGTTTTGCGTGCTCAAATCCTATATGCTTTCTGTAGCGCGCTATTTAATCAGTTTTTATCCAAAACGGACTGGAAAAGTTACAAAAAGAGTGGTGCAACACGATGACTTCCCAGGAGGTCAACCATCCTAGTACTACTCTCGCCCAAGCACGCTTAACTGCGGAGTTCTGATGGGATCCGGTGCATTTGTGCTGGTTTGATCGAACCTATCATGTTTTGCGTGCTCAAATCCATTATGCTTTCTTTAGTGCGCTAATTAATAAGTTTTTATCCAAAACGGACTGGAAAACTTACAAAAAGAGAGGTGCAACACGAGGACTTTCCAGGAGGTCACCAATCCTAGTACTACTCTCGCCGAATCACGCTTAACTGCGGAGTTCTGATGGGATCCGGTGCAGTAGTGCTGGTATGATCGCACATGTCATGTTTTGCGTGCTCAAAACCTATATGCGTTCTGTAGCGCGCTAATTAATCACTTTTTATCCTAAACGGACTGGAAAACTTACAAAAAGAGAGGTGCAACAAGAGGACTTCCCAGGAGGTCACCCATCCTAGTACTACTCTCGCCCAAGCACGCTTTACTGCGAAATTCTGATGGGATCCGGTGCATTATGCTGGTATGATCGCACCTGTCATGTTTTGGGTGCTCAAATCCATTATGCTTTCTTTAGCGCGCTAATTAATAAGATTTTATCCAAAACAGACTGGAAAACTTATAAAAAGAGAGGTGGAACACGACGACTTCCCAGGGGCTCACCCATCCTAGTACTACTCTCGCCCAAGCACGCTTAATTACGATGTTCTGATGGGATCCGGTGCATTAGTGCTTGTATGATCGCACCTCTATGCCTTCTGTAGCGCGCTAATTAATCACATTTTATCCAAAACGGGCTGGAAAACTTACAAAAAGAGAGGTGCAACACAAGGACTTCCCAGGAGGTCACCCATCCTAGTACTACTCTCGCCCTACCACGCTTAACTACGGAGTTTTCATGGGATTCGGTGCATTAGTGCTGGTATGTTCACACCTATCATGTTTTGCATGCTTAAATCCATTATGCTTTCTTTAGCGCGCTAATTAATAAGTTTTTCTTCAAAACTGACTGGAAAACTTACAAAAAGAAATGTGCAAGACGAGGAGTTCCCAGGAGGTCACCCATCCTAGTACTACTCCTGCCCAAGAATGCTTAACTGCGGAGTTCTAATGGGATCCGGTGCATTAGTGTTGGTATGATCGCAACTGTCATGTTTTCCATGCTCAAATCCTTTATGCTTTCTGTAGCGCGCTAATTAATAAATTTTTATCCAAAACGAACTGGAAAACTTACAAAAAGAGAGGTGCAACACGAGGACTTTCAAAGAGGTCACCCATCGTAGTACTACTCTCGCCGAACAACGCTTAACTGCGGAGTTCTGATGGGATCCGGTGCATTAGTGCTGGTATGATCGCACCTGTCATATTTTGCGTGCTCAAAACCTATATGCCTTCTGTAGCGCGCTAATTAATCACTTTTTATCCAAAACAGACTGGAAAACTTACAAAAAGAGAGGTGCAACACGAGGACTTCCCAGGAGGTCACCCATCCTAGTACTACTCTTGCCCAAGCACACTGAACTGCGGAGTGCATTAGTGCTGGTATGATCGCACCTGTCATGTTTTGTGTGCTCAAAACCTATATGCTTTGTTTAGCGCGTTAATTAATCACTTTTTATCCAAAACGGACTGGAAACTTACAAAAAGAGAGGTGCAACACGAGGACTTCCCAGGAGGTCACCCATCCTAGTACTACTCTCGCCCAAGAATGCTTAACTTCGGAGTTCTAATGGGATCCGGTGCATTAGTGCTGGTATGGTCGCACCCGTAATGTATTGCGTGCACAAATCCTGTATGCTCTCTTTAGCGTGCTAATTAATAAGTTTTTATCTAAAACAGACTGAAAAAATAACAAAAAGAGAGATGCAACACGAGGACTTCCCAGGAGGTCACCCATCCTAGTACTAGTTTCGCCCAAGCACGCTTAAATTCGGAGTTCTGATGGGATCCAGTGCATTAGTGCTGGTATGATCGCACCCGTCATGTATTGCGTGCACAAATCCTGTATGCTCTCTTTAGCGTGCTAATTAATAAGTTTTTATCCAAAACGGACTGGAAAACTTACAAAAAGAGAGGTGCAACACGAGGACTTCCCAGAGGTCACCCATCCTAATACTACTCTCGCCCAAGCACGCTTGACTGCGGATTTCTGATGGGATCCGGTGCATTAGTGTTGGTATGTTCGCAACTGTCATGTTTTGCGTGCTCAAATCCATTATGCTTTCTTTAGCGCGCTAATTAATAAGTTTTTATCCAAAACGGACTGGAAAACATAAAAAAATTGAGGTGCAATATGAGGACTTCCTAGGAGGTCACCCATCCTAGTACTACTCTCGCCGAACAACGCTTAACTGCGGATTTCTGATGGGATCCGGTGCATTAGTGCTGGTATGATCGCACCTATCAAGTTTTGCTTGCTCAAAACCTATATGCCTTCTGTAGCGCGCTAATTAATCACTTTTTATCCAAAACATACTGGAAAACTTACAAAAAGACAGGTGCAACACGAGGACTTCCCAGGAGGTCACCCATCCTAGTCCTACTCTTGCCCAAGCACGCTTAACTGCGGAGTGCATTAGTGCTGGTATGATCACACCTGTCATGTTTTGCGTGCTCAAAACCTATATGTTTTCTATACCGCGCTAATTATGCACTTTTTATCCAAAACGGACTGGAAAACTTACAAAAAGAGAGGTGCAACACGAGGACTTCCCAGGAGGTCACCCATCCTAGTATTACTCTCGCCCAAGAATGTTTAACTTCAGAGTTCTGATGGGATCCGGTGCATTAGTGCTGGTATGATCGCACCCGTCATCTATTGCGTGCACAAATCCTGTATGCTCTCTTTAGCGTGCTAATTAATAAGTTATTATCCAATACGGACTGGAAAAATTACAAAAAGAGAGGTGCAACACGAGGACTTCCCCGGAGGTCACCCATCCTAGTACTAGTCTCGCCCAAGCACGCTTAAATACGGAGTTCTGATGGGATCCGGTGCATTAGTGTTGGTAAGATCGCACCTGTCATGTGTTGCGTGCTCAAATCCTGTATGCTTTTTGTAGCACGCTAATTAATAAATTTTTATCCAAAACCGACTGGAAAACTAACAAAAAGAGAGGTGCAACACGATGACTTTCCAGGAGGTCACCCATCCTAGTACTACTCTCGCCGAACAACGCTTAACTGCGGAGTTCTGATGGGATCCGGTGCGTTAGTGCTGGTATGATCGCAACTGTTATGTTTTGCGTGCTCAAAACCTATATGCTTTCTATAGCGCGGTAATTAATCACTTTTTATCCAAAACGAACTGGAAAACTTACAAAAAGAGAGGTTCAACACGAGGACTTCCCAGGAGGTCACCCAACCTAGTACTACTCTCGCCCAATCATGCTTAACTACGGAGTTCTGATGGAATCCGGTACATTAGTGACGGTATGATCACAACTGTCATGTTTTGCGTGCTCAAATCCTGTATGCTTTCTGTAGCGCGCTAATTAATAAGTTTTTATCCAAAACGGACTGGAAAACATACAAAAAGAGAGGTGCAACACGAGGACTTCCCAGGAGGTCACCCCTCCTAGTACTACTCTCGCACAAGCACGCTTGACTGCGGATTTCTGATAGGATCCGGTGCATTAGTGCTGGGATGATCGCACCTGTCATGTTTTGCGAGCTCAAATCCATTATGCTTTCTTTAGCGCGCTAATTAATAACTTTTTATCCAAAACGGACTGGAAAACTTACAAAAAGAGAGGTGCAACACGAGGACTTCCCAGGAAGTCACCCATCCTAGTACTACTCTCGACCAACCACGCTTAACTACAGAGTTCTGATGGAATCCGGTGCATTAGTGCTGGTATGATCGCACCTGTTATGTTTTGCGTGCTCAAATCCTGTATGCTTTCTGTAGCACGATAATTAATAAGTTTTTATCCAAAACGGACTGGAAAACTTAAAAAAATAGAGGTGCAACACGAGGACATCCCAGGAGGTTTCCCATCCTAGTACTACTCTTGCCCTAGCAAGCTTAACTGCGGAGTGCATTAGTGCTGGTATGATCGCACCTGTCATGTTTTGCGTGCTCAAAACCTATATGCTTTCTATAGCGCGCTAATTAATCACTTTTTATCCAAAACTGATTGGAAAACTTACAAAAAGAGAGGTTCAACACGAGGACTTCCCAGGAGGTCACCCAACCTAGTACTACTCTCGCCCAAGCACGCTTGACTACGGAATAAGTTTTTATCCAAAACGTACCGATCGCACCTGTCATGTTTTGCGTGCTCAAATCCAACATGATTTCTTTAGCGTACTAATTAATAAGTTTTTAACCAAAACGGACTGGAAAATATACAAAAAGAGAGGTGCAACACGAGGACTTTGCAGGAGGTCACCCATCCTAGTACTACTCTCGCCGAACAACGCTTAACTGCAGAGTTCTGATGGGATCCGGTGCATTAGTGTTGGTATGATCGCACCTGTCATGTTTTGCGTGCTCAAATCCATTATGCTATCTTTAGCGCACTAATTAATAAGATTTTATCCAAAACGGACTGGAAAACTTACAAAAAAAGAGGTCCAACACGAGGACTTTCCAAGAGGTGACCCATCCTAGTACTACTCTCGCCGAACAACGCTTAACTAGGACTTCCCAGGAGGTCACCCATCGTAGTAATACTCTCGACCAACCACGCTTAACTACGAAGTTCTGATGGAATCCGGTGCATTAGTGCTGGTATGATCGCACCTGTCATGTTTTGCGTGCTCAAATCCTGTATGCTTTCTATAGCACGCTAATTAATAAGTTTTTATCCAAAACGGACTGGAAAACTTAAAAAAATAGAGGTGCAATACGAGGACTTCCCAGGTGGTCACCCATCCTAGTACTACTCTTGCCTAAGCACGCTTAACTGCGGAGTGCATTAGTGCTGGTATGATCGCACCTGTCATGTTTTGCGTGCTCAAAACATGTATGCTTTCAATAGCACGCTAATTCATCACTTTTTATCCAAAACGGACTGGAAACATACAAAAAGAAAGGGGCAACACGAGGACATCCCAGGAGGTCACCCATCCTAGTACTGCTCTTGCCCAAGCACGCTTAACTGCGGAGTGCATTAGTGCTGGTATGATCGCACCTGTCATGGTTTGTGTGCTCAAAACCTATATGCTTTCTGTAGCGCGTTAATTAATGACTTTTTATCCAAAACGGATAGTACTCCTCTCGCCCAAAAATGCTTAACTGCGGAGTTCTGATGGGATCCGATGCATTAGTGCTGGTATGATCGCACCCATCATGTATTGCGTGCACAAATCATGTATGCTCTCTTTAGCGTGCTAATTAATAAGTTTTTATCCAAAACGGACTGGATAAATTACAAAAAGAGAGGTGCAACACGAGGACTTCCAAAGAGGTCACTCATCCTAGTACTACTCTCGCCCAAGCACGCTTAACTACGTAGTTCTGATGGAATCCAGTGCATTAGTGACGGTAAGATCGCAACTGTCATGTTTTGCGTGCTCAAATCCTGTATGCTTTCTGCAGCACGCTAATTAATAAGTTTTTATCAAAAACCGGTTGGAAAACTTACAAAAAGAGAGGTGCAACACGAGGACTTCCCAGGAGGTCACCCATCCTAGTACTACTCTAGCCCAAGAATTCTTAACTGCGGAGTTCTGATGGGAGCCGGTGCATTAGTGCTGGTATGATCGCACCCGTCATGTATTGCGTGCACAAATCCTGTATGCTCTATTTAGCGTGCTAATTAATAAGTTATTCTCCAATACGGACTGGAAAAATTACAAAAAGAGAGGTGCAACACGAGGACTTCCCCGGAGGTCACCCATCCTAGTACTAGTCTCGCCCAAGCACGCTTAAATACGGAGTTCTGATGGGATCCGGTGCATTAGTGTTGGTAAGATCGCACTTGTCATGTTTTGCGTTCTCAAATCCTGTAGGCTTTTTGTAGCACGCTAAGTAATAAATTTTTATGCAAAACCGACTGGAAAACTTACAAAAAGAGAGGTGTAACACGAGGACTTTCCAGGAGGTCACAAATCCTAGTACTACTCTCGCCGAAGCACACTTAACTGCGAAGTTCTAATGGGATACAATGCATTAGTGCACACAAGGACTTCCCATGAGGTCACCCATCCTAGTACTACTATAGCCCAAGCTCGCTTAACTGCGGAGTTCTGATGGGATCCGGTGCGTTAGTGCTGGTATGATCGCAACTGTCATGTTTTGTGTGCTCAAAACCTATATGCCTTCTGTAGCGCGCTAATTAATCACTTTTTATCCAAAACAGACTGGAAAACATACAAAAAGAGAGGTGCAACACGAGGACTTCCCAGGAGGTCACCCATCCTAGTACTACTCTCGCACAAGCACGCCTGACTGCGGACTTCTGATGGGATCCGGTGCATTAGTGCTGGTATGATCGCACATGTCATGTTTTGCGTGCTCAAAACCTATATGCCTTCTGTAGCGCGCTAATTAATCACTTTTTATACAAAACGGACTGGAAAAGTTACAAAAAGAGTGGTGCAACACGAGGAATTCCCAGGAGGTCACCCATCCTAGTGCTACTCTCTCCCAAGCACGCTTAACTACGGAGTTCTGATGGAATCCGGTGAATTAGTGACAGTATGCTCGCAACTGTCATGTTTTGCGTGCTCAAATCCTGTAAGTTTTTTGTAGCGTGCTAATTAATAAGTTTTTATCCAAAACAGACTGGAAAACTTACAAAAAGAGAGGTCTCCAATCCTGTATGCTTTCTGTAGCACGCTAATTAATAAGTTTTTATCCAAAACCGACTGGAAAACTTACAAAAAGAGAGGTGCAACACGAGGACTTTCCAGGAGGTCACCAATCCTAGTACTACTCTCGCCGAAGCACGCTTAACTGCGGAGTTCTGATGGGATCCGATGCATTAGTGCTGGTATAATCGCACCTGTCATGTTTTGTGTGCTCAAAACCTATATGCCTTCTGTAGCGCGCTAATTAATCACTTTTTATCCAAAACGGACTGGAAAACTTACAAAAATAGAGGTGCAACACGAGGACTTCCCAGGAGGTCACCCATCCTAGTACTACTTTCGACCAACCACGCTTAACTACGGAGTTCTGATGGAATCCGGTGTATTATTGCTGGTATGATCGCACCTGTCATGTTTTGCGTGCTCAAATTCTGTATGCTTTCTGTAGCACGATAATTAATAAGTTTTTATCCAAAACAGACTGGAAAACTTAAAAAAATAGAGGTGCAACACGAGGACTTCCCAGGAGGTTTCCCATCCTAGTACTACTCTTGCCCAAGCACGCTTAACGGCGGAGTGCATTAGTGCTGGTATGATCGCACCTGTCATGTTTTGCGTGCTCAAAACCTATATGCTTTCTATAGCGCGGTAATTAATCACTTTTTATCCAAAACGTACTGGAAAACTTACAAAAACAAAGGTGCAACACGAGATATTCCCAGGAGGTCACCCATCCTAGTACTACTCTCACCCAAGCACGCTTAGCTTCGGAGTTCTGATGGGATCCGGTGCATTAGTGCTGGTATGATCACACCTGTCATATTTTGCGTGCTCAAATCCTATATGCTTTCTGTAGCGCGCTAATTAATAAGTTTTTATCCAAAACGGACTGGAAAACTTACAAAAAGAAAGGTGCAACACGAGGACATTCCAGGAGGTCACCAATCCTAGTACTACTCTCGCCGAACAACGCTTAACTGCGGAGTTCTGATGGGATCCGGTGCATTAGTGCTGCTATGATCGAACCTGTCAATTTTTGCGTGCTCAAAACCTATATGCTTTCTGCAGCGCGCTAATTAATCACTTTTTATCCAAAACGGACTGGAAAACCTACAAAAAGAGAGGTGCAACACGAGGACTTCCAAGGAGGTCACCCATCCTAGTACTGCTCTAGCCCAAGCACGCTTAACTGCGGAGTGCATTAGTGCTGGTATGATCGCACCTGTCATGTTTTATGTGCTCAAAACATATATGCTTTCTATAGCGCGTTAATTAATCACTTTTTATCCGTTATCATGTTATGCGTGCTCAAATCCTGTATGCTTTCTGTAGCACGCTAATTAATAAGTTTTTATCCAAAACCGACTGGAAAACTTACAAAAAGAGAGGTGCAACACGAGGACTTTGCAGGAGATCACCAATCCTAATACTACTCTCGCCGAAGCACACTTAACGGCGGAGTTCTGATGGGATCCAATGCATTAGTGCACACGAGGAGTTCCCAGGAGGTCACCCATCCTAGTACTACTCTCGCCAAAGCACGCTTAACTGCGGAGTGCATTAGTGTTGGTATGATCGCACCTGTCATGTTGTGTGCTCAAAACCTATATGCTTTCTATAGCGCGTTAATTAATCACTTTTTATCCAAAACGGACTGGAAAACTTACAAAAAGAGAGGTGCAACACGAGGACATCCCAGGAGGTCACCCATCCTAGTACTACTCTCGCCCAAGAATGCTTAACTGCGGAGTTCTGATGGGATCCGGTGCATTAGTGCTGGTATGATCGCACCCCTCATGTATTGCGTGCACAAATCCTGTATGCTCTCTTTAGCGTGCTAATTAATAAGTTTTTATCCAAAACGGACTGGAAAACTTACAAAAAGAGAGGTGCAACACAAGGACATTCCAGGAGGTCACCCATCCTAGTACTACTCTCGCCGATCATCGCTTAACTGCGGAGTTCTGATGGGATCCGGTACATTAGTGCTGGTATGATCGCACCTGTCATGTTTTGCGTGCTCATAACCTATATGCCTTCTGTAGGGCGCTAATTAATCACATTTTATCCAAAACGGACTGGAAAACTTACAAAAAGAGAGGTGCAACACGAGGACTTTCCAGGAGGTCACCCATCCTAGTACTACTCTCGCCGAATAACTCTTAACAGCGGAGTTCTGATGGGATCCGGTGCATTAGTGCTGGTATGATCGCACCTGTCATGTTTTGCGTGCTCAAAACCTATATGCCTTCTATAGCGCGCTAATTAATCACTTTTTATCCAAAACGGACTGGAAAACTTAAAAAAAAAGAGGTGCAACACGATGACTTCCCAGGAGGTCACCCATCCTAGTACTACTCTCGACCAACCACGCTTAACTACGGAGTTCTGATGGAATGCGGTGCATTAGTGCTGGTATGATTGCACCTGTCATGTTTAGCGTGCTCAAATCCTGTATGCTTTCTGTAGCACGATAATTAATAAATTTTTATCCAAAACGGACTGGAAAACATAAAAAAATAGAGGTGCAACACGAAGACTTCCCAGGAGGTCACCCATCCTAGTACTACTCTTGCCCAAGCACGCTTAACTGCAGAGTGCATTAGTGCTGGTATGATCCAACCTGTCATGTTTTGCGTGCTCAAAACCGATATGCTTTCTATAGCGCGCTAATTAATCACTTTTTATCCAAAACGGACTGGAAAACTTACAAAAAGAGAGGTTCAACACGAGGACTTCCCAGGAGGTCACCCAACCTAGTACTACTCTTGCCCAAGAAAGCTTAACTACGGAGTTCTGATGGAATGCGGTGCATTCGTGACGGTATGATCGCAACTGTCATGTTTTGCATGCTCAAACCCTGTATGCTTTCTGTAACACGCTAATTAATAAGTTTTTATCCAAAATGGACTGGAAAACTTACAAAAAGAGAGGTGCAACACGAGGACATCCCAGGAGGTCACCCATCCTAGTACTACACTCGCCCAAGAATGCTTAACTGCGGAGTTCTGATGGAATCCGGTGCATTAGTGACGGTAAGATCGCAACTATCATGTTTTGCGTACTCAAATTCTATATGCTTTCTGTACCGCGCTAATTAATAAGTTTTTATCCAAAACGGACTGGAAAACTTACAAAAAGAGAGGTGCAACACGAGGACTTCCCAGGAGGTCACCAATCCTAGTACTAGTCTCGCCCAAGCACGCTTAAATACGGAGTTCTGATGGGATCCTGTGCATTAGTGCTGGTAAGATCACACCTGTGATGTTTTGCGTGCTCAAATCCTGTATGCTTTCTGTGGCACGCTAATTAATCACTTTTTATCCAAAACAGACTGGAAAACTTACAAAAAGAGAAGTGCAACACGAGGACTTCCCAGGAAGTCACCCATCCTAGTACTAGTCTCGCTCAAGCACGCTTAGATACGGAGTTCTGATGGGATCCGTACATTAGTGCTAGTAAGATCGCACCTGTCATGTTTTGCGTGCTCCAATCCGGTATGCTTTCTGTAGCACGCTAATTAATAAGTTTTTATCCAAAACCGACTGGAAAACTTACAAAAAGAGAGGTGCAACACGAGGACTTTCCAAGAGGTCACCCATCCTAGTACTACTCTCGCCGAACAACGCTTAACTGCGGAGTTCTGATGGGATCCGGTGCATTAGTGCTGGTATGATTGCATGTGTCATGTTTAGCGTGCTCAAATCCTGTATGCTTTCTGTAGCACGATAATTAATAAGTTTTTATCCAAAACGGACTGGAAAACATAAAAAAATAGAGGTGCAACACGAAGACTTCCCAGGAGGTCACCCATCCTAGTACTACTCTTGCCTAAGCACGCTTAACTGCGGAGTGCATTAGTGCTGGGATGATCCAACCTGTCATGTTTTGCGTGCTCAAAACCGATATGCTTTCAATAGCGCGCTAATTAATCACTTTTTATCCAAAACGGACTGGAAAACTTACAAAAAGAGAGGTGCAACACGAGGACTTCCCAGGAGGTCATCCATCCTAGTACTACTCTCGCCCAGGAACACTTAACTACGGAGTTCTGATGGGATCCGGTGCATTAGTGCTGGTATGATCGCACCTGTCATGTTTAGCGTGCTCAAATCCTGTATGCTTTCTGTAGCACGATAATTAATAAGTTTTTATCCAAAACGGACTGGAAAACATAAAAAAATAGAGGTGCAACACGAAGACTTCCCAGGAGGTCACCCATCCTAGTACTACTCTTGCCTAAGCACGCTTAACTGCGGAGTGCATTAGTGCTGGTATGATCCAACCTGTTATGTTTTGCGTGCTCAAAACCGATATGCTGTCTATAGCGCGCTAATTAATCACTTTTTATCCAAAACGGACTGGAAAACTTACAAAAAGAGAGGTGCAACACGAGGACTTCCCAGGAGGTCATCCATCCTAGTACTACTCTCGCCCAAGAACACTTAACTACGGAGTTCTGATGGAATGCGGTGCATTAGAGATGGTATGATCGCAACTATCATGTTTTGCGTGCTCAAGTCCATTATCCTTTCTTTAGCGCGCTAATTAATAAGTTTTTATCCAAAACGGACTGGAAAACATAAAAAAATAGAGGTGCAACACGAAGACTTCCCAAGAGGTCACCCATCCTAGTACTACTCTTGCCCAAGCATGCTTAACTGCGGAGTGCATTAGTGCTGGTATGATCCAACCTGTCATGTTTTGCGTGCTCAAAACCGATATGCTTTCTATAGCGCGCTAATTAATCACTTTTTATCCAAAACGGACTGGAAAACATACAAAAAGAGAGGTTTAACACGAGGCACGCTTAACTACGGAGTTCTGATGGAATGTGGTGCATTAGTGACGATATGTAATGTTTTGCGTGCTCAAATCCTGTATGCTTTCTGTAACACGCTAATTAATAAGTTTTTATCCAAAACGGACTCGAAAACTTACAAAAAGATAGGTGCAACACGAGGACTTCCCAAGAGGTCACCCATCCAAGTACTACTCTCGCCCAAGCACACTTAACTACGTAGTTCTGATGGAATCCGATGCATTAGTAACGGTAAGATCGCAACTGTCATGTTTTGCGTGCTCAAATCCTGTATGCTTTCTGTAGCGCGATAATTAATAAGTTTTTATCCAAAACGTACTAAAAAACTTACAAAAAGAGAGGTGCAACACGAGGACTTCCCAGGAGGTCACCAATCCTAGTACTAGTCTCGCCCAAACATGCTTAAATACGGAGTTCTGATGGGATCCTGTGCATTAGTGCTGGTAAGATTGCACCTGTCATGTTTTGCGTGCTCAAATCCTGTATGCTTTCTGTAGCATGCTAATTAATAAGTTTTTATCCAAAACCGACTGGAAAACTTACAAAAAGAGAGGTGCAACACGAGGACTTTGCAGGAGGTCACCAATCCTAGTACTACTCTCGCCGAAGCACACTTAACGGCGGAGTTCTGATGGGATCCAATGCATTAGTGCACACGAGGACTTCCCAGGAGGTCACCCATCCTAGTACTACTCTCGCCAAAGCACGCTTAACTGCGGAGTGCATTAGTGCTGGTATGATCGCACCTGTCATGTTTTGTGTGCTCAAAACCTATATGCTTTCTATAGCGCGTTAATTAATCACTTTTTATCCAAAACGGACTGAAAAACTTACAAAAAGAGAGGTGCAACACGAGGACATCCCAGGAGGTCACCCATCCTAGTACTACTCTCGCCCAAGAATGCTTAACTGCGGAGTTCTGATGGGATCCGGTGCATTAGTGCTAGTATGATCGCACCCCTCATGTATTGCGTGCACAAATCCTGTATGCTCTCTTTAGCGTGCTAATTAATAAGTTTTTATCCAAAACGGACTGGAAAACTTACAAAAAGAGAGGTGCAACACAAGGACATTCCAGGAGGTCACCCATCCTAGTACTACTCTCGCCGAACAACGCTTAACTGCGGAGTTCTGATGGGATCCGGTACATTAGTGCTGGTATGATCGCACCTGTCATGTTTTGCGTGCTCATAACCTATATGCCTTCTGTAGGGCGCTAATTAATCACTTTTTATCCAAAACGGACTGGAAAACTTACAAAAAGAGAGGTGCAACACGAGGACTTTCCAGGAGGTCACCCATCCTAGTACTACTCTCGACCAACCACGCTTAACTACGGAGTTCTGATGGAATGCGGTGCATTAGTGCTGGTATGATTGCACCTGTCATGTTTTGCGTGCTCAAATCCTGTATGCTTTCTGTAGCACAGTAATTAATAAATTTTTATCCAAAACGGACTGGAAAACATAAAAATATAGAGGTGCAACACGAAGACTTCCCAGGAGGTCAGCCATCCTAGTACTACTCTTGCCCAAGCACGCTTAACTGCGGAGTGCATTAGTGCTGGTATGATCCAACCTGTCATGTTTTGCGTGCTCAAAACCGATATGCTTTCTATAGCGCGCTAATTAATCACTTTTTATCCAAAACGGACTGGAAAACTTACAAAAAGAGAGGTTCAACATGAGGACTTCCCAGGAGGTCACCCAACCTAGTACTACTCTTGCCCAAGAAAGCTTAACTACGGAGTTCTGATGGAATGCGGTGCATTCGTGACGGTATGATCGCAACTGTCATGTTTTGCATGCTCAAACCCTGTATGCTTTCTGTAACACGCTAATTAATAAGTTTTTATCCAAAACGGACTGGAAAACTTACAAAAAGAGAGGTGCAACACGAGGACTTCCCAGGAGGTCACCCATCCTAGTACTACTCTCGCCCAAGAACACCTAACTACGGAGTTCTGATGGGATCCGGTGCATTAGTGCTGGTATGATCGCACCTGTCATGTTTAGCGTGCTCAAATCTTGTATGCTTTCTGTAGCACGATAATTAATAAATTTATATCCAAAACGGACTGGAAAACATAAAAAAATAGAGGTGCAACACGAAGACTTCCCAAGAGGTCACCCATCCTAGTACTACTCTTGCCCAAGCACGCTTAACTGCGAAGTGCATTAGTGCTGGTATGATCCAACCTGTCATGTTTTGCGTGCTCAAAACCGATATGCTTTCTATAGCGCGCTAATTAATCACTTTTTATCCAAAACGGACTGGAAAACTTACAAAAAGAGAGGTTTAACACGAGGACTTCCTAGGAGGTCACCCAAACTAGTACTACTCTCGCCCAAGCACGCTTAACTACGAAGTTCTGATGGAATGTGGTGCATTAGTGACGGTATGATCGCAACTGTCATGGTTTGCGTGCTCAAATCCTGTATGCTTTCTGTAACACGCTAATTAATAAGTTTTTATCCAAAACGGACTGGAAAACTTACAAAAAGAGAGGTGCAACACGAGGACATCCCAGGAGGTCACCCATCCTAGTACTACTCTCGCCCAAGAATGCTTAACTGCGGAGTTCTGATGGGATCCGGTGCATTTGTGCTGGTATGATCGCACCCCTCATGTATTGCGTGCACAAATCTTGTATGCTCTCTTTAGCGTGCTAATTAATAAGTTTTTATGCAAAACGGACTGGAAAAATTACAAAAAGAGAGGTGCAACACGAGGACTTCCCAAGAGGTCACCCATCCTAGTACTACTTTCGCCCAAGCACGCTTAACTACGTAGTTCTGATGGAATCCGGTGCATTAGTGACGGTAAGATCGCAACTATCATGTTTTGCGTGCTCAAATTCTGTATGCTTTCTGTAGCGCGCTAATTAATAAGTTTTTATCCAAAACGGACTGAAAAACTTACAAAAAGAGAGGTGCAACACGAGGACTTCCCAGGAGGTCACCAATCCTAGTACTAGTCTCTCCCAAGCACGCTTAAATACGGAGTTCTGATGGGATCCTGTGCATTAGTGCTGGTAAGATCGCACCTGTGATGTTTTGCGTGCTCAAATCCTGTATGCTTTCTGTAGCACGCTAATTAATCACTTTTTATCCAAAACGGACTGGAAAACTTACAAAAAGAGAGGTGTAACAGTAGGACTTCTCAGGAGGTCACCCATCATAATACTACTCTCTCCCAAGCACGCTTAACTACGGAGTTCTGATGGAATCCGGTGCATTAGTGACAGTATGATCGCAACTGTCATGTTTTGCTTGCTCAAATCCTGTAAGCTTTTTGTAGCGCGCTAATTAATAAGTTTTTATCCAAAACAGACTGGAAAACTTACAAAAAGAGAAGTGCAACACGAGGACTTCCCAGGAAGTCACCCATCCTAGTACTAGTCTCGCTCAAGCACGCTTAGATACGGAGTTCTGATGGGATCCGTACATTAGTGCTAGTAAGATCGCACCTGTCATGTTTTGCGTGCTCCAATCCTGTATGCTTTCTGTAGCACGCTAATTAATGGGATCCGGTGCGTTAGTGCTAGTATGATCGCACCTGTCATGTTTTGCGTGCCCAAATCCATTATCCTTTCTTTAGCGCACTATTTAATAAGTTTTTATCCAAAACGGACTGGAAAACTAACAAAAAGAGAGGTGCAACACGAGGATTTTCCAGGAGGTCACCCATCCTAGTACTACTCTCGCCGAACAACGCATAACTGCGGAGTTCTGATGGGATCCGGTGCATTAGTGCAGGTATGATCGCACCTGTCATGTTTTGCGTGCTCAAAACCTATATGCCTTCTGTAGCGCGCTAATTAATCACTTTTTATCCAAAACGGACTGGAAAACTTACAAAAAGAGAGGTGCAACACGAGGACTTCCCAGGAGGTCACCCATCCTTGTACTACTTTCGTACAACCACGCTTAACTGCGGAGTGCATTAATGCTGGTATGATCGCACCTGTCATGTTTTGTGTGCTCAAAACCTATATGCTTTGTATAGCGCGTTAATTAATCACTTTTTATCCGTTATCATGTTTTGCGTGCTCAAATCCTGTATGCTTTCTGTAGCACGCTAGTTAATAAGTTTTTATCCAAAACCTAATGGAAATCTTACAAAAAGAGACTTGCAACACGAGGAATTTATAGGAGGTCACCAATCCTGGTACTACTCTCGCCGACGCACGCTTAACTGTGGAGTTCTCATGGGATCCGATGCATAGGTGCACACGAGGACTTCCAGGAGGTCACCCATCCTAGTACTACTCTCGCCAAAGCACGCTTAACTGCGGAGTTCTGATGGGATCCGGTGCGTTAGTGCTGGTATGATTGCACCTGTCATGTTTTTCGTGCTCAAATCCATTATGCTTTCTTTAGCGCCCTAATTTATAAGTTTTTATCCAAAACAGATTGGAAAACTGACAAAAAGAGAGGTGCAACACGAGGACTTTCCAGGAGGTCACCCATCCTAGTACTACTCTCGCCGAACAACGCTTAACTGCGGAGTTCTGATGGGATCCGGTGCATTAGTGCTGGTATGATCGCACCTGTCGTGTTTTGCGTGCTCAAAACCTATATGCCTTCTGTAGGGCGCTAATTAATCACTTTTTATCCAAAACGGACTGGAAAACTTACAAAAAGAGAGGTTCAACAAGTGGAATTCCCAGGAGGTCACCCAACCTAGTACTACTCTCGCCCAAGCACGCTTAACTACGGAGTTCTGACGGTATGATCGCAACTCCTAGTACTACTCTAGCCCTAGTACGCTTAGCTACGGAGTTCTGATGGGATCCGGTGCATTAGTGCTGGTATGATCGCACCTGTCATGTTTTGCCTGCTCAAATCCTGTATGCTTTCTGTAGCGCGCTAATTAATCAGTTTTTATCCAAAACGGACTGGAAAACTTACAAAAAGAGAGGGGCAATGGGATCCAGTGCGTTAGTGCTGGAATGATCGCACCTATCATGTTTTGCGTGCTCAAAGCCGTTATGCTTTCTTTAGTGCACTAATTAATAAGTTTTTATCCAAAACAGACTGGAAAAATTACAAAAAGAGAGGTGCAACATGAGGACTTCCTAAGAGGTCACCCATCTTAGTACTACTCTTGCCCAAGTGCGTTTAACTACAGAGTTTTGATGGGATCCGGTGCATTAGTGCTGGAATGATCGCACCTGTCATGTTTTGCGTGCTCAAATCCTGTATGCTTTATTGTAGCATGCTAATTAATAAGTTTTTATCCAAAACGGACTGGAAAACTTACAAAAAGAGAGGTGCAACACGAAGACTTTCCAGGAGGTCGCCAATCCTAGTACTACTCTCGCCGAAGCACGCTTAACTATGGAGTTCCGATGGAATCCGGTGCATTAGTGCTGGTATGATCGCACCTGTCATGTTTTGCGTGCTCAAATCCTGTATGCTTTCTGTAGCGCGCTAATTCATAAGTTTTATTCCAAAACGGACTGGAAAAATTACAAAAAGAGAGGTGCAACATGAGGACTTCCCAAGAGGTCACCCATCCTAGTACTACTCTCGCCCAAGCACGCTTAACTACAAAGTTTTGATGGGATCCGGTGCATTAGTGATGGTGATCGCACCAGTCATGTTTTGTGTGCTCAAATCCTGTATGCTTTCGGTAGCGCGCTAATTAATAAGTTTTTCTGCAAAACGGACTGGAAAAATTACAAAAAGAGAGGTGCAACATGAGGACTTCCCAGGAGGTCACCCATACTAGTACTACTCTCACCCAAGCACGCTTAACTACGGAGTTCCGATCGAATCTAGTGCATTAGTGCTGGTATGATCGCACCTATCCTGTTTTGCGTGCTCAAATCCTGTATGTTTTCTGTAGCGCGCTAATTAATAAGTTTTTGTCCAAATCGGACTGGAAAACTTAAAAAAATAGAGGTGCAACACGAGGACTTTCCAGGAGGTCACCCATCCTAGTACTACTCTTGCCAAAGCACGCTTAACTGCGAAGTTTTGATGGGATCGGGTGCATTACTGCTGGTACGATCGCACCTGTTATGTTTTGCGTGCTCAAGTCCTATACGCTTTCTGTAGCGCGCTAATTAAAAAGTTTTTATCCAAAACGGACTCGAAAAGTTACAAAAAGAGAGGTGCAACACGAGGACTTCCCAGGAGATCACCCATCCTAGTACTACTCTCGCCCAAGCACGGTTATCTGTGGAGTTCTGATGGGATCCGGTGCATTAGTGCTGTTATGATCGCACCTATCATGTTTTGCGTGCTCAAATCCTATATGCTTTCTGTAGTGCGCTAATTAATCAGTTTTTACCCAAAACGGACTAGAAAACTTACAAAAAGAGAGGTGCAACACGAGGACTTCCCAGGAGGTCATCCATCCTAGTACTACTCTCGCCCAAGCACGCTTAACTGCGGAGTTCTGATGGGATCCGGTGCATTAGTGCTGGTATGATCGCACGTGTCATGTTTTGCCTGCTCAAATCCTGTATGCTTTCTATAGCGCGCTAATTAATAAGTTTTTATCCAAAACGGACTGGAACACTTACAAAAAGAGAGGTGCAACACGAGGACTTTCCAAGAGGTCACCCATCCTAGTACTACTCTCGCCCAAGCAAGCTTAACTACAGAGTTCTGATGGGACCCGGTGCATTAGTGCTGGAATGATCGCAACTGTCATGTTTTGCGTGCTCAAATCCTGTATGATTTCTGTAGCACGCTAATTAATCAGTTTTTATCCAAAACGGATTGGAAAACTTACAAAAAGAAAGGTGCAACACGAGGACTTTCCAGGAGGTCACCAATCCTAGTACTACTCTCGCCCAAGCACGCTTGACTGCGGATTTCTGATGGGATCCGGTGCATTAGTGCTGGTATGATCGCACCTGTCATGTTTTGCGTGCTCAAATCCATTATGCTTTCTGTAGCGTGCTAATTAATAAGTTTTTATCCAAAACTGTCTGGAAAACTTAAAAAAATAGAGGTGCAACACGAGGACATCCCAGGAGGTCACCCATCCTAATACTACTCTCACCCAAGCATTCTTAACTGCGGAGTTCTGATGGGATCTGGTGCATTAGTGCTGGTATGATCGCACCTGTCATGTTTTGCGTGCTCAAATCCTATATGCTTTCTGTAGCGTGCTAATTAATAAATTTTTATCCAAAACGGATTAGAAAAGTTTCAAAAGGAGAGGTGCAACACGAGGACTTCCCAGGAGGTCACCCATCCTAGTACTACTCTCGCTCAAGCACGCTTCATAGCGCGCTAGATAAAGGGCTGGAAAACTTACAAAAATAGAGGTGCAACACGAGGACTTCCCAGGAGGTCACCCATCCTAGTACTACTCTCGCCCAAGCGGGCTTATCTGCGGAGTTCTGATGGGATCCGGTGCATTCGTGCTGGTATGATCGCACCTGTCATGTTTTGCGTGCTTAAATCCTATATGCTTTCTGTAGCGTGCTAATTAATAAATTTTTATCCAAAACGGATTAGAAAAGTTTCAAAAGGAGAGGTGCAACACGAGGACTTTCAAGGAGGACACCCATCCTAGTACTACTCTCGCCCAAGCACGCTTGACTGTGGAGTTCTTATGGGATCCTGTGCATTAGTACTGGTATGATCGAACCTGTCATGTTTTGCGTGCTCAAATCCTATATGTTTTCTGTAGCGCGCTAATTCATTAGTTTTTATCCAAAACGGATAGGAAAACTTACAAAAAGAGAGGTGCAACACGAGGACTTCCCAGGAGCTCTCCCATTCTAGTCCTACTCTCGCCTAAGCACGCTTAACTACGTAGTTCTGATGGGTTCTGGTGCAACAGTGCTGGTGATCGCACCAATCATGTTTTGTGTGCTCAAATCCTGTATGCCTTCGGTAGCGCGCTAATTAATAAGTTTTTATGCAAAACGGACTGGAAAAATTACAAAAAGAGAGGTACAACATGAGGACTTCCCAGGAGGTCACCCATCCTAGTACTACTCTCGCACAAGCACACTTAACTGCGGAGTTCTGATGGGACCCGGTGCATTAGTGCACTAATTAATAAGTTTTTATCCAAAACAGACTGGAAAACTTACAAAAAGAGAGGTGCAACACGAGGATTGGGATTCGGTGCATTAGTGCTGGTATGATCGCACCTATCATGTTTTGCGTGCTCAAATCCTATATGCTTTCTGTAGCACGCTAATTAATCAGTTTTTATCCAAAACGGACAAGGAAACATACAAAAAGAGAGGTGCAACCCGAGGACTTCCCAGGAGGACACCCAACCTAGTACTACTCTCGCACAAGCACACTTAACTACGGATGCGGTGTTCTGATGGAATCCGGTGCATTAGTGCTGGTATGATCGCACCTGTCATGTTTTGCGTGCTCAAATCCTTTATGCTTTCTGTAGCGCACTAATTTATAAGTTTTTATCCAAAACGGATTGGAAAACTTACAAAAAGAGAGGTGCAACACGAGGACTTCCCAGGAGGTCTGCCATCCAAGTACTACCCTCGCCTAAGCACGCTTAACTGCGGAGTGCTGATGGGATCCGGTGCAATAGTGCTGGTATGATCGCACTTGTCATGTTTTGCGTGCTCAAATCCTATATGCTTTCTGTAGCGCGCTAATTATTTATTTTTTATCCAAAACGGACTGGAAAAGTTACAAAAAGAGAGGTTTAACACGAGGACTTCCCAGGAGGTGAACCATCCTTGTACTACTCTCGCCCAAGCACGTTTAACTGCGGAGTTCTGATGGGATCCGGTGCATTAGTGCTAGTATGATCGCATCTGTCATGTTTTGCGTGCGCAAGTCCTATATGCTTTCTGTAGCGCGCTAATTAATCAGTTTTTATCCAAAACGGACTGGAAAACTTACAAAAAGAGAGGTGCAACACGAGGATTGGGATCCGGTGCATTAATGCTGGTATGATCGCACCTGTCATGTTTTGCGTGCTCAAGTCCTATATCCTTTCTGTAGCGCGCTAGTTAATCAGTTTTAAACCAAAACAGAGTGGAAAACTTACAAAAAGAGAGGTGCAACACGAGGACTTTCTAGGAGGTCACCCATCCTAGTACTACTCTCGCCCAAGCAACTTTATCTACGGAGTTCTGATGGGATCCGGTGCATTAATGCTTGTATGATCGCACCTGTCATGTGTTGCGTGTGCACTAATTTATAAGTTTTTATCCAAAACGGATTGGAAAACTTAACTGTGAAGTTCTGATGGGATCTAGTGTATTAGTGCTGGTATGATTGCACCTGTCATGTTTTGCGTGCTCAAATCCATTATGATTTCTTTAGCGTGCTAATTAATAAGTTTTTATCCAAAACGGACTGGAAAACTTACAAAAAGAGAGGTGCAACACGTGGACTTCCCAGGACGGCACCCATCCTAGTACTACTCTCTCCCAAGCACACTTATCTGCGGAGTTCTGATGGGATCTGGTGCATTAGTGCTGGTATGATCGAACCTGTCATGTTTTGCGTGCTCAAGTCCTATATGCTTTCTGTATCGCGCTAGTTAATCCGTTTTTATCCAAAACAGGCTAGAAAACTTACAAAAAGAGAGGTGCAACACGAGGACTTCACAGGAAGGCCCCCATCCTAGTACTACTCTCGCCCAAGCACGCTTATCTGCGTAGTTCTGATGGGATCCGGTGCATTACTGCTGGTATGATCGCACCTGTCATGTTTTGCGTGCTCAAATCCTATATGCTTTCTGTAGCGCGCTAGTTAATTAGTTTTTATCCAAAATTGGCTGGAAAACTTACCAAAATAGAGGTGCAACACGAGGACTTCCCAGGAGATCAGCCATCCTAGTACTACTCTCACCCAAGCACGCTTAACTACAGAGTTCTGATGGGATCCGGTGCATTAGTGCTGGTATTATCGCACCTGCCATGTCTTGCGTGCTCAAAACCTATATGCCTTCTGTAGCGCGCTAATTTATCAATTTTTATCCAAAACGAACTAGAAAACTTACAAAAAGAGAGGTGCAACACGAGGACATCCCAGGAGGTGACCCATCCTAGTACTACTCTCGCCCAACCACGCTACACTACGGAGTTCTAATGGAATCTGGTGCATTAGTGCTGGTATGATCGCACCTGTCATGTTTTGCGTGCTCAAATCCTGTATGCTTTCTGTAGCGCGCTAAGTAATAAGTTTTTATCCAAAACGGACTGGAAAACTTACAAAAAGAGAGGTGCAACACGAGGACTTCCCAAGAGGTCACCGATCCTAGTACTACTCTCGCCCAAGCACGATTAACTACGGAGTTCTGATTGGATCCGGTGCATTAGTGCTGGTATGATCGCACCTGTCATTTTTGCGTGCTCAAATCCTGTATGCTTTCTGTAGCACGCTAATTAATAAGTTTTTATCCAAAACGGACTGGAAAACTTACAAAAAGAGAGGTGCAACACGAGGACTTTCCAGGAGGTCACCAATCCTAGTACTACTCTCGCCGAAGCACGCTTAACAGCGGAGTTCTGATGGGATCCGATGCATTAGTGCTGGTATGATCGCACATGTCATGTTTTGCATGCTCAAAACCTATATGCCTACTGTAGCGCGCTAATTAATCACTTATTATCTAAAACGGACTGGAAAACTTACCAAAAGACAGGTGCAACACGAGGACTTCCCAGGAGGTCACCCATCCTAGTACTACTCTCGCCCAAGCTCGCTTGACTGTGGAGTTCTGATGGGATCCGGTGGATTAGTGCTGGTATGATCGCACCTATCATGTTTTTCGTGCTCAAATCCATTATGCTTTCAATAGTGCTCTAATTAGTTTTTTATCCAAAACGGACTGGAAAACATACAAAAAGAAAGGTGCAACAAGAGGACTTCCCAAGAGGTCACCCAACCTAGTACTACTCTCGGAAAAGCACGCTTGACTGCGGAGTTCTTATGGGATCCGATGCATTAGTGCTGGTATGGTCGCACATGTCATGTTGTGCTTGCTCAAAACCTATATGCCTTCTGTAGCGCGCTATTTAATCAGTTTTTATCCAAAACGGACTTACAAAAAGGGAGGTGCAACACGAGGACTTCCCAGGTGGTCACGCATCCTAGTACTTCTCTCGCCCAAGAACACAAAGACTTCCCATGAGGTCACCCAAGCACGCAAATTAATAAGTTTTTATCCAAAACGGACTAGAAAAATTAAAAAAATAGAGGTGCAATACGAGGAATTCCAAGGAGGTCACCCATCCTAGTACTACTTTCACCCAAGCACACTTAACTACGGAGTTCTGATGGAATGCGGTGCATTAGAGATGGTATGATCGCAACTATCATGTTTTGCGTGCTCAAATCCATTATCCTTTCTTTAGCGCGCTAATTAATAAGTTTTTATCCAAAACGGACTGGAAAACTTAAAAAAATATAGATGCAATACGAGGACTTCCTAGGAGGTCACCAATCCTAGTACTACTCTTGCCCAAGCACGCTTAACTGCGGAGTGCATTAGTGCTGGTATGATCGCACCTGTCATGTTTTACGTGCTCAAAACCTATATGCTTTCAATAGCGCGCTAATTAATCACTTTTTATCCAAAACGGACTGGAAAACTTACAAAAAGAGAGGTTCAACACGAGGACTTCTCAGGAGGTCACCCAACCTAGTACTACTCTCACCCAAGCACACTTAACTACGGAGTTCTGATGGAATGCGGTGCATTAGAGATGGTATGATCGCAACTATCATGTTTTGTGTGCTCAAATCCATTATCCTTTCTTTAGCGCGCTAATTAATAAGTTTTTATCCAAAACGGACTGGAAAACTTAAAAAAATAGAGATGCAATACGAGGACTTCCTAGGAGGTCACCAATCCTAGTACTACTCTTGCCCTAGCACGCTTAACTGCGGAGTGCATTAGTGCTGGTATGATCGCACCTGTCATGTTTTACGTGCTCAAAACCTATATGCTTTCAATAGCGCGCTAATTAATCACTTTTTATCCAAAACGGACTGGAAAACTTACAAAAAGAGAGGTTCAACACGAGGACTTCTCAGGAGGTCACCCAACCTAGTACTTCTCTCGCCCAAGCACGCATAACTACAGAGTTCTAATGGAATGCTGTGCATTAGTGACGGTATGATCGCAACTGTCATGTTTTGCGTGCTCAAATCCTGTATGCTTTCTGTAGCACGCTAATTAATAAGTTTTTATCCAAAACGGACTGGAAAACTTAAAAAAATAGAGGTGCAACACGAGGACATCCCAGGAGGTTTCCCATCCTAGTACTACTCTTGCCCTAGCAAGCTTAACTGCGGAGTGCATTAGTGCTGGTATGATCGCACCTGTCATGTTTTGCGTGCTCAAAACCTATATGCTTTCTATAGCGCGCTAATTAATCACTTTTTATCCAAAACGGATTGGAAAACTTACAAAAAGAGAGCTTCAACACGAGGACTTCCCAGGAGGTCACCCAACCTAGTACTACTCTCGCCCAAGCACGCTTGACTACGGAATAAGTTTTTATCCAAAACGTACCGATCGCACCTGTCATGTTTTGCGTGCTCAAATCCAACATGATTTCTTTAGCGTACTAATTAATAAGTTTTTATCCAAAACGGACTGGAAAATATACAAAAAGAGAGGTGCAACACGAGGACTTTGCAGGAGGTCACCCATCCTAGTACTACTCTCGCCGAACAACGCTTAACTGCAGAGTTCTGATGGGATTCGGTGCATTAGTGTTGGTATGATCGCACCTGTCATGTTTTGCGTGCTCAAATCCTGTATGCTTTCTATAGCACGCTAATTAATAAGTTTTTATCCAAAACGGACTGGAAAACTTAAAAAAATAGAGGTGCAATACGAGGACTTCCCAGGTGGTCACCCATCCTAGTACTACTCTTGCCTAAGCACGCTTAACTGCGGAGTGCATTAGTGCTGGTATGATCGCACCTGTCATGTTTTGCGTGCTCAAAACCTGTATGCTTTCAATAGCACGCTAATTAATCACTTTTTATCAAAAACGGACTGGAAACATACAAAAAGAAAGGGGCAACACGAGGACATCCCAGGAGGTCACCCATCCTAGTACTGCTCTTGCCCAAGCACGCTTAACTGCGGAGTGCATTAGTGCTGGTATGATCGCACCTGTCATGGTTTGTGTGCTCAAAACCTATATGCTTTCTATAGCGCGTTAATTAATGACTTTTTATCCAAAACGGATAGTACTCCTCTCGCCCAAAAATGCTTAACTGCGGAGTTCTGATGGGATCCGATGCATTAGTGCTGGTATGATCGCACCCATCATGTATTGCGTGCACAAATCATGTATGCTCTCTTTAGCGTGCTAATTAATAAGTTTTTATCCAAAACGGACTGGATAAATTACAAAAAGAGAGGTGCAACACGAGGACTTCCAAAGAGGTCACTCATCCTAGTACTACTCTCGCCCAAGCACGCTTAACTACGTAGTTCTTGTGGAATCCAGTGCATTAGTGACGGTAAGATCGCAACTGTCATGTTTTGCGTGCTCAAATCCTGTATGCTTTCTGCAGCACGCTAATTAATAAGTTTTTATCAAAAACCGGTTGGAAAACTTACAAAAAGAGAGGTGCAACACGAGGACTTCCCAGGAGGTCACCCATCCTAGTACTACTCTAGCCCAAGAATTCTTAACTGCGGAGTTCTGATGGGAGCCGGTGCATTAGTGCTGGTATGATCGCACCCGTCATGTATTGCGTGCACAAATCCTGTATGCTCTATTTAGCGTGCTAATTAATAAGTTATTATCCAATACGGACTGGAAAAATTACAAAAAGAGAGGTTCAACACGAGGACTTCCCAGGAGGTCACCCGACCTTGTACTACTCTCGCCCAATCACGCTTAACTACGGAGTTCTGATGGAATCCGGTGCATTAGTGACGGTATGATCACAACTGTCATGTTTTGCGTGCTCAAATCCTATATGCTTTTTGTAGCGCGCTAATTAATAAGTTTTTATCCAAAACTGACTGGAAAACATACAAAAAGAGAGGTGCAACACGAGGACTTTCCAGGAGGTCACCAATCCTAGTACTACTCTCGCCCAAACACGCTTAACTGCGGAGTTCTGATGGGATCCGATGCATTAGTGCTGGTATGATCGCACCTGTCATGTTTTGTGTGCTCAAAACCTATATGCCTTCTGTAGCGCGCTAATTAATCACTTTTTATCCAAAACGGACTGGAAAACTTACAAAAATAGAGGTGCAACCACACTTAACTACGGAGTTCTGCTTTCTGTAGCACGATAATTAATAAGTTTTTATCCAAATCAGACTGGAAAACTTAAAAAAATAGAGGTGCAACACGAGGACTTCCCAGGAGGTTTCCCATCCTAGTACTACTCTTGCCCAAGCACGCTTAACGGCGGAGTGCATTAGTGCTGGTATGATCGCACCTGTCATGTTTTGCGTGCTCAAAACCTATATGCTTTCTATAGCGCTCTAATTAATCACTTTTTATCCAAAACGGACTGGAAAACTTACAAAAACAAAGGTGCAACACGAGATATTCCCAGGAGGTCACCCATCCTAGTACTACTCTCACCCAAGCACGCTTAACTTCGGAGTTCTGATGGGATCCGGTGCATTACTGCTGGTATGATCGAACCTGTCAGTTTTTGCGTGCTCAAAACCTATATGCTTTCTGCAGCGCGCTAATTAATCACTTTTTATCCAATACGGACTGGAAAAATTACAAAAAGAGAGGTGCAACACGAGGACTTCCCCGGAGGTCACCCATCCTAGTACTAGTCTCGCCCAAGCACGCTTAAATACGGAGTTCTGATGGGATCCGGTGCATTAGTGTTGGTAAGATCGCACTTGTCATGTTTTGCGTTCTCAAATCCTGTAGGCTTTTTGTAGCACGCTAAGTAATAAATTTTTATCCAAAACCGACTGGAAAACTTACAAAAAGAGAGGTGTAACACGAGGACTTTCCAGGAGGTCACCAATCCTAGTACTACCCTCGCCGAAGCACACTTAACTGCGAAGTTCTAATGGGATACAATGCATTAGTGCACACAAGGACTTCCCATGAGGTCACCATCCTAGTACTACTCTAGCCCAAGCACGCTTAACTGCGGAGTTCTGATGGGATCCGGTGCGTTAGTGCTGGTATGATCGCAACTGTCATGTTTTGTGTGCTCAAAACCGATATGCTTTCTATAGCGCGCTAATTAATCACTTTTTATCCAAAACGGACTGGAAAACTTACAAAAAGAGAGGTTCAACACGAGGACTTCCCAGGCGGTCACCCGACCTTGTACTACTCTCGCCCAATCACGCTTGACTGCGGACTTCTGATGGGATCCGGTGCATTAGTGCTGGTATGATCGCACCTGTCATGTTTTGCGTGCTCAAAACCTATATGCCTTCTGTAGCGCGCTAATTAATCACTTTTTATCCAAAACGGACTGGAAAAGTTACAAAAAGAGTGGTGCAACACGAGGAATTCCCAAGAGGTCACCCATCCTAGTGCTACTCTATCCCAAGCACGCTTAACTACGGAGTTCTGATGGAATTCGGTGAATTAGTGACAATATGCTCGCAACTGTCATGTTTTGCGTGCTCAAATCCTGTAAGCTTTTTGTAGCGTGCTAATTAATAAGTTTTTATCCAAAACAGACTGGAAAACTTACAAAAAGAGAGGTCTCCAATCCTGTATGCTTTCTGTAGCACGCTAATTAATAAGTTTTTATCCAAAACCGACTGGAAAACTTACAAAAAGAGAGGTGCAACACGAGGACTTTCCAGGAGGTCACCAATCCTAGTACTACTCTCGCCGAAGCACGCTTAACTGCGGAGTTCTGATGGGATCCGATGCATTAGTGCTGGTATGATCGCACCTGTCATGTTTTGTGTGCTCAAAACCTATATTCCTTCTGTAGCGCGCTAATTAATCACTTTTTATCCAAAACGGACTGGAAAATTTACAAAAATAGAGGTGCAACCACGCTTAACTACGGAGTTCTGATGGAATCCGGTGTATTAGTGCTGGTATGATCGCACCTGTCATGTTTTGCGTGCTCAAATTCTGTATGCTTTCTGTAGCACGATAATTAATAAGTTTTTATCCAAAACAGACTGGAAAACTTAAAAAAATAAAGGTGCAACAAGAGGACTTCCCAGGAGGTTTCCAATCCTAGTACTACTCTTGCCCAAGCACGCTTAACGGCGGAGTGCATTAGTGCTGGTATGATCGCACCTGTCATGTTTTGCGTGCTCAAAACCTATATGCTTTCTATAGCGCGCTAATTAATCACTTTTTATCCAAAACGGACTGGAAAACTTACAAAAACAAAGGTGCAACACGAGATATTCCCAGGAGGTCACCCATCCTAGTACTACTCTCACCCAAGCACGCTTAACTTCGGAGTTCTGATGGGATCCGGTGCATTACTGCTGGTATGATCGAACTTGTCAATTTTTGCGTGCTCAAAACCTATATGCTTTCTGCAGCGCGCTAATTAGTCACTTTTTATCCAAAACGGACTGGAAAACTTACAAAAAGAGAGGTGCAACACGAGGACTTCCCAGGAGGTCACCCATCCTAGTACTGCTCTTGCCCAAGCACGCTTAACTGCGGAGTGCATTAGTGCTGGTATGATCCCAGCTGTCATGTTTTATGTGCTCAAAACATATATGCTTTCTATAGCGCGTTAATTAATCACTTTTTATCCGTTATCATGTTATGCGTGCTCAAATCCTGTATGCTTTCTGTAGCACGCTAATTAATAAGTTTTTATCCAAAACCGACTGGAAATTTTACAAAAAGAGGCGTGTAACACGAGGACTTTCTAGGAGGTCACCAATCCTAGTACTACTCTCGCCGAAGAACGCTTAACTGCGGAGTTCTCATGGGATCCGATGCATTAGTGCACACGAGGACTTCCAGGAGGTCACCCATTCTAGTACTACTCTCGCCAAAGCACGCTTAACTGCGGAGTTCTGATGGGATCCGGTGCGTTAGTGCTGGTATGATCGCACCTGTCATGTTTTTCGTGCTCAAATCCATTATGCTTTCTTTAGCGCACTAATTAATAAGTTTTTATCCAAAACAGATTGGAAAACTTACAAAAAGAGAGGTGCAACACGAGGACTTTCCAGGAGGTCACCCATCCTAGTACTACTCTCGCCGAACAACGCTTAACTGCGGAGTTCTGATGGGATCCGGTGCATTAGTGCTAGTATGATCACACCTGTCATGTTTTGCGTGCTCATAACCTATATGCCTTCTGTAGGGCGCTAATTAATCACTTTTTATCCAAAACGGACTGGAAAACTTACAAAAAGAGAGCTGCAACACAAGGACTTTCCAGGAGGTCACCCATCCTAGTACTACTCTCGCCGAACAACGCTTAACTGCGGAGTTCTGATGGGATCCGGTGCATTAGTGCTGGTATGATCGCACCTGTCATGTTTTGCGTGCTCAAAACCTACATGCCTTTTGTAGCGCGCTAATTAATCACTTTTTATCCAAAACGGACTGGAAAACTTACAAAAAGAGAGGTGCAACACAAGGACTTCCCAGGAGGTCACCCATCCTAGTACTACTCTCGACCAACCACGCTTAACTACGAAGTTCTAATGGAATGCGGTGCATTAGTGCTGGTATGATTGCATGTGTCATGTTTAGCGTGCTCAAATCCTGTATGCTTTCTGTAGCATGATAATTAATAAGTTTTTATCCAAAACGGACTGGAAAACATAAAAAAATAGAGGTGCAACACGAAGACTTCCCAGGAGGTCACCCATGCTAGTACTACTCTTGCCTAAGCACGCTTAACTGCGGAGTGCATTAGTGCTGGTATGATCCAACCTGTCATGTTTTGCGTGCTCAAAACCGATATGCTTTCTATAGCGCGCTAATTAATCACTTTTTATCCAAAACGTACTCGAAAACTTACAAAAAGAGAGGTGCAACACGAGGACTTCCCAGGAGGTCATCCATCCTAGTACTACTCTCGCCCAAGAACACTTAACTACGGAGTTCTGATGGGATCCGGTGCATTAGTGCTGGTATGATCGCACCTGTCATGTTTAGCGTGCTCAAATCCTGTATGCTTTCTATAGCACGATAATTAATAAGTTTTTATCCAAAACGGACTGGAAAACATAAAATAATAGAGGTGCAACACGAAGACTTCCCAAGAGGTCACCCATCCTAGTACTACTTTTGCCCAAGCATGCTTAACTGCGGAGTGCATTAGTGCTGGTATGATCCAACCTGTCATGTTTTGCGTGCTCAAAACCGATATGCTTTCTATAGCGCGCTAATTAATCACTTTTTATCCAAAACGGACTGGAAAACTCACAAAAAGAGAGGTTTAACACGAGGCACGCTTAACTACGGAGTTCTGATGGAATGCGGTGCATTAGTGACGATATGATCGCAACTGTAATGTTTTGCGTGCTCAAATCCTGTATGCTTTCTGTAACACGCTAATTAATAAGTTTTTATCCAAAACGGACTGGAAAACTTACAAAAAGAGAGGTGCAACACGAGGACTTCCCAAGAGGTCACCCATAATCCGATGGATTAGTAACGGTAAGATCGCAACTGTCATGTATTGCGTGCTCAAATCCTGTATGCTTTCTGTAGCGCGCTAATTAATAAGTTTTTATCCAAAACGTATTGGAAAACTTACAAAAAGAGAGGTGCAACACGAGGACTTCCCAGGAGGTCACCAATCCTAGTACTAGTCTCGCCCAAACATGCTTAAATACGGAGTTCTGATGGGATCCTGTGCATTAGTGCTGGTAAGATTGCACCTGTCATGTTTTGCGTGCTCAAATCCTGTATGCTTTCTGTAGCACGCTAATTAATAAGTTTTTATCCAAAATCGACTGGAAAACTTACAAAAAGAGAGGTGCAACACGAGGACTTTGCAGGAGGTCACCAATCCTAGTACTACTCTCGCCGAAGCACATTTAACGGCGGAGTTCTGATGGGATCCAATGCATTAGTGCACACGAGGACTTCCCAGGAGGTCACCCATCCTAGTACTACTCTCGCCAAAGCACGCTTAACTGCGGAGTGCATTAGTGCGGGTATGATCGCACCTGTCATGTTGTGTGCTCAAAACCTATATGCTTTCTATAGCGCGTTAATTAATCACTTTTTATCCAAAACGGACTGGAAAACTTACAAAAAGAGAGGTGCAACACGAGGACATCCCAGGAGGTCACCCATCCTAGTACTACTCTCGCCCAAGAATGCTTAACTGCGGAGTTCTGATGGGATCCGGTGCATTAGTGCTGGTATGATCGCACCCCTCATGTATTGCGTGCACAAATCCTGTATGCTCTCTTTAGCGTGCTAATTAATAAGTTTTTATCCAAAACGGACTGGAAAACTTACAAAAAGAGAGGTGCAACACAAGGACATTCCAGGAGGTCACCCATCCTAGTACTACTCTCGCCGATCAACGCTTAACTGCGGAGTTCTGATGGGATCCGGAACATTAGTGCTGGTACGATCGCACCTGGTATGTTTTGCGTGCTCATAACCTATATGCCTTCTGTAGGGCGCTAATTAATCACTTTTTATCCAAAACGGACTGGAAAACTTACAAAAAGAGAGGTGCAACACGAGGACTTTCCAGGAGGTCACCCATCCTAGTACTACTCTCGCCGAACAACTCTTAACTGCGGAGTTCTGATGGGATCCAGTGCATTAGTGCTGGTATGATCGCACCTGTCATGTTTTGCGTGCTCAAAACCTATATGCCTTCTATAGCGCGCTAATTAATCACTTTTTATCCAAAACGGACTGGAAAACTTACAAAAAGAGAGGTGCAACACGATGACTTCCCAGGAGGTCACCCATCCTAGTACTACTCTCGACCAACCACGCTTAACTACGGAGTTCTGATGGAATGCGGTGCATTAGTGCTGGTATGATTGCACCTGTCATGTTTAGCGTGCTCAAATCCTGTCTGCTTTCTGTAGCACGATAATTAATAAATTTTTATCCAAAACGGACTGGAAAACATAAAAAAATAGAGGTGCAACACGAAGACTTCCCAGGAGGTCACCCATCCTAGTACTACTCTTGCCCAAGCACGCTTAACTGCGGAGTGCATTAGTGCTGGTATGATCCAACCTGTCATGTTTTGCGTGCTCAAAACCGATATGCTTTCTATAGCGCGCTAATTAATCACTTTTTATCCAAAACGGACTGGAAAACTTACAAAAAGAGAGGTTCAACACGAGGACTTCCCAAGAGGTCACCCAACCTAGTACTACTCTTGCCCAAGAAAGCTTAACTACGGAGTTCTGATGGAATGCGGTGCATTCGTGACGGTATGATCGCAACTGTCATGTTTTGCATGCTCAAACCCTGTATGCTTTCTGTAACACGCTAATTAATAAGTTTTTATCCAAAACGGACTGGAAAACTTACAAAAAGAGAGGTGCAACACGAGGACTTCCCAGGAGGTCACCCATCCTAGTACTACTCTCGCCCAAGAACACCTAACTACGGAGTTCTGATGGGATCCGGTGCATTAGTGCTGGTAAGATCGCACCTGTCATGTTTAGCGTGCTCAAATCCTGTATGCTTTCTGTAGCACGATAATTAATAAATTTATATCCAAAACGGACTGGAAAACATAAAAAAATAGAGGTGCAACACGAAGACTTCCCAGGAGGTCACCCATCCTAGTACTACTCTTGCCCAAGCACGCTTAACTGCGAAGTGCATTAGTGATGGTATGATCCAACCTGTCATGTTTTGCGTGCTCAAAACCGATATGCTTTCTATAGCGCGCTAATTAATCACTTTTTATCCAAAACGGACTGGAAAACTTACAAAAAGAGAGGTTTAACACGAGGACTTCCTAGGAGGTCACCCAAACTAGTACTACTCTCCCCCAAGCACGCTTAACTACGTAGTTCTGATGGAATCCGGTGCATTAGTGACGGTAAGATCGCAACTATCATGTTTTGCGTGCTCAAATTCTGTATGCTTTCTGTAGCGCGCTAATTAATAAGTTTTTATCCGAAACGGACTGGAAAACTTACAAAAAGAGAGGTGCAACACGAGGACTTCCCAGGAGGTCACCAATCCTAGTACTAGTCTCGCCCAAGCACGCTTAAATACGGAGTTCTGATGGGATCCTGTGCATTAGTGCTGGTAAGATCGCACCTGTGATGTTTTGCGTGCTCAAATCCTGTATGCTTTCTGTAGCACGCTAATTAATCACTTTTTATCCAAAACAGACTGGAAAACTTACAAAAAGAGAAGTGCAACACGAGGACTTCCCAGGAAGTCACCCATCCTAGTACTAGTCTCGCTCAAGCACGCTTAGATACGGAGTTCTGATGGGATCCGTACATTAGTGCTAGTAAGATCGCACCTGTCATGTTTTGCGTGCTCCAATCCGGTATGCTTTCTGTAGCACGCTAATTAATAAGTTTTTATCCAAAACCGACTGGAAAACTTACAAAAAGAGAGGTGCAACACGAGGACTTTCCAGGAGGTCACCCATCCTAGTACAACTCTCGCCGAACAACGCTTAACTGCGGAGTTCTGATGGGATCCGGTGCATTAGTGCTGGTATGATTGCATGTGTCATGTTTAGCGTGCTCAAATCCTGTAAGCTTTCTGTAGCACGATAATTAATAAGTTTTTATCCAAAACGGACTGGAAAACATAAAAAAATAGAGGTGCAACACGAAGACTTCCCAGGAGGTCACCCATCCTAGTACTACTCTTGCCTAAGCACGCTTAACTGCGGAGTGCATTAGTGCTGGGATGATCCAACCTGTCATGTTTTGCGTGCTCAAAACCGATATGCTTTCTATAGCGCGCTAATTAATCACTTTTTATCCAAAACGGACTGGAAAACTTACAAAAAGAGAGGTGCAACACGAGGACTTCCCACGAGGTCATCCATCCTAGTACTACTCTCGCCCAAGAACACTTAACTACGGAGTTCTGATGGGATCCGGTGCATTAGTGCTGGTATGATCGCACCTGTCATGTTTAGCGTGCTCAAATCCTCTATGCTTTCTGTAGCACGATAATTAATAAGTTTTTATCCAAAACGGACTGGAAAACATAAAAAAATAGAGGTGCAACACGAAGACTTCCCAAGAGGTCACCCATCCTAGTACTACTCTTGCCCAAGCATGCTTAACTGCGGAGTGCATTAGTGCTGGTATGATCCAATCTGTCATGTTTTGCGTGCTCAGAACCGATATGCTTTCTATAGCGCGCTAATTAATCGCTTTTTATCCAAAACGGACTGGAAAACATACAAAAAGAGAGGTTTAACACGAGGCACGCTTAACTACGGAGTTCTGATGGAATGTGGTGCATTAGTGACGATATGTAATGTTTTGCGTGCTCAAATCCTGTATGCTTTCTGTAACACGCTAATTAATAAGTTTTTATCCAAAACGGACTGGAAAACTTACAGAAAGAGAGGTGCAACACGAGGACTTCCCAAGAGGTCACCCATCCTAGTACTACTCTCGCCCAAGCACGCTTAACTACGTAGTTCTGATGGAATCCGATGCATTAGTAACGGTAAGATCGCAACTGTCATGTTTTGCGTGCTCAAATCCTGTATGCTTTCTGTAGCGCACTAATTAATAAGTTTTTATCCAAAACGGACTGGAAAACTTACAAAAAGAGAGGTGCAACACGAGGACTTTCCAGGAGGTCACCAATCCTAGTACTACTCTCGCCGAAGCACGCTTAACTGCGGAGTTCTGATGGGATCCGATGCATTAGTGCTGGTATGATCGCACCCCTAATGTATTGCGTGCACAAATCCTGTATGCTCTCTTTAGTGTGCTAATTAAAAAGTTTTTATCCAAAACGGACAGGAAAAATTACAAAAAGACAGGTGCAACACGAGGACTTTCAAGGAGGTCACCAATCATAGTACTACTCTCGCTGAAGCACGCTTAACTTCTGATGGGATCCAATGCATTAGTGCACACGAGTACTTCCCAGGAGGTCACCCATCCTAGTACTACTCTCGTCCGAGCACGCTTAACTGCGGAGTTCTGATGGGATCCGGTGCGTTAGTGCTGGTATGATCGCACCTGTCATGTTTTGCGTGCTCAAAACCTATGTGCTTTCTATAGCGCGCTAATTAATCACTTTTTATCCAAAACGGACAGGAAAACTTACAAAAAGAGAGGTTCAACAAGTGGAATTCCCAGGAGGTCACCCAACCTAGTACTACTCTCGCCAAGCACGCTTAACTACGGAGTTCTGACGGTATGATCGCAACTCCTAGTACTACTCTAGCCCTAGCACGCTTAGCTACGGAGTTCTGATGGGATCCGGTGCATTAGTGCTGGTATGATCGCACCTGTTATGTTTTGCCTGCTCAAATCCTGTATGCTTTCTGTAGCGCGCTAATTAATCAGTTTTTATCCAAAACGGACTGGAAAACTTACAAAAAGAGAGGGGCAACACGAGGACTTCCCTGGAGGTCACCCATCCTAATACTACTCTCGCCAAAGCACGCTTAACTGCCGTGTTCTGATGGGATCCAGTGCGTTAGTGCTGGTATGATCGCACCTATCATGTTTTGCGTGCTCAAAGCTGTTATGCTTTCTTTAGTGCACTAATTAATAAGTTTTTATCCAAAACGGACTGGAAAAATTACAAAAAGAGAGGTGCAACATGAGGACTTCCTAAGAGGTCACCCATCCTAGTACTACTCTTGCCCAAGCGCGCTTAACTACAGAGTTTTGATGGGATCCGGTGCATTAGTGCTGGAATGATCGCACCTGTCATGTTTTGCGTGCTCAAATCCTGTATGCTTTATTGTAGCATGCTAATTAATAAGATTTTATCCAAAACGGACTGGAAAACTTACAAAAAGAGAGGTGCAACACGAAGACTTTCCAGGAGGTCACCAATCCTAGTACTACTCTCGCCGAAGCACGCTTAACTATGGAGTTCCGATGGAATCCGGTGCATTAGTGCTGGTATGATCGCACCTGTCTTGTTTTGCGTGCTCAAACCCTGTATGCTTTCTGTAGCGCGCTAATTCATAAGTTTTATTCCAAAACGGACTGGAAAAATTACAAAAAGAGAGGTGCAACATGAGGACTTCCCAAGAGGTCACCCATCCTAGTACTACTCTCGCCCAAGCACGCTTAACTACAGAGTTTTGATGGGATCCGGTGCATTAGTGCTGGTGATCGCACCAGTCATGTTTTGTGTGCTCAAATCCTGTATGCTTTCGGTAGCGCGCTAATTAATAAGTTTTTATGCAAAACGGACTGGAAAAATTACAAAAAGAGAGGTGCAACATGAGGACTTCCCAGGAGGTCACACATACTAGTACTACTCTCACCAAAGCACGCTTAACTACGGAGTTCCGATGGAATCTAGTGCATTAGTGCTGGTATGATCGCACCTATCCTGTTTTGCGTGCTCAAATCCTGTATGTTTTCTGTAGCGCGCTAATTAATAAGTTTTTATCCAAATCGGAATGGAAAACTTAAAAAAATAGAGGTGCAACACGAGGACTTTCCAGGAGGTCACCCATCCTAGTACTACTCTTGCCGAAGCACGCTTAACTGCGAAGTTTTGATGGGATCGGGTGCATTACTGCTGGTACGATCGCACCTGTTATGTTTTGCGTGCTCAAGTCCTATATGCTTTCTGTAG
Organism: Cyamopsis tetragonoloba; assembly: GCA_037177725.1. Classification (NCBI taxonomy): domain Eukaryota; kingdom Viridiplantae; phylum Streptophyta; class Magnoliopsida; order Fabales; family Fabaceae; genus Cyamopsis; species Cyamopsis tetragonoloba. Next base: position 48,050,307 of record CM074119.1, on the reverse strand, counting down.
CGCGCTAATTAAAAAGTTTTTATCCAAAACGGACTCGAAAAGTTACAAAAAGAGAGGTGCAACACGAGGACTTCCCAGGAGATCACCCATCCTAGTACTACTCTAGCCCAAGCACGCTTATCTGTGGAGTTCTGATGGGATCCGGTGCATTAGTGCTGTTATGATCGCACCTATCATGTTTTGCGTGCTCAAATCCTATATGCTTTCTGTAGTGTGCTAATTAATCAGTTTTTACCCAAAACGGACTAGAAAACTTACAAAAAGAGAGGTGCAACACGAGGACTTCCCAGGAGGTCATCCATCCTAGTACTACTCTCGCCCAAGCACGCTTAACTGCGGAGTTCTGATGGGATCCGGTGCATTAGTGCTGGTATGATCGCACCTGTCATGTTTTGCCTGCTCAAATCCTGTATGCTTTCTATAGCGCGCTAATTAATCAGTTTTTATCCAAAACGGATTGGAAAACTTACAAAAAGAAAGGTGCAACACGAGGACTTTCCAGGAGGTCACCAATCCTTGTACTACTCTCGCCCAAGCACGCTTGACTGCGGATTTCTGAGGGGATCCGGTGCATTAGTGCTGGTATGATCGCACCTGTCATGTTTTGCGTGCTCAAATCCATTATGCTTTCTGTAGCGTGCTAATCAATAAGTTTTTATCCAAAACTGTCTGGAAAACTTAAAAAAATAGAGGTGCAACACGAGGACATCCCAGGAGGTCACCCATCCTAGTACTACTCTCACCCAAGCATTCTTAACTGCGGAGTTCTGATGGGATCTGGTGCATTAGTGCTGGTATCATCGCACCTGGCATGTTTTGCGTGCTCAAAGAGGACTTACCTGGAGGTCACCCATCCTAGTACTACTCTCGCTCAAGCACGCTTCATTGCGGAGTTCTAATTGGATTCGGTGCATTACTGCTGGTATGATCGCACCTGTCATGTTTTGTGTGCTCAAGTCCTATATGCTTTCTGTAGCGCGCTAGATAAAGGGCTGGAAAACTTACAAAAATAGAGGTGCAACACGAGGACTTCCCAGGAGGTCACCCATCCTAGTACTACTCTCGCCCAAGCACGCTTATCTGCAGAGTTCTGATGGGATCCGGTGCATTAGTGCTGGTATGATCGCACCTGTCATGTTTTGCGTGCTCAAATCCTATATGCTTTCTGTAGCGTGCTAATTAATAAATTTTTATCCAAAACGGATTTGAAAAGTTTCAAAAAGAGAGGTGCAACACGAGGACTTTCAAGGAGGACACCCATCCTAGTACTACTCTCGCCCAAGCACGCTTGACTGTGGAGTTCTTATGGGATCCTGTGCATTAGTACTGGTATGATCGCACCTGTCATGTTTTGCGTGCTCAAATCCTATATGTTTTCTGTAGCGCGCTAATTTATAAGTTTTTATCCAAAACGAATTGGAAAACTTATTAAAAGAGAGGTGCAACACGAGGACTTCCCAGGAGGTCTGCCATCCAAGTACTACCCTCGCCTAAGCACGCTTAACTGCAGAGTGCTGATGGGATCCGGTGCAATAGTACTGGTATGATCGCACTTGTCATGTTTTGCGTGCTCAAATCCTATATGCTTTCTGTAGCGCGCTAATTATTTATTTTTTATCCAAAACGGACTGGAAAAGTTACAAAAAGAGAGGTTTAACACGAGGACTTCCCAGGAGGTGAACCATCCTTGTACTACTCTCGCCCAAGCACGCTTAACTGTGGAGTTCTTATGGGATCCTGTGCATTAGTACTGGTATGATCGCACCTGTCATGTTTTGCGTGCTCAAATCCTATATGTTTTCTGTAGCGCGCTAATTTATAAGTTTTTATCCAAAACGGATAGTAAAACTTACAAAAAGAGAGGTGCAACACGAGGACTTCCCAGGAGGTCTCCCATTCTCGTCCTACTCTCGCCTAAGCACGCTTAACTACGTAGTTCTGATGGGTTCCGGTGCAACAGTGCTGGTGATCGCACCAGTCATGTTTTGTGTGCTCAAATCCTGTATGCTTTCGGTAGCGCGCTAATTAATAAGTTTTTATGCAAAACGGACTGGAAAAATTACAAAAAGAGAGGTGCAACATGAGGACTTCCAAGGAGGTCACCCATCCTAGTACTACTCTCGGCCATTCACGCTTAACTATGGAGTTCCGATGGAATCTAGTGCATTAGTGCTGGTCTGATCGCACCTGCCATGTTTTGCGTGCTCAAATCCAATATGCTTTCTGTAGCACGCTAATTATTTAGTTTTTATCCAAAACGGACTGGAAAAGTTACAAAAAGAGAGGTGTAATACGAGGACTTCCCAGGAGGTCAACCATCCTAGTACTACTCTCGCCCAAGCCCGCTTAACAACAGAGTTCTGATGGGATCCGATGCATTAGTGCTGGCATGATCGCAACTGTCATGTGTTGCGTGAGGTGCAACAGGAGGACTTCCCAGGAGGTCACCTATCCTAGTACTACTCTCGCACAAGCACGCTTAAATTCGGAGTTTTGATGGGATCCAGTGCATTAGTGCTGGTATGATCGCACCTGTCATGTTCTGCGTGCTCAAATCCTATATGCTTTCTGTAGCGCGCTAATGAATCAGTTTTTATCCAAAACGGATTGGAAAACTTACAAAAAGAGAGGTGCATCACGAGGACTTCCCAGGAGGTCACCCATCCTAGATCTACTCTCGCACAAGCACACTTAACTGCGGAGTTCTGATGGGACCTAGTGCATTAGAGCACTAATTAATAAGTTTTTATCCAAAACAGACTGGAAAACTTACAAAAAGAGAGGTGCAACACGAGGATTGGGATTCGGTGCATTAGTGCTGGTATGATCGCACCTATCATGTTTTGCGTGCTCAAATCCTATATGCTTTCTGTAGCACGCTAATTAATCAGATTTTTATCCAAAACGGACAAGGAAACATACAAAAAGAGAGGTGCAACCCGAGGACTTCCCAGGAGGACACCCCACCTAGTACTACTCTCGCACAAGCACACTTAACTGCGGATGCGGTGTTCTGATGGGATCCGGTGCATTAGTGCTGGTATGATCGCACCTGTCATGTTTTGCGTGCTCAAATCCTTTATGCTTTCTGTAGCGCACTAATTTATAAGTTTTTATCCAAAACGGATTGGAAAACTTACAAAAAGAGAGGTGCAACACGAGGACTTCCCAGGAGGTCTGCCATCCAAGTACTACCCTCGCCTAAGCACGCTTAACTGCGGAGTGCTGATGGGATCCGGTGCAATAGTGCTGGTATGATCGCACTTGTCATGTTTTGCGTGCTCAAATACTATATGCTTTCTGTAGCGCGCTAATTATTTATTTTTTATCCAAAACGGACTGGAAAAGTTACAAAAAGAGAGGTTTAACACGAGGACTTCCCAGGAGGTGAACCATCCTTGTACTACTCTCGCCGAAGCACGTTTAACTGCGGAGTTCTGATGGGATCCGGTGCATTAGTGCTAGTATGATCGCATCTGTCATGTTTTGCGTGCGCAAGTCCTATATGCTTTCTGTAGCGCGCTAATTAATCAGTTTTTATCCAAAACGGACTGGAAAACTTACAAAAAGAGAGGTGCAACACGAGGACTTCCCAGGAAGTCACCCATTCTAGTACTACTCTCGCCCAACCACGCTTAACTACGGAGTTCTGATGGAATCCGGTGCATTAGTGCTGGTACGATCGCACCTGTCAAGATTTGCGTGCTCAAATCCTGTGTGCTTCCTGTAGCACGCTAATTAATAAGTTTTTATCCAAAACGGACTGGAAAACTTAAAAAAATAGAGGTGCAACACAAGGACTTCCCAGGAGGTCACCCATCCTAGTACTACTATCGCCCTACCCTGCTTAACTACGGAGTTTTGATGGAATCCGGTGCATCAGTGCTAGTATGATCGCACCTGTCATGTTTTGCGTTCTCAAATCCTATATGCTTTCTGTAGCGCGCTATTTAATCAGTTTTATCCAAAACGGACTGGAAAAGTTACAAAAAAAGAGGTGCAACACGAGGACTTCCGAGGAGGTCACCCATCCTAGTACTACTCTCGCCCAAGCACGCTTAACTTCCGAGTTCTGATGGGATCCGGTGCATCAGTGCTAGTATGATCGCACCTGTCACGTTTTGTGTGCTCAAATCCTGTATGCTTTCTGTAACACACTAATTAATCAGTCTTTATCCAATACGGACTGGAAAACTTAAAAAAATAGAGGTGCAACACAAGGACATCCCAGGAGGTCACCCATCCTAGTACTACTAACGCCCTAACCTGCTTCACTACGGAGTTTTCATGGAATCCGGTGCATCAGTGCTAGTATGATCGCACCTGTCATGTTTTGCGTTCTCAAATCATATATGCTTTCTGTAGCGCGCTATTTAATCAGTTTTTATCCAAAACGGACTGGAAAAGTTACAAAAAGAGAGGTGAAACACAAAGACTTCCCAAGAGGTCACCCATCCTAGAACTACTCTCGCCCAAGCACGCTTAAGTTCAGACTTCTGATGGGATTCGGTGCATTAGTGCTGGTATGATCGCACCTGTCACGTTTTGTGTGCTCAAATCCTGTATGCTTTCTGTAGCACACTAATTAATCAGTCTTTATCCAATACGGACTGGAAAACTTACAAAAAGAGAGGTGCAACACTAGGACTTTCTAGGAGGTCACCAATCCTAGTACTACTCTCGCCGAATCCCGCTTAACACGAGGACTTCCTAAGAGGTCACCCGTCCTAGTACTCCTCTCGCCCAAGCACGCTTAACTTTAGAGTTCTGATGGGATCCGGTGCATTAGTGCTGGTATGATCGCACCTGTCAAGATTTGCGTGCTCAAATCCTATATGGTTTCTGTAGCACGCTAATTAATAAGTTTTTATCCAAAACGGACTGGAAAACTTAAAAAAATAGAGGTGCAACACAAGGACTTCCCAAGAGGTCACCCATCCTAGTACTACTAACGCCCTACCCTGCTTAACTACAGAGTTTTAATGGAATCCGGTGCATCAGTGCTAGTACGATCGCACCTGTCATGTTTTGCGTTCTCAAATCCTATATGCTTTCTCTAGCGCGCTCGGTTAACTTCGGAGTTCTGATGGGATCCGGTGCATTAGTGCTGGTATGATCGCACTTGTCACGTTTTGTGTGCTCAAATGCTGTATGCTTTCTGTAGCACACTAATTAATCAGTTTTTAACCAATACGGACTGGAAAACTTACAAAAAGAGAGGTGCAACACGAGGATTTTCTAGGAGGTCACCAATCCTAGTACTACTCTCGCCGAATCACACTTAACTGCGGAGTTCTGATGGGATCCGATGCATTAGTGCTGGTATGATCGCACATGTCATGTTTTGCGTGCTCAAAACCTGAATCCCTTTTGTAGCGCGCTAATTAATCAATTTTTAACCAATACGGACAGGAAAACTTACAAAAAGAGAGGTGCAACACGAGGATTTTCTAGGAGGTCACCAATCCAAGTACTACTCTCGCCGAATCACACTTAACTGCGGAGTTCTGATGGGATCCGATGCATTAGTGCTGGTATGATCGCACATGTCATGTTTTGCGTGCTCAAAACCTGAATGCCTTTTGTAGCGCGCTAATTAATCAATTTTTATCCAAAACGGGCTGGAAAACTTACAAAAATCAAGGTGCAACACGAGGACTTCCCAAGAGGTCACCCATCCTAGTACTACTAACGCCCTACCCTGCTTCACTACGGAGTTTTGATGGAATCCGGTGCATCAGTGCTAGTATGATCGCACCTGTCATGTTTTGCGTTCTCAAATCCTATATGCTTTCTGTAGCGCGCTATTTAATCAGTTTATATCCAAAACGGACTGAAAAAGTTACAAAAAAAGAGGTGCAACACGAGGACTTCCCAGGAGGTCACCCATCGTAGTACTACTATCGCCCTACCCTGCTTAACTACGGAGTTTTGATGGAATCCGGTGCATCAGTGCTAGTATGATCGCACTTGTCATGTTTTGCGTTCTCAAATCCTATATGCTTTCTGTAGCGCGCTATTTAATCAGTTTTATCCAAAACGGACTGGAAAAGTTACAAAAAAAGAGGTGCAACACGAGGACTTCCAAGGAGGTCACCCATCCTAGTACTACTCTCGTCCAAGCACGCTTAACTTCCGAGTTCTGATGGGATCCGCTGCATCAGTGCTGGTATGATTGCACCTATCACGTTTTGTGTGCTCAAATCCTGTATGCTTTCTGTAGCACACTAATTAATCAGTCTTTAACCAATACGGACTGGAAAACTTACAAAAAGAGAGGTGCAACACGAGGACTTTCTAGGAGGTCACCAATCCTAGTACTACTCTCGCCGAATCACGCTTAACACGAGGACGTCCCAAGAGGTCACCCATCCTAGTACTACTCTCGCCCAAGCACGCTTAACTTCGGAGTTCTGAGGGGATGCGATGCATTAGTGCTGGTATGATCGCACGTGTCAAGATTTGCGTGCTCAAAACCTGTATGCCTTCTGTGGCGCGCTAATTAATCAGTTTTTATCCAAAACGGGCTAGAAAACTTACAAAAAACGAGGTGTAACATGAGGACTTCCCAGGTGGTCACCCATCCTAGTACTACTCTCGCCCAACAATGCTTCACTACGGAGTTCTGATGGAATCCGGTGCATTAGTGCTGGTACGATCGCACCTGTCAAGATTTGCGTGCTCAAGTCCTGTATGCTTTCTGTAGCACGCTAATTAATAAGTTTTTATCCAAAACGGACTGGAAAACTTAAAAAAATAGAGGTGCAAGACAAGGACTTCCCAGGAGGTCACCCATCGTAGTACTACTATCGCCCTACCCTGCTTAACTACGGAGTTTTGATGGAATCCGGTGCATCTGTGCTAGTTTGATCGCACCTGTCATGTTTTGCGTTCTCAAATCCTATATGCTTTCTGTAGCGCGCTATTTAATCAGTTTTAACCAAAACGGACTGGAAAAGTTACAAAAAAAGAGGTGCAACACGAGGACTTCCGAGGAGGTCACCCATCCTAGTACTACTCTCGTCCAAGCACGCTTAACTTCCGAGTTCTGATGGGATCCGGTGCATCAGTGCTGGTATGATCGCACCTGTCACGTTTTGTGTGCTCAAATCCTGTATGCTTTCTGTAGCACACTAATTAATCAGTCTTTAACCAATACGGACTGGAAAACTTACAAAAAGAGAGGTGCAACACGAGGACTTTCTAGGAGGTCACCAATCCTAGTACTACTCTCGCCGAATCCCGCTTAACACGAGGACTTCCCAAGAGGTCACCCATCCTAGTACTACTCTCGCCGAATCCCGCTTAACACGAGGACTTCCCAAGAGGTCACCCATCCTAGTACTACTCTCGCCCAAGCACGCTTAACTTCGGAGTTGTGAGGGGATGCGATGCATTAGTGCTGGTATGATCGCACCTGTCAAGATTTGCGTGCTCAAAACCTGTATGCCTTCTGTAGCGCGCTAATTAATCAGTTTTTATCCAAAACGGGCTAGAAAACTTACAAAAAACGAGGTGTAACATGAGGACTTCCCAGGAGGTCACCCATCCTAGTACTACTCTCTCCCAACCATGCTTAACTACGGAGTTCTGATGGAATCAGGTGCATTAGTGCTGGTACGATCGCACCTGTCAAGATTTGCGTGCGCAAGTCCTGTATGCTTTCTGTAGCACGCTAATTAATAAGTTTTTATCCAAAACGGACTGGAAAACTTAAAAAAATAAAGGTGCAAGACAAGGACTTCCCAGGAGGTCACCCATCCTAGTACTACTATCGCCCTACCCTGCTTAACTACGGAGTTTTGATGGAATCCGGTGCATCAGTGCTAGTATGATCGCACCTGTCATGTTTGGCGTTCTCAAATCCTATATGCTTTCTGTAGCGCGCTATTTAATCAGTTTATATCCAAAACGGACTGGAAAAGTTACAAAAAAAGAGGTGCAACACGAGGACTTCCCGGGAGGTCACCCATCCTAGTAGTACTCTCGCCCAAGCACGCTTAACTTCAGAGTTCTGATGGGATCCGGTGCATTAGTGCTGGTATGATCGCACCTATCAGGATTTGCGTGCTCAAATACTGTATGCTTTCTGTAGCATGCTAATTAATAAGTTTTTATCCAAAACGGACTGGAAAACTTAAAAAAATAGAGGTGCAACACAAGGACTTCCAAGGAGGTCACCCATCCTAGTACTACTAACGCCCTACGCTGCTTAACTACGGAGTTTTGATGGTATCCGGTGCATCAGTGCTAGTATGATCGCACCTGTCATGTTTTGCGTTCTCAAATCCTATATGCTTTCTATAGGGCGCTATTTAATCAGTTTTTATCCAAAACGGACTGGAAAAGTTACAAAAAGAGAGGTGCAACACGAGGACTTCCCAGGAGGTCACCCATCCTAGTACTACTCTCGCCCAAGCATGCTTAACTTCGGAGTTCTGATGGGATCCGGTGCATTAGTGCTTGTATGATCGCACCTGTCATGTTTTGTGTGCTCAAATCCTATATGCTTTCTGTAGCACACTAATTAATCAATTTTTATCCAATACGGACTGGTAAACTTACAAAAAGAGAGGTGCAACACGAGGATTTTCTAGGAGGTCTCCAATCCTAGTAATACTCTCGCCGAGTCACGCTTAACTGCGGAGTTCTGAGGGGATGCGATGCATTAGTGCTGGTATGATCGCACATGTCATGTTTTGCGTGCTCAAAACCTGTATGCCTTCTGTAGCGCGCTAATTAATCAGTTTTTATCCAAAACGGGCTAGAAAACTTACAAAAAACGAGGTGCAACATGAGGACTTCCCAGGAGGTCACCCATCCTAGTACCACTCTCACCCAACTATGCTTAACTACGGAGTTCTGATGGAATCCGGTGCATTAGTGCTGGTACGATCGCACCTGTCAAGATTTGCGTGCTCATATCCTCTGTGCTTTCTGTAGAACGCTAATTAATAAGTTTTTATCCAAAACGGACTGGAAAACTTAAAAAAATAGAGGTGCAACACAAGGACTTCCCAGGAGGTCACCCATCCTATTACTACTATCGCCCTACCCTGCTTAACTACGGAGTTTTGATGGAATCCTATATGCTTTCTGTCGCGCGGTATTTAATCAGTTTTATCCAAAACGGACTGGAAAAGTTACAAAAAGAGAGGTGCAACACGAGGATTTCCCAGGAGGTCACCCATCCTAGTACTACTCTCGCCCAAGCACGGTTAACTTCGGAGTTCTGATGGGATCCGGTGCATTAGTGCTGGTATGATCGCACTTGTCACGTTTTGTGTGCTCAAATCCTGTATGCTTTCTGTAGCACACTAATTAATCAGTTTTTAACCAATACGGACTGGAAAACTTACAAAAAGAGAGGTGCAACACGAGGATTTTCTAGGAGGTCACCAATCCTAGTACTACTCTCGCCGAATCACACTTAACTGCGGAGTTCTGATGGGATCCGATGCATTAGTGCTGGTATGATCGCACATGTCATGTTTTGCGTGCTCAAAACCTGAATGCCTTTTGTAGCGCGCTAATTAATCAATTTTTAACCAATACGGACTGGAAAACTTACAAAAAGAGAGGTGCAACACGAGGATTTTCTAGGAGGTCACCAATCCTAGTACTACTCTGGCCGAATCACACTTAACTGCGGAGTTCTAATGGAATGATCCAAAACGGACTGGAAAACTTAAAAAAATAGAGGTGCAAGACAAGGACATCCCAGGAGGTCACCCATCCTAGTACTACTATCGCCCTACCCTGCTTAACTACGGAGTTTTGAGGGAATCCGGTGCATAAGTGCTAGTATGATCGCACCTGTCATGTTTTGCGTGCTCAAATCCTATATGCTTTCTGTAGCGCGCTATTTAATCAGTTTTTATCCAAAACGGACTGGAAAAGTTAGACTTCCCAGGAGGTCACCCATCCAAGTACTACTCTCGCCCAATCACGCTTAACTTCGGGATTCTGATGGGATCCGGTGCATTAGTGCTGGTATGATCGCACCAGTCAAGATTTGCGTGCTCAAATCCTGTATGCTTTCTATAGCACGCTAATTAATAAGTTTATATCCAAAACGGACTGGAAAACTTAAAAAAATAGAGGTGCAACACAAGGACTTCCCAGGAGGTCACCCATCCTAGTACTACAATCGCCCTACCCTACTTAACTACGGAGTTTTAATGGAATCCGGTGCATCAGTGCTAGTATGATCGCACCGGTCATGTTTTGCGTGCTCAAAACCTGTATGCCTTCTGTAGCGCGCTAATTAATCAGTTTTTATCCAAAACAGGCTGGAAAACTTACAAAATACGAGGTGCAACACGAGGACTTCCAAGGAGGTCACCCATCTTAGTACTACTCTCGCCCTACCACGCTTATCTACGGAGTTCTAATGGAATCCGGTAAATTAGTGCTGGTATGATCGCACCTGTCATGATTTGCGTGCTCAAATCCTGTATGATTTCTGTAGCGCGCTATTTAATCAGTTTTATCCAAAACGGACTGGAAAAGTTACAAAAAGAGAGGTGCAAAACGAGGACTTTCCAGGAGGTCACCCATCCTAGTACTACTCTCGCCTAAGCACGCTTAACTTCGGAGTTCTGATGGGATTCGGGGCATTAGTGCTGATATGATCGCACCTATCACGTTTTGTGGGCTCCAATCCTGTATGCTTTCTATAGCACGCTAATTAATATGTTTTTATCCAAAACGAACTGGAAAACATACAAAAAGAGAGGTGCAACACGAGGACTTCCCAGGAGGTCACCCATCCTAGTACTACTCTCGCCCAACCACGCTTAACTACGAAGTTCTAATGGAATCCGGTGCATGAGTGCTGGTACGATCGCACCTGTCAAGATAAGAGAGGTGCAACACGAGGACTTCCCAGGAGGTCACCCATCCTAGTACTACTCTCGCCCAACCACGCTTAACTACGGAGTTCTGATGGAATCCGGTGCATTAGTGCTGGTACGATCGCACCTGTCAAGATTTGCGTGCTCAAGTCCTGTATGCTTTCTGTAGCACGCTAATTAATAAGTTTTTATCCAAAACGGACTGGAAAACTTAAAAAAATAGAGGTGCAACTCAAGGACTTCCCAGGAGGTCACCTTTCCTAGTACTACAATCGCCCTACCCTGCTTAACTACGGAGTTTTGATGGAATCCGGTGCATCAGTGCTAGTATGATCGCACCTGTGATGTTTTGCGTTCTCAAATCCTATATGCTTTCTGTAGCGCGCTATTTAATCAGTTTTTATCCAAAACGCACTGGAAAAGTTACAAAAAGAGAGGTGCAACACGAGGACTTCCCAGGAGGTCACCCATCCTAGTACTACTCCAGCCCAATCACGCTTAACTTCAGGATTCTAATGGGATCCGGTGCATTAGTGCTGGTATGATCGCACCTGTCAAGATTTGCGTGCTCAAATCCTGTATGCTTTCTGTAGCACGCTAATTAATAAGTTTTTATCCAAAACGGACTGGAAAACTAAAAAAAATAGAGGTGTGCATCAGTGCTAGTATGATCGCCCTGGAAAAGTTACAAAAAGAGAAGTGCAACACGAGGACTTCCCTGGAGGTCACCCATCCTAGTACTACTCTTGGCCAAACACGCTTAGCTTCGGAGTTCTGATGGGATCCGGTGCATTAGTGCTGGTATGATCGCACCTGTCATGTTTTGCGTGCTCAAATCCTGTATGCTTTCTGTAGCACACTAATTAATCAGTTTTTGTCCAATACGGACTGGTAAACTTACAAAAAGAGAGGTGCAACACGAGGATTTTCTAGGAGGTCACCAATCCTAGTACTACTCTCGACGAATCACGCTTAACTGCGGAGTTCTGATGGGATGCGATGCATTAGTGCTGGTATGATCGCATCTGTCATGATTTGCGTGCTCAAATCCTGTATGCTTTATGTAGCGCGCTAATTAATAAGTTTTTATCTAAAACGGACTGGAAAACTTAAAAAAATAGAGGTGCAACACAAGGACTTCCAAGGAGGTCACACATCCTAGTACTACAATCGCCCAACCCTGCTTAACTACGGAGTTTTGATGGAATCCGGTGCATCAGTGCTAGTATGATCGCACGTGTCATGTTTTGCATTCTCAAATCCTATATGCTTTCTGTAGCGCGCTATTTAATCAGTTTTATCCAAAACGGACTGGAAAAGTTACAAAAAGAGAGGTGCAAAACGAGGACATTCCAGGAGGTCACCCATCCTAGTACTACTCTCGCCCAAGCACGCTTAACTTTGGAGTTGTGATGGGATCCGGTGCATTAGTGCTGATATGATCGCACCTGTCACGTTTTGTGTGCTCAAATCCTGTACGCTTTCTATAGCACGCTAATTAATAAGTTTTTATCCAAAACGGATTGGAAAACATACAAAAAAGGAGGTGCAACACGAGGACATCCTAGGAGGTCACCCATCCTAGTACTACTCTCGCCCAACCACGCTTAACTACGGAGTTCTAATGGAATCCGGTGCATTAGTGCTGGTACGATCGCACCTGTCAAGATAAGAGAGGTGCAGCACGAGGACTTCCCAAGAGGTCACCCATCCTAGTACTAGTCTCGCCCAACCACGCTTAACTACGGAGTTGTGATGGAATCCGGTGCATTAGTGCTGGTACGATCGCACCTGTCAAGATTTGCGTGCTCAAGTCCTGTATGCTTTATGTAGCATGCTAATTAATAAGTTTTTATCCAAAACGGACTGGAAAACTTAAAAAAATAGAGGTGCAACACAAGGACTTCCCAGGAGGTCACCCATCCTAGTACTACTATCGCCCTTCCCTGCTTAACTACGGAGTTTTGAGGGAATCCTGTGCATAAGTGTTAGTATGATCGCACCTGTCATGTTTTGCGTGCTCAAAACCTGTATGCCTTCTGTAGCGTGCTAATTAATCAGTTTTTATCCAAAACGGGCTGGAAAACTTACAAAAAACGAGGTGCAACACGAGGACTTCCCAGGAGGTCACACATCCAAGTACTACTCTCGCCCAATCACGCTTAACTTCGGGATTCTGATGGGATCCGGTGCGTTAGTGCTGGTATGATCGCACCTGTCAAGATTTGCGTGCTCAAATCCTGTATGCTTTCTATAGCACGCTAATTAATAAGTTTTTATCCAAAACGGACTGGAAAACTTAAAAAAATAGAGGTGCAACACAAGGACTTCCCAGGAGGTCACCCATCCTAGTACTACAATCGCCCTACCCTGCTTAACTACGGAGTTTTGATGGAATCCGGTGCATCAGTGCTAGTATGATCGCACCTGTCATGTTTTGCATTCTAAAATCCTATATGCTTTCTGTAGCGCGCTATATAATCAGTTTTATCCAAAACGGACTGGAAAAGTTAAAAAAAGAAACGTGCAACACGAGCACTTCCCAAGAGGTCACCCATCCTAGTACAACTCTCGCCCAAGCACACTTAACTTCGGAGTTCTGATGGGATCCGGTGCATTAGTGCTAATATGATCGCACCTGTCACGTTTTGTGTGCCAAATCCTGTATGCTTTCTATAGCACTCTAATTAATAAGTTTTTATCCAAAACGGACTGGAAAACATACAAAAAGAGAGGTGCAACACGAGGACATCCCAGGAGGTCACCCATCCTAGTACTACTCTCGCCCAACCACGCTTAACTACGGAGTTCTAATGGAATCCGGTGCATTAGTGCTGGTACGATCGCACCTGTCAAGATAAGAGAGGTGCAGCACGAGGACTTCCCAAGAGGACACCCATCCTAATACTACTCTCGCCCAACCACGCTTAACTACGGAGTTCTGATGGAATCCGGTGCATTAGTGCTGGTACAATCGCACCTGTCAAGATTTGCGTGCTCAAGTCCTGTATGCTTTCTGTAGCACGCTAATTAATAAGTTTTTATCCAAAACGGACTGGAAAACTTGAAAAATTAGAGGTGCAAGACAAGGACTTCCCAGGAGGTCACCCATCCTAGTACTACTATCGCCCTACCTTGCTTAACTACGGAGTTTTGAGGGAATCCTGTGCATAAGTGTTAGTATGATCGCACCTGTCATGTTTTGCGTGCTCAAAACCTGTATGCCTTCTGTAGCGCGCTAATTAATCAGTTTTTATCCAAAACGGGCTGGAAAACTTAAAAAAACGAGGTGCAACACGAGGACTTCCCAGGAGGTCACCCATCTTAGTACTACTCTCGCCCTAACACGCTTAACTACGGAGTTCTAATGGAATCCGGTGCATTAGTGCTGGTACGATCGCACCTGTCAAGATAAGAGAGGTGCAGCACGAGGACTTCCCAGGAGGTCACCCATCCAAGTACTACTCTCGCCCAATCACGCTTAACTTCGGGATTCTGATGGGATCCGGTGCATTAGTGCTGGTATGATCGCACCTGTCAAGATTTGCGTGCTCAAATCCTGTATGCTTTCTATAGCACGCTAATTAATAAGTTTTTATCCAAAACGGACTGGAAAACTTGAAAAAATAGAGGTGCAAGACAAGGACTTCCCAGGAGGTCACCCATCCTAGTACTACTATCGCCCTACCTTGCTTAACTACGGAGTTTTGAGGGAATCCTGTGCATAAGTGTTAATATGATCGCACTTGTCATGTTTTGCGTGCTCAAAACCTGTATGCCTTCTGTAGCGCGCTAATTAATCAGTTTTTATCCAAAACGGGCTGGAAAACTTACAAAAAACGAGGTGCAACACGAGGACTTCTCAGGAGGTCACCCATCCAAGTACTACTCTCGCCCAATCACGCTTAACTTCGGGATTCTGATGGGATCCGGTGCATTAGTGCTGGTATGATCGCACCTGTCAAGATTTGCGTGATCAAATCCTGTATGCTTTCTATAGCACGCTAATTAATAAGTTTTTATCCAAAACGGACTGGAAAACTTAAAAAAATAGAGGTGCAACACAAGGACTTCCCAGGAGGTCACCCATCCTAGTACTACAATCGCCCTACCCTGCTTAACTACGGAGTTTTAATGGAATCCGGTGCATCAGTGCTAGTATGATCGCACCTGTCATGTTTTGTGTTCTCAAACCCTATATGCTTTCTGTAGCGCGCTATTACTTCCCAGGAGGTCACCCATCCTAATACTACTCTCGCCCAAGCACACTTAACTTCGGAGTTCTAATGGGATCCGGTGCATTAGTGCTGATATGATCGCACCTGTCACGTTTTGTGTGCTCAAATCCTGTATGCTTTCTATAGCACGCTAATTAATAACTTTTTATCCAAAACGGACTGGAAAACATACAAAAAGAGAGGTGCAACACGAGGACATCCCAAGAGGTCACCCATCCTAGTACTACTCTAGCGCCCAACCACGCTTAACTACGGAGTTCTAATGGAATCCGGTGCATTAGTGCTGGTACGATCGCACCTGTCAAGATAAGAGAGGTGCAGCACGAGGACTTCCCAAGAGGTCACCCATCCTAGTACTACTCTCGCCCAACCACGCTTAACTACGGAGTTCTGATGGAATCCGGTGCATAAGTGTTAGTATGATCGCACCTGTCATGTTTTACGTGCTCAAAACCTGTATGACTTCTGTAGCGCGCTAATTAATCAGTTTTTATCCAAAACGGGCTGGAAAACTTACAAAAAACGAGGTGCAACACGAGGACTTCCCAGGAGGTCACCCATCTTAGTACTACTCTCGCCCTGCCACGCTTAACTACGGAGTTGTAATGGAATCCGGTAAATTAGTGCTGGTATGATCGCACCTGTCATGATTTGCGTGCTCAAATCCTGTATGATTTCTGTAGCGCGCTAATTAATAAGTTTTTATCCAAAACGGACTGGAAAACTTAAAAAAATAGAGGTGCAACACAAGGACTTCCCAGGAGGTCACCCATCCTAGTACTACAATCGCCCTACCCTGCTTAACTACGAAGTTTTGATGGAATCCGTTGCATCAGTGCTAGTATGATCGCACCTGTCATGTTTTGCGTTCTCAAATCCTATATGCTTTCTGTAGCGCGCTATTTAATCAGTTTTATCCAAAACGGACTGGAAAAGTTACAAAAAGAGAGGTGCAAAATGAGGACTTTCCAGGAGGTCACCCATCCTAGTACTACTCTCGCCCAAGCACGCTTAACTTCGGAGTTCTGATTGGATCCGGTGCATTAGTGCTGATATGATCACACCTGTCACGTTTTGTGTGTTCAAATCCTGTATGCTTTCTATAGCACGCTAATTAATAAGTTTTTACCCAAAACGGACTGGAAAACATACAAAAAGAGAGGTGCAACACGAGGACTACCCAGGAGGTCACCAATCCTAGTACTACTCTCGCCGAAGCACGCTTAACTGCGGAGTTCTGATGGGATCCGATGCATTAGTGTTGGTATGATCGCACATGTCATGTTTTGCGTGCTCAAAACCACTATGCCTTCTGTAGCGTGCTAATTATTCAATTTTTATCCAAAACGGACTGGAAAACTTACAAAAAGGGAGGTGCAACACGAGGACTTCCCAGGAGGTCACACATCCTAGTACTATTATCGCCGAAGCACGCTTAACTGCGGGGTTCTGATGGGATTCGGTGCATTAGTGCTGGTATGATCGAACCTGTCATGTTTTGCAAGCTCAAATCCTATACGCTTTCTGTAGCGAGCTAATTAATCAGTTTTTATCCAAAACGGACTGGAAAACTTACAAAAACAGAGGTGCAACACGAGGACTTCACAGGAGGTAACCCATCCTAGTACTACTCTCGCCCAAGCACGCTTAACTGCGGAGTTCTGATGGGATCCGGTACGTTAGTGCTGGTGCTTTCTATAGCGCGCTAATTATTCAATTTTTTTCTAAAACGGACTGGAATAGTTACAAAAATAGAGGTGCACAACGAGGACTTCCTAGGAGGTCACAAATCCTAGAACTACTCTCGCCCAAGCATGCTTAACTGCGTAGTTCTGATGGGATCCGGTGCATTAGTGCTGGTATGATCCCACCTGTCATGTTTTGTGTGCTCAAATCCTATATGCTTTCTATAGCGCGCTAATTAATCAGTTTTTATACAAAACAGACTGGAAAACTTACAAAAAGAGAGGTACCCAAGCACGCCTATCTGTGCAGTTCTGATGGGATCCGATGCATTAGTGTTGTTATTATCGCACCTGTCATGTTTTGCGTGCTCAAATCCTATATGCTTTCTGTAGTGCGCTAATTAATCAGTTTTTACCCAAAACGGACTAGAAAACTTACAAAAAGAGAGGTGCAACACGAGGACTTCCCAGGAGGTCATCCATCCTAGTACTACTCTCGCCCAAGCACGCTTAACTGCGGAGTTCTGATGGGATCCAATGAATTAGTGCTGGTGTGGTCGCACAAATCATGATTTGCGTTCTCAAATCTTATATGCTTTCAGTAGCGCGCAAATTAATCAGTTTTTATCCAAACAGGACTGGAAAACTTACAAAAAGAGAGGTGCAACACGAGGACTTCCCAGGATGTCACCCATCCTAGTAGTACACTCGCCCAAGCACGCTTGAATGCGGAGTTCAGATGGGATCCGGTGCATTAGTGCTGGTATGATCGCACCTGTCATGTTTTGCGAGCTCAAATCCTATATGCTTTCTCTAGCATGCAAATTAATCAGTTTTTAGCCAAACAGGACTGGAAAACTTACAAAAAGAGAGGTGCAACACGAGGACATCCCAGGAGGTCACCCATACTGGTACTACTCTCGCCCAAGCACGCTTGAATGGGGAGTTCAGATGGGATCCGGTGCATTAGTGCTGGTATGATCGAACCTGTCATGTTTTGCGTGCTCAAATCCTATATGCTTTCTGTAGCGAGCTAATTAAAAAGTTTTTATCCAAAACGGACTAGAAAACATACAAAAAGACAGGTGCAACACCAGGACTTCCCAGGAGATCACCCATCCTAGTACTATTCTTGCCCAAGCACGCTTGAATGCGGAGCTCTGATTGGATTCGGTGCATTAATGCTGGTATGGTCGCACAAATCATGTTTTGGGTGCTCAAATCCTATATGCTTTCTGTAGCGCGCAAATTAATCAGTTTTTACTCAAAACGGACTAGATAACTTACAAAAAGAGAGGTGCAACACGAGGACTTCCCAGGACGTCATCCATCCTAGTACTACTCCCGCCCAATCACACTTAACTGCGGAGTTCTGATGGGATCCGATGCATTAGTGCTGGTATGGTCGCACAAATCATGATTTGCGTGCTCAAATCTTATATGCTTTCGGTAGCGCCCAAATTAATCAGTTTTTATCCAAACAGGACTGGAAAATTACAAAAAGAGAGGTGCAACACGAGGACTTCCCAGGATGTCACCCATCCTAGAATTACACTCGCCCAAGCACGCTTGAATGCGAAGTTCTGATGGGATCTGGTGCATTAGTGCTGGTATGATCGCACCTGTCCTGTTTTGCGTGCTCAAATCCTATTTGCTTTCTGTAGCCTGCTAATTAATAAGTTTTTATCCAAAACGGACTGGAAAACTTACAAAAAGAGAGTTGCAACACGAGGACTTCCGAGTAGATCACCCATCCTAGTACTACTCTCGCCCAAGCACGCTTAACTGCAGAGTTCTGATGGGATCCGGTGCATTAGTGCTGGTATGATTGCACCTGTCATGTTTTGCGTGCTCAAATCCTCTATGCTTTCTTTAGCGCGCTAATTAATTAGTTTTAATCCAAAACGGACTGGAAAACTTACAAAATGAGAGGTGCAACACGAGGACTTCCCAGGAGGTCACCCATCCTAGTACTACACTCGCCCAAGCATGCTTATCTGTGGAGTTCTGATGGGATTCGGTGCATTAGTGCTGGTATGATCGCACTTGTCATGTTTTGCGTGCTCAAATCCTCTATGCTTTCTTTAGCGCGCTAATTAATCAGTTTTAATCCAAAACGGACTGGAAAACTTACAAAAGGAGAGGTGCAACACGAGGACTTCCCAGGAGGTCACCCTTCCTAGTACTACTGTCGTCCATGCACGCTTGAATGCGGAGTTCTGATGGGATCCGGTGCATTAGTGCTGGTATGATCGCACCTGTCATGTTTTGCGTGCTCAAATCCTATATGCTTTCTGTAGCGCGCTAATTAATAAGTTTTTATCCAAAACGGACTAGAAAACTTTCAAAAAGAGAGGTACAACACGAGGACTTCCGAGTAGATCACCCATCCTAGTACTACTCTCTCCCAAGCACGCTTAACTGCAGAGTTCTGATGGGATCCGGTGCATTAGTGCTGGTATGATCGCACCTGTCGTCTTTTGCGTGCTCAAATCCTATATGCTTTCTGTAGCGCGCTAATTAATTAGTTTTTCTCCAAAACGGACTGGAAAACTTTAAAAAAGAGAAGTCAAACACGAGGGCTTCCCTGAGGTCACCCATCCTAGTACTACTCTCGCCAAGAACGCTTAGCTGCGGAGTTCTGATGTGATCCAGTGCATTAGTGTTGGTATGATGGCACCTGTCATGTTTTGCGTGCTCAACTCCTATATGCTTTCCGTAGCACGCTAATTAATCAGTTTTTATCTAAAACGGACTGGAAAACTTACAAAAAGAGAGGTGCTACACGAGAACTTCCCAAGAGGTCACCCATCCTAGTACTACTCTCGCCCAAGCACGCTTACCTGCGGAGTTCAGATGGGATCCGGTGCATTAGTGCTGGTATGATCGCAACTATCATGTTTTGCGTGGTCAAATCCTAAATGCTTTCTGTAGCGCGCTAATTAATTAGTTTTTCTCCTAAACAGACTGGAAAACTTACAAAAATAGAGGTGCAACACGAGGACTTCCCAGGAGGTCACCCATACTAGTACTACTCTCGCCCAAGAACGCTTAACTGCGGAGTTCCGATGGTATCCGGTGCATTAGTGCTGGTATGATCGCACCTATCATGTTTTGCGTGCTCTAATCATATATGCTTTCTATAGCGCGCTAATTAATCAGTTTTTATCCAAAACGGACTGGAAAACATACAAAAAGAGAGGTGCAACATGAGGACTTCGCTTAACTGCGCAGTTCCAATGTGATCCGGTGCATTAGTGCTGGTATGATCGCACCTGTCATGTTTTGCGTGCTCAAATCCTATATGCTTTCTGTAGCGCGATAATTAATCAGTTTTTATCCAAAACGGACTGGAAAACTTACAAAAAGAGAGGTGCAACACAAGGACTTCCCAAGAGGTCACCCATCTTAGTACTACTCTCGCCCAAGCACGCTTAACTGCGGAGTTCCGTTGGGATCCGATACATTAGTGCGAGGTGCAACACGAGGACTTCCAAAGAGGTCACCCATCCTAGTACTACTCTCGCCCAAGCACGCTTAACTGCGGAGTTCTGATGGGATCCGATACATTAGTGCTGGTATGATCGCACCTGTCATGTTTTGCATGCTCAAATCCTATATGCTTTGTGTAGCTCGCTAATTAATCAGTTTTTATGCAAAATGGACTGGAAAACTTACAAAAAGAGAGGGGCAACACGAGGACTTCCCAGGAGGACACCAACCCTAGTACTACTCTCGCCCAAGCACGCTTAACTGCAGAGTTCTGATGGGATCCGGTGCATTAGTGCTAGTAAGATGGCACCTGTCATGTTTTGCGTGCTCAAATCCTATATGCTTTCTGTAGCGCGCTAATTAATCAGTTTTTATCCAAAACGGACTGGAAAACTTATAAAAAGAGAGGTCCATCACGAGGACTTCCCAGGAGGACACCCATCCTAGTACAACTCTCGCCCAAGCAAGCTTAACTGCGGAGTTCTGATGGGATCCGGTGCATTAGTGCTGGTATGATGGCACGTGTCATGTTTTGCGTGCTCAAATCCTATATGCTTTCTGTAGCGCGCTAATTTATCAGTTTTTATCCAAAACGGACAAGAAAACTTACAAAAAGAGAGGTGCAACACGACGACTTCCGAGGTGGACACCCATCCTAGTACTACTCTCTCCGAAGCACGCTTAACTGCGGAGTTCTGATGGGATCCGGTGCATTTATGCTGGTATGATGGCACCTGTCATGTTTTGCGTGCTCAAATCCTATATGCTTTCTGTAGCGCACTAATTAATCAGTTTTTATCCAAAACCGACTGGAAAACTTACAAAAAGAGAGGTGCATCACTAGGACTTCCCAGGATCTCACCCATCCTAGTACTACTCACGCCCAAGCACTCTTAACTGCGGAGTTCTGATGGGATCCGGTGCATTAGTGCTGGTATGATCGAACCTATCATGTTTTTTCGTTCTCAAATCCTATATGCTTTCTGTAGCGCGCTAATTAAAAAGTTTTTATCCAAAACGGACAGGAAATCTTACAAAAGTAGAGGTGCAACACGAGGACTTCCTAGGAGGTCACCCATCCTATTACTACTCTCGCCCAAGAACACTTAACTGTGGAGTTTTGATGGGATCCGGTGCATTAGTGTTGGTATGATCGCACCTGTCATGTTTTGCGTGCTCAAATCCTAAATGCTTTCTGTAGCGCGCTAATTAATCTGTTTTGGTCCAAAACGGACTGGAAAACTTACAAAAAGAGAGGTGCAGCACGAGGACTTCCCAGGAGGACACCCATCTAGTACGACTCTCGCCGAAGCACGCTTAACTGCGGAGTTCCGATGGGATCCAATGCATTAGTGCTGGAATGATCGCACCCATCACGTTTTGCGTGCTCAAATCCTATATGCTTTCCGTAGCACGCTAATTAATCAGTTTTTATCTAAAACGGACTAGAAGACTTACAAAAAGAGAGGTGCTACACGAGAACTTCCCAAGAGATCACCCATCCTAGTACTACTCTCGCCCAAACACGCTTACCTGCGGAGTTCTGAGGGGATCCGGTGCATTTATGCTGGTATGATGGCACCTGTCATGTTTTGCGTGCTTAAATCCTGCATGCTTTCTGTAGCGCGCTAATTAATCAGTTTTTATCCAAAACGGACTGGAAAACTTATAAAAAGAGAGGTCCATCACGAGGACTTCCCAGGAGGACACCCATCCTAGTACAACTCTCGCCCAAGCAAGCTTAACTGCGGAGTTCTGATGGGATCCGGTGCATTAGTGCTGGTATGATGGCACGTGTCATGTTTTGCGTGCTCAAATCCTATATGTTTTCTGTAGCGCGCTAATTTATCAGTTTTTATCCAAAATGGACTGGAAAACTTACAAAAAGAGAGGTGCAACACGAGGACTTCCGAGGTGGACACCCATCCTAGTACTACTCTCTCCGAAGCACGCTTAACTGCGGAGTTCTAATGGGATCCGGTGCATTAGTGCTGGTATGATCGCACTGTCATGTTTTGCATGCTCAAATCCTATATGCTTTGTGTAGCGCGCTAATTAATCAGTTTTTATGCAAAAGGGACTGGAACACTTACAAAAAGAGAGGTGCAACAAGAGGACTTCCCAGGAGGACACCAACCCTTGTACTACTCTCGCCCAAGATGGCACCTGTCATGTTTTGCGTTCTCAAATCCTATATGCTTTCTGTAGCGCGCTAATTAATCAGTTTTTATCCAAAACGGACTGGAAAACTTACAAAAAGAGAGGTGCAACAAGAGGACTTCCCAGGAGGTCACCCATCCTAGTACTACTCTCGCCCTACCACGCTTAACTACGGAGTTTTGATGGAATCCGGTGCATTAGTGCTGGTATGATCGCACCTGTCATGTTTTGCGTGCTCAAATCCTATATGCTTTCTGTAGCGCGCTATTTAATCAGTTTTTATCCAAAACGGACTTGAAAACTTACAAAAAGAGAGGTGCGACACGAGGACTTCCCAGGAGGTCACCCATACGAGTACTACTCTCGCCCAAGCACGCTTAACTACGGAGTTCTGATGGGATCCTGTGCATTAGTGCTAGTATGTTCGCACCGTTCATGTTTTGTGTGCTCAAATTCTGTATGCTTTCTGTAGCACACTAATTAATTAGTTTTTATGCAATACGGACTGGAAAACTTACAAAAAGAGAGGTGCAACACGAGGACTTTCTAGGAGGTCACCAATCCTAGTACTACTCTCGCCGAAACACGCTTAACTGCGGAGTTCTGATAGGATCCGATGCATTAGTGCTGGTATGATCGCACATGTCATGTTTTGCGTGCTCATAACCTCTATGCCTTCTGTAGCGCGCTAATTAATCACTTTTTATCCAAAACGGGCTGGAAAACTTACAAAAAGAGAGGTCAACACGAGGACTTCCCTGGAGGTCACCCATCCTAGTACTACTCCCGCCCTACCACGCTTAACTACAGAGTATTGATGGGATCCGGTGCAATAGTGCTGGTATGATCGCACCTGTCATATTTTGCGTGCTCAAATCCTATATGCTTTCTATAGCGCGCTATTTAATCAGTTTTTATCCAAAAGGAACTGGAAAAGTTACAAAAAGAGAGGTGCAACACGAGGAGTTCCCCGGAGTTCACCCATCCTAGTACTACTCTTGCCCAAGCACGCTTAACTGCGGAGTGCATTAGTGTTGGTATGATCGCACCTGTCATGTTTTGCGTGGTCAAAACCTATATGCTTTCTATAGCGCGCAGTACTACTCTCGCCCAAGCACACTTAACTACGAAGTTCTAATGGGATCCGGTGCATTAGTGCTGGTATGATCGCACCTGTCATGTTTAGCGTGCTCAAAACCTTTATGCCTTCTGATGTGCGCTAATTAATCACTTTTTATCCAAACTGGGCTGGAAAACTTACAAAAAGAGAGGTGCAACACGAGGACTATCTAGGAGGTCACCAATCCTAGTACTACTCTCGCCGAAGGACGCTTAACTGCGGAGTGCTGATGGGATCCGATGCATTAGTGCTGGTATGTTTTGCGTGCTCAAAACCTCTATGCCTTCTGTAGCACGATAATTAATCACTTTTTTATCCAAAACGGACTGGAAAACTTACAAAAAGAGAGGTGCAACACGAGGACTTCCCACGAAGTCACCCATCCTAGTACTACTCTCACCCAACCACGCTTACCTACGGAGTTCTGATGGGATTCGGTGCATTAGTGCTGGTATGATCGCACCTGTCATGTTATGCGTGCTCAAATCCTGTATGCTTTTTGTAGTACACTAATTAATTAGTTTTTATCCAATACGGACTGGAAAACTTACAAAAAGAGAGGTGCAACATGAGGACTTTCTAGGAGGTCACCAATCCTAGTACTACTCTCGCCGAAGCACGCTTAACTGCGGTGTTCTGATGGAAAAGTTACAAAAAGAGAGGTGCAACACGAGGACTATCTAGGAGGTCACCAATCCTAGTACTACTCTCGCCGAAGGACGCTTAACTGCGGAGTGCTGATGGGATCCGATGCATTAGTGCTGGTATGTTTTGCGTGCTCAAAACCTCTATGCCTTCTGTAGCACGATAATTAATCACTTTTTTATCCAAAACGGACTGGAAAACTTACAAAAAGAGAGGTGCAACACGAGGACTTCCCACGAAGTCACCCATCCTAGTACTACTCTCACCCAACCACGCTTACCTACGGAGTTCTGATGGGATTCGGTGCATTAGTGCTGGTATGATCGCACCTGTCATGTTATGCGTGCTCAAATCCTGTATGCTTTTTGTAGTACACTAATTAATTAGTTTTTATCCAATACGGACTGGAAAACTTACAAAAAGAGAGGTGCAACATGAAGACTTTCTAGGAGGTCACCAATCCTAGTACTACTCTCGCCGAAGCACGCTTAACTGCGGTGTTCTGATGGAAAAGTTACAAAAAGAGAGGTGCAACACAAGGACTTCCCAGTAGGTCACCCATCCTAGTACTACTCTCGTCCAAGCACGCTTAACTACAAAGTTCTAATGGGATCGAGTGCATTAGTGCTGGTATGATCGCACCTCTCATGTTTTGCGTGCTAAAAACCTGTATGCTTTCTGTAGCACACTAATTAATCAGTTTTTATCCAATACGGACTGGAAAACTTACAAAAAGAGAGGTGCAACACGAGGACTTTCTAGGAGGTCACCAATCCTAGTACTACTCTCGCCGAAGCACGCTTAACTGCAGAGTTCTGATGGGATCCGATGCATTAGTGCTGGTATGATCGCACATGTCATGTTTTGCGTGCTCAAAACCTCTGTGCCTTCTGTAGCGCGCTAATTAATCACTTTTTATCCAAAATGGACTGGAAAACTTACCAAAAGAGAGGTGCAACACGAGGACTTCCCAGGAGGTCACCCATCCTAGTACTACTCTCGCCCAACCACGCTTAACTATGAAGTTCAAATGGAATCCGGTGCATTAGTGTTGGTATGATCGCACCTGTCATGATTTGCGTGCTCAAATCCTGTATGTTTTCTGTAGCGCGCTAATTAATAATTTTTTATCCAAAACGGACTGGAAAACTTAAAAAAATAGAGGTGCAACACAAGGACTTCCCAAGAGGTCACCCATCCTAGTACTACTATCGCCTTACCCTGCTTAACTACGGAGTGTTGATGGAATCCGGTGCATCAGTGCTAGTATGATCGCACCTGTCATGTTTGGCGTTCTCAAATCCTATATGCATTCTGTAGCGCGCTATTTAATCAGTTTTTATCCAAAACGGACTGGAAAAGTTACAAAAAGAGAGGTGCAACACTAGGACTTCCCAGGAGGTCACCCATCCTAGTACTACTCTCACCCAAGCACGCTTTACTTCGGAGTTCTCAGTTTTTATCCAATACGGACGGGAAAACTTACAAAAAGAGAGGTGCAACACGAAAACTTTCTAGGAGGTCACTAATCCTAGTACTACTCTCGCCGAAGCACGCTTAACTGCGGAGTTCTGATGGGATCCGGTGCATTAGTGCTGGTATGATCGCACATGTCATGTTTTGCGTGCTCAAAACCTCTATGCCGTCTGTAGCACGCTAATTAATCACTTTTTATCCAAAACGGGCTGGAAAACTTACAAAAAGAGAGGTGCAACACGAGGACTTCCCAAGAGGTCACCCATCCTAGTACTACTCTCGCCCTACCACGCTTAACTACGGAGTATTGATGGGATCCGGTGCATTAGTGCTGGTATGATCGCACCTGGCATGTTTTGCGTGCTCAAAATCTATATGCCTTCTGTAGCGCGCTAATTAATCAATTTTTATCCAATACGGACTGGAAAACTTACAAAAAGAGAGGTGCAACCAGAGGACTTTCTAGGAGGTCACCAATCCTAGTACTACTCTCGCCGAAGCACGCATAACTGCGGAGTTCTGATGGGATCCGATGCATTAGTGCTGGTATGATCGCGCCTGTCATGTTTTGCGTGCTCAAATCCTATATGCTTTCTGTAGCGCGCCATTTAATCACTTTTTATCCAAAACGGACTGGAAAACTTACAAAAAGAGAGGTGCAACACGAGGACTTCCAAGGAGGTCACCCATCCTAGTACTACTCTCGCTCAACCACGCTTAACTTCGTAGTTCTGATGGAATCAGGTGCATTAGTGCTGGTATGATCGCACCTGTCATGATTTGCGTGCTCAAATCCTGTATGCTTTCAGTAGCGCGCTAATTAATACGTTTTTATCCAAAACGGACTGGAAAACTTAAAAAAATAGAGGTGCAACACAAGGAGTACTACTATCGCCCTACCCTGCTTAACTACGGAGTTTTGATGGAATCCGGTGCATCAGTGCTAGTATGATCGCACCTGTCATGTTTTGCGTTCTCAAATCCTATATGCTTTCTGATGTGCGCTAATTAATCACTTTTTATCCAAAACGGAATGGAAAACTTACGAAAAGAGAGATGGGACACGAGGACTTCCCAGGAGGTCACCCATCCTAGTACTTCTCTCGCCCAAACACACTTAACTACGAAGTTCTGATGGGATCCGGTGCATTAGTGCTGTTATGATCGCACCTGTCATGTTTTGCGTGCTCAAAACCTCTATGACTTCTGATGTGCGCTAATTAATCACTTTTTATCCAAACCGGGCTGGAAAACTTACAAAAAGAGACGTGCAACACGAGGTCTTTCTAGGAGGTCACAAATCCTAGTACTACTCTCGCCGAAGCACGCTTAACTGCGGAGTTCTGATGCGATCCGATGGGAGGTCACCCATCCGAATACAACTCTCGCCCAAGCACGCTTAACTAGGGAGTTCTGATGGGATCCGGTGCATTAGTGCTGGTATGATCACACCTGTCATGTTTTGCGTGCTCAAATCCTGTATGCTCTCTGTAGCACACTAATTAATCAGTTTTTATCCAATACGGACTGGTAAACTTACAAAAAGAGAGGTGCAACACGAGGGCTTTCTAGGAGGTCACCAATCCTAGTACTACTCTCGCCGAAGCACGCTTAACTGCGGAGTTCTGATGGGATCCGATGCATTAGTGCTGGTATGATCGCACATGTCATGTTTTGCGTGCTCAAAACCACTATGCCTTCTGTAGCGCGCTAATTAATCACTTTTTATCCAAAACGGACTGGAAAACTTACAAAAAAAGAGGTACAACACGAGGACATCCCAGGAGGTCACCCATCCGAATACTACTCTCGCCCAAGCGCGCTTAACTGGGGAGTTCTGATGGGATCCGGTGCATTAGTGCTGGTATGATTGCACCTGTCATGTTTTGCGTGCTCAAATCCTATATGCTTTCTGTAGCACACTAATTAATTAGTTTTTATCCAATACGGACTGGAAAACTTACAAAATGAGAGGTGCAACACGAGGACTTTCTAGGAGATCACCAATCCTAGTACTACCCTCGCCGAAGCACGCTTAACTGCGAAGTTCTGATGGGATCCGATGCATTAGTGCTGGTATGATCGCACATGTCATGTTTTGCGTGCTCAAAACCTCTATGCCTTCTGTAGCGCGCTAATTGATCACTTTTTATCCAAAACGAACTGGAAAACTTACAAAAAGAGAGGTGCAACACAAGGACATCCCAGGAGGTCACCCATCCGAATACTACTCTCGCCCAAGCGCGCTTAACTGGGGAGTTCTGATGGGATCCGGTGCATTAGTGCTGTTATGATCGCAGCTGTCATGTTTTACGTGCTCCAAACCTGTATGCTTTCTGTAGCACACTAATTAATCAGTTTTTATCCAATACGGACTGGAAAACTTACAAAAAGAGAGGTGCAACACGAGGGCTTTCTAGGAGGTCACCAATCCTAGTACTACTCTCGCCGAAGCACGCTTAACTGCGGAGTTCTGATGGGATCCGATGCATTAGTGCTGGTATGATCGCACATGTCATGTTTTGCGTGCTCAAAACCTCTATGCCTTCTGTAGCGCGCTAATTAATCACTTTTTATCCAAAACGAACTGGAAAACTTACAAAAAGAGAGCTGCAACACAAGGACTTCCCAGGAGGTCACCAATCCTAGTACTACTCTCGCCCAACCACGCTTAACTACGGAGTTCTGATGGAATCCGGTGCATTAGTGTTGGTATGATCGCACCTATCATGATTTGCGTGCTCAAATCCTGTATTCTTTCTGTAGCGCGCTAATTAATCAATTTTTATCCAAAACGGACTGGAAAAGTTACAAAAAGAGAGGTGCAACACACGCTTAACTTCGGAGTTTTGATGGAATCCGGTGCATCAGTGCTAGTATGATCGCACCTGTCACGTTTTGCGTGTTCAAATCCTGTATGCTTTCTGTAGCACACTAATTAATCAGTTTTTATCCAATACGGACTGGAAAACTTACAAAAAGAGAGGTGCAACACGAGGACTTTCTAGGAGATCACCAATCCCAGTACTACTCTCGCCGCAGCACGCTTAACTGCGGAGTTCTGATGGGATCCGATGCATTAGTGCTGGTATGATCGCACATGTCATGTTTTGCGTGCTCAAAACCTCTATGCCTTCTGTAGCGCGCTAATTAATCACTTTTTATCCAAAACGGGATGGAAAACTTACAAAAAGAGAGGTGCAACACGAGGACTTTCCAGGAGGTCACCCATCCTAGTAGTACTCTCGCCCTACCACGCTTAACTACGGAGTTTTGTTGCAAAAAGAGAGGTGCAACACAAGGAGTTCCCAGGAGGTCACCCATCCTAGTACTACTCTTTCCCAAGCACGCTTAACTGCAGAGTGCATTAGTGCTGGTATGATCGCGCCTGTCATGTTTTGCGTGTTCAAAACCTATATGCTTTCTATAGCGCGCTAACTAATCACTTTTAATCCAAAACGGACTGGAAAACTTACAAAAAGAGAGATGGGACACGAGGACTTCCCAGGAGGTCACCCATCCTAGTACTTCTCTCGCCCAAACACACTTAACTACGAAGTTCTGATGGGATCCGGTGCATTAGTGCTGTTATGATCGGACCTGTCATGTTTTGCGTGCTCAAAACCTCTATGACTTCTGATGTGCGCTAATTAATCACTTTTTATCCAAACCGGGCTGGAAAACTTACAAAAAGAGAGGTGCAACACGAGGTCTTTCTAGGAGGTCACAAATCCTAGTACTACTCTCGCCGAAGCACGCTTAACTGCGGAGTTTTGATGGGATCCGATGGGAGGTCACCCATCCGAATACAACTCTCGCCCAAGCATGCTTAACTAGGGAGTTCTGATCGGATCCGGTGCATTAGTGCTGGTATGATCGCACCTGTCATGTTTTGCGTGCTCAAATCCTGTATGCTCTCTGTAGCACACTAATTAATCAGTTTTTATCCAATACGGACTGGTAAACTTACAAAAAGAGAGGTGCAACACGAGGATTTTCTAGGAGGTCACCCATCCTAGTACTACTCTCGCCGAGTCACGCTTAACTGCGGAGTTTTGAGGGGATGCGATGCATTAGTGCTGGTATGATCGCACATGTCATGTTTTGCGTGCTCAAAACCTGTATGCCTTCTGTAGCGCGCTAATTAATCAGTTTTTTTCCAAAACGGCCTTGAAAACTTACAGAAAACGAGGTGCAACATGAGGACTTCCCAGGAGGTCAACCATCCTAGTACTACTCTCGCCCAACCATGCTTAACTACGGGGTTCTGATGGAATCCGGTGCATTAGTGCTGGTACGATCGCACCTGTCAAGATTTGCGTGGGCAAGTCCTGTGTGCTTTCTGTAGCACGCTAATTAATAAGTTTTTATCCAAAACGGACTGGAAAACTTAAAAAAATAGAGGTGCAAGACAAGGACTTCCCAGGAGGTCACCCATCGTAGTACTACTATCGCCCTACCCTGCTTAACTTCGGAGTTTTGATGGGATCCGGTGCATTAGTGCTGGTATGATCACACGTGTCATGTTTTGTGTGCTCAAATCCTGTATGCTTTCTGTTCCACACTAATTAATCAATGTTTATCCAATACGGACTGGAAAACATACAAAAAGAGAGGTGCAACACGAGGATTTTCTAGGAGGTCACCAATCCTAGTACTACTCTCGCCGAGTCACGCCTAACTGCGGAGTTCTGAGGGGATGCGATGCATTAGTGCTGGTATGGTCGCACATGTCATGTTTTGCGTGCTCAAAACCTGTATGCCTTCTGTAGCGCGCTAATTAATCAGTTTTTATCCAAAACGGGCTGGAAAAGTTACATAAAGAGACATGCTACACGAGGACTTCCCAGGAGGTAACCCATCCTATTACTACTCTCGCCCAAGCACGCTTAACTTCGGAGTTCTGATGGGATCCGATGCGTTAGTGCTGGTATGATCACACCTTTCATGTTTTGTGTGCTCAAATCCTGTATGCTTTCTATAGCACGCTAATTAATAAGTTTTTATCCAAAACGGACTGGAAAACATACAAAATGAGAGGTGCAACACAAGGACTTCCCAGGAGGTCACCCATCCTAGTACTACTATCGCCCAACCACGCTTAACTACGGAGTTCTAATGGAATCCGGTGCATTAGTGCTGGTACAATCGCACCTGTCATGTTTTGCGTTCTCAAATCCTATATGCTTTCTGTAGCGCGCTATTTAATCAGTTTTAATCCAAAACGGACTGTACTACTCTCGCCCAACCACGCTTAACTACGGAGTTCTAATGGAATCCGGTGCATTAGTGCTGGTACGGTCGCACCTGTCAAGATTTGCGTGCTCAAATCCTGTATGCTTTCTGTAGCACGCTAATTAATAAGTTTTTATCCAAAACGGACTGGAAAACTTAAAAAAATAGAGGTGCAACACAAGGACTTCCCAGGAGGTCACCCATCCTAGTACTACTAACGCCCTACCCTGCTTCACTATGGAGTTTTGATGGAATCCGGTGCATCAGTGCTAGTATGATCGCACCTGTCATGTTTTGCGTTCTCAAATCATATATGCTTTCTGTAGCGCGCTATTTAATCAGTTTTTATCCAAAACGGACTGGAAAAGTTACAAAAAGAGAGGTGAAACACAAGGACTTCCCAAGAGGTCACCCATCCTAGAACTACTCTCGCCCAAGCACACTTAAGTTCAGACTTCTGATGGGATTCGGTGCATTAGTGCTGGTATGATCGCACCTGTCACGTTTTGTGTGCTCAAATCCTGTATGCTTTCTGTAGCACACTAATTAATCAGTCTTTATCCAATACGGACTGGAATACTTACAAAAAGAGAGGTGCAACACTAGGACTTTCTAGGAGGTCACCAATCCTAGTACTACTCTCGCCGAATCACGCTTAACACGAGGACTTCCTAAGAGGTCACCCGTCCTAGTACTCCTCTCGCCCAAGCACGCTTAACTTCAGAGTTCTGATGGGATCCGGTGCATTAGTGCTGGTATGATCGCACCTGTCAAGATTTGCGTGCTCAAATCCTGTATGGTTTCTGTAGCACGCTAATTAATAAGTTTTAATCCAAAACGGACTGGAAAAGTTACAAAAAAAGAGGTGCAACACGAGGATTTTCTAGGAGGTCACCAATCCTAGTACTACTCTCGCCGAATCACACTTAACTGCGGAGTTCTGATGGGATCCGATGCATTAGTGCTGGTATGATCGCACATGTCATGTTTTGCGTGCTCAAAACCTGAATGCCTTTTGTAGCGCGCTAATTAATCAATTTTTAACCAATACGGACTGGAAAACTTACAAAAAGAGAGGTGCAACACGAGGATTTTCTAGGAGGTCACCAATCCTAGTACTACTCTCGCCGAATCACACTTAACTGCGGAGTTCTGATGGGATCCGATGCATTAGTGCTGGTATGATCACATATGTCTTGTTTTGCGTGCTCAAAACCTGAATGCCTTTTGTAGCGCGCTAATTAATCAATTTTTATCCAAAACGGGTTGGAAAACTTACAAAAATCAAGGTGCAACACGAGGACTTCCCAAGAGGTCACCCATCCTAGTACTACTCTCGCCCTACCACGCTTAACTACGGAGTTCTAATGGAATCCGGTGCATTAGTGCTGGTACGATCGCACCTGTCAAGATTTGCGTGCTCAAATCCTGTGTGCTTTCTGTAGCGCACTAATTAATAAGTTTTTATCCAAAACGGACTGGAAAACTTAAAAAAATAGAGGTGCAAGACAACGACTTCCCAGGAGGTCACCCATCGTAGTACTACTATCGCCCTACCCTGCTTAACTACGGAGTTCTGATGGAATCCGATGCATTAGTGCTTGTATGATCGCACCTGTCATGTTTTGTGTGCTCAAATCCTATATGCTTTCTGTAGCACACTAATTAATCAGTTTTTATCCAATACGGACTGGTAAACTTACAAAAAGAGAGGTGCAACAAGAGGATTTTCTAGGAGGTCACCAATCCTAGTAATACTCTCGCCGAGTCACGCTTAACTGCGGAGTTCTGAGGGGATGCGATGCATTAGTGCTGGTATGATCGCACATGCATGTTTTGCGTGCTCAAAACCTGTATGCCTTCTGTAGCGCGCTAATTAATCAGTTTTTATCCAAAACGGGCTAGAAAACTTACAAAAAACGAGGTGCAACATGAGGACTTTCCAGGAGGTCACCCATCCTAGTACTACTCTCACCCAACTATGCTTAACTACGGAGTTCTGATGGAATCCGGTGCATTAGTGCTGGTACGATCTCACCTGTCAAGATTTGCGTGCTCATATCCTCTGTGCTTTCTGTAGAACGCTAATTAATAAGTTTTTATTCAAAACGGACTGGAAAACTTAAAAAAATAGAGGTGCAACACAAGGACTTCCCAGGAGGTCACCCATCCTAGTACTACTATCGCCCTACCCTGCTTAACTACGGAGTTTTGATGGAATCCTATATGCTTTCTGTAGCGCGGTATTTAATCAGTTTTATCCAAAACGGACTGGAAAAGTTACAAAAAGAGAAGTGCAACACGAGGATTTCCCAGGAGGTCACCCATCCTAGTACTACTCTCGCCCAAGCATGGTTAACTTCGGAGTTCTGATGGGATCCGGTGCATTAGTGCTGGTATGATCGCACTTGTCACGTTTTGTGTGCTCAAATCCTGTATGCTTTCTGTAGCACACTAATTAATCAGTTTTTAACCAATACGGACTGGAAAACTTACAAAAAGAGAGGTGCAACACGAGGATTTTCTAGGAGGTCACCAATCCTAGTACTACTCTCGCCGAATCACACTTAACTGCGGAGTTCTGATGGGATCCGATGCATTAGTGCTGGTATAATCGCACATGTCATGTTTTGCGTGCTCAAAACCTGAATGCCTTTTTTAGCGCGCTAATTAATCAATTTTTATCCAAAACGGGCTGGAAAACTTACAAAAATCAAGGTGCAACACGAGGACTTCCCAAGAGGTCACCCATCCTAGTACTACTCTCGCCCTACCACGCTTAACTACAGAGTTCTAATGGAATCCGGTGCATTAGTGCTGGTACGATCGCACCTGTCAAGATTTGCGTGCTCAAATCCTGTGTGCTTTCTGTAGCGAACTAATTAATAAGTTTTTATCCAAAACGGACTGGAAAACTTAAAAAAATAGA
Organism: Cyamopsis tetragonoloba; assembly: GCA_037177725.1. Classification (NCBI taxonomy): domain Eukaryota; kingdom Viridiplantae; phylum Streptophyta; class Magnoliopsida; order Fabales; family Fabaceae; genus Cyamopsis; species Cyamopsis tetragonoloba. The sequence continues at coordinate 48,016,471 of CM074119.1, read as the reverse complement.
GGTGCAACACAAGGACTTCCCAGGAGGTCACCCATCCTAGTACTACTATCGCCCTACCCTACTTAACTACGGAGTTTTGATGGAATCCGGTGCATCAGTGCTAGTATGATCGCACCTGTCATGTTTTGCGTTCTCAAATCCTATATGCTTTCTGTAGCGCGCTATTTAATCAGTTTTATCCAAAACGGACTGGAAAAGTTACAAAAAAAGAGGTGCAACACGAGGACTTCCGAGGAGGTCACCCATCCTAGTACTACTCTCGCCCAAGCACGCTTAACTTCCGAGTTCTGATGGGATCCGGTGCATCAGTGCTGGTATGATCGCACCTGTCACGTTTTGTGTGCTCAAATCCTGTATGCTTTCTGTAGCACACTAATTAATCAGTCTTTAACCAATACGGACTGGAAAACTTACAAAAAGAGAGGTGCAACACGAGGACTTTCTAGGAGGTCACCAATCCTAGTACTATTCTCGCCGAATCACGCTTTAAACGAGGACTTCCCTAGAGGTCACCCATCCTAGTACTACTCTCGCCCAAGCACGCTTAACTTCGGAGTTCTGAGGGGATGCGATGCATTAGTGCTGGTATGATCGCACGTGTCAAGATTTGCGTACTCAAAACCTGTATGCCTTCTGTGGCGCGCTAATTAATCAGTTTTTATCCAAAACGGGCTAGAAAACTTACAAAAAACGAGGTGTAACATGAGGACTTCCCAGGTGGTCACCCATCCTAGTACTACTCTCGCCCAACCATGCTTAACTACGGAGTTCTGATGGAATCCGGTGCATTAGTGCTGGTACGATCGCACCTGTCAAGATTTGCGTGCTCAAGTCCTGTATGCTTTCTGTAGTACGCTAATTAATAAGTTTTTATCCAAAACGGACTGGAAAACTTAAAAAAATAGAGGTGCAAGACAAGGACTTCCCAGGAGGTCACCCATCGTAGTACTACTATCGCCCTACCCTGCTTAACTACGGAGTTTTGATGGAATCCGGTGCATCAGTGCTAGTATGATCGCACCTGTCATGTTTAGCGTTCTCAAATCCTATATGCTTTCTGTAGCGCGCTATTTAATCAGTTTTATCCAAAACGGACTGGAAAAGTTACAAAAAAAGTGGTGCAACACGAGGACTTCCAAGGAGGTCACCCATCCTAGTACTACTCTCGTCCAAGCACGCTTAACTTCCGAGTTCTGATGGGATCCGGTGCATCAGTGCTGGTATGATTGCACCTGTCACGTTTTGTGTGCTCAAATCCTGTATGCTTTCTGTAGCACACTAATTAATCAGTCTTTAACCAATACGGACTGGAAAACTTACAAAAAGAGAGGTGCAACACGAGGACTTTCTAGGACGTCACCAATCCTAGTACTACTCTCGCCGAATCACGCTTAACACGAGGACGTCCCAAGAGGTCACGCATCCTAGTACTACTCTCGCCCAAGCACGCTTAACTTCGGAGTTCTGAGGGGATGCGATGCATTAGTGCTGGTATGATCGCACGTGTCAAGATTTGCGTGCTCAAAACCTGTATGCCTTCTGTGGCGCGCTAATTAATCAGTTTTTATCCAAAACGGGCTAGAAAACTTACAAAAAACGAGGTGTAACATGAGGACTTCCCAGGTGGTCACCCATCCTAGTACTACTCTCGCCCAACAATGCTTAACTACGGAGTTCTGATGGAATCCGGTGCATTAGTGCTGGTACGATCGCACCTGTCAAGATTTGCGTGCTCAAGTCCTGTATGCTTTCTGTAGCACGCTAATTAATAAGTTTTTATCAAAAACGGACTGGAAAACTTAAAAAAATAGAGGTGCAAGACAAGGACTTCCCAGGAGGTCACCAATCGTAGTACTACTATCGCCCTACCCTGCTTAACTACGGAGTTTTGATGGAATCCGGTGCATCAGTGCTAGTATGATCGCACCTGTCATGTTTTGCGTTCTCAAATCCTATATGCTTTCTGTAGCGCGCTATTTAATCAGTTTTAACCAAAACGGACTGGAAAAGTTACAAAAAAAGAGGTGCAACACGAGGACTTCCGAGGAGGTCACCCATCCTAGTACTACTCTCGTCCAAGCACGCTTAACTTCCGAGTTCTGATGGGATCCGTGGCATCAGTGCTGGTATGATTGCACCTGTCACGTTTTGTGTGCTCAAATCCTGTATGCTTTCTGTAGCACACTAATTAATCAGTCTTTAACCAATACGGACTGGAAAACTTACAAAAAGAGAGGTGCAACACGAGGACTTTCTAGGAGGTCACCAATCCTAGTACTACTCTCGCCGAATCACGCTTAACACGAGGACGTCCCAAGAGGTCACCCATCCTAGTACTACTCTCGCCCAAGCACGCTTAACTTCGGAGTTCTGAGGGGATGCGATGCATTAGTGCTGGTATGATCGCACGTGTCAAGATTTGCGTGCTCAAAACCTGTATGCCTTCTGTGGCGCGCTAATTAATCAGTTTTTATCCAAAACGGGCTAGAAAACTTACAAAAAACGAGGTGTAACATGAGGACTTCCCAGGTGGTCACCCATCCTAGTACTACTCTCGCCCAACAATGCTTAACTACGGAGTTCTGATGGGATGCGATGCATTAGTGCTGGTATGATCGCACCTGTCAAGATTTGCGTGCTCAAAACCTGTATGCCTTCTGTAGCGCGCTATTTAATCAGTTTATATCCAAAACGGACTGGAAAAGTTACAAAAAAAGAGGTGCAACACGAGGACTTCCCGGGAGGTCACCCATCCTAGTACTACTCTCGCCCAAGCAAGCTTAACTTCAGAGTTCTGATGGGATCCGGTGCATTAGTGCTAGTATGATCGCACCTGTCAATGTTTGCGTGCTCAAATCCTGTATGCTTTCTGTAGCACGCTAATTAATAAGTTTTTATCCAAAACGGACTGGAAAACTTAAAAAAATAGAGGTGCAACACAAGGACTTCCAAGGAGGTCACCCATCCTAGTACTACTAACGCCCTACGCTGCTTAACTACGGAGTTTTGATGGTATCCGGTGCATCAGTGCTAGTATGATCGCACCTGTCATGTTTTGCGTTCTCAAATCCTATATGCTTTCTGTAGGGCGCTATTTAATAAGTTTTTATCCAAAACGGACTGGAAAAGTTACAAAAAGAGAGGTGCAACACGAGGACTTCCCAGGAGGTCACCCATCCTAGTACTACTCTCGCCCAAGCATGCTTAACTTCGGAGTTCTGATGGGATCCGGTGCATTAGTGCTTGTATGATCGCACCTGTCATGTTTTGTGTGCTCAAATCCTATATGCTTTCTGTAGCACACTAATTAATCAGTTTTTATCCAATACGGACTGGTAAACTTACAAAAAGAGAGGTGCAACACGAGGATTTTCTAGGAGGTCACCAATCCTAGTAATACTCTCGCCGAGTCACGCTTAACTGCGGAGTTCTGAGGGGATGCGATGCATTAGTGCTGGTATGATCGCACATGTCATGTTTTGCGTGCTCAAAACCTGTATGCCTTCTGTAGCGCGCTAATTAATCAGTTTTTATCCAAAACGGGCTAGAAAACTTACAAAAAACGAGGTGCAACATGAGGACTTCCCAGGAGGTCACCCATCCTAGTACCACTCTCACCCAACTATGCTTAACTACGGAGTTCTGATGGAATCCGGTGCATTAGTGCTGGTACGATCGCACCTGTCAAGACTTGCGTGCTCATATCCTCTGTGCTTTCTGTAGAACGCTAATTAATAAGTTTTTATCCAAAACGGACTGGAAAACTTAAAAAAATAGAGGTGCAACACAAGGACTTCCCAGGAGGTCACCCATCCTACTACTATTATCGCCCTACCCTGCTTAACTACGGAGTTTTGATGGAATCCTATATGCTTTCTGTATCGCGGTATTTAATCAGTTTTATCCAAAACGGACTGGAAAAGTTACAAAAAGAGAGGTGCAACACGAGGATTTCCCAGGAGCTCACCCATCCTAGTACTACTCTCGCCCAAGCACGGTTATCTTCGGAGTTCTGATGGGATCCGGTGCATTAGTGCTGGTATGATCGCACTTGTCACGTTTTGTGTGCTCAAATCCTGTATGCTTTCTGTAGCACACTAATTAATCAGTTTTTAACCAATACGGACTGGAAAACTTACAAAAAGAGAGGTGCAACACGAGGATTTTCTAGGAGGTCACCAATCCTAGTACTACTCTCGCCGAATCACACTTAACTGCGGAGTTCTGATGGGATCCGATGCATTAGTGCTGGTATGATCGCACATGTCATGTTTTGCGTGCTCAAAACCTGAATGCCTTTTGTAGCGCGCTAATTAATCAATTTTTAACCAATACGGACTGGAAAACTTACAAAAAGAGAGGTGCAACACGAGGATTTTCTAGGAGGTCACCAATCCTAGTACTACTCTCGCCGAATCACACTGAACTGCGGAGTTCTAATGGAATGATCCAAAACGGACTGGAAAACTTAAAAAAATAGAGGTGCAAGACAAGGACTTCCCAGGAGGTCACCCATCCTAGTACTACTATCGCCCTACCCTGCTTAACTACGGAGTTTTGAGGGAATCCGGTGCATAAGTGCTAGTATGATCGCACCTGTCATGTTTTGCGTTCTCAAATCCTATATGCTTTCTGTAGCGCGCTATTTAATCAGTTTTTATCCAAAACGGACTGGAAAAGTTAGACTTCCCAGGAGATCACCCATCCAAGTACTACTCTCGCCCAATCACGCTTAACTTTGGGATTCTGATGGGATCCGGTGCATTAGTGCTGGTATGATCGCACCTGTCAAGATTTGCGTGCTCAAATCCTGTATGCTTTCTATCGCACGCTAATTAATAAGTTTATATCCAAAACGGACTGGAAAACTTAAAAAAATAGAGGTGCAACACAAGGAATTCCCAGGAGGTCACCCATCCTAGTACTACAATCGCCCTACCCTGCTTAACTACGGAGTTTTAATGGAATCCGGTGCATCAGTGCTAGTATGATCGCACCGGTCATGTTTTGCGTGCTCAAAACCTGTATGCCTTCTGTAGCGCGCTAATTAATCAGTTTTTATCCAAAACGGGCTGGAAAACTTACAAAAAACGAGGTGCAACACGAGGACTTCCAAGGAGGTCACCCATCTTAGTACTACTCTCGCCCTACCACGCTTAACTACGGAGTTCTAATGGAATCCGGTAAATTAGTGCTGGTATGATCGCACCTGTCATGATTTGCGTGCTCAAATCCTGTATGATTTCTGTAGCGCGCTAATTAATAAATTTTTATCCAAAACGGACTGGAAAACTTAAAAAAATAGAGGTGCAACACAAGGACTTCCAAGGAGGTCACCCATCCTAGTACTACAATCGCCCTACCCTGCTTAACTACGGAGTTTTGATGGAATCCGGTGCATCAGTGCTAGTATGATCGCACCTGTCATGTTTTGCGTTCTCAAATCCTATATGCTTTCTGTAGCGCGCTAATTAATAAGTTTTATCCAAAACGGACTGGAAAAGTTACAAAAAGAGAGGTGCAAAACGAGGACTTTCCAGGAGGTCACCCATCCTAGTACTACTCTCGCCCAAGCACGCTTAACTTCGGAGTTCTGATGGGATCCGGTGCATTAGTGCTGTTATGATCGCACCTGTCATGTTTTGTGTGCTCAAATCCTGTATGCTTTCTATAGCACGCTAATTAATAAGTTTTTATCCAAAACGAACTGGAAAACATACAAAAAGAGAGGTGCAACACGAGGACTTCCCAGGAGGTCACCCATCCTAATACTACTCTCGCCCAACCACGCTTAACTACGGAGTTCTAATGGAATCCGGTGCATTATTGCTGGTACGATCGCACCTGTCAAGATAAGAGAGGTGCAACACGAGGACTTCCCAGGAGGTCACCCATCCTAGTACTACTCTCGCCCAACCACGCTTAACTACGGAGTTCTGATGGAATCCGGTGCATTAGTGCTGGTACGATCGCACCTGTCAAGATTTGCGTGCTCAAGTCCTGTATGCTTTCTGTAGCACGCTAATTAATAAGTTTTTATCCAAAACGGACTGGAAAACTTAAAAAAATAGAGGTGCAACACAAGGACTTCCCAGGAGGTCACCCATCCTAGTACTACAATCGCCCTACCCTGCTTAACTACGGAGTTTTGATGGAATCCGGTGCATCAGTGCTAGTATGATCGCACCTGTCATGTTTTGCGTTCTCAAATCCTATATGCTTTCTGTAGCGCGCTATTTAATCAGTTTTATCCAAAACGCACTGGAAAAGTTACAAAAAGAGAGGTGCAACACGAGGACTTCCCAGGAGGTCACCCATCCTATTACTACTCTCGCCCAATTACGCTTAACTTCAGGATTCTAATGGGATCCGGTGCATTAGTGCTGGTATGATCGCACCTGTCAAGATTTGCGTGCTCAAATCCTGTATGCTTTCTGTAGCACGCTAATTAATAAGTTTTTATCCAAAACGGACTGGAAAACTAAAAAAAATAGAGGTGTGCATCAGTGCTAGTATGATCGCCCTGGAAAAGTTACAAAAAGAGAACTGCAACACGAGGACTTCCCTGGAGGTCACCCATCCTAGTACTACTCTTGGCCAAGCACGCTTAGCTTCGGAGTTCTGATGGGATCCGGTGCATTAGTGCTGGTATGATCGCACCTGTCATGTTTTGCGTGCTCAAATCCTGTATGCTTTCTGTAGCACACTAATTAATCAGTTTTTATCCAATACGGACTGGTAATCTTACAAAAAGAGAGGTGCAACACGAGGATTTTCTAGGAGGTCACCAATCCTAGTACTACTCTCGACGAATCACGCTTAACTGCGGAGTTCTGATGGGATGCGATGCATTAGTGCTGGTATGATCGCACCTGTCATGATTTGCGTGCTCAAATCCTGTATGCTTTCTGTAGCGCGCTAATTAATAAGTTTTTATCCAAAACGGACTGGAAAACTTAAAAAAATAGAGGTGCAACACAAGGACTTCCAAGGAGGTCACACATCCTAGTACTACAATCGCCCAACCCTGCTTAACTACGGAGTTTTGATGGAATCCGGTGCATCAGTGCTAGTATGATCGCACGTGTCATGTTTTGCGTTCTCAAATCCTATATGCTTTCTGTAGCGCGCTATTTAATCAGTTTTATCCAAAACGGACTGGAAAAGTTACAAAAAGTGAGGTGCAAAACGAGGACATTCCAGGAGGTCACCCATCCTAGTACTACTCTCGCCCAAGCACGCTTAACTTTGGAGTTCTGATGGGATCCGGTGCATTAGTGCTGATATGATCGCACCTGTCACGTTTTGTGTGCTCAAACCGTGTACGCTTTTTATAGCACGCTAATTAATAAGTTTTTATCCAAAACGGATTGGAAAACATACAAAAAAGGAGGTGCAACACGAGGACATCCTAGGAGGTCACCCATCCTAGTACTACTCTCGCCCAACCACGCGTAACTACGGAGTTCTAATGGAATCCGGTGCATTAGTGCTGGTACGATCGCACCTGTCAAGATAAGAGAGGTTCAGCACGAGGACTTCCCAAGAGGTCACCCATCCTAGTACTAGTCTCGCCCAACCACGCTTAACTACGGAGTTCTGATGGAATCCGGTGCATTAGTGCTGGTACGATTGCACCTGTCAAGATTTGCGTTCTCAAATCCTATATGCTTTCTGTAGCGCGCTATATAATCAGTTTTATCCAAAACGGACTGGAAAAGTTACAAAAAGAAACGTGCAACACGAGCACTTCCCAGGAGGTCACCCATCCTAGTACAACTCTCGCCCAAGCACACTTATTTTCGGAGTTCTGATGGGATCCGGTGCATTAGTGCTAATATGATCGCACCTGTCACGTTTTGTGTGCTCAAATCCTGTATGCTTTCTATAGCACGCTAATTAATAAGTTTTTATCCAAAACTGACTGGAAAACATACAAAAAGAGAGGTGCAACACGAGGACATCCCAGGAGGTCACCCATCCTAGTACTACTCTCGCCCAACCACGCTTAACTACGGAGTTCTAATGGAATCCGGTGCATTAGTGCTGGTACGATCGCACCTGTCAAGATAAGAGAGGTGCAGCACGAGGACTTCCCAAGAGGTCACCCATCCTAATACTACTCTCGCCCAACCACGCTTAACTACGGAGTTCTGATGGAATCCGGTGCATTAGTGCTAGTACGATCGCACCTGTCAAGATTTGCGTGCTCAAGTCCTGTATGCTTTCTGTAGCACGCTAATTAATAAGTTTTTATCCAAAACGGACTGGAAAACTTGAAAAAATAGAGGTGCAAGACAAGGACTTCCCAGGAGGTCACCCATCCTAGTACTACTATCGCCCTACCTTGCTTAACTACGGAGTTTTGAGGGAATCCTGTGCATAAGTGTTAGTATGATCGCACCTGTCATGTTTTGCGTGCTCAAAACCTGTATGCCTTCTGTAGCGCGCTAATTAATCAGTTTTTATCCAAAACGGGCTGGAAAACTTACAAAAAACGAGGTGCAACACGAGGACTTCCCAGGAGGTCACCCATCTTAGTACTACTCTCGCCCTAACACGCTTAACTACGGAGTTCTAATGGAATCCGGTGCATTAGTGCTGGTACGATCGCACCTGTCAAGATAAGAGAGGTGCAGCACGAGGACTTCTCAGGAGGTCACCCATCCAAGTACTACTCTCGCCCAATCACGCTTAACTTCGGGATTCTGATGGGATCCGGTGCATTAGTGCTGGTATGATCGCACCTGTCAAGATTTGCGTGCTCAAATCCTGTATGCTTTCTATAGCACGCTAATTAATAAGTTTTTATCCAAAACGGACTGGAAAACTTGAAAAAATAGAGGTGCAAGACAAGGACTTCCCAGGAGGTCACCCATCCTAGTACTACTATCGCCCTACCTTGCTTAACTACGGAGTTTTGAGGGAATCCTGTGCATAAGTGTTAGTATGATCGCACCTGTCATGTTTTGCGTGCTCGAAACCTGTATGCCTTCTGTAGCGAGCTAATTAATCAGTTTTTATCCAAAACGGGCTGGAAAACTTACAAAAAACGAGGTGCAACACGAGGACTTCTCAGGAGGTCACCCATCCAAGTACTACTCTCGCCCAATCACGCTTAACTTCGGGATTCTGATGGGATCCGGTGCATTAGTGCTGGTATGATCGCACCTGTCAAGATTTGCGTGATCAAATCCTGTATGCTTTCTATAGCACGCTAATTAATAAGTTTTTATCCAAAACGGACTGGAAAACTTAAAAAAATAGAGGTGCAACACAAGGACTTCCCAGGAGGTCACCCATCCTAGTACTACAATCGCCCTACCCTGCTTAACTACGGAGTTTTAATGGAATCCGGTGCATCAGTGCTAGTATGATCGCACCTGTCATGTTTTGCGTTCTCAAACCCTATATGCTTTCTGTAGCGCGCTATTACTTCCCAGGAGGTCACCCATCCTAATACTACTCTCGCCCAAGCACAGTTAACTTCGGAGTTCTAATGGGATCCGGTGCATTAGTGCTGATATGATCGCACCTGTCACGTTTTGTGTGCTCAAATCCTGTATGCTTTCTATAGCACGCTAATTAATAACTTTTTATCCAAAACGGACTGGAAAACATACAAAAAGAGAGGTGCAACACGAGGACATCCCAGGAGGTCACCCATCCTAGTACTACTCTCGCCCAACCACGCTTAACTACGGAGTTCTAATGGAATCCGGTGCATTAGTGCTGGTACGATCGCACCTGTCAAGATAAGAGAGGTGCAGCACGAGGACTTCCCAAGAGGTCACCCATCCTAGTACTACTCTCGCCCAACCACGCTTAACTACGGAGTTCTGATGGAATCCGTTGCATTAGTGCTGGTACGATCGCACCTGTCAAGATTTGCGTGCTCAAGTCCTGTATACTTTCTGTAGCACGCTAATTAATAAGTTTTTATCCAAAACGGACTGGAAAACTTAAAAAAATAGAGGTGCAAGACAAGGACTTCCCAGGAGGTCACCCATCCTAGTACTACTATCGCCCTACCCTGCTTAACTACGGAGTTTTGAGGGAATCCTGTGCATAAGTGTTAGTATGATCGCACCTGTCATGTTTTGCGTGCTCAAAACCTGTATGCCTTCTGTAGCGCGCTAATTAATCATTTTTTATCCAAAACGGGCTGGAAAACTTACAAAAAACGAGGTGCAACACGAGGACTTCCCAGGAGGTCACCCATCTTAGTACTACTCTCGCCCTGCCACGCTTAACTACGGAGTTCTAATGGAATCCGGTAAATTAGTGCTGGTATGATCGCACCTGTCATGATTTGTGTGCTCAAATCGTGTATGATTTCTGTAGCGCGCTAATTAATAAGTTTTTATCCAAAACGGACTGGAAAACTTAAAAAAATAGAGGTGTAACACAAGGACTTCCCAGGAGGTCACCCATCCTAGTACTACAATCGCCCTACCCTGCTTAACTACGGAGTTTTGATGGAATCCGTTGCATCAGTGCTAGTATGATCGCACCTGTCATGTTTTGCGTTCTCAAATCCTATATGCTTTCTGTAGCGCGCTATTTAATCAGTTTTATCCAAAACGGACTGGAAAAGTTACAAAAAGAGAGGTGCAAAATGAGGACTTTCCAGGAGGTCACCCATCCTAGTACTACTCTCGCCCAAGCACGCTTAACTTCGAAGTTCTGATGGGATCCGGTGCATTAGTGCTGATATGATCACACTTGTCACGTTTTGTGTGTTCAAATCCTGTATGCTTTCTATAGCACGCTAATTAATAAGTTTTTACCCAAAACGGACTGGAAAACATACAAAAAGAGAGGTGCAACACGAGGACTACCCAGGAGGTCACCCATCCTAGTACTACTCTCGCCCAACCACGCTTAACTACGGAGTTCTAATGGAATCCGGTGCATTAGTGCTGGTACGATCGCACCTGTCAAGATAAGAGAGGTGCAACACGAGGACTTCCCAGGAGGTCACCCATCCGAGTACTACTCTCGCCCAAGCACGCTTATCTACGGAGTTCTGATGGGATCCGGTGAATTAGTGCTGTTATGATCGCACCTGTCATGTTTTGCGTGATCAAATCCTGTATGCTTTTTGTAGCACACTAATTAATTAGTTTTTATCCAATACGGACTGGAAAACTAACAAAAAGAGAGGTGCAACACGAGGACTTTCTAGGAGGTCACCAACCCTAGTACTACTCTTGCCGAAGTACGCTTAACTGCGGGGTTCTGATGGGATCCGATGCATTAGTGCTGGTACGATCGCACGTGTCATGTTTTGCTTGCTCAAAACCTCTATGCCTTCTGTAGCGCGCTAATTAATCACTTTTTATCCCAAACGGACTGGAAAACTTACAAAAAGAGAGGTGCAACCCGAGAACTTCCCAGGAGGTCACCCATCCTAGTACTACTCTTGCCCAACCACGCTTAACTACGGAGTTCTAATGGAATCCGGTGCATTAGTGCTGGTATGATCGCACCTATCATGATTTGCGTGCTCAAATCCTGTATGCTTTCTGTAGCGCGCTAATTAAGAAGTTTTTATCCAAAACAGACTAGAAAACGTAAAAAAATAGAGGTGCAACACAAGGACTTCCCAGGAGGTCACCCACCCTAGTATTATTATCGCCCTACCCTGCTTAACTACGGGGTTTTGATGGAATCCGGTGCATCAGTGCTAGTATGATCGCACCTGTCATGTTTTGCGTTCTCAAATCCTATATGCTTTCTGTAGCGCGATATTTAATCAGTTTTTATCCAAAACGGACTGGAAAAGTTACAAAAAGAGATGTGCAACATGAGGACTTCCCAGGAGGTCACCCATCCTAGTACTACTCTCGCCCAAGCACTCTAAGCTTCGGAGTTCTGATGGGATCTGGTGCATTAGTGCTGGTATGATCGCACCTGTCACGTTTTGCGTGCTCAAATCCTGTATGCTTTCTGTAGCACACTAATTAATCAGTTTTTATCCAATACGGACGGGAAAACTTACAAAAAGAGAGATGCAACACGAGGACTTTCTAGGAGGTCACCAATCCTAGTACTACTCTCGCCGAAGCATGCTTAACTGCGGAGTGCTGATGGGATCCGATGCATTAGTGCTGTTATGATCGCACATGTCATGTTTTGCGTGCTCAAAACCTCTATGCCTTCTGTAGCGCGATAATTAATCACTTTTTATCCAAAACGGACTGGAAAACTTACAAAAAGAGAGGTGCAACACGAGGACTTCCTAGGATGTCACCCATCCGAGTACTACTCTCGCCTAAGCACGCTTAACTACAGAGTTCTGATGGGATCCGGTGCATTAGGGCTGGTATGATCGCACCTGTCATGTTTTGCGTGCTCAAATCCTGTATGCTTTCTGTAGCACACTAATTAATTAGTTTTTATCCAATACGGACTGGAAAACTTACAAAAAGAGAGGTGCAACACAAGGACTTTCTAGGAGGTCACCAATCCTAGTACTACTCTCGCCGAAGCACGCTTAACTGCGGAGTTCTGATGGGATCCGATGCATTAGTGCTGGTATGATCGCACATGTCATGTGTTGCGTGCTGAAAACCTCTATGCCTTCTGTATCGCGCTAATTAATCACTTTTTATCCAAAACGGACTGGAAAACTTACAAAAAGAGAGGTGCAACACGTGGACTTCCTAGGAGGTCACCCATCCGAGTACTACTCTCGCCCAAGCACGCTTAAATACGGAGTTCTGATGGGATCCGGTGCATTAGTGCTGGTATGATCGCACCTGTCATGTTTTGTGTGCTAAAATCCTGTATGCTTCTGTAGCACACTAATTAATTAGTTTTTATCCAATACGGACTGGAAAACTTACAAAAAGAGAGGTGCACCACGAGGACTTTCTAGGAGGTCACGAATCCTAGTACTACTCTTGCCGAAGCACGCTTAACTGCGGAGTTCTGATGGGATCCGATGCGTTAGTGCTGGTATGATCGCACATGTCATGTTTTGCGTGCTCAAAACCTATATGCTTTCTATAGCGCGCTAATTAATCACTTTTAATGCAAAACGGACTGGAAAACTTACAAAAAGAGAGGTGCAACATGAGGACTTCCCAGGAGGTCACCCATCCTAGTACTACTCTCGCCCAAACTCACTTAACTAAGAAGTTCTGATGGGATCCAGTGCATTAGTGCTGGTATGATCGCACCTGTCATGTTTTGCGTGCTCAAAACCTCTATGCCTTCTGATGTGCACTAATTAATCACTTTTTATCCAAACCGGGATGGAAAACTTACAAAAAGAGATGTGCAACACGAGGACTTTCTAGGAGGTCACCAATCCTAGTACTACTCTCGCCGAAGCACGCTTAACTGCGGAGTTCTGATGGGATCCGATGCATTAGTGCTGGTATGATCGCACATGTCATGTTTTGCGTGCTCAAAACCTCTATGCCTTCTGTAGCGCGCTAATTAATCACTTTTTATCCAAAACGGACTGGAAAACTTACAAAAAGAGAGGTGCAACACGAGGACATCCCAGGAGGTCACCCATCCGAGTACTACTCTCCCCCAAGAACGCTTGACTACGGAGTTCTGATGGGATCCGGTGCATTAGTGCTGGTATGATAGCACCTGTCATGATTTGCGTGCTCAAATCCTGTATGCTTTCTGTAGCACACTATTTAATTAGTTTTTATCAAATACGGACTGGAAAACTTACAAAAAGAGAGGTGCAACACGAGGACTTTCTAGGAAGTCACCAATCCTAGTACTACTCTCGCCGAAGCACGCTTAACTGCGGAGTTCTGAGGGGATCCGGTGCACTAGTGCTGGTATGATCGCACCTGTCATGTTTTGCGTGCTCAAAACCTATATGCCTTCTGTAGCGTGCTAATTAATCACTTTTTATCCAAAACGGACTGGAAAACTTACAAAAAGAGAGGTGCAACACGAGGACTTCCCAGGAGGTCACCCATCCTAGTACTACGCTTGCCCAAGCATGCTTAACTGCGGAGTGCATTAGTGCCGGTATGATCGCACCTGTCATGTTTTGTGTGCTCAAAACCTATATGTTTTCTATAGCGCGTTAATTAAGCTCTTTTTATCCAAAACGGAATGGAAAACTTACAAAAAGAGAGGTGCAACACGAGGACTTCCTAGGAGGTCACCCATCCTAGAACTACTCTCGCCCAAGAATGCTTAACTGCGGAGTTCTGATGGGATCCGGTGCATTAGTGCTGGTATGATCGCACCCCTCATGTATTGCGTGCACAAATCCTGTATGCTCTCTTTAGCGTGCTAATATAAAAGTTTTTATCCAAAACGGACAGGAAAAATTACAAAAAGAGAGGTGCAACACGAGGACTTCCCAGGATGTCACCCATCCTAGTACTACTCTCACCCAAACACGCTTAACTACGGAGTTCTGATGGAATCCGGTGCATTAGTGACGGTATGATCGCAACTGTCATGTTTTGCGTGCTCAAATCCTGTATGCTTTCTGTATCGCGCTAATTAATAAGTTTTTATCCGAAACGGACATGAAAACTTACAAAAAGAGAGGTGCTACACGAGGACTTACCAGGAGGTCACTCATCCTAGTACTAGCCTCGCCTTAGCGCGCTAATTAACTGCAGAGTTCTGATGGGATCCGATGCATTAGTGCACACGTGGACTTCCCAGGAGGTCACCCATCCTAGTACTACTCTTGCCCAAGCACGCTTAACAGTAGAGTTCTGATGGGATCCGGTGCGTTAGTGCTGGTATGATCGAACCTGTCATGTTTTGCGTGCTCAAAACCTATATGCTTTCTATAGCGCGCTATTTAATCACTTTTTATCCAAAACGGACTGGAAAACGTACAAAAAGACAGGTGCAACACGAGGTCTTTCCAGGAGGTCACCCATCCTAGTATTACTCTCGCTGAACAACGCTTAACTGGGGAGTTCTGATGGGATCCGGTGCAATAGTGCTGGTATGATCGCACCTGTCATGTTTTGCATGCTCAAAACCTGTATGCCTTCTGTAGCGCGTTAATTAAACACGTTTTATCCAAAACGGATTGGAAATCTTACAGAAAGAGAGGTGCAACACGAGGACTTCCCAGGAGGTCACCGATCCTAGTACTACTCTCGACCAACCACGCTTAACTACGGAGTTCTGCTGGAATCCGGTGCGATAGTGCTGGTATGATCGCACCTGTCATGTTTTGCGTGCTCAAATCCTGTATGCTTTCTGTAGTACGCCAATTAATAAGTTTTTATCCAAAACGGACTGGAAAACTTTAAAAAATAGAGGTGCAACACGAGAACTTCCCAGGAGGTCACCCATCCTAGTACTACTCTTGCCCAAGCAAGCTTAACTGCGGAGTGCATTAGTGCTGGTATGATCGCACGTGTCATGTTTTGCGTGCTCAAAACCTATATGCTTTCTATAGCGCGCTAATTAATCACTTTTTATCCAAAACGGATTGGAAAACTTAAAAAAAGAGAGGTGCAACACGAGGACTTCCCGGGAGGTCACCCAACCTATTACTACTCTCGCCCAAGCACGCATAACTGCGGAGTTCTGATAGGATCCGTTGCATTAGTGCTGAGATGATCGCACATGTCATGTTTTGCGTGCTCCTAACCTATATGCCTTTTGTAGCGCGCTAATTAATCACTTTTTATCGAAAACGGATTGGAAAACTTACAAAAAGAGAGGTGTAATACGAGGACTTTCTAGGAGGTCACCCATCCTAGTACTATTCTCGCCGAACAACGCTTAACTGCGGAGTTCTGATGGGATCCGGTGCATTAGTGCTAGTATGATCGCACCTGTCATGTTTTGCGTGCTCAAAACCTATATGCTTTCTAGAGCGCTCTAATTAATCACTTTTTATCCTGGAAAACTTACAAAAAGAGAGTTTCAACACGAGGACTTCCCAGGAGGTCACCCAACCTAGTACTACTCTCGCCCGAGCGCGCTTAACTTCGGAGTTCTGATGGGATCCGGTGCATTAGTGCTGGTATGATCGGACCTGTCATGTTTTGCGTGCTCAAAACCTATATGCCTTTTGTAGCGCGCTAATTAATCAATTTTTATCCAAAACGGACTAGAAAACTTACAAAAAGAGAGCTGCAACACAAGGACTTCCTAGGAGGTCACCCATCCTAGTAGTACTCTCGCCCAAGCACGCTTAACTACGGAGTTCTAATGGGATCCGATGCATTAGTGCTAGTATGATTGCACCTGTCATGTTTTGCGTGCTCAAATCCTATATGTCATCTGTAGCGCGCTAATTAATCAATTTTTATCCAAAACGGACTGGAAAACTTACAAAAAGAGAGGTACAACACGAGGACTTCCCAGGAGGTCACCCATCCTAGTACTACTCCTGCCCAACCACGCTTAACTACGGAGTTCTGATGGAATCCGGTGCAATAGTGCTGGTATGATCGCACCTGTCATGTTTTGCGTGCTCAAATCCTGTATGCTTTCTGTAGCGCGCTAATTAATCAGTTTTTATCCAAAACGGACTGGAAAACTTAAAAAAATAGTGGTGCAACACGAGGACTTCCAAGGAGGTCACCCATCCTTTTACTACTCTCGCCCTACCACGCTTCACTACAGAGTTTTGATGGGATCCGGTGCATTAGTGCTGGTATGATCGCACCTGTCATGTTTTGCGTGCTCAAATCTTGTATGTTTTCTGTAGCGCGCTAATTAATCAGTTTTTATCCAAAACGGACTGGAAAACTTAGAAAAAGAGAGGTGCAACACGATGATTTCCCAGGAGGTCACCCATCCTAGTACTACTCTCGCCCAAGCACGCTTAAATACGGAGTTCTGATGGGAGCCGATGCATTAGAGCTGGTAAGATCGCACCTGTCATGTTTTGCGTGCTCAAAACCTATATGCCTTCTGTAGCGCGCTAATTAATCACTTTTTATCAAAAACGGACTGGAAAACTTACAAAAAGAGAGGTGCAACACGAGGACTTTGCAGGAGGTCACTCATCCTAGTACTACTCTCGCCTAAGCACGCTTAACTACGGAGTTCTTATGGGATCCGGTGCATTAGTGCTGGTATGATCGCACCTGTCATGTTTTGCGTGCTCAAATCCTGTAAGCTTTCTGTAGCGCGCTAATTAATTAGTTTTTATCCAAAATGGACTGGAAAACTTACAAAAAGAAAGGTGCAACACGAGGACTTCTCAGGTGGTCACCCATCCTAGTACTACTCTTGCCCAAGAATGCTTCACTGCGGAGTTCTGATGGGATCCGGTGCATTAGTGCTGGTATGATCGCACCTGTCATGTATTGCGTGCACAAATCCTGTATGCTTTGTTTAGCGTGCTAATTAATAAGTTTTTACCCAAAACAGACTGGAAAACTTACAAAAAGAGAGGTCTGATGGAATCCGGTGCATTAGTGACGGTATGATCGAAACTGTCATGTTTTGCGTGCTCAAATCCTGTATGCTTTCTGTAGCACGCTAATTAATCACTTTTTATCAAAAACGGACTGGAAAACTTACAAAAAGAGAGGTGCAACACGAGGACTTTCCAGGAGGTCACTCATCCTAGTACTACTCTCGCCCAAGCACGCTTAACTACGGAGTTCTGATGGAATCCGGTGCATTAGTGCTAGTATGATCGGACCTGTCATGTTTTGTGTGCTCAAAACCTATATGCTTTCTATAGCGAGCTAATTAATCACTTTTTATCCAAAACGGACTGGAAAACTTACAAAAAAAGAGGTTCAACACGAGGACTTCCCAGGAGGTCACCCTGGAATCCGGTGCATTAGTGACGGTATGATCGCAACTGTCATGTTTTACGTGCTCAAATCCTGTATGCATTCTATAGCACGCTAATTAATCACTTTTTATCCAAAACAAAGAGAGGTGCAACACGAGGACTTCCTAGCAGGTCACCCATCCTAGTGCTACTCTCGCCCAAGCACGCTTGACTTCGGAGTTCTGATGGGATCCGGTGCATTAGTGCTGGTATGATCGCACCTGTCATGTTTTGCGTGCTCAAATACATTATGCTTTCTTTAGCGCGCTAATTAATCACTTTTTATCCAAAACAGACTGGAAAACTTACAAAACTAGAGGTGCAACACGAGGACTTCCCAGGAGGTCACCCATCCTAGTACTACTCTCGCCCAAGCACGCTTGACTGCGGAGTTCTGATGGGATCCGGTGCATTAGTGCTGGTGTGATCGCACCTGTCATGTTTGCATGCTCAAATCCATTATGCTTTCTTTAGCGCGCTAATTAATAAGTTTTTATCCAAAACGGACTGGAAAACTTACAAAAAGAGAGGTGCAACACGAGGAATTCCCAAGGGGTCACCCATCCTAGTATTACTCTCGCCCAAACACGCTTAACTACGGAGTTCTTATGGGATCCGGTGCATTAGTGCTGGTATGATCGCACCTGTCATGTTTTGCGTGCTCAAATCCTGTATGCTTTCTGTAGCGCGCTAATTCATAAGTTTTTATCCAAGACGGACTGGAAAACTTACAAAAAGAAATGTGCAACACGAGGACTTCCCAGGTGGTCACCCATCCTAGTACTACTCTTGCCCAAGAACGCTTTACTGCGGAGTTCTGATGGGATCCGGTGCATTAGTGCTGGTATGATCGGACCTGTTATGTATTGCGTGCACAAATCCTGTATGCTTTCTTTAGCGTGCTAATTAATAAGTTTTTATCCAAAACAGAATGGAAAACTTACAAAAAGAGAGGTCTGATGGAATCTGGTGCATTAGTGACGGTATGATCACAACTGTCATGTTTTGCTTGCTCAAATCCTGTATGCTTTCTGTAGCGCGCTAATTAATAAGTTTTTATCCAAAACGGACTGGAAAACTTAGAAAAAGAGAGGTGCAACACGAGGACTTCCCAGGAGGTCACCTATCCTAGTAGTGCATTAGTGCAGGTATGATCGCACTTGTCATGTTTTGCGTGCTAAAATCCTGTATGCTTTCTGTAGCACGCTAATTAATAAGTTTTTATCCAAAACGGACTAGAAAACTTACAAAAGGAGAGGTGCAACACGAGGACTTTCCAGGAGGTCACCAATCCTAGTACTTCTCTCGCCGAAGCACGCTTAACTGCGGAGTTCTGATAGGATCCGATGCATTAGTGCTGGTATGATCGCACATGTCATGTTTTGCGTGCTCAAACCCTATTTGCCTTCTGTAGCACGCTAATTAATCACTTTTTATCCAAAACGGACTGAAAAACATACAAAAAGAGAGATGCAACACGAGGAATTTCCAGGAGGTCACCCATCCTAGTACTACTCACGCCCAAGCACGCTTAACTGCGGAGTTCTGATGGGATCCAGTGCATTAGTGCTGGTATGATTGCACCTGTCATGTTTTACGTGCTCAAATCTTGTATGTTTTCTGTAGCGGGCTAATTAATAAGTTTTTATCCAAAACGGACTGGAATACTTACAAAATTCGAGGTGCAACACGAGGATTTCCGAGGAGGTCACCCATCCTAGTACTACTCTCGCCGAAGCACGCTTAACTACGGAGTTCTGATGGGATCCGGTGCATTAGTGCTAGTATGATCGCTCGCTAATTAATCAATTTTTATTCAAAACGGATTGGAAAAGTTACAAAAAGAGAGGTGCAACACGAGGACTTCCCAAGAGGTCACCCATCCTAGTACTACTCTCGCCCAAGCACGCTTAAATACGGAATTCTGATGGGATCCGGTGCATTAGAGCTGGTAACATCGCACCTGTCTGGTCAAATACTGTATGCTTTCCATAGCACGCTAATTAATATGTTTTTATCCAAAACGGACTGGAAAACTTACAAAAAGATAGGTGCAACACGAGGACTTTCCAGGAGGTCACCAATCCTAGTACTACTCTCGCCGAAGCACGCTTAACTGCAGAGTTCTGATGGGATCCGATGCATTCGTGCACACGAGGACTTCCCAGGAGGTCACCCATCCTTGTACAACTCTCGCCCAAGCAGGCTTAACTGCAGAGTTCTGATAGGATCCGGTGCGTTAGTGCTTGTATGAACGCACCTGTCATGTTTTGCGTGCACAAATCCATTATGCTTTCTTTAGCGCGCTAATTAATAAGTTTTTATCCAAAACGGACTGGAAAACTTACAAAAAGAGAGGTGCAACACGAGGACTTTCCAGGAGGTCACCCATCCTTGTACTACTCTCGTCCAACCATGCTTAACTACGGAGTTCTGATGGAATCCGGTGCATTAGTGCTGGTATGATCACACCTGTCATGTTTTGCGTGCTCAAATCCTGTATGCTTTCTATAGCACGCTAATTAATAAGTTTTTATCCAAAACGGATTGGAAAAATTAAAAAAATAGAGGTGTAACACGAGGACTTCCCAGGAGGTCACCCATCCAAGTACTACTCTTGCCCAAGCACGCTTAACTGCGGAGTGCATTAGTGCTGGTATGATCGCACATGTCATGTTTTGCGTGCTCAAATCCTGTATACTTTCTGTAGCACGCTAATTAATAAGTTTTTATCCAAAACGGACAAGAAAACTTACAAACAGAGAGGTGCAACACGAGGACTTTCCAGGAGGTCACAAATCCTAGTACTACTCTCGCCGAAGCACGCTTAACTGCGGAGTTCTGATGGGATCCGATGCATTAGTGCTGGTATGATCGCATATGTCATGTTTTGCGTGCTCAAAACCTATATACCTTCTGTAGTGCGATAATTAATCACTTTTTATCCAAAACGGACTGGAAAACTTACAAAAAGAAAGATGCAACACAAGGACTTTCCAGGAGGTCACCCATCCTAGTACTGCTCACGCCCAAGCACGCTTAACTGCAGTGTTCTGATGGGATCCAGTGCATTAGTGCTGGTATGATCGCACCTGTCATGTTTTGCGTTCTCAAATCCTATATAATTTCTGTAGCACGCTAATAATCAGTTTTTATCTAAAACGGACTGGAAAACTTTCAAAAAGAAAGGTGCAACACGAGGACTTCCAAGGAGGAGGTGTAACACGAGAACTTCCAAGGAGGTCACCAATCCTAGTACTACTCTCGCCTAAGCACCCTTAACTGCGGAGTTCTGATGGGATCCGGTGAATTAGTGCTGGTATGATCGCACATGTGATGTGTTGCGTGCTCAAATCCTATATGCTTTCGGTAGCGCGCTAATTAATTAGTTTTTCTGCAAAACACATTGGAAAACTTACAAAAAGAGGGGTGCAACACGAGGACTTCCAGGAGTTCACCAATCCTACTAGTCTCGCCCAAGCACGCTTAACTGCGGAGTTATGATAGGATCCGTTGCATTAGTGCTGGTATGATCGCATATGTCATGTTTTGCGTGCTCAAAACTTATATGCCTTCTGTAGCGCGCTAATTAATCATTTTTTATCCAAAACGGACTGGAAAACTTACAAAAAGAGAGGTGCAACAGGAGGAGTTCCCAGGAGGTCACCCATCCTAGTACTAATCTTGCCCAACCACGCTTAACTACGAAGTTCTGATGGAATCTGGTGCATTAGTGCTGGTATGATCGCACCTGTCATGTTTTGCGTGCTCACATCCTGTATGCTTTTTGTAGCGCGCTATTTAATCAGTTTTTATCCAAAACGGACTGGAAAAGTTACAAAAAGAGAGGTGTAACACGAGGACTTCCCAGGAGGTCACCCATCCTTGTACTACTCTCGCCCTACCATGCTTAACTACGGAGTTTTGATGGGATCCGGTGCATTAGTGCTGGTATGATCGTACCTGTCATGTTTTGCGTGCTCAAATCCTATATGCTTTCTGTAGCGCGCTATTTAATCAGTTTTTATCCAAAACAGACTGGAAAACTTACAAAAAGAGAGGTGCAACACGAGCACTTCCCAAGAGGTTAACCATCCTAGTACTACTCTCGCCCAAGCATGCTTAACTGCGGAGTTCTGATTGGATCCGGTGCATTATTGCTTGTATGATGGCACTTTTCATGTTTTGCATACTCAAATCCTATATGCTTTCTGTAGCACGTTAATTAATCAGTTTTTATCCAAAACGGAGAGAAAAATTGACAAAAAGAGAAGTGCAACACGAGGACTTCCTAGGAGATCACCAATCCTAGTACTACTCACGCCCAAGCACGATTAACTGCAGTGTTCTGATGGGATCCAACGCATTAGTGCTGGTATGATCACACCTGTCTTGTTTTGCGTGCTCAAATCTTATATGCATTCTGTAGCGCGCTAATTAATCAGTTTTTATCCAAAACGGACAGGAAAACTTACAAAAAGAGAGGTGCAACACGAGGACTGTGATCCGGTGCATTAGTGCTGGTATGATCGCACCTGTCATGTTTTGCGTGCTCAACTCCTATATGCTTTCTGTAGCGTTCTAGTTAATCAGTTTTTATCCAAAACGGACTGGAAAACTTACAAAAAGAGAGGTGCAACACGAGGGAGGTCACCCATCCTAGTACTACTCTCGCCCAAGCACGCTTATCTGCGGAGTTCTGATGGGATCCGGTGCTTTCTGTAGCGCGCTAATTAATCAGTTTTTATACAAAACGGAGTGGAAAACTTACAAAAAGAGAGGTGCAACACGAGGACTTCCCAGGAGGTCTCCCATCCTTGTACTACTCTCGCCCAAGCACGTTTAACTGCGGATTTCTAATGGGATCCGGTGCAATAGTGCTGGTATGATCGCAACTGTCATGTTTTGCGTGCTCAAGTCCTATATGCTTTCTGTAGCACGCTAGTTAATCAGTTTTCATCCAAAACGGGCTGGAAAACTTACAAAAAGAGAGGTGGAACACGAGGACTTTCCAGGAGGTCACCCATCCTAGTACTACTCTCGCCCAAGCACGCTTATCTGCGGAGTTCTGATGTGATCCAATGCATAAGTGCTGGTATGATCGCACCTGTCATGTTTTGTGTGCTCAAATCCTATATGCTTTTTGTAGAGCGCTAATTAATCAGTTTTTATCCAAAACGGACTGGAAAATTTACAAAAAGAGAGGTGCAACACGAGGACTTCCCAAGAGATCACCCATCCAAGTACTACTCAAGGCCAAGCACGCTTAACTGCAGAGTTCTAATGGGGTCCGGTGCATTAGTACTGTCATGTTTTGAGTGCTAAAATCCTATATGCTTTCTGTAGCGCGCTAATTAATCAGTTTTAATCCAAAACTAACTGGAAAGCTTACAAAAAGTGAGGTGCAACACGAGGACTTCCCAGGAGGTCACCCATCCTTGAACTACTCTCGCGCAAGCATGCTTAACTGCGGAGTTCTGATGGGATCCGGTGCATTAGAGCTCGTATGATCGCACCTGTCATGTTTTGCGTGCTCAAATCCTATATGCTTTCTGCAGCGCGCTAATTAATAAGTTTTTATCAAAAACGGACTAGAAAACTTACTAAAAGAGAGGTGCAACACGAGGACTTCCGAGTAGGTCACCCATCCTAGTACTACTCTCGCCCAAGCACGCTTAGATGCGGAGTTCTGATGGGATCCGGTGCATTAGTGCTGGTATCATCGCACCTGTCATGTTTTGCGTGCTCAAATCCTATATGCTTTCTGAAGCGCGCTAATTAATCAGTTTTTATCCAAAACTGACTGGAAAAGTTACAAAAATAGAGGTGCAACACGAGGACTTCCCAGGAGGCCACCCATCCTAGTACTACTCTCGCCCAAGCGCGCTTAACTGCGGTGTTCTAATGGTATCCGGTGTATTAGTGCTGGTATGATCGCACCTGTCATGTTTTGCGTGCTCACATCCTGTATGCTTTCTGTAGCGCGCTATTTAATCAGTTTTTATCCAAAACGGATTGGAAAAGTTACAAAAAGAGAGGTGTAACACGAGGTCACCCATCCTTGTACGACTCTCGCCCTACCACGCTTAACTACGGAGTTTTGATGGTATCCGGTGCATTAGTGCTGGTATGATCGCACCTGTCATGTTTTGCGTACTCAAATCTTATATGCCTTCTGTAGCGGGCTAATTAATCACTTTTTATCCAAAACGGATTGGAAAACTTAGAAAAAGAGAGGTGCAACACGAGGACTTTCCAAGAGGTCACCCATCCTAGTACTACTCTCGCCGAACAACGCTTAACTGCGGAGCTCTGATGGGATCCAGTGCATTAGTGCTGGTATGATCGCACCTGCCATCTGTAGCGCGCTAATTAATCACTTTTTATCCAAAACGGACTGGAAAACTTACAAAAAGAGAGGTGCAACACGAGGACTTCCCAGGAGGTCACCCATCCTAGTACTACTCTCGCCCAACCACACTTAACTGCGGAGTTCTGATGGGATCTGGTGCATTAGTGCTGGTATGATCGCACCTGTCATGTTTTGAGTGCTCAAATCCTGTATGCATTCTGTAGCATGCTAATTAATAAGTTTTTATCTAAAACGGACTAGAAAACTTAAAAAAATAGAGGTGCAAGACGAGGACTTCCCAGGAGGTCACCCATCCTAGTACTACTCTTGCCCGTGCACGCTTAATTGCGGAGTGCATTAGTGCTAGTATGATCGCACCTGTCATGTTTTGTGAGCTCAAAACCTATATGCTATCTATAGCGCGCTAATTAATCACTTTTTATCCAAAACGGACTGGAAAACTTACAAAAAGAGAGGTGCAACACAAGGACTTCCCTAGAGGTCACCCAACCTAGTACTACTCTCGCCCAAGCGCGCTTAACTATGGTGTTCTGATGGAATCCGGTGCATTAGTGACGGTATGATCGCAACTGTCATGTTTTACGTGCTCAAATCCTGTATGCTTTCTGTAACGCGCTAGTTAATCAGTTTTTAACCAAAACGGACTGGAAAACTTACAAAAAGAGTGGTGCAACATGGGGACTTCCCAGGAGATCACCGATCCTAGTACTACTCTCGCCCAAGCAAGTTTAACTGCGGATTTCTAATGGGATCCGGTGCAATAGTGTTGGTATGATCGCAACTGTCATGTTTTGCGTGCTCAAGTCCTATATGCTTTCTGTAGCACGCTAGTTAATCAGTTTTTATCCAAAATGGGCTTGAAAACTTACAAAAAGAGAGGTGCAACACGAGGACTTTCCAGGAGGTCACCCATCCTAGTACTACTCTCGCCCAAGCACGCTTATCTGCGGTGTTCTGATGGGATCCGATGCATTAGTGCTGGTATGATCACACCTGTCATGTTTTGCGTGCCCAAATCCTATATGCTTTCTGTAGCGCGCTAGTTAATAAGTTTTTATCCAAAACGGATTGGAAAACTTACAAAAAGAGAGGTGCAACACGAGGACTGGGATCCGTTGCATTAGTTCTGGTATGATCGCACCTGTCATGTTTTGCGTGCTCAAGTTCTATATGCTTTCTGTAGCGCGCTAGTTAATCATCCTTTATCCAAAACGGACTGGAAAACTTTCAAAAAGAGAGGTGCAACACGAGGATTTCCCAGGAGGGCATCCATCCTAGTACTACTCTCGCCCAAGCACGCTTAACTGCGAAGTTCTGATGGGATCCAGTGTATTAGTGCTGGTATCATTGCACCTGTCATGTTTTCCGTGCTCAAATCATATATGCTTTCTGTAGCACGCTAGTTAATCAGCTTTTATCCAAAACGGGTTAGAAAACTTACAAAAAGAGAGGTGCAACACGAGGACTTCCCAGGAGGTCACCCATCCTAGTACTACTCTCGCCCAAGCACGCTTATCTGCGTAGTTCTGATGGGATCCGGTGCATTACTGCTGGTATGATCGCACCTGACATGTTTTGCGTGCTCAAGTCCTATATGCTTTCTGTAACACGCTAGTTAATCAGTTTTTATCCAAAACTCGTTGGAAAAATTTCAAAAAGAGAGGTGCAACACGAGGACTTCCAAGGAGGGCATGCATCCTAGTACTACTCTCGCCCAAGCACGCTTAACTGCGGAGTTCTGATGGGATCCAATGCATTAGTGCTGGTATGATCGCACCTGTCATGTTTTGCATGCTCAAGTCCTATATGCTTTCTGTAGAACGTTAATTAATCAATTTTTATCCAAAACAGACTGGAAAACATACAAAGAGAGAGGTGCAACACGAGGACTTCCCAGGAGGTCACCCATCCTAGTACTACTCACGCCCAAGCGTGCTTAACTGTGGAGTTCTTATGGGATCCGGTGCATGAGTGCTGGTATGATCGCACCTGTCATGTCTTGCGTGCTCAAATCCTCTATGCTTTCTGTAGCGCGCTAATTAATCAGTTTTTTTCCAAAACGAGCTAGAAAACATACAAAAAGAGAGGTGCAACACGAGGACTTCCCAAGAGGTCACCCATCTTTGTACAACTCTCGACCAAGCACACTTAACTGCGGAGTGCATTAGTGCTGGTATGATCGCACCTGTCATGTTTTGCGTGCTCAAATCCTATATGCTTTCTGTAGAATGCTAGTTAATCAATTCTTATCCAAAACGGGCTATAAAACTTACAAAAAGAGAGGTGCAACACGAGGACTTCCTAGGAGGGCACCAATCCTAGTACTACTCTCGCCCAAGCACGCTTAACTGCGTAGTTCTGATGGGATCCGATGCATTACTGCTGGTATGATTGCACCTGTCATGTTTTGCGTGCTCAAGTCCTATATGCTTTCTGTAGCGCGCTAGTTAATTAGTTTTTATCCAAAACTCGCTGGAAAACTTACAAAAAGAGAGGTGCAACACGAGGACTTCCCAGGAGGGCACCCATCCTAGTACTACTCTCGCCCAAGCACGCTTAATTGTGGAGTTCTGATGGGATCCAATGCATTAGTGCTTGTATGATCGCACCTGTCATGTGTTGCGTGCTCAAATCCTATATGCTTTCTGTAGCGCGTTCTGATGGTATCCGGTGCGTTAGTGCTGGTATGATGGCACCTGTCATGTTTTGCGTGCTCAAATCCTATATGCTTTCTGTAGCGCGCTAATTAATCAGTTTTTATCCAAAACGGACTGGAAAACTTACAAAAAGAGAGGTGCAACACGAGAACTTCCCAGGAGATCACCCATCCTAGTACTACTCTCGCCCAAGCACGCTTATCTGCGTAGTTCTGATGGTATCCGGTGCATTACTGTTGGTATGATCGCATCTGTCATGTTTTGCGTGCTCAAGTCCTATATGCTTTCTGTAGCCCGGTAGTTAATCAGTTTTTATCCAAAACGGGCTAGAAAACATACAAAAAGAGAGGTGCAACACGAGGACTTCCCAGGTAGGCACCCATCCTAGTACTACTCTCGCCCAAGCACGCTTATCTGCGTAGTTCTGATGGGATCCGGTGCATTACTACTGGTATGATCGCACCTGTCATGTTTTGCGTGCTCAAGTCCTATATGCTTTCTGTAGCGCACTAGTTAATCAGTTTTTATCAAAAACTGGCTAGAAAACTTACAAAAAGAGACGTGCAACACGAGGACTTCCCAGGAGGGCACCCATCCTAGTACTACTCTCGCCCAAGCACGCTTATCTGCGGAGTTCTGATGGGATCCGGTGCATTAGTGCTGGTATGATCGAACTTGTCATGTTTTGCGTGCTCAAATCCTATATTCTTTCTGTAGCGCGTTCTGATGGTATCCGGTGCGTTAGTGCTGGTATGATGGCACCTGTCATGTTTTGCGTGCTCAAATCCTATATGCTTTCTGTAGAACGCTAATTAATCAATTTTTATCACAAACGGACTGGAAAACATACAAAGAGAGAGGTGCAACACGAGGACTTCCCAGGAGATCACCCATCCTAGTACTACCCACGCCCTAGCACGCTTAACTGCGGAGTTCTGATGGGATCCAGTGCATTAGTGCTGGTATGATCGCACCTGTCATGTTTTGCGTGCTCAAATCCTATATGCTTTCTCTAGCGCGCTAGTTAATTAGTTTTTATCCAAAACGGGCTAGAAAACTTACAAAAAGAGAGGTGCAACACGAGGACTTCCTAGGAGGGCACCCATCCTAGTACTACTCTCGCCCATGCACGCTTATCTGCGGAGTTCTGATGGGATCCGGTGCATTAGTGCTGGTATGATCGAACTTGTCATGTTTTGCGTGCTCAAATCCTATATGCTTTCTGTAGCGCGTTCTGATGGTATCCGGTGCGTTAGTGCTGGTATGATGGCACCTGTCATGTTTTGCGTGCTCAAATCCTATATGCTTTCTGTAGAACGCTAATTAATCAATTTTTATCACAAACGGACTGGAAAACATACAAAGAGAGAGGTGCAACACGAGGACTTCCCAGGAGATCACCCATCCTAGTACTACCCACGCCCAAGCACGCTTAACTGCGGAGTTCTGTTGGGATCCAGTGCATTAGTGCTGGTATGATCGCACCTGTCATGTTTTGGGTGCTCAAATCCTATATGCTTTCTGTAGCGCGCTAGTTAATTAGTTTTTATCCAAAACGGGCTAGAAAACTTTCAAAAAGAGAGGTGCAACACGAGGACTTCCTAGGAGGGCACCCATCCTAGTACTACTCTCGCCCAAGCACGCTTATCTGCGGAGTTCTGATGGGATCCGGTGCATTAGTGCTGGTATGATCGAACTTGTCATGTTTTGCGTGCTCAAATCCTATATGCTTTCTGTAGCGCGTTCTGATGGTATCCGGTGCGTTAGTGCTGGTATGATGGCACCTGTCATGTTTTGCGTGCTCAAATCCTATATGCTTTCTGTAGAACGCTAATTAATCAATTTTTATCACAAACGGACTGGAAAACATACAAAGAGAGAGGTGCAACACGAGGACTTCCCAGGAGATCACCCATCCTAGTACTACCCACGCCCAAGCACGCTTAACTGCGGAGTTCTGATGAGATCCAGTGCATTAGTGCTGGTATGATCGCACCTGTCATGTTTTGCGTGCTCAAATCCTATATGCTTTCTGTAGCGCGCTAGTTAATTAGTTTTTATCCCAAAACGGGCTAGAAAACTTACAAAAAGAGAGGTGCAACAGGAGGACTTCCCAGGAGGGCACCCATCCTAGTACTACTCTCGCCCAAGCAGGCTTATATGCTCAGTTCTGATGGGATCCGGTGCATTGCTGCTGGTATGATCGCACCTGTCATGTTTTGCGTGCTCAAGTCCTATATGCTTTCTGTAGCGCGCTAGTTAATCAATTTTTATCCAAAACTGGCTGCAAAACTTACAAAAAGAGAGGTGCAACACGAGGACTTCCCAGGAGGTCACCCATCCTAATACTACTCTATCCCAAGCACGGTTATCTGCGGAGTTTTCATGGGATCTGTTGCATTTGTGCTGGTATGATCGCACCTATTATGTTTTGCGCGCTAATTAATCAGTTTTTTTCCAAAATGAACTGGAAAAGTTACAAAAAGACAGGTGCAACACGAGGACTTCCCAGAAGGTAACTCATCCTACTACTACTCTCGCCCAAGCACGCTTAACTGCGGAGTTCTGATGGTATCCGGTGCATTAGTGTTGGTATGATCGCACCAGTCATGTTTTGCGTGCTCAAATCCTATATGGTTTCTGTAGCACGGTAATTAATCAGTTTTTATCGAAAACGGACTGGAAAACTTACAAAAAGAGAGGTGCAACACGAGGACTTCCCAGGAGATCACCCATCGTAGTACTACTCACGCCCAAGCACGCTTAACTGCGGAGTTCTGATGGGATCCAGTGCATTAGTGCTGGTATGATCACACCTGTCTTGTTTTGTGTGCTCAAATCCTATATGCTTTTTGTAGCACGCTAGTTAATCAGTTTTTATCCAAAACGGGCAGGAAAACTTATAAAAATAGAGGTGCAACACGAGGACTTCCCAGGAGATGGGATCCGGTGGATTAGTGCTGGTATGATCGCACCTGTCATGTTTTACGTGCTCAAATCCAATATGCTTTCTGTTGCGCGCTAATTAATAAGTTTTTATCCAAAACGGACTGGAAAACTTACAAAAAGAGAGGTGCAACACGAGGACTTCCCAGGAGATCACCCATCACAGTACTACTCTCGCCCAAGCAAGCTTTACTGCGGAGTTCTGAAGGGATCCAGTGCATTAGTGCTGGTATGGTCGCACCTGTCAGGTTTTGCGTGCTCAAATCCTATATGCTTTCTTTAGCGCGCTAGTTAATAAGTTTTTATCCAAAACGTATTGGAAAACTTACAAAAAGAGAGGTGCAACACGAGGACTGGGATCCGATGCATTAGTGCTGGTATTATCGCACCTATCATGTTTTGCGTGCTCAAGTCCTATATGCTTTCTGTAGCGCGCTGGACATCTTACAAAAAGAGAGCTGCAACACGAGGACTTCCCAGGAGGTCACCCATCCTAGTACTACTCTCGCCCAAGCACGCTTATCTGCGGAGTTCTGATCGGATCCGGTGCATTAGTGCTGGTATGATCGCATCGGTCATGTTTTACATGCTGAAACCCTATATGCTTTCTGTAGCGTGCTAGTTAATCAGTTTTTAACCCAAACGGACTGGAAAACTTACAAAAACAGAGGTGCAACACGACGACTTCCCAAGAGGTCACCCATCCTAGTACTACTCTCGCCCAAGCACGCTTAACTGCGGAGTTCTGATGGGATCCGGTTTATAAGTGCTGTTATGATCGCAGCTGTCATGTTTTGCGTGCTCACATTCTATATGCTTTCTGTAGCGCGCTAATTAATCAGTTTTTATCAAAAACAGACTGGAAAATTTACAAAAAGAGCGCCCAAGCACGCTTAACTGCGGTGTTCTGATGGGATCCGGTGCATTAGTGCTGGTATGATCGCTCCTGTCATGTTTTGCGTGCTCAAATCCTATATGCTTTCTCTAGCACGCTAATTAATCAGTGTTTATCCAAAACGGACTGGAAAACTTACAAAAAGACAGGTGCAACACGAGGACTTCCCAGGAGATCACCCATCCTAGTACTACTCATGCCGAAGCACGCTTAACTGCGGAGTTCTGATGGGATCCGGTGCATTAGTGTTGGTATGATCGCACCTGTCATGTTTTGCGTGCTCAAATCCTATATGTTTTCTATAGCGCGCTAATTAATTAGTTTTTACCCAAAACGGACTGATAAAATTACAAAACGAGAGGGGCAACACGAGGACTTCCCAAGAGATCACCAATCCTAGTACTGCTCGCGCCCAAGCACCCTTAACTGCGGAGTTCTGATGGGATCCGGTGCATTAGTGCTGGATGATCGCACCTGTAATGTTTTGCGTGCTCACATCCTATATGCTTTCTGTAGCGCGCTAATTAATTAGTTTTTTATCCAAAATGGACTGGAAAACTTACAAAAAGAAAGGTGCAACACGAGGACTTCCCAGGAGATCACCCATCCTTGTACTACTCACGCCCATGCACGCTGAACTGCGGAGTCATGTTTTGCGTGCTCAAATCCTATATGCTTTCTGTAGCGCGCCGATTAATCAGTTTTTATCCAAAACGGATTGGAAAACTTACAAAAAGAGAGGTGCAACATGAGGACTTCCCATGACGTCAACCATCCTAGTACTACTCTCGCCCAAGCACGCTTAAGTGCGGAGTTCTCATGGGATCCGGTGCATTAGTGCTGGTATGATCTTGCGTGCTCAAATCCTATATGTTTTCTGTAGCGCGCTAATTAATAAGTTTTTATTCAAAACGGATTGGAAAACTTACAAAAATAGAGGTGCAACACAACAACTTCCTAGGAGGTCACCCATCCTAGTACCACTCTCGCCCAAGCACGCTTAACTGAGGAGTTCTGATGGGATCTGGTGCATTAGTGCTGGTATGATCGCACCTATCATGTTTTGCGAACTCAAATTCTATATGCTTTCTGTAGCGCGCTAGTTAATAAGTTTTTAACCAAAACGGACTGGAAAACTTACAAAAACAGAGGTGCAACACGAGGACTTCCCAAGAGGTCACCCATCCTAGTACTACTCTCGCCCAAGCACACTTAACTGCAGAGTTCTGATGGGATCCGGTGCATTAGTGCTAGAATGATCGCACCTCTCATGTTTTGCGTGATCAAATCCTATGTGCTTTCTGTAGCGCGCTAATTAATAATTTTTTATCCTAAACAGACTGATAAACTTACAAAAAGAGAGGTGCAACACGAGGACTTCCGAGGAGATAACCCATCCTAGTACTACTCACGCCCAAGCACGCTTAACTGCGGAGTTTTGATAGGATCCGGGGCATTAGTGCTAGTATGATCGCACCTGTCATGTTTTGCGTGCTCAAATTCTATATGTTTTCTGTAGCGGGCTAATTAATCATGTTTTATCAAAAACGGACTGCAAAACTTACAAAAAGAGAGGTGCGACACGAGGAATGGGATCCGGTGTATTAATGCTGGTATGATCGCACCTGTCATGTTTTGCGTGCTCAAGTCTTTATCAAAAACGGACTGGAAAACTTACAAAAAGAAAGGTGCAACACGAGGACTTCCCAAGAGGTCCCCCATCCTAGTACTATTCTCGCCCAAGCACACTTAACTACGGGGATCTGATGGGATCCGGTGCATTAGTGCTGGAATGATCGCACCTGTCATGTTTTGCGTGCTCAAGTTCTATATGCTTTCTGTAGCGCGCTAATTAATAAGTTTTTATCCAAAACGGAGTGCAAAACTTACAAAAAGAGAGGTGCAACACGACGACTGGCATCCGGTGCATTAGTGCTGGTATGATCGCACCTATCATGTTTTGCGTGCTGAAGTCCTATATGCTTTCTGTAGTGCGCTAGTTAATCAGTTTTTATCCAAAACGGACTGGAAAACGTACAAAAAAAGAGGTGCAACAGATGTGATCCGGTGCATAAGTGCTGGTATGATCGCACCTGTCATGTTTTGCCTGCTCAAATTCTTTATGCTTTCTTTAGCGCACTATTTAATCAGTTTTTATCCAAAACGGACCGGAAAACTTACAAAAATAGAGGTGCAACACGAGGACTTCCCAGGAGGACACCGATCCTAGTACTACTCTCGCCAAAGCACGCTTAGCTGCCGAGTTTTGATGGGATCTGGTGCATTAGTGCTGGTATGATCGTATTTGTCATGTTTTGCGTGCTCAAATCCTATATGCTTTCTGTAGCACGCTAATTAATCAGTTTTTATCCAAAATGGACTGGAAAACTTTCTAAAAGAGAGGTGCACCACGAGGACTTCCCAGGAAATCACCAATCTTAGTACTAATCACGCCCAAGCACGCTTAACTGCAGTTTTCTGATGGGATCCAGTGCATTAGTGCTGGTATGATCAGACTTGTCATGTTTTGCGTGCTCAAATCCTATATGCTTTCTGTAGCGCGCTAATTAATCAGTTTTCATACAAAACGGACTGGAAAACTTACAAAAAGAGAGGTGCAACGGGAAGACTTCCCAAGAGGTCATCCATCCTAGTACTACTCTCGACCAAGCACCCTTAACTGCGAAGTTCTGATGTGATCCGGTGCAAAAGTGCTGGTATGATCGCACCTGTCATGTTTTGCGTGCTCAAATTCTATATGCTTTCTGTAGCGGGCTAATTAATCAATTTTTATCCAAAACGGACTGGAATACTTATTAAAAGAGTGGTGCAAAACGAGTACTTCCCAGGAGGTCACGCATCCTAGTATTACTCTCGCCCAAGCACGATTAACTACGAAGTTCTAATGGTATCCGGTGCATTAGTGGTGGTATGATAACACTTGTCATGTTTTGCGTGCTCAAAACCTATATGCTTTCTATAGCACGCTAATTAATCAGTTTTTATCCAAAACGGACTGGAAAACTTACAAAAAGAGAGTTGCAACACGAGGACTTCCCAGGAGATCACCCATCCTAGTACTACTCTCGCCCAAGCACGCTTAGCTGCGGAATTCTAATGGGATCCGGTGCATTAGTGCTGGTATGATCGCACTTGTCATGTTTTGCGTGCTCAAATCCTATATGCTTTCTGTAGCACGCTAATTAATCAGTTTTTATCAAAAACGGACTGGAAAACTTACAAAAATAGAGGTGCACCACGAGGACTTCCCAGGAGATCACCCTTCCTAGTACTACTCACGCTGAAGCACGTTTAAATGCAGTGTTCTGATGGGATCCAGTGCATTAGTGCTGGTATGATCGGACCTGTCATGTTTTGCGTGCTTAAATCCTATATGCTTTCTGTAGCGCGCTAATTAATTAGTTTGTATCCAAAATGGACTGGAAAACTTACAAAAAGAGAGGTGCAACACGAGGACTTCCCTGGAGATCACCCATCCTAGTACTACTCATGCCCAAGCACGCTTAACTGCAGTGTTCTGATGGGATCTAGTGCATTACTGCTGGTATGATCGCACCTGTCATGTTTTCCGTGCTCAAATCCTATATGCTTTCTGTATCGCGATAGTTAATAAGTTTTTATCCAAAAAGGACTGGAAAACTTACAAGAAGAGAGGTACAACACGAGGACTGGGATCCGGTGCATTAGTGCTGGTATGATCGCACAGGTAATGTTTTGCGTGCTCAAGTCATATATGCTTTTTGTAGCGCGCTAGTTAATCAGTTTTTATCCAAAACGAACTGGAAAACATACAAAAAGAGAGTTGCAACATGAGGACTTCCTAGGAGGTCACCCATCTAGTACTACTCTCGCCCAAGCACGCTAATCTGCGGAATTCTAATGGGATCCGGTGCATTAGTGCTGGTATGATCGCACCTGTCTTGTTTTGCGTGCTCAAATCCTATATGCTTTCTGTAACACCCTAATTAATCAGTTTTTATCCAAAACGGACTGGAACACTTACAACAAGAGAGGTGCAACACGAGGACTTCCCAGGAGATTACGCATTCTAGTACTACTCTCGGCCAAGCACGCTTATCTGCGGAGTTCTGATGGGATTCGGTGCATTAGTGCTGGTATGATCGCACCTGTCATGTTTTCCGTGCTCAAAACCTATTTGCTTTCTGTAGCGCGCTAATTATTCAGTTTTTATCCAAAACGGACAGGAAAATTTATAAAAATAGAGGTGCAACACAAGGACTTCCTAGGAGGTCATCCATCCAAGTACTACTGTCGCCCAAGTACGGTTAACTGCAGAGTTCTGATGGGAATCGGTGCATTAGTGCTGCTATGATCGCAATTGTCATGTTTTGCGTGCTTAAGGCCTATATGCTTTCCATCCTAATACTACTCTCGCCGAAGCGCGCTTAACTGCAAAGTTCTGCTGGGATCCGGTGCATTAGTGCTGGTTTGATCCCACCTGTCATGTTTTGCATGCTCAAAACCTATATGCTTTCTGTAGCGCGCTTATTAATCAGTTTTTATCCAAAACGGACTGAAAAACTACACGAGTACTTCCCAGGAGGTCACCCATCTTAGAACTCCTCTCGACCAAGCACGCTTAACTACGGAGTTCTGATGGGATCCGGTGCATTAGTGCTGGTATGATCGCATCTGTCATTTTTTGCGTGCTCAAATCCTAAATGCTTTCTGTAGCGCGCTAATTTATTAGTTTTTATCCAAAACGGACTGGAAAACTTACAAAAAGAGAGGGGCAACACAAGGATTTCCCAGGAGGTCACCCACCCTAGCTTAACTACGGAGTTCTGATGGGATCCGGTGCATTAGTGCTGGTATGATCGCATCTGTCATGTTTTGCGTGCTCAAATCCTATATGCTTTTTGTAGCGCGCAAATTTATACGTTTTTATCCGAAACAGACTGCAAAACTTACAAAAAGAGAGGTGCAACACGAGATCTTCCCAAGAGGTCACCCATCCTATTACTACTCTCGTCCAAGCACGCTTAACTGCAGAGATCTGATGGGATCAGGAGCATTATTGCTGGTATGATCGCACCTGTCATGTTTTGCGTGCTCAAATCCTATATGTTTTCTAAAGCGCGCAAATTAATACGTTTTTATCCAAAATGGACTAGAAAACTAACAAAAAGAGAGGTGCACCACGAGGACCTCCCAACAGAATACCCATCCAAGTACTACTCTCGCCCAAGCACGCTTAACTGCGAAGTTCTGATGGGATCCGGAGCATTACTACTGGTATGATCGCACCTGTCATGTTTTGCGTGCTCAAATCCTATATTGTTTCTGTAGCGCCCTAATTAATCAGTTTTTATCCAATACGGACTGGAAAACTTACAAAAAGAGAGGTGCAACACGAGGTCTTCCCAAGAGGTCACCCATCCTATTACTACTCTCGTCCAAGCACGCTTAACTGCGGAGATCTGATGGGATCCGGAGCATTAATGCTGGTATGATCGCACCTGTCAATTTTTGCGTGGTCAAATCCTATATGCTTTCTGTAGCACGCTAATTAATCAGTTTTTATACAAAACGGACTGGAAAACATACAAAAATAGAGGTGCAGCACGAGGACTTCCCAGGAGATCACCCATACTAGTACTACTCACGCCCAAGCACGCTTAACTATAGTGTTCTGATGGGATCCAAAGCATTAGTGGTGGTATGATCGCACCTGTCATGTTTTCCGTGCTCAAATCCTATATGCTTTTTGTAGCGCGCTAGTTAATAAGTTTTTATCCAAAACGGACTCGAAAACTTACAAAAAGAGAGGTGCAACACGAGGACTGGGATCCGGTGTATTAGTGCAGGTATGATCGCACATGTCATGTTATGCGTGCTCAAATCCTATATGCTTTCGGTAGCGCGCTAATTAATTACTTTTTATCCAAAACGGACTGGAAAACTTACAAAAAGAGAGGGTCAACACAAGGACTTCCCAGGAGGTCACCCATCTTAGTACTATTGTCGCCCACGCACGCTTAACTGCGGAGTTCTGATGGGATCCGGTGCATTAGTGCTGGTATGATCGCACCTATCATGTTTTGCGTGCTCAAATCCTATATGCTTTCTGTGGCGCGCAAATTCATACGTTTTTATCCGAAACGAACTGGAAAACTTACAAAAAAGAGGTGCAACACGAGGACTTCCAAAGAGGTCACCCATCCTAGTACTACTCTCGTCCAAGCACGCTTAACTGCGGAGTTCTGATAGGATCCGGAGCATTAGTGCTGGTATGATCGCACCTATCATGTTTTTCGTGCTCAAATCCTATATGCTTCTGTACCACGCTAACTAATCAGTTCTTATCCAAAAGGGACTCGAAAACTTACATAAAGAGAGATGCAACACGAGGACTGGGATCCGGTGTATTAGTGCTGGTATGATCGCACATGTCATGTTATGCGTGCTCAAATCCTATATGCTTTTTGTAGCGCGCAAATTTATACGTTTTTATCCGAAACGGACTGGAAAACTTACAAAAAGAGAGGTGCAACACGAGGTCTTCCCAAGAGGGCACCCATCCTATTACTACTCTCGTCCAAGCACGCTTAACTGCGGAGATCTGATGGGATCCGGAGCATTATTGCTGGTATGATCGCACCTGTCATGTTTTGCGTGCTCAAATCCTATATGCTTTCTGTAGCGCGCAAATTAATACGTTTTTATCCGAAACGGACTGGAAAACTTAAAAAAAAATAGGAGCAACACGAAGACTTCCCAAGAGGTCACCCATCCTAGTACTTCTCTCGTCCAAGCACGCTTAAGTGCGGAGTTTTGATGGGATCCGAAGCATTAGTGCCGGTATGATCACACCTTTCATGTTTTGGGTGCTCAAATCCTATATGCTTTCTGTAGCACGCTAATTAATACGTTTTTTCCGAAACGGACTGGATAACTTACAAAATGAGAGGAGCAACACGAGGACTTCCCAAGAAGTCACCAATCTTAGTACTACTCTCATCCAAGCACACTTAACTGTGGAGTTCTGATGTCATCCGGTGCATAAGTACTGGTATGATCGCACCTGTCATGTTTTGCGTGCTCATATCCTATATGCTTTCTGTATGACACTAATTAATCAGTTCTTATCCAAAACGGACTTGAAAACTAAGAAAAAGAGAGGTGCAACACGAGGACATCCCAGGAGATCACCAATCCTAGTACTACTCACGCCTAAGCATGCTTAACTGCAATGTTCGGATGGGATCCAGTGCATTTGGGCTGGTATGATCGCACCTGTCATGTTTTCTGTGCTCAAATCCTATATGCTTTTTGTAGCGCGCTAGTTAATAAGTTTTTATCCAAAACGGACTCGAAAACTTACAAAAAGAAAGGTGCAACACGAGGACTGGGATCCGCTGTATTAGTGCTGGTATGATCGCACCTGTAATGTTTTGCGTGCTCAAGTCCTATATGCTTTTTGTAGCGCGCTAGTTAATCAATTTTTATCCAAAACGAAATGGAAAACTTACAAAGAGAGAGGTGCAACACGAGGACTGGGATCCGCTGTATTAGTGCTGGTATGATCGCACCTGTAATGTTTTGCGTGCTCAAGTCCTATATGCTTTTTGTAGCCCGCTAGTTAATCAGTTTTTATCCAAAACGGACTGGAAAACTTACAAAGAGAGAGGTGCAACACGAGGACTTCCAAGGAGGTCACCCATCCTAGTACTACTCTCGCCTAAGCACGCTAATCTGCGGAGTTCTGATGGGAACCGGTGCATTAGTGCTGGTATGATCGCACCCGTCATGATTTGCGTGCTCAAATCCTATATGCTTTCTATAGCGCCCTAATTAATCAGTTTTTATCCAAAACGGACTGGAACACTTACAAAAAGAGAGGTGCAACACGAGGACTTCCCACGCGATCACCCATTCTAGTACTACTCACGCCCAAGCACGCTTAACTACGAAGTTCTGATGGGATCCGGTGCATTAGTGCTAGTATGATCGCAACTGTTATTTTTTGCGTGCTCAAATCCTATATGCTTTCTGTAACGCGCTAATTAATTAGTTTTTATCCAAAACGGACTGGAAAACTTACAAAAAGACAGGGGCAACACAAGGACTTCCAAGGAGGTCACCCATCCTAGTACTATGGTCGCCCACGCAGGCTTAACTGCGGAGTTCTAATGGGATCCGGTGCATTAGTGCTGGTATGATCGCACCTGTCATGTTTTGTGTGCTCAAATCCTATATGCTTTCTGTAGCGCGCAAATTTATACGTTTTTATCCGAAACGGACTGGAAAACTTACAAAAAGAGAGGTGCAACACGAGGACTTCGCAAGAGGTCACCCATCCTAGTACTACTCTCGTCCAAGCACGCTTGACTGCGGAGTTCTGATGGGATCTGGAGCATTAGTGCTGGTATGATCGCACCTATCATATTTTGCGTGCTCAAATCCTATATGCTTTCTGTAGCACGCTAACTAATCAGTTCTTATCCAAAACGGACTTGAAATGTGACCAAAAGAGAGGTGCAACACGAGGACTTCCCTGGAGATCACCCATCCTAGTACTACTCACACCCAAGCACGCTTAACTGCACTGTTCTGATGGGATCCGGAGCATTAGTGCTGGTATGATCCCACCTGGTATTAATCAGTTTTTATCCAAAACGGACTGAAAAACTTACAAAAAGCGAGGTGCAACACGAGTACTTCCCAGGATGTCACCCATCTTAGAACTCCTCTCGGCCAAGCACGGTTAATTGCGGAGTTCTGATGGGATCCGGTGCATTAGTGCTGGTATGATCGCACCTGTGATGTTTTGCGTGCTCAAATCCTATATGCTTTCTGTAGCGCGCTAATTAATCAGTTTTTATCCAAAACAGACAGAAAAACTTACAAAAAGAGAGGTGCAACACGAGAACTTCCCAGGAAGTCACCCATCCTAGTATTACCCTCAAGCACGCTTAACTAAGGAGTTCAGACAGGTGCAACACGAGGACTTCCCAGGAGGTCACCCATCCTAGTACTACTCTCTCCCAAGCACGTTTAACTACGGAGTTCCGACAGTTGCAACCAAGGACTTCCCAGGAGGTCACCCATCCAAGTACTACTCTCGTCCAAGGACGCTTAACTACAGAGATCCGATGGGATCCGGTGCATTACTGCTGGTATGATCGCACCTGTCAAGTTTTGCGTGCTCAATTCCTATATGCTTTCTGTAGCGCGCTAATTAATCAGTTTTTATCTAAAACGGACTGAAAATCTTACAAAAAGAGAGGTACAACACGAGGACTTCCCAGGAGGTCACCCATCCTAGTACTACACTCGCCCAAACACGCTTCTCGCCCAAACACGCTTAACTGCGGAATTCTGATGGGATCCGGTGCATTAGTGCTAGTATAATCGCACCTGTCATGTTTTGTGTGCCCAAAACCTAACTTACAAAAATAAAGGTGCAACACGAGAACTTCCGAGGAGGTCACCCATCCTAGTACTACTCTCGCCCAAGCACACTTAACCACGGAGTTCTGATGGGATTGGATGCATTAGTGCTGGTATGATCGCACCTGTTATGTTTTGCGTGCTCAAAACCTATATGCTGTCTGTAGCGCGCTAATTAATCACTTTTTATCCAAAACGGACTGGAAAACTTACAACAAGAGAGGTGCAACACGGGGACTTCCCAGGAGTTCACCCATCCTACTACTACTCTCGCCCAAGCACGCTTATCTGCGGAGTTCTGATGGGATTCGGTGCATTAGTGCTGGTATGATCGCACCTGTCATGTTTTGCGTGCTCAAAACCTATATGCTTTCTGTAGCGCGCAAATTAATCACTTTTTATCCAAAACGGACTGGAAAACTTAGAAAAAGAGAGGTGCAACACGAGGACTTCCCAGGAGGACACCCATCCTAGTACTACTCTTGCCCCTGCGGAGTTCTGATGGGATTCGGTGCATTAGTGCTGGTATGATCGCACCTGTCATGTTTTGCGGGCTCAAAACCTATATGCTTTCTGTAGCGCGCTAATTAATCACTTTTTATCCAAAACGGACTGGAAAACTTACAACAAGAGAGGTGCAACACGAGGACTTCCCAGGAGTTCACCCATCCTTGTACTACTTTCGCCCAAGCACGCTTATCTGCGGAGTTCTGATGGGATTCGGTGCATTAGTGCTGGTATGATCGCACCTGTCATGTTTTGCGTGCTCAAAACCTATTTGCGTTCTGTAGCGCGCTAATTATTCAGTTTTTATCCAAAACGGACAGGAAAATTTACAAAAATAGAGGTGCAACACGAGGACTTCCTAGGAGGTCATCCATCCTAGTACTACTGTCGCCCAAGCACGGTTAACTGCGGAGTTCTGATGGGAATCGGTGCATTAGTGCTGGTATGATCGCACCTGTCATGTTTTGCGTGCTTAAGTCCTATATGCTTTCCATCCTAATACTACTCTCCCCCAAACAAGCTTAACTCCAAAGTTCTGATGGGATCCGGTGCATTAGTGCTGGTATGATCGCAGATGTCATGTTTTGCGTGCTCAAATCCTGTATGCTTTCTATAGTGCGCTAATTAATATGTTTTTATCCAAAATGGAGTGGAAAACTTACAAAAAGAGAGGTGCAACACGAGGACTTCCAAGGAGGTCACCCATCCCAATACTACTCTAGCCCAAGCACGCTTAACTGCGGAGTTCGGATCTCATTAGTGCTGGTATGATCGCAGCTGTCATGTTTTGCGTGCTCAAAACCTATATGCTTTCTGTAGCGCGCTAATTAATCACTTTTTATCCAAAACGGACTGGAAAACTTACAAAAAGAGAGGTGCAACACGAGGACTTCTGGGAGATCACCCATACAACTACTACTCTCGCCAAAGCACGCTTAACTACGGAGTTCTGATGGGATACGGTTCATTATTGTTGGTATGATCGCACCTGTCATGTTTTGCGTGCTCAAATCCTGTATGCTTTCTGTAGCGCGGACTTCCCAGGAGGTCACCCATCCCAATACTACTCTCGCCCAAAAAAGAGAAGTGCAACACAAGGACTTCCCAAGAGGTTCTGATGGGATCCGGTGCATTCGTGCTGGTATAATCGCAGCTGTCATGTTTTGCGTGGTCAAAACCTATATGCTTTCTGTAGCGCGCTAATTAATCACTTTTTATCCAAAACGGACTGGAAAACTTACAAAAAAAGAGGTGCAACATGAGGACTTCCCAGGAGGTCACCCATCCTAGTACTACTCTTGCCCAAGCACACTTTGTTGCGGTGTTCTGATGGGATCCGGTGCATTAGTGCTGGTATGATCACACATGTCATGTTTTGCGTGCTCAAAACCTATATGCTTTCTGTAGCGCGCTAATTAATCACTTTTTATCCAAAACGGAGTGGAAAACTTACAAAAAGAGAAGTGCAGCACGAGGACTTCCCCCATCCCAGTACTTCTCTCTCCCAAGCACGCTTAACAACGGAGTTCTGATGAGATCCGGTGCATTAGTGCTGGTATGATCGCACATGTCATCTTTTGCGTGCTCAAATCCTGTATGCTTTCTGTAGCGCGCTAATTAATATGTTTTTATCCAAAATGGACTGGAAAACTTACAAAAAGAGAGGTGCAACACGAGGACTTCAAAGGAGGTCACCCATCCCAATACTACTCTAGCCCAAGCACGCTTAACTGCGGAGTTCGGATCTCATTAGTGCTGGTATGATCGCAGCGGTCTTGTTTTGCGTGCTCAAAACCTGTATGCTTTCTGTAGCGCGCTAATTAATAAGTTTTTATCCAAAACGGACTTGAAAACTTACAAAAAGAGAGGTGCAACACGAGGACTTCGCAGGAGGTCACCCATCCTAGTACTACTCTCGCCCAAGCACGCTTATCTCCGGAGTTCTGATGGGATCCGGTGCATTAGTGCTGGTATGATCGCACCTGTCATGTTTTGCGAGATCAAAACCTATATGCCTTGTGTAGCGCGCTAATCAATCAATTTTTATCCAAAACGGACTGGAAAACTTACAAAAAGAGAGGTGCAACACGAGGACTTCCAAGGAGGTCACCTGTCCTAGTACTACTCTCTCCTAAGCACGCTTAACTACAGAGTTCTGATGAGATTTGGTGCATTAGTGCTGGTATGATCGCACCTGCCATGTCTTGCGTGCTCAAAACCTATATGCCTTCTGTAGCACGCTAACTAATCAATTTTTATCCAAAACGGACTGGAAAACTTTCAAAAAGAGAGGTGCAACACGAGGACTTCCAAGGAGGTCACCTGTCCTAGTACTACTCTCGCCCAGGCACGCTTAACTGCGGAGTTCTGATGGGATTCGATGCATTAGTGCTGGTATGATCGCACTTGTCATGTTTTGCGTGCTCAAATCCTGTATGCTTTCTGTAGCGCGCTAATTAATAAGTTTTTATCCAAAACGGACTGGAAAACTTACAAAAAGAGAGGTGCAACACGAGGACTTCCCAGGAGGTCACCCATCCTAGTACTACTCTCGCCCAAGCACGCTTATCTACGGAGTTCTGATGGGATCCGGTGCATTAGTGCTAGTATGATCGCACCTGTCATGTTTTGCGTGATCAAAACCTATATGCCTTCTGTAGCGCGCTAATTAATCACTTTTTATCCAAAACGGACTGGAAAACTTACAAAAAGAGAGGTGCAACACGAGGACTTCCCAGGAGGTCACCCATCCTAGTACTACTCTCGCCCAACCACGCTTGACTACGGAGTTCTGATGGGATCCGGTGCATTAGTGCTGGTATGATCGCACCTGTCATGTTTTTCGTGCTCAAATCCATTATGCTTTCAATAGTGCTCTAATTAATTTTTTATCCAAAACTGACTGGAAAACATACAAGAAGAAAGGTGCAACAAGAGGACTTCCCAAGAGGTCTCCCAACCTAGTACTACTCTCGGCAAAGCACGCTTAACTGCGGAGTTCTTATGGAATCCGATGCATTAGTGCTGGTATGGTCGCACATGCCATGTGTTGCTTGCTCAAAACCTATATGCCTTCTGTAGCACGCTAATTAATCACTTTTTATCCAAAACGGATTGGAAAACTTGCAAAAAGAGAGGCGCAACACGAGGACTTCCTAGGAGGTCACCCATCATTGTACTACTCTCGCCCAACCACGCTTAACTACGAAGTTTTGATGGAATCCGGTGAATTAGTGCTGGTATGATCGCACCTGTCATGTTTTGCGTGCTCAAATACTGTATGCTTTCTGTAGCGCGCTAATTAATAAGTTTTTATCCAAAACGGATTGGAAAACTTTAAAAAATAGAGGTGCAACACAAGGACTTCCCAGGAGGTCACCCACCTAGTACTACTCTCGCCCTACCACGCTTAACTACGGAGTTTTGATGGGATTCAGTGCATTAGTGCTGGTATGATCACACCTGTCATGTTTTGCGTGCTCAAATCCTATATGCTTTCTGTAGCGCGCTATTTAATCAGTTTTTATCCAAAACGGACTTACAAAAAGAGAGGTGCAACACGAGGACTTCCCAGGAGGTCACCCATCCTAGTACTACTCTCGCCCAAGCACGCATAACTACGGAGTTCTGATGGGATCCGGTGCATTAGTGCTGGTATGATCACACCTGTCATGTTTTGTGTGCTCAAATCCTGTATGCTTTCTGTAGCGCGCTAATTAATCAAATTTTATCCAAAACGGACTGGAAAAGTTACAAAAAGAGAGGTGCAACACGAGGACTTCCCAGGAGGTCACCCATTCTAGTACTACTCTTGCCCAAGCACGCTTAACTGCGGAGTGCATTAGTGTTGGTATGATCACACCTGTCATGTTTTGCGTGCTCAAAACCTATAGGCTTTCTATAGCGCGCTAATTAATCACTTTTTATTCCAAACGAACTGGAAAACTTACAAAAAGAGAGGTGCAACACGACGACTTCCGAGGAGGTCACCCTCCTAGTACTACTCTCGCCCAAGCACGCATAACTACGGAGTTCTGATGGAATCTGGTGCATTAGTGACGGTATGATCGCAACTGTCATGTTTTGCAATGTCAAATCCTGTATGCTTTCTGTAGCGCTCTAATTAATAAGTTTTTATCCAAAACGGACTGGAAAACTTACAAAAAGAAAGGTGCAACACGAGGACTTCCCAAGAGGTCACCCATCCTAGTACTACTCTCGCCCAAGCAAGATTAACTACGGAGTTCTGATGGGATCCGGTGCATTAGTGCTGGTATGATCGCACCTGTCATTTTTGCGTGCTCAAATCCTGTATGCTTTCTGTAGCACGCTAATTAATCAGTTTTTATCCAAAACGG
Source organism: Cyamopsis tetragonoloba (assembly GCA_037177725.1). Taxonomy (NCBI): domain Eukaryota; kingdom Viridiplantae; phylum Streptophyta; class Magnoliopsida; order Fabales; family Fabaceae; genus Cyamopsis; species Cyamopsis tetragonoloba. The sequence continues at coordinate 47,971,539 of CM074119.1, read as the reverse complement.
ACTGGAAAACTTACAAAAAGCGAGTTGCAACACGAGGACTTTCTAGGAGGTCACCAATCCTAGTACTACTCTCGCCGAAGCACGCTTAACTGCGGAGTTCTGATGGGATCCGATGCATTAGTGCTGGTATGATCGCACATGTCATGTTTTGCGTGCTCAAAACCTATAAGCCTTCTGTAGCGCGCTAAATAATCACTTTTTATCCAAAACGGACTGGAAAACTTACAAAAAGAGCGGTGCAACTCGAGGACTTCCCAGGAGGTCACCCATCCTAGTACTACTCTAGCCCAAGCACGCTTGACTACGGAGTGCATTAGTGACGGTATGATCGCAACTCTCACGTTTTGCATGCTGAAATCCTGTAGCGCGCTAATTAATAAGTTTATATCCAAAACGGACCGGAAAAGTTACATAAAGAGAGGTGCAACACGAGGACTTCGCAGGAGGTCACCCATCCTTGTACTACTCTCGCCCAACCACGCTTAAATACGGAGTTCTGATGGGATCCGATGCATTAGTGCACACGAGGACTTCCCAGGAGGTCACCCATCCTAGTACTACTCTCGCCCAAGCATGCTTAACTGTGGAGTTCTGATGGGATTCGGTGCATTAGTGCTGGTTTGATCGCACATGTCATGTTTTGCGTGCTCAAATCCATTATGCTTTCTTTAGCGCGCTAATTAATAAGTTTTTATCCCAAACGGACTAGAAAAGTTACAAAAAGAGAGGTGCAACACGAGCACTTTGCAGGAGGTCACCCATCCTAGTACTACTCTCGCCCAACCACACTTAACTACGGAGTTCTGATGGAATCCGGTGCATTAGTGCTATGCTTTCTGTAGCACGCTAATTAATATGTTTTTATCCAAAACGGACTGGAAAACATAAAAAAATAGAGGTGCAAGAGGAGGACTTCCCAGGAGGTCACCCATCCAAGTACTACTCTCGTCCAAGCACGCATGTCTACGGAGTTCTAATGGAATCCGGTTCATTAGTGACGGTTTCATCGCAACTTTCATGTTTTGCGTGCTCAAATCCTGTATGCTTTTTGTAGCACGCTAATTAATAAGTTTTTATCCAAAACAGACTGGAAAACATACAAAAAGAGAGGTGCAACACGAGGACTTCCCAGGAGGTCACCCATCCAAGTACTACTCTCGTCCAAGCACGCATCACTACGGAGTTCTAATGGAATCCGGTGCATTTGTGACGGTATGATCGAAACTCTCATGTTTTGCATGCTCAAATCCTGTATGCTTTCGGTAGCGCGCTAATTAAAAAGTTTTTAACCAAAACGGACCGGAAAACTTACTTAAAGAGAGGTGCAACAGGAGGACTTCCCAGCAGGTCACCCATCCTAGTACTACTCTCGCCCAAGCACGCTTAAATACGGAGTTCTGATGGGATCCGTTGCATTAGTGCACACGAGGACTTCCCAGGAGGTCACCCATCCTAGTACTACTCTCGCCCAAGCACGCTTAACTACGGTCTGATGGGATCCGGTGCATTAGTGCTGGTATGATCGCTCCTGTCATGTTTTGCGTGCTCAAATCCTGTATGCTTTCTGTAGCACGCTAATTAATAAGTTTTTATCCAAAACGGACTGGAAAACTTACACAAAGAGAGGTGCAACACGAGGACTTCCCACTACAGAGTTCTGATGGGATCCGGTGCATTAGTGCTGGTATGATCGCACCTGTCATGTTTTGCGTGCTCAAATCCTGTATGCTTTCTGTAGCACGCTAATTAATCAGTTTTTATCCAAAACGGACTGGAAAACTTACAAAAAGAGAGGTGCAACACGACGACTTCCCAGGAAGTCACCCATCCTAGTACTACTCTCGCCCAAGAATGCTTAACTACGGTCTGATGGGATCCGGTGCATTAGTGCTGGTATGATCGCTCCTGTCATGTTTTGCGTGCTCAACTCCTGTATGCTTTCTGTAGCACGCTAATTAATCAGTTTTTATCCAAAACGGACTGGAAAACTTACAAAAAGAGAGGTGCAACACGACGACTTCCCAAGAAGTCACCCATTCTAGTACTACTCTCGCCCAAGCACGCTTAACTACGGAGTTCTGATAGAATCCGGTGCATTAGTGACGGTATGATCGCAACTGTCGTGTTTTGCGTGCTCAAATCCTGTATGCTTTCTGTAGTGCGCTAATTAATAAGTTTTTATCCAAAACGGACTGGAAAACTTACACAAAGAGAGGTGCAACACGAGGACTTCCCACTACAGAGTTCTGATGGGATCCGGTGCATTAGTGCTGGTATGATCGCACCTGTCATGTTTTGCGTGCTCAAATCCTGTATGCTATATGTAGCACGCTAATTAATCAGTTTTTATCCAAAACGGACTGGAAAACTTACAAAAATAGAGGTGCAACACAAGGACTTTCTAGCAGGTCACCAATCCTAGTACTACTCTCGCCGAATCACGCTAAACTACGGATTTCGGATGGGATCCGATGCATTAGAGCTGGTATGATCGCACATGTCATGTTTTGCGTGCTCAAAACCTATATGCCTTCTGTAGCACGCTAATTAATCTCTTTTTATCCAAAACGGACTAGAAAACTTACAAAAAGAGAGGTGCAACACGAGGACTTCCCAAGAGGTCAATCATCCTAGTACTACTCTCGCCGAAGCACGCTTAACTGCAGAGTTATGATGGGATCCGGTGCATTAGTGCTTGTATGGTCGCACCTGTCATGTTTTGCGTGCTCAAATCCTGTATGCTTTTTGTAGCACGCTAATTAATCACTTTTTATCCAAAACGGACTGGAAAACTTACAAAAAGACTCTCGCCCAAGCACGCTTGACTGTGGAGTTCTGATGGGATCCGGTGTATTAGTGCTGGTATGATCGCACCTGTCATTTTTACGTGCTCAAATCCTGTATGCTTTCTGTAGCACGCTAATTAATAAGTTTTAACCAAAACGGACTGGAAAACTTAAAAAAAGAGAGGTGCAAGACGAGGACTTCCCAGAAGGTCACCCATACTAGTACTACTCTTTCCCAAGCACGCTTATCTGCGGAGTGCGTTAGAGAAGTTCAACACGAGGACTTCCCAGGAGGTCACCCAACCAAGTACTACTCTCGCCCAAGCACGCTTAACTACGGAGTTCTGATGGAATTCGGTGCATTAGTGACGGTATGATTGAAACTGTCATGTTTTGCGTGCTCAAATCCTGTATGCTTTCTATAGCGCGCTAATTAATAAATTTTTATCCAAAACGGACTGGAACTTACAAAAAGAAAGCTGCAACACGAGGACTTCCCAGGAGGTCACCCATCCTAGTACTACTCTTACCCAAGCACGCTTTTCTACGGAGTTCTGATGGGATCCGGTGCATTAGTGCTTGAATGATCGCACCTATCATGTTTTGCGTGCTCAAATCCTATATGCTTTCTGTAGCACGCTAATTAATCAGTTTTTATCCAAAACGAATTGGAAAACTTACAAAAATAGAGGTGCAACACAAGGACTTTCTAGAAGGTCACCAATCCTAGTACTACTCTCGCCGAATCACGCTAAACTGCGGAGTTCTGATCGGATCCGATTCATTAGTGCTTATATGATCGCACATGTCATGTTTTGCATGCTCAAAACCTATATGCCTTCTGTAGCGCGCTAATTAATCACTTTTTATCCAAAATGGACTGGAAATTTGCGTGCTCAAATCCATTATGCTTTCTTTAGCACGCTAATTAATAAGTTTTTATCCAAAACGGACTAGAAAACTTACAAAAAGAGAGGTGCAACACAAGGACTTCCCAGGAGGTCACCCATCCTAGTACTACTCTCGCCAAAGCACAGTTAACTATGGAGTTCTGATGGAATCCGGTGCATTTGTGACGGTATGATCGCAACTGTCATGTTTTGCGTGCTCAAATCCTGTATGCTTTCTGTAGCGCGCTATTTAATAAGTTTTTATCCAAAACGGAGTGAAAAACTTACAAAAAGAGAGGAGCAACACGAGGACTTCCCAGGAGGTCACCCATCCTAGTACTACTCTCACCCAAGCACGCTTGACTGCGGAGTTCTAATGGGATCCGGTGTATTAGTTCTGGTATGATGGCACCTGTCATGTTTTGCGTGCTCAAATCCATTATGCTTTCTTTAGCTTGCTAATTAATAAGTTTTTATCCAAAACGGACTGGAAAACTTACAAAAAGATACGGAATTCTGATGGAATCCGGTGCATTTGTGACGGTATGCTCGCAACTGTCATGTTTTGCGTGCTCAAATCCTGTATGCTTTCTGTAGCGCGCTATTTAATAAGTTTTTATCCAAAACGGAGTGGAAAACTTACAAAAAGAGAGGTGCAACACGAGGACTTCCCAGGTGGTCACCCATCCTAGTACTACTCTCGCCCAAGAACACAAAGACTTCCCATGAGGTCACCCATCCTAGTACTACTCTCGCCCAAGAACGCTTTACTACGGAGTTCTAATGGAATGCGGTGCATTAGTGCGGTATGATCGCAACTGTCATGTTTTGCGTGCTCAAATTGATTATCCTTTCTTTAGCGCGCTAATTAATAAGTTTTTATCCAAAACGGACTGGAAAACTTAAAAAAATAGAGATGCAATACGAGGACTTCCTAGGAGGTCACCAATCCTAGTACTACACTTGCCCAAGCACGCTTAACTGCGGAGTGCATTAGTGCTGGTATGATCGCACCTGTCATGTTTTGCGTGCTCAAAACCTATATGCTTTCAATAGCGCGCTAATTAATCACTTTTTATCCAAAACGGACTGGAAAACTTACAAAAAGAGAGGCTCAACACGAGGACTTCCCAGGAGGTCACCCATCCTAGTACTACTCTCGACCAACCACGTTTAACTACGGAGTTCTGATGGAATCCGGTGCATTGGTGCACACGAGGACTTCCTAAGAGATCACCCATCCTAGTACTACTCTCGCCCAGAGGTGCAATACGAGGACTTCCCAGGTGGTCACCCAACCTAGTACTACTCTCACCGAAGCACGCTTAACTATGGAGTTCTGATGGAATGCGGTGCATTAGTGACGGTATGATCGCAACTGTCATGTTTTGCGTGCTCAAATCCATTATCCTTTCTTTAGCGCGCTAATTAATAAGTTTTTATCCAAAACGGACTGGAAAACTTAAAAAAATAGAGATGCAACACGAGGACTTCCCAGGAGGTCACCCATCCTAGTACTACTCTTGCCCAAGCACGCTTAACTGCGGAGTGCATTAGTGCTGGTATGATCGCACCTGTCATGTTTTGCGTGCTCAAAACCTATATGCTTTCTATAGCGCGCTAATTAATCACTTTTTATCCCAAACGGACTGGAAAACTTAAAAAAAGAGAGGTGCAACACGAGGACTTCCCAGGAGGTCACCCATCCTAGTACTACTCTCGCCCAAGATTGCTTAACTGCCGAGTTCTGATGGGATCCGGTGCATTAGTGCTGGTATGATCGCACCCGTCATGTATTGCGTGCACAAATCCTGTAGGCTCTCGTGTGCACTAATGCATTGGATCCCATCAGAACTTCGCAGTTAAGCGTGCCTCGGCGAGAGTAGTACTAGGATTGGTGACCTCCTGGAAAGACCTCGTGTTGCACCTCTCTTTTTGTAAGTTTTGCAGTCGGTTTTGGATAAAAACTTATTAATTAGCGTGCAACAAAAAGCATACAGGATTTGAGCACGCAAAACATGACAGGTGCGATCTTACCAGCACTAATGCACCGGATCCCATCAAAACTCCGTATTTAAGCTTGCTTGGGCGAGACTAGTACTAGGATGGGTGACCTCCTGGGAAGTCCTCGTGTTGCACCTCTCTTTTTGTAATTTTTCCAGTCCGTTTTGGATAAAAACTTATTAATTAGCACGCTAAAGAGGGCATACAGGATTTGTGCACCCAATGCATGACTGGTGCGATCATACCAGCACTAATGCACCGGATTCCATCACAACTCCGCAGTTAAGCATTCTTGGGCGAGAGTAGTACTAGGATGGTGATCTCCTGGGAAGTCCTCGTGTTGCACCTCTCTTTTTGTAAGTTTTCCAGTCCGTTTTGGATAAAAAGTGATTAATTAACGCGCTATAGAAAGCATATAGGTTTTGAGCACACAAAACATGACAGGTGCGATCATACCAGCACTAATGCACTCCGCAGTTAAGCGTGCTTGGGAAAGAGTAGTACTAGGATTGGTGACCTCCTCGGAAGTCCTCGTGTTGCACCTCACTTTTTGTAAGTTTTCCAGTCCGTTTTGGATAACAAGTGATTAATTAGCGCGCTACAGAAGGCATATAGGTTTTGAGCACGCAAAACATGACAGGTGCGATCATACCAGCACTAATGCACCGGACCGCATCAGAACTCCGCAGTTAAGCGTTGTTCGGCGAGAGTAGTACTAGGATGGGTGACCTCCTGGAAAGTCCTCGTGTTACACGTCTCTTTTTGTAAATTTTCCAGTCCGTTTTGGATAAAAACTTATTAATTAGCGCGCTAAAGAAACCATAATGGATTTGAGCACGCAAAACATGACAGGTGCGATCATACCAGCACTAATGCACCGGATCCCATCAGAAATCCGCAGTCAAGCGTGCTTGGGCGGGAGTAGTACTAGGATGGGTGACCTCTGGGAAGTCCTCGTGTTGCACCTCTCTTTTTGTAAGTTTTCCAGTCCGTTTTGGATAAAAACTTATTAATTAGCGCGCTACAGAAAGCATAACGCTTGGGCGAGAGTAGTACTAGGTTGGGTGACCTCCTGGGAAGTCCTCGTGTTGAACCTCTCTTTTTGTAAGTTTTCCAGTCCGTTTTGGATAAAAAGTGATTAATTAGCGCGCTATAGAAAGCATATAGGTTTTGAGCACGCAAAACATGACAGATGGATCATACCAGCACTAACGCACCGGATCCCATCAAAACTTCGCAGTTAAGCGTGCTTGGGCTAGAGTAGTACTAGGATGGGTAACCTCCTCGGAAGTTCTTGTGTTGCACCTCTCTTTTTGTAAGTTTTCCAGTCCGTTTTGGATAACAAGTGATTAATTAGCGCGCTACAGAAGGCTTATAGGTTTTGAGCACGCAAAACATGACAGGTGCGATCATACCAGCACTAATGCACCGGACCGCATCAGAACTCCGCAGTTAAGCGTTGTTCGGCGAGAGTAGTACTAGGATGGGTGACCTCCTGGAAAGTCCTCGTGTTGCACGTCTCTTTTTGTAAGTTTTCCAGTCCGTTTTGGATAAAAACTTATTAATTAGCGCGCTAAAGAAACCATAATGGCTTTGAGCACGCAAAACATGACAGGTGCGATCATACCAGCACTAATGCACCGGATCCCATCAGAAGTCCGCAGTCAAGCGTGCTTGGGCGAGAGTAGTACTAGGATGGGTGACTTTTGGGAAGTCCTCGTGTTGAACCTCTCTTTTTGTTAGTTTTCCAGTCCGTTTTGGATAAAAACTGATTAATTAGCGCGCTATTGAAAGCATATTGGATTTGAGCACGCAAAACATGACAGGTGCGATCATACCAGCACTAATGCACCGGATCCCATCAGAAATCCGCAATCAAGCTTGCTTGGGCAAAAACTTATTAATTAGCGCGCTAAAGAAACCATATTGGATTTGAGCACGCAAAACATGACAGGTGCGATCATACCAGCACTAATGCACCGGATCCCATCAGAAATCTGCAGTCAAGCGTGCTTGGGCGAGAGTAATACTAGGATGGGTAACCTCTGGGAAGTCCTCGTGTTGAACCTCTCTTTTTGTAAGTTTTCCAGTCCGTTTTGGATAAAAACTGATTAATTAGCGCGCTATTGAAAGCATATAGGTTTTGAGCACGCAAAACATGACAGGTGCGATCATACCAGCACTAATGCACTCCGCAGTTAAGCGTGCTTGGGCAAGAGTAGTACTAGGATTGGTGACCTCCTAGGAAGTCCTCGTATTGCATCTCTATTTTTTTAAGTTTTCCAGTCCGTTTTGGATAAAAACTTATTAATTAGCGCCCTAAAGAAAGAATAATTGATTTGAGCACGCAAAACATGACAGATGCGATCATACCGTCACTAATGCACCGCATTCTATCAGAACTCCATAGTTAAGCGTGCTTGGGTGAGAGTAGTACTAGTTTGGGTGACCTCCTGGGAAGTCCTCGTATTGCACCTCTATCTTTTTAAGTTTTCCAGTCCGTTTTGGATAAAAACTTATTAACTAGCGTGCTATAGAAAGCATATAGGTTTTGAGCACGCAAAACATGACAGGTGCGATCATACCAGCACTAATGCACTCCGCAGTTAAGCGTGCTTGGGCAAGTGTAGTACTAGGATTGGTGACCTCCTAGGAAGTCCTCGTATTGCATCTCTATTATTTTAAGTTTTCCAGTCCGTTTTGGATAAAAACTTATTAATTAGCGCGCTAAAGAAAGGATAATGGATTTGAGCACGCAAAACATGACAGGTGCGATCATACCAGCAGTAATGCACCGGATCCAATCAGAACTACGCAGATAAGCGTGCTTGGGCGAGAGTACTACTAGGATGGGTGACCTCCTAGGAAGTCCTCGTGTTGCACCTCTCTTTTTGTAAGTTTTCCAGTCCGTTTTGGTTAAAAACTGATTAACTAGCGCGCTACAGAAAGCATATAGGACTTGAGCACGCAAAATATGACAGGTGCGATCATACCAGCGTTACTGCACCGGATCCCAATCCTTGTGTTGCACCACTCTTTTTGTAAGTTTTCTAGTCCGTTTTGGATAAAAACTTATTAATTAGTGCGCTACAGAAAGGATATAGGACTTGCGCATGCAAAACATGACAGGTGCGATCATACCAGCACTAACGCACCGGATCCCATAAGAAATCCGCAGACAAGCGTGCTTGGGATAGAGTAATACTAGGATGGGTGACCTCCTGGGAAGATCTCGTGTTGCACCTCTCTTTTTGTATGTTTTCCAGCAAGTTTTGGATAAAAACTGATTAACTAGCGCGCTAGAGAAAGCATATAGGACTTGAGCACGCAAAACATGTCAGGTGCGATCATACCAGAAGTAATGCACCGGATCCCATCAGAACTACGCAGATAAGCGTGCTTGGGCGAGAGTAGTACTAGGATGGGTGCCTTCCTGGGAAGTCCTCGTGTTGCACCTCTCTCTTTGTAAGTTTTCCAGTCTGTTTTGGATAAAAATTGATTAATTAGCGTTCTACAGAAAGCATATAGGATTTGAGCATGCAAAACATGACAGGTGCGATCATACCAGCACTAATGCATTGGATCCCATCAGAACTCCGCAGTTAAGCGTGCTTGGGCGACAGTAGTACTAGGATGGATGCCCTCCTGGGAAGACCTCGTGTTGCACCTCTCTTTTTGAAAGTTTTCCAGCGAGTTTTGGATAAAAACTTATTAACTAGCGCGTTACAGAAAGCATATAGGACTTGAGCACGCAAAACATGACAGGTTCGATCATACCAGCAGTAATGCACCGGATCCCATCAGAACTACGCAGATAAGCGTTCTTGGGCGACAGTAGTACTAGGATGGGTGACCTCCAGGGAAGTCCTCGTGTTGCACCTCTCTTTTTGTAAGTTTTCTACCCCGTTTTGGATAAAAACTGATTAACTAGCGTGCTACAGAAAGCATATAGGATTTGAGCACGGAAAACATGACAGGTGCGATCATACCAGCACTAATGCACCGGATCCCATCAGAAATCCGCAGATAAGCGTGCTTGGGAAATAGTAGTACTAGGATGGGTGACCTCCTGCGAAGTCCTCGTGTTGCACCTCTCTTTTTGTAAGTTTTCCAGTCCGTTTTGGATAAAAGATGATTAACTAGCGCGCTACAGAAAGCATATAGAACTTGAGCACGCAAAACATGACAGGTTCGATCATACTAGAACTAATGCAACGGATCCCAGTCCTCGTGTTGCACCTCTCTTTTTGTAAGTTTTCCAATCCGTTTTGGATAAAAACTTATTAACTAACGCGCTACAGAAAGCATATAGGATTTGGGCACGCAAAACATGGCAGGTGTGATCATACCAGCACTAATGCATCGGATCCCATCAAAACTCCGCAGATAAGCGTGCTTGGGCGAGAGTAGTACTAGGATGGGTGACCTCCTGGAAAGTCGTCGTGTTGCACCTCTCTTTTTGTAAGTTTTCATGCCCGTTTTGGATAAAAACTGATTAACTAGCGTGCTACAGAAAGCATATAGGACTTGAGCACGCAAAACATGACAGTTGCGATCATACCAGCACTATTGCACCGGATCCCATTAGAAATCCGCAGTTAAACGTGCTTGGGCGAGAGTAGTACTAGGATGGGAGACCTCCTGGGAAGTCCCCATGTTGCACCACTCTTTTTGTAAATTTTCCAGTCCGTTTTGGATAAAAACTGATTAATTTGCGCGCTACAGAAAGCATATAGGATATGAGCACGCAAAACATGACAGGTGCGATCATACCAGCAGTAACGCACCGGATCCCATCAGAACTCCGCAGATAAGCGTGGTTGGGCGAGAGTAGTACTAGGATGGGTGACCTCCTAGGAAGTCCTCGTGTTGCACCTCTCTTTTTGTAAGTTTTCCAGTCCGTTTTGGTTAAAAACTGATTAACTAGCGCGCTACAGAAAGCATATAGGACTTGAGCACGCAAAACATGATAGTTGCGATCATACCAGCACTATTGCACCGGATCCCATTAGAAATCTGCAGTTAAACGTGCTTGGGCGAGAGTAGTACTAGGATGGGAGACCTCCTGCGAAGTCCCCATGTTGCACCATTCTTTTTGTAAATTTTCCAGTCCGTTTTGGTTAAAAACTGATTAACTAGCGCGCTACAGAAAGCATATAGGACTTGAGCACGCAAAACATCTCAGGTGCGATCATACCAGCATTAATGCACTGGATCCCAATCCTCGTGTTGCACAACTCTTTTTGTAAGTTTTCCAGTCCGTTTTGGATAAAAACTTATTAATTAGTGCGCTACAGAAAGCTTAATGGACTTGCGCACGCAAAACATGACAGGTGCGATCATACCAGCACTAATGCACCGGATTCCATCAGAACTCCATAGTTAAGCGTGGTTGGTCGAGAGTAGTACTACGATGGGTGACCTCCTTGGAAGTCCTCGTGTTGCACCTCTCTTTTTGTATGTTTTCCAGTCTGTTTTGGATAAAAACTGATTAATTAGCGCGCTACAGAAAGCATATATGATTTGAGCACCCAAAACATGACAGGTGCGATCATACCAGCACTAATGCACCGGATCCGATCAGAAATCCGCAGATAAGCGTGCTTGGGCAAGAGTAGTACTAGGATGGGTGACCTCCTGGGAAGTCCTCGTGTTGCACCTTTCTTTTTGTAAGTTTTCCAGTCCGTTTTGAATAAAAAGTGATTAACTAGGACGCCTCAGAAAGCATATAGAACTTGAGCACGCAAAACATGACAGGTGCGATCATTCCTGCACTAATGCACCGGATCCCATCAGAACTCCGCAGATAAGCGTGCTTGAGCGAGAGTAGTACTAGGATGGGTGGCCTCCTCGGAAATCCTCGTGTTGCACCTCTCTTTTTGTAAGTTTTCTAGTCCGTTTTGGGTAAAAACTGATTAATTAGCGCACTACAGAAAGCATATAGGATTTGAGCACGCAAAACATGATAGGTGCGATCATAACAGCACTAATGCACCGGATCCCATCAGAACTCCACAGATAAGCGTGCTTGGGCGAGAGTAGTACTAGGATGGGTGATCTCCTGGGAAGTCCTCGTGTTGCACCTCTCTTTTTGTAACTTTTCGAGTCCGTTTTGGATAAAAACTTTTTAATTAGCGCGCTACAGAAAGCATATAGGATTTGAGCACACAAAACATGACAGGTGCGATGATACCAGCACTAATGCACTGGATCCCATCAAAACTCTGTAGTTAAGCGTGTTTGTGCGAGAGTAGTACTAGGATAGGTGACCTCCTGGGAAGTCCTCGTGTTGCACCTCTCTTTTTGTAACTTTTCCAGTCCGTTTGGGATAAAAACTTATTAATTAGCGCGTTACAGAAAGCATACAGGATTTGAGCACGCAAAACATGACAGTTGCGATCATACCGTCACTAATGCACCGGATTCCATCGGAACTCCGTAGTTAAGCGTGCTTCGGCGAGAGTAGTACTAGGATTGGTGACCTCCTGGAAAGTCTTCGTGTTGCACCTCCCTTTTTGTAAGTTTTCTAGTCCGTTTTGGATAAAAACTTATTAATTAGCGTGCTACAGAAAGCATACAGGATTTGAGCACGCAAAACATGATAGGTGCGATCATTCCAGCACTAATGCACCAGATCCCATCAAAACTCTGTAGTTAAGCGTGCTTGGGCGAGAGTAGTACTAGGATGGGTGACCTCTTAGGAAGTCCTCATGTTGCACCTCTCTTTTTGTAATTTTTCCAGTCCGTTTTGGATAAAAACTTATTAATTAGCGCGCTACATAAAGCATACAGGATTTGAGCACGCAAAACATGACTGGTGCGATCATACCAGTACTAATGCACCGGATCCCATTAGAACTCCGCAGTTAAGCGTGCTTGGCCGAGAGTAGTACTAGGATAGGTGACCTCCTGGGAAGTCCTCGTGTAGCATCTCTCTTTTTGTAAGTTTTCCAGTCCGTTTTGGATAAAAAGTGATTAATTAGCGCGCTACAGAAGGCATATATGTTTTGAGCACGCAAAACATGACATGTGCGATCATACCAGCACTAATGCATCGAATCCCATCAGAACTCCACAGTTAAGCGTGCTTCGGCGAGAGTAGTACTAGGATTGGTGACCTCCTGGAAAGCCTTCGTGTTGCACCTCTCTTTTTGTAAGTTTTCCAGTCCGTTTTGGATAAAAATTTATTAATTAGCGTGCTACAGAAAGCATACAGGATTTGAGCACGCAAAACATGACAAGTGCGATCATTCCATCACTAATGTAGCGGATCCCATCAAAACTCTGTAGTTAAGCGTACTTGGGCGAGAGTAGTACTAGGATGGGTGACCTCTTGGGAAGTCCTCATGTTGCACCTCTCTTTTTGTAATTTTTCCAGTCCGTTTTGGATAAAAACTTATTAATTAGCGCGCTACAGAAAGCATACAGGATTTGAGCACACAAAACATGACTGGTGCGATCATACCAGCACTAATGCACCGGATCCTATCAGAACTCCGTAGTTAAGCGTGCTTGGGCGAGAGTAGTACTAGGATAGGTGACCTCCTGGGAAGTCCTCGTGTTGCACCTTTCTTTTTGTAACTTTTCCAGTCTGTTTGGGATAAAAACTTATTAATTAGCGCGTTACAGAAAGCATACAAGATTTGAGCACGCAAAACATGACAGTTGCGATCATACCGTGACTAATGCACCGGATTCCATCGGAACTCCGGAGTTAAGCATGCTTGGGCGAGAGTAGTACTAGGATGGGTGACCTCCTTGGAAGTCCTCGTGTTGCACCTCTCTTTTTGTAAGTTTTCCAGTCTGTTTTGGATAAAAACTTATTAATTAGCACGCTAAAGAAAGCATACAGGATTTGTGCACGCAATACATGACAGGTGCGATCATACCAGCACTAATGCATCGGATCCCTTCAGAACTCCGCAGTAAAACGTTCTTGGGCGACAGTCGTACTAGCATGGGTGACCACCTGGGAAGTCCTTGTGTTGCACCTTTCTTTTTGTAAGTTTTCCAGTCCATTTTGGATAAAAACTTATTAATTAGCGCGCTTCAGAAAGCATACAGGATTTGAGCACGCAAAACATGACAAGTTTGATCATACCAGAACTTATGCACCAAATCCCATCAGAACTCCGTAGTAAAGCGTGCTTGGGCGAGAGTAGTACTTGGATGGGTGACCTCCTAGGAAGACCTTGTGTTGCACCTCTCTTTTTGTAAGATTTCCAGTCCGATTTGGATAAAAACTTATTAATTAGCGCGCTACAAAAAGCATAATGGATTTGAGCACGCAAAACATGATAGTTACGATCATACCGTCACTAATGCACCGGATTCCATCAGAACACCATAGTTAAGCGTGCTTGGGCGAGAGTAGTACTAGGTTGGGTGACCTCTAGGGATGTCCTTGTGTTGCACCTCTCTTTTTGTAAGTTTTCCAGTCCGTTTTGGATAAAAAGTGATTAATTAGCGCGCTATAGATAGCATATAGGTTTTGAGCACGCAAAACATGACAGGTGCAATCATACCAGCACTAATGCACTCCGCAATTAAGCGTGCATGGGCAAGAGTAGTACTAGGATGGGTGACCTCCTGGGAAGTCCTCGTCTTGCACCTCTATTTTTTTAAGTTTTCTAGTCCGTTTTAGATAAAAACTTATTAATTAGCATGCTACAGAATGCATAAAGGATTTGAGCACTCAAAACATGACAGGTGCGATCATACCAGCACTAATGCACCGGATCCCATCAGAACTCCGCAGTTAAGCGTGGTTGGGCGAGAGTAGTACTAGGATGGGTGACCTCCTGGGAAGTCCTCGTGTTGCACCATCATACCAGCACTAATGCACTGGATCCCATCAAAACTCCGCAGTTAAGCGTTGTTCGGCGAGAGTAGTACTAGGATGGGTGACCTCTTGGAAAGTCCTCGTGTTGCACCTCTCTTTTTATAAGTTTTCAAATCCGTTTTGGATAAAAAGTGATTAATTAGCGCGCTACAGAAGGCATATAAGATTGGAGTACGCAAAACATGACAGGTGCGATCATACCAGCACTAATGCACCGGATCCCATCAAAACTCCGTAGTTAAGCGTGGTAGGGCGAGAGTAGTACAAGGATGGGTGACCTCGTGTTACACCTCTCTTTTTGTAACTTTTCCAGTCCGTTTTGGATAAAAACTGATTAAATAGCGCGCTACAGAAAGCATACAGGATGTGAGCACGCAAAACATGACAGGTGCGATCATACCAGCACTAATGCACCGGATCCCATTAGAACACCGCAGTTAAGCGCGCTTGGGCGAGAGTAGTACTAGGATGGGTGGCCTCCTGGGAAGTCCTCGTGTTGCATCTCTATTTTTGTAACTTTTCCAGTCAGTTTTGGATAAAAACTGATTAGTTAGCGCGCTTCAGAAAGCATATAGGATTTGAGCACGCAAAACATGAAAGGTGCGATGATACCAGCACTAATGCACCGGATCCCATCAGAACTCCGCAGCTAAGCGTGCTTGGGCGAGAGTATTACTAGGATGGGTGACCTACTCGGAAGTCCTCGTGTTGCACCTCTCTTTTTGTAAGTTTTCCAGTCCGTTTTTGATAAAAACTTATTAATTAGCGGGCTGCAGAAAGCATATAGGATTTGAGCACGCAAAACATGACAGGTGCGATCATACGAGCACTAATGCACCGGATCCCATCAAAACTCCGCAGTTAAGCATGCTTGGGCGAGAGTAGTACTAGGATGGGTGACCTCCTGGGAAGTCCTCGTGTTGCACCTCACTTTTTGTAAGTTTTCTAGTCAGTTTTGGATTAAATTTGATTAATTAGCGCGCTACAGAAAGCATATAGGATTTTAGCACTCAAAACATGACAGTACTAATGCACCGGACCCCATTAGAACTCTGCAGTTAAGCGTGCATGGCCTTAAGTAGTACTTGGATGGGTGATCTCTTGGGAAGTCCTCGTGTTGCACCTCTCTTTTTGTAAATTTTCCTGTCCGTTTTGGATAAAAACTGATTAATTAGCGCTCTACAAAAAGCATATAGGATTTGAGCACGCAAAACATGACAGGTGCGATCATACCAGCACTTATGCATTGGATCACATCAGAACTCCGCAGATAAGCGTGCTTGGGCGAGAGTAGTACTAGGATGGGTGACCTCCTGGAAAGTCCAAGTGTTGCACCTCTCTTTTTGTAAGTTTTCCAGCCCGTTTACGATAAAAACTGATTAACTAGCGTGCTACAGAAAGCATATAGGACTTGAGCACGCAAAACATGACAGTTGCGATCATACCAGCACTATTGCACCGGATCCCATTAGAAATCCGCAGTTAAACGTGCTTGGGCGAGAGTAGTACAAGGATGGGAGACCTCCTGGGAAGTCCTCGTGTTGCACCTCTCTTTTTGTAAGTTTTCCACTCCGTTTTGTATAAAAACTGATTAATTAGCGCGCTACAGAAAGCACCGGATCCCATCAGAACTCCGCAGATAAGCGTGCTTGGGCGAGAGTAGTACTAGGATGGGTGACCTCCCTCGTGTTGCACCTCTCTTTTTGTAAGTTTTCCAGTCCGTTTTGGATAAAAACTGATTAACTAGCAAGCTACAGAAAGCATATAGGACTTGAGCACGCAAAACATGACAGGTGCGATCATACCAGCACTAATGCACCGGATCACAGTCCTCGTGTTGCACCTCTTTTTTTGTAAGCTTTCCAGTCCGTTATGGATAAAAACCGATTAACTAGAACGCTACAGAAAGCATATAGGACTTGAGCACGCAAAACATGACAGGTGAGATCATACCAGCACTAATGCACCGGATCACAGTCCTCGTGTTGCACCTCTCTTTTTGTAAGTTTTCCTGTCCGTTTTGGATAAAAACTGATTAAATAGCGCGCTACAGAAAGCATATAAGATTTGAGCATGCAAAACAAGACAGGTGTGATCATACCAGCACTAATGCATTGGATCACATCAGAACACTGCAGTCAATCGTGCTTGGGCGTGAGTAGTACTAGGATTGGTGAATTCCTAGGAAGTCCTCGTGTTGCACTTCTCTTTTTGTCAGTTTTTCTCTCCGTTTCGGATAAAAACTGATTAATTAACGTGCTACAGAAAGCATATAGGATTTGAGTATGCAAAACATGAAAAGTGCGATCATACCAGCACTAATGCACCGGATCCCACCAGAACTCCGCAGTTAAGAATGCTTGGGCGAGAGTAGTACTAGGATGGTTGACCCCTTGGGAAGTGCTTGTGTTGCACCTCTCTTTTTGTAAGTTTTCCAGTCTGTTTTGGATAAAAACTTATTAATTAGCACGCTAAAGAAAGCACACAGGATTTGTGCACGCAATACATGATAGGTGCGATCATACCAGCACTAATGCACCGGATCCCATCGGAACTCCGCAGTTAAGCGTGCTTGGGCGAGAGTAGTACTAGGATGTGTGTCCTCCTGGGAAGTCCTTGTGTTGCAACTCTCTTTTTGTAACTTTTCCAGTCTGTTTTGGATAAAAACTGATTAAATAGCGCGCTACAGAAAGCATATAGGATTTGAGCATGCAAAACATGACAGGTGCGATCATACCAGCACTAATGCACCGGATCCCATCAAAAGTCCGTAGTTAAGCATGGTAGGGCGAGAGTAGTACAAGGATGGGTGACCTCCTGGGAAGTCCTCGTGTTACACCTCTCTTTTTGTAACTTTTCCAGTCCGTTTTTGATAAAAACTGATTAAATAGCGCGCTACAAAAAGCATACAGGATGTGAGCACGCAAAACATGACAGGTGCGATCATACCAGCACTAATGCACCGGATTCCATCAGAACTCCGTACTTAAGCGTGGTTGGGCAAGAGTAGTACTAGGATGGGTGACCTCCTGGGAAGTCCTCGTATTGCACCTCTATCTTTTTAAGTTTTCCAGTCCGTTTTGGATAAAAACTTATTAACTAGCGTGCTATAGAAAGCATATAGGTTTTGAGCACGCAAAACATGACAGGTGCGATCATACCAGCACTAATGCACTCCGCAGTTAAGCGTGCTTGGGCAAGTGTAGTACTAGGATTGGTGACCTCCTAGGAAGTCCTCGTATTGCATCTCTATTATTTTAAGTTTTCCAGTCCGTTTTGGATAAAAACTTATTAATTAGCGCGCTAAAGAAAGGATAATGGATTTGAGCACGCAAAACATGACAGGTGCGATCATACCAGCAGTAATGCACCGGACCGCATCAGAACTCCGCAGTTAAGCGTTGTTCGGCGAGAGTAGTACTAGGATGGGTGACCTCCTGGAAAGTCCTCGTGTTACACGTCTCTTTTTGTAAATTTTCCAGTCCGTTTTGGATAAAAACTTATTAATTAGCGCGCTAAAGAAACCATAATGGATTTGAGCACGCAAAACATGACAGGTGCGATCATACCAGCACTAATGCACCGGATCCCATCAGAAATCCGCAGTCAAGCGTGCTTGGGCGGGAGTAGTACTAGGATGGGTGACCTCTGGGAAGTCCTCGTGTTGCACCTCTCTTTTTGTAAGTTTTCCAGTCCGTTTTGGATAAAAACTTATTAATTAGCGCGCTACAGAAAGCATAACGCTTGGGCGAGAGTAGTACTAGGTTGGGTGACCTCCTGGGAAGTCCTCGTGTTGAACCTCTCTTTTTGTAAGTTTTCCAGTCCGTTTTGGATAAAAAGTGATTAATTAGCGCGCTATAGAAAGCATATAGGTTTTGAGCACGCAAAACATGACAGATGGATCATACCAGCACTAACGCACCGGATCCCATCAAAACTTCGCAGTTAAGCGTGCTTGGGCTAGAGTAGTACTAGGATGGGTAACCTCCTCGGAAGTTCTTGTGTTGCACCTCTCTTTTTGTAAGTTTTCCAGTCCGTTTTGGATAACAAGTGATTAATTAGCGCGCTACAGAAGGCTTATAGGTTTTGAGCACGCAAAACATGACAGGTGCGATCATACCAGCACTAATGCACCGGACCGCATCAGAACTCCGCAGTTAAGCGTTGTTCGGCGAGAGTAGTACTAGGATGGGTGACCTCCTGGAAAGTCCTCGTGTTGCACGTCTCTTTTTGTAAGTTTTCCAGTCCGTTTTGGATAAAAACTTATTAATTAGCGCGCTAAAGAAACCATAATGGCTTTGAGCACGCAAAACATGACAGGTGCGATCATACCAGCACTAATGCACCGGATCCCATCAGAAGTCCGCAGTCAAGCGTGCTTGGGCGAGAGTAGTACTAGGATGGGTGACCTTTGGGAAGTCCTCGTGTTGAACCTCTCTTTTTGTTAGTTTTCCAGTCCGTTTTGGATAAAAACTGATTAATTAGCGCGCTATTGAAAGCATATTGGATTTGAGCACGCAAAACATGACAGGTGCGATCATACCAGCACTAATGCACCGGATCCCATCAGAAATCCGCAATCAAGCTTGCTTGGGCAAAAACTTATTAATTAGCGCGCTAAAGAAACCATATTGGATTTGAGCACGCAAAACATGACAGGTGCGATCATACCAGCACTAATGCACCGGATCCCATCAGAAATCTGCAGTCAAGCGTGCTTGGGCGAGAGTAATACTAGGATGGGTAACCTCTGGGAAGTCCTCGTGTTGAACCTCTCTTTTTGTAAGTTTTCCAGTCCGTTTTGGATAAAAACTGATTAATTAGCGCGCTATTGAAAGCATATAGGTTTTGAGCACGCAAAACATGACAGGTGCGATCATACCAGCACTAATGCACTCCGCAGTTAAGCGTGCTTGGGCAAGAGTAGTACTAGGATTGGTGACCTCCTAGGAAGTCCTCGTATTGCATCTCTATTTTTTTAAGTTTTCCAGTCCGTTTTGGATAAAAACTTATTAATTAGCGCCCTAAAGAAAGAATAATGGATTTGAGCACGCAAAACATGACAGTTGCGATCATACCGTCACTAATGCACCGCATTCCATCAGAACTCCATAGTTAAGCGTGCTTGGGTGAGAGTAGTACTAGTTTGGGTGACCTCCTGGGAAGTCCTCGTATTGCACCTCTATCTTTTTAAGTTTTCCAGTCCTTTTTGGATAAAAACTTATTAACTAGCGTGCTATAGAAAGCATATAGGTTTTGAGCACGCAAAACATGACAGGTGCGATCATACCAGCACTAATGCACTCCGCAGTTAAGCGTGCTTGGGCAAGTGTAGTACTAGGATTGGTGACCTCCTAGGAAGTCCTCGTATTGCATCTCTATTATTTTAAGTTTTCCAGTCCGTTTTGGATAAAAACTTATTAATTAGCGCGCTAAAGAAAGGATAATGGATTTGAGCACGCAAAACATGACAGGTGCGATCATACCAGCAGTAATGCACCGGACCGCATCAGAACTCCGCAGTTAAGCGTTGTTCGGCGAGAGTAGTACTAGGATGGGTGACCTCCTGGAAAGTCCTCGTGTTACACGTCTCTTTTTGTAAATTTTCCAGTCCGTTTTGGATAAAAACTTATTAATTAGCGCGCTAAAGAAACCATAATGGATTTGAGCACGCAAAACATGACAGGTGCGATCATACCAGCACTAATGCACCGGATCCCATCAGAAATCCGCAGTCAAGCGTGCTTGGGCGGGAGTAGTACTAGGATGGGTGACCTCTGGGAAGTCCTCGTGTTGCACCTCTCTTTTTGTATGTTTTCCAGTCCGTTTTGGATAAAAACTTATTAATTAGCGCGCTACAGAAAGCATAACGCTTGGGCGAGAGTAGTACTAGGTTGGGTGACCTCCTGGGAAGTCCTCGTGTTGAACCTCTCTTTTTGTAAGTTTTCCAGTCCGTTTTGGATAAAAAGTGATTAATTAGCGCGCTATAGAAAGCATATAGGTTTTGAGCACGCAAAACATGACAGATGGATCATACCAGCACTAACGCACCGGATCCCATCAAAACTTCGCAGTTAAGCGTGCTTGGGCTAGAGTAGTACTAGGATGGGTAACCTCCTCGGAAGTTCTTGTGTTGCACCTCTCTTTTTGTAAGTTTTCCAGTCCGTTTTGGATAACAAGTGATTAATTAGCGCGCTACAGAAGGCTTATAGGTTTTGAGCACGCAAAACATGACAGGTGCGATCATACCAGCACTAATGCACCGGACCGCATCAGAACTCCGCAGTTAAGCGTTGTTCGGCGAGAGTAGTACTAGGATGGGTGACCTCCTGGAAAGTCCTCGTGTTGCACGTCTCTTTTTGTAAGTTTTCCAGTCCGTTTTGGATAAAAACTTATTAATTAGCGCGCTAAAGAAACCATAATGGCTTTGAGCACGCAAAACATGACAGGTGCGATCATACCAGCACTAATGCACCGGATCCCATCAGAAGTCCGCAGTCAAGCGTGCTTGGGCGAGAGTAGTACTAGGATGGGTGACCTTTGGGAAGTCCTCGTGTTGAACCTCTCTTTTTGTTAGTTTTCCAGTCCGTTTTGGATAAAAACTGATTAATTAGCGCGCTATTGAAAGCATATTGGATTTGAGCACGCAAAACATGACAGGTGCGATCATACCAGCACTAATGCACCGGATCCCATCAGAAATCCGCAATCAAGCTTGCTTGGGCAAAAACTTATTAATTAGCGCGCTAAAGAAACCATATTGGATTTGAGCACGCAAAACATGACAGGTGCGATCATACCAGCACTAATGCACCAGATCCCATCAGAAATCTGCAGTCAAGCGTGCTTGGGCGAGAGTAATACTAGGATGGGTAACCTCTGGGAAGTCCTCGTGTTGAACCTCTCTTTTTGTAAGTTTTCCAGTCCGTTTTGGATAAAAACTGATTAATTAGCGCGCTATTGAAAGCATATAGGTTTTGAGCACGCAAAACATGACAGGTGCGATCATACCAGCACTAATGCACTCCGCAGTTAAGCGTGCTTGGGCAAGAGTAGTACTAGGATTGGTGACCTCCTAGGAAGTCCTCGTATTGCATCTCTATTTTTTTATGTTTTCCAGTCCGTTTTGGATAAAAACTTATTAATTAGCGCCCTAAAGAAAGAATAATGGATTTGAGCACGCAAAACATGACAGTTGCGATCATACCGTCACTAATGCACCGCATTCCATCAGAACTCCATAGTTAAGCGTGCTTGGGTGAGAGTAGTACTAGTTTGGGTGACCTCCTGGGAAGTCCTCGTATTGCACCTCTATCTTTTTAAGTTTTCCAGTCCGTTTTGGATAAAAACTTATTAACTAGCGTGCTATAGAAAGCATATAGGTTTTGAGCACGCAAAACATGACAGGTGCGATCATACCAGCACTAATGCACTCCGCAGTTAAGCGTGCTTGGGCAAGTGTAGTACTAGGATTGGTGACCTCCTAGGAAGTCCTCGTATTGCATCTCTATTATTTTAAGTTTTCCAGTCCGTTTTGGATAAAAACTTATTAATTAGCGCGCTAAAGAAAGGATAATGGATTTGAGCACGCAAAACATGACAGGTGCGATCATACCAGCAGTAATGCACCGGACCGCATCAGAACTCCGCAGTTAAGCAATGTTCGGCGAGAGTAGTACTAGGATGGGTGACCTCCTGGAAAGTCCTCGTGTTACACGTCTCTTTTTGTAAATTTTCCAGTCCGTTTTGGATAAAAACTTATTAATTAGCGCGCTAAAGAAACCATAATGGATTTGAGCACGCAAAACATGACAGGTGCGATCATACCAGCACTAATGCACCGGATCCCATCAGAAATCCGCAGTCAAGCGTGCTTGGGCGGGAGTAGTACTAGGATGGGTGACCTCTGGGAAGTCCTCGTGTTGCACCTCTCTTTTTGTAAGTTTTCCAGTCCGTTTTGGATAAAAACTTATTAATTAGCGCGCTACAGAAAGCATAACGCTTGGGCGAGAGTAGTACTAGGTTGGGTGACCTCCTGGGAAGTCCTCGTGTTGAACCTCTCTTTTTGTAAGTTTTCCAGTCCGTTTTGGATAAAAAGTGATTAATTAGCGCGCTATAGAAAGCATATAGGTTTTGAGCACGCAAAACATGACAGATGGATCATACCAACACTAACGCACCGGATCCCATCAAAACTTCGCAGTTAAGCGTGCTTGGGCTAGAGTAGTACTAGGATGGGTAACCTCCTCGGAAGTTCTTGTGTTGCACCTCTCTTTTTGTAAGTTTTCCAGTCCGTTTTGGATAACAAGTGATTAATTAGCGCGCTACAGAAGGCTTATAGGTTTTGAGCACGCAAAACATGACAGGTGCGATCATACCAGCACTAATGCACCGGACCGCATCAGAACTCCGCAGTTAAGCGTTGTTCGGCGAGAGTAGTACTAGGATGGGTGACCTCCTGGAAAGTCCTCGTGTTGCACGTCTCTTTTTGTAAGTTTTCCAGTCCGTTTTGGATAAAAACTTATTAATTAGCGCGCTAAAGAAACCATAATGGCTTTGAGCACGCAAAACATGACAGGTGCGATCATACCAGCACTAATGCACCGGATCCCATCAGAAGTCCGCAGTCAAGCGTGCTTGGGCGAGAGTAGTACTAGGATGGGTGACCTTTGGGAAGTCCTCGTGTTGAACCTCTCTTTTTGTTAGTTTTCCAGTCCGTTTTGGATAAAAACTGATTAATTAGCGCGCTATTGAAAGCATATTGGATTTGAGCACGCAAAACATGACAGGTGCGATCATACCAGCACTAATGCACCGGATCCCATCAGAAATCCGCAATCAAGCTTGCTTGGGCAAAAACTTATTAATTAGCGCGCTAAAGAAACCATATTGGATTTGAGCACGCAAAACATGACAGGTGCGATCATACCAGCACTAATGCACCGGATCCCATCAGAAATCTGCAGTCAAGCGTGCTTGGGCGAGAGTAATACTAGGATGTGTAACCTCTGGGAAGTCCTCGTGTTGAACCTCTCTTTTTGTAAGTTTTCCAGTCCGTTTTGGATAAAAACTGATTAATTAGCGCGCTATTGAAAGCATATAGGTTTTGAGCACGCAAAACATGACAGGTGCGATCATACCAGCACTAATGCACTCCGCAGTTAAGCGTGCTTGGGCAAGAGTAGTACTAGGATTGGTGACCTCCTAGGAAGTCCTCGTATTGCATCTCTATTTTTTTAAGTTTTCCAGTCCGTTTTGGATAAAAACTTATTAATTAGCGCCCTAAAGAAAGAATAATTGATTTGAGCACGCAAAACATGACAGATGCGATCATACCGTCACTAATGCACCGCATTCCATCAGAACTCCATAGTTAAGCGTGCTTGGGTGAGAGTAGTACTAGTTTGGGTGACCTCCTGGGAAGTCCTCGTATTGCACCTCTATCTTTTTAAGTTTTCCAGTCCGTTTTGGATAAAAACTTATTAACTAGCGTGCTATAGAAAGCATATAGGTTTTGAGCACGCAAAACATGACAGGTGCGATCATACCAGCACTAATGCACTCCGCAGTTAAGCGTGCTTGGGCAAGTGTAGTACTAGGATTGGTGACCTCCTAGGAAGTCCTCGTATTGCATCTCTATTATTTTAAGTTTTCCAGTCCGTTTTGGATAAAAACTTATTAATTAGCGCGCTAAAGAAAGGATAATGGATTTGAGCACGCAAAACATGACAGGTGCGATCATACCAGCAGTAATGCACCGGATCCAATCAGAACTACGCAGATAAGCGTGCTTGGGCGAGAGTACTACTAGGATGGGTGACCTCCTAGGAAGTCCTCGTGTTGCACCTCTCTTTTTGTAAGTTTTCCAGTCCGTTTTGGTTAAAAACTGATTAACTAGCGCGCTACAGAAAGCATATAGGACTTGAGCACGCAAAATATGACAGGTGCGATCATACCAGCGTTACTGCACCGGATCCCAATCCTTGTGTTGCACCACTCTTTTTGTAAGTTTTCTAGTCCGTTTTGGATAAAAACTTATTAATTAGTGCGCTACAGAAAGGATATAGGACTTGCGCATGCAAAACATGACAGGTGCGATCATACCAGCACTAACGCACCGGATCCCATAAGAAATCCGCAGACAAGCGTGCTTGGGATAGAGTAATACTAGGATGGGTGACCTCCTGGGAAGATCTCGTGTTGCACCTCTCTTTTTGTATGTTTTCCAGCAAGTTTTGGATAAAAACTGATTAACTAGCGCCCTAGAGAAAGCATATAGGACTTGAGCACGCAAAACATGTCAGGTGCGATCATACCAGAAGTAATGCACCGGATCCCATCAGAACTACGCAGATAAGCGTGCTTGGGCGAGAGTAGTACTAGGATGGGTGCCTTCCTGGGAAGTCCTCGTGTTGCACCTCTCTCTTTGTAAGTTTTCCAGTCTGTTTTGGATAAAAATTGATTAATTAGCGTTCTACAGAAAGCATATAGGATTTGAGCATGCAAAACATGACAGGTGCGATCATACCAGCACTAATGCATTGGATCCCATCAGAACTCCGCAGTTAAGCGTGCTTGGGCGACAGTAGTACTAGGATGGATGCCCTCCTGGGAAGACCTCGTGTTGCACCTCTCTTTTTGAAAGTTTTCCAGCGAGTTTTGGATAAAAACTTATTAACTAGCGCGTTACAGAAAGCATATAGGACTTGAGCACGCAAAACATGACAGGTTCGATCATACCAGCAGTAATGCACCGGATCCCATCAGAACTACGCAGATAAGCGTTCTTGGGCGACAGTAGTACTAGGATGGGTGACCTCCAGGGAAGTCCTCGTGTGGCACCTCTCTTTTTGTAAGTTTTCTACCCCGTTTTGGATAAAAACTGATTAACTAGCGTGCTACAGAAAGCATATAGGATTTGAGCACGGAAAACATGACAGGTGCGATCATACCAGCACTAATGCACCGGATCCCATCAGAAATCCGCAGATAAGCGTGCTTGGGAAATAGTAGTACTAGGATGGGTGACCTCCTGCGAAGTCCTCGTGTTGCACCTCTCTTTTTGTAAGTTTTCCAGTCCGTTTTGGATAAAAGATGATTAACTAGCGCGCTACAGAAAGCATATAGAACTTGAGCACGCAAAACATGACAGGTTCGATCATACTAGAACTAATGCAACGGATCCCAGTCCTCGTGTTGCACCTCTCTTTTTGTAAGTTTTCCAATCCGTTTTGGATAAAAACTTATTAACTAACGCGCTACAGAAAGCATATAGGATTTGGGCACGCAAAACATGGCAGGTGTGATCATACCAGCACTAATGCATCGGATCCCATCAAAACTCCGCAGATAAGCGTGCTTGGGCGAGAGTAGTACTAGGATGGGTGACCTCCTGGAAAGTCGTCGTGTTGCACCTCTCTTTTTGTAAGTTTTCATGCCCGTTTTGGATAAAAACTGATTAACTAGCGTGCTACAGAAAGCATATAGGACTTGAGCACGCAAAACATGACAGTTGCGATCATACCAGCACTATTGCACCGGATCCCATTAGAAATCCGCAGTTAAACGTGCTTGGGCGAGAGTAGTACTAGGATGGGAGACCTCCTGGGAAGTCCCCATGTTGCACCACTCTCTTTGTAAATTTTCCAGTCCGTTTTGGATAAAAACTGATTAATTTGCGCGCTACAGAAAGCATATAGGATATGAGCACGCAAAACATGACAGGTGCGATCATACCAGCAGTAACGCACCGGATCCCATCAGAACTCCGCAGATAAGCGTGGTTGGGCGAGAGTACTACTAGGATGGGTGACCTCCTAGGAAGTCCTCGTGTTGCACCTCTCTTTTTGTAAGTTTTCCAGTCCGTTTTGGTTAAAAACTGATTAACTAGCGCGCTACAGAAAGCATATAGGACTTGAGCACGCAAAACATGATAGTTGCGATCATACCAGCACTATTGCACCGGATCCCATTAGAAATCTGCAGTTAAACGTGCTTGGGCGAGAGTAGTACTAGGATGGGAGACCTCCTGCGAAGTCCCCATGTTGCACCATTCTTTTTGTAAATTTTCCAGTCCGTTTTGGTTAAAAACTGATTAACTAGCGCGCTACAGAAAGCATATAGGACTTGAGCACGCAAAACATCTCAGGTGCGATCATACCAGCATTAATGCACTGGATCCCAATCCTCGTGTTGCACAACTCTTTTTGTAAGTTTTCCAGTCCGTTTTGGATAAAAACTTATTAATTAGTGCGCTACAGAAAGCTTAATGGACTTGCGCACGCAAAACATGACAGGTGCGATCATACCAGCACTAATGCACCGGATTCCATCAGAACTCCATAGTTAAGCGTGGTTGGTCGAGAGTAGTACTACGATGGGTGACCTCCTTGGAAGTCCTCGTGTTGCACCTCTCTTTTTGTATGTTTTCCAGTCTGTTTTGGATAAAAACTGATTAATTAGCGCGCTACAGAAAGCATATATGATTTGAGCACCCAAAACATGACAGGTGCGATCATACCAGCACTAATGCACCGGATCCGATCAGAATTCCGCAGATAAGCGTGCTTGGGCAAGAGTAGTACTAGGATGGGTGACCTCCTGGGAAGTCCTCGTGTTGCACCTTTCTTTTTGTAAGTTTTCCAGTCCGTTTTGAATAAAAAGTGATTAACTAGGACGCCTCAGAAAGCATATAGAACTTGAGCACGCAAAACATGACAGGTGCGATCATTCCTGCACTAATGCACCGGATCCCATCAGAACTCCGCAGATAAGCGTGCTTGAGCGAGAGTAGTACTAGGATGGGTGTCCTCCTCGGAAATCCTCGTGTTGCACCTCTCTTTTTGTAAGTTTTCTAGTCCGTTTTGGGTAAAAACTGATTAATTAGCGCACTACAGAAAGCATATAGGATTTGAGCACGCAAAACATGATAGGTGCGATCATAACAGCACTAATGCACCGGATCCCATCAGAACTCCACAGATAAGCGTGCTTGGGCGAGAGTAGTACTAGGATGGGTGATCTCCTGGGAAGTCCTCGTGTTGCACCTCTCTTTTTGTAACTTTTCGAGTCCGTTTTGGATAAAAACTTTTTAATTAGCGCGCTACAGAAAGCATATAGGATTTGAGCACACAAAACATGACAGGTGCGATGATACCAGCACTAATGCACTGGATCCCATCAAAACTCTGTAGTTAAGCGTGTTTGTGCGAGAGTAGTACTAGGATAGGTGACCTCCTGGGAAGTCCTCGTGTTGCACCTCTCTTTTTGTAACTTTTCCAGTCCGTTTGGGATAAAAACTTATTAATTAGCGCGTTACAGAAAGCATACAGGATTTGAGCACGCAAAACATGACAGTTGCGATCATACCGTCACTAATGCACCGGATTCCATCGGAACTCCGTAGTTAAGCGTGCTTCGGCGAGAGTAGTACTAGGATTGGTGACCTCCTGGAAAGTCTTCGTGTTGCACCTCCCTTTTTGTAAGTTTTCTAGTCCGTTTTGGATAAAAACTTATTAATTAGCGTGCTACAGAAAGCATACAGGATTTGAGCACGCAAAACATGATAGGTGCGATCATTCCAGCACTAATGCACCAGATCCCATCAAAACTCTGTAGTTAAGCGTGCTTGGGCGAGAGTAGTACTAGGATGGGTGACCTCTTAGGAAGTCCTCATGTTGCACCTCTCTTTTTGTAATTTTTCCAGTCCGTTTTGGATAAAAACTTATTAATTAGCGCGCTACATAAAGCATACAGGATTTGAGCACGCAAAACATGACTGGTGCGATCATACCAGTACTAATGCACCGGATCCCATTAGAACTCCGCAGTTAAGCGTGCTTGGCCGAGAGTAGTACTAGGATAGGTGACCTCCTGGGAAGTCCTCGTGTAGCATCTCTCTTTTTGTAAGTTTTCCAGTCCGTTTTGGATAAAAAGTGATTAATTAGCGCGCTACAGAAGGCATATATGTTTTGAGCACGCAAAACATGACATGTGCGATCATACCAGCACTAATGCATCGAATCCCATCAGAACTCCACAGTTAAGCGTGCTTCGGCGAGAGTAGTACTAGGATTGGTGACCTCCTGGAAAGCCTTCGTGTTGCACCTCTCTTTTTGTAAGTTTTCCAGTCCGTTTTGGATAAAAATTTATTAATTAGCGTGCTACAGAAAGCATACAGGATTTGAGCACGCAAAACATGACAAGTGCGATCATTCCATCACTAATGTAGCGAATCCCATCAAAACTCTGTAGTTAAGCGTACTTGGGCGAGAGTAGTACTAGGATGGGTGACCTCTTGGGAAGTCCTCATGTTGCACCTCTCTTTTTGTAATTTTTCCAGTCCGTTTTGGATAAAAACTTATTAATTAGCGCGCTACAGAAAGCATACAGGATTTGAGCACACAAAACATGACTGGTGCGATCATACCAGCACTAATGCACCGGATCCTATCAGAACTCCGTAGTTAAGCGTGCTTGGGCGAGAGTAGTACTAGGATAGGTGACCTCCTGGGAAGTCCTCGTGTTGCACCTTTCTTTTTGTAACTTTTCCAGTCTGTTTGGGATAAAAACTTATTAATTAGCGCGTTACAGAAAGCATACAAGATTTGAGCACGCAAAACATGACAGTTGCGATCATACCGTGACTAATGCACCGGATTCCATCGGAACTCCGGAGTTAAGCATGCTTGGGCGAGAGTAGTACTAGGATGGGTGACCTCCTTGGAAGTCCTCGTGTTGCACCTCTCTTTTTGTAAGTTTTCCAGTCTGTTTTGGATAAAAACTTATTAATTAGCACGCTAAAGAAAGCATACAGGATTTGTGCACGCAATACATGACAGGTGCGATCATACCAGCACTAATGCATCGGATCCCTTCAGAACTCCGCAGTAAAACGTTCTTGGGCGACAGTCGTACTAGCATGGGTGACCACCTGGGAAGTCCTTGTGTTGCACCTTTCTTTTTGTAAGTTTTCCAGTCCATTTTGGATAAAAACTTATTAATTAGCGCGCTTCAGAAAGCATACAGGATTTGAGCACGCAAAACATGACAAGTTTGATCATACCAGAACTTATGCACCAAATCCCATCAGAACTCCGTAGTAAAGCGTGCTTGGGCGAGAGTAGTACTTGGATGGGTGACCTCCTAGGAAGACCTTGTGTTGCACCTCTCTTTTTGTAAGATTTCCAGTCCGATTTGGATAAAAACTTATTAATTAGCGCGCTACAAAAAGCATAATGGATTTGAGCACGCAAAACATGATAGTTACGATCATACCGTCACTAATGCACCGGATTCCATCAGAACACCATAGTTAAGCGTGCTTGGGCGAGAGTAGTACTAGGTTGGGTGACCTCTAGGGATGTCCTTGTGTTGCACCTCTCTTTTTGTAAGTTTTCCAGTCCGTTTTGGATAAAAAGTGATTAATTAGCGCGCTATAGATAGCATATAGGTTTTGAGCACGCAAAACATGACAGGTGCAATCATACCAGCACTAATGCACTCCGCAATTAAGCGTGCATGGGCAAGAGTAGTACTAGGATGGGTGACCTCCTGGGAAGTCCTCGTCTTGCACCTCTATTTTTTTAAGTTTTCTAGTCCGTTTTAGATAAAAACTTATTAATTAGCATGCTACAGAATGCATAAAGGATTTGAGCACTCAAAACATGACAGGTGCGATCATACCAGCACTAATGCACCGGATCCCATCAGAACTCCGCAGTTAAGCGTGGTTGGGCGAGAGTAGTACTAGGATGGGTGACCTCTTGGGAAGTCCTCGTGTTGCACCATCATACCAGCACTAATGCACTGGATCCCATCAAAACTCCGCAGTTAAGCGTTGTTCGGCGAGAGTAGTACTAGGATGGGTGACCTCTTGGAAAGTCCTCGTGTTGCACCTCTCTTTTTATAAGTTTTCAAATCCGTTTTGGATAAAAAGTGATTAATTAGCGCGCTACAGAAGGCATATAAGATTGGAGTACGCAAAACATGACAGGTGCGATCATACCAGCACTAATGCACCGGATCCCATCAAAACTCCGTAGTTAAGCGTGGTAGGGCGAGAGTAGTACAAGGATGGGTGACCTCGTGTTACACCTCTCTTTTTGTAACTTTTCCAGTCCGTTTTGGATAAAAACTGATTAAATAGCGCGCTACAGAAAGCATACAGGATGTGAGCACGCAAAACATGACAGGTGCGATCATACCAGCACTAATGCACCGGATCCCATTAGAACACCGCAGTTAAGCGCGCTTGGGCGAGAGTAGTACTAGGATGGGTGGCCTCCTGGGAAGTCCTCGTGTTGCATCTCTATTTTTGTAACTTTTCCAGTCAGTTTTGGATAAAAACTGATTAGTTAGCGCGCTTCAGAAAGCATATAGGATTTGAGCACGCAAAACATGAAAGGTGCGATGATACCAGCACTAATGCACCGGATCCCATCAGAACTCCGCAGCTAAGCGTGCTTGGGCGAGAGTATTACTAGGATGGGTGACCTACTCGGAAGTCCTCGTGTTGCACCTCTCTTTTTGTAAGTTTTCCAGTCCGTTTTTGATAAAAACTTATTAATTAGCGGGCTGCAGAAAGCATATAGGATTTGAGCACGCAAAACATGACAGGTGCGATCATACGAGCACTAATGCACCGGATCCCATCAAAACTCCGCAGTTAAGCATGCTTGGGCGAGAGTAGTACTAGGATGGGTGACCTCCTGGGAAGTCCTCGTGTTGCACCTCACTTTTTGTAAGTTTTCTAGTCAGTTTTGGATTAAATTTGATTAATTAGCGCGCTACAGAAAGCATATAGGATTTTAGCACTCAAAACATGACAGTACTAATGCACCGGACCCCATTAGAACTCTGCAGTTAAGCGTGCATGGCCTTAAGTAGTACTTGGATGGGTGATCTCTTGGGAAGTCCTCGTGTTGCACCTCTCTTTTTGTAAATTTTCCTGTCCGTTTTGGATAAAAACTGATTAATTAGCGCTCTACAAAAAGCATATAGGATTTGAGCACGCAAAACATGACAGGTGCGATCATACCAGCACTTATGCATTGGATCACATCAGAACTCCGCAGATAAGCGTGCTTGGGCGAGAGTAGTACTAGGATGGGTGACCTCCTGGAAAGTCCAAGTGTTGCACCTCTCTTTTTGTAAGTTTTCCAGCCCGTTTACGATAAAAACTGATTAACTAGCGTGCTACAGAAAGCATATAGGACTTGAGCACGCAAAACATGACAGTTGCGATCATACCAGCACTATTGCACCGGATCCCATTAGAAATCCGCAGTTAAACGTGCTTGGGCGAGAGTAGTACAAGGATGGGAGACCTCCTGGGAAGTCCTCGTGTTGCACCTCTCTTTTTGTAAGTTTTCCACTCCGTTTTGTATAAAAACTGATTAATTAGCGCGCTACAGAAAGCACCGGATCCCATCAGAACTCCGCAGATAAGCGTGCTTGGGCGAGAGTAGTACTAGGATGGGTGACCTCCCTCGTGTTGCACCTCTCTTTTTGTAAGTTTTCCAGTCCGTTTTGGATAAAAACTGATTAACTAGCAAGCTACAGAAAGCATATAGGACTTGAGCACGCAAAACATGACAGGTGCGATCATACCAGCACTAATGCACCGGATCACAGTCCTCGTGTTGCACCTCTTTTTTTGTAAGCTTTCCAGTCCGTTATGGATAAAAACCGATTAACTAGAACG
Source organism: Cyamopsis tetragonoloba (assembly GCA_037177725.1). Classification (NCBI taxonomy): domain Eukaryota; kingdom Viridiplantae; phylum Streptophyta; class Magnoliopsida; order Fabales; family Fabaceae; genus Cyamopsis; species Cyamopsis tetragonoloba. The sequence continues at coordinate 47,939,313 of CM074119.1, read as the reverse complement.
CTACAGAAAGCATATAGGACTTGAGCACGCAAAACATGACAGGTGAGATCATACCAGCACTAATGCACCGGATCACAGTCCTCGTGTTGCACCTCTCTTTTTGTAAGTTTTCCTGTCCGTTTTGGATAAAAACTGATTAAATAGCGCGCTACAGAAAGCATATAAGATTTGAGCATGCAAAACAAGACAGGTGTGATCATACCAGCACTAATGCATTGGATCACATCAGAACACTGCAGTCAATCGTGCTTGGGCGTGAGTAGTACTAGGATTGGTGAATTCCTAGGAAGTCCTCGTGTTGCACTTTTCTTTTTGTCAGTTTTTCTCTCCGTTTCGGATAAAAACTGATTAATTAACGTGCTACAGAAAGCATATAGGATTTGAGTATGCAAAACATGAAAAGTGCGATCATACCAGCACTAATGCACCGGATCCCACCAGAACTCCGCAGTTAAGAATGCTTGGGCGAGAGTAGTACTAGGATGGTTGACCCCTTGGGAAGTGCTTGTGTTGCACCTCTCTTTTTGTAAGTTTTCCAGTCTGTTTTGGATAAAAACTTATTAATTAGCACGCTAAAGAAAGCACACAGGATTTGTGCACGCAATACATGATAGGTGCGATCATACCAGCACTAATGCACCGGATCCCATCGGAACTCCGCAGTTAAGCGTGCTTGGGCGAGAGTAGTACTAGGATGTGTGTCCTCCTGGGAAGTCCTTGTGTTGCAACTCTCTTTTTGTAACTTTTCCAGTCTGTTTTGGATAAAAACTGATTAAATAGCGCGCTACAGAAAGCATATAGGATTTGAGCATGCAAAACATGACAGGTGCGATCATACCAGCACTAATGCACCGGATCCCATCAAAAGTCCGTAGTTAAGCATGGTAGGGCGAGAGTAGTACAAGGATGGGTGACCTCCTGGGAAGTCCTCGTGTTACACCTCTCTTTTTGTAACTTTTCCAGTCCGTTTTTGATAAAAACTGATTAAATAGCGCGCTACAAAAAGCATACAGGATGTGAGCACGCAAAACATGACAGGTGCGATCATACCAGCACTAATGCACCGGATTCCATCAGAACTCCGTACTTAAGCGTGGTTGGGCAAGAGTAGTACTAGGATGGGTGACCTCCTGGGAACTCCTCCTGTTGCACCTATCTTTTATTAAGTTTTCCAGTCCGTTTTGGATAAAAAGTGATTAATTAGCGCGCTACAGAAGGCATATAGGTTTTGAGCACGCAAAACATGACAGGTACGATCATACCTGCACTAATGCACCGGATCCCATCAGAACTCTGCAGTTAAGCGTGCTTCGGTGAGAGTAGTATTAAGATTGGTGACCTCCTGGGAAGTCCTCGTGTTGCACCTTTCTTTTTGTAAGTTTTCCAGTCCGTTTTGGATAAAAACTAATTAATTAGCGCGCTACAGAAAGCATACAGGATTTGAGCACGCAAAACATGACAGGTGCGATCATACCAGCACTAATGCAACGGATCCTATCAGAACTCCGCAGTTAAGTGTGCTTGGGCGAGACTAGTAGGATTGGTGACCTCCTGGAAGTCCTCGTGTTGCACCCCTCTTTTTGTAAGTTTTCCAATCTGTTTTGCAGAAAAACTAATTAATTAGCGCGCTACCGAAAGCATATAGGATTTGAGCACGCAACACATGACATGTGCGATCATACCAGCACTAATGCACCAGATCCCATCAGAACTCCGCAGTTAAGTGTGCTTAGGCGAGAGTAGTACTAGGATTGGTGACCTCCTTGGAAGTCCTCGTGTTACACCTCCTCCTTGGAAGTCCTCGTGTTGCACCTCTCTTTTTGAAAGTTTTCCAGTCCGTTTTAGATAAAAAACTGATTAATTAGCGTGCTACAGAAAGTATATAGGATTTGAGAACGCAAAACATGACAGGTGCGATCATACTAGCACTAATGCACTGGATCCCATCAGAACACTGCAGTTAAGCGTGCTTGGGCGTGAGTAGTACTAGGATGGGTGACCTCCTGGAATGTCCTCGTGTTGCATCTCTCTTTTTGTAAGTTTTCCAGTCCGTTTTGGATAAAAAGTGATTACTTAGCGCGCTACAGAAGGCATAGAGGTTATGAGCACGCAAAACATGACATGTGCGATCATACCAGCACTAATGCATCGGATCCCATCAGAACTCCGCAGTTAAGCGTGCTTCGGCGAGAGTAGTACTAAGATTGGTGACCTCCTGGGAAGTCCTCGTGTTGCACCTTTCTTTTTGTAAGTTTTCCAGTCCGTTTTGGATAAAAACTAATTAATTAGCGCGCTACAGAAAGCATACAGGATTTGAGCACGCAAAACCTGACAGGTGCGATCATACCAGCACTAATGCACTGGATCCCATCAGAACACTGCAGTTAAGCGTGCTTGGGCGTGAGTAGTACTAGGATGGGTGACCTTCTGGAATGTCCTCGTGTTGCATCTCTCTTTTTGTAAGTTTTCCAGTCCGTTTTGGATAAAAAGTGATTAATTACCGTGCTAGAGAAGGCATATAGGTTTTGAGCACGCAAAACATGACATGTGCGATCATACCGGCACTAATGCATCGGATCCCATCAGAACTCCGCAGTTAAGCGTGCTTCGGCGAGAGTAGTACTAGGATTGGTGACCTCCTTGAAAGTCCTCGTGTTGCACCTTTCTTTTTGTAAGTTTTCCAGTCCGTTTTGGATAAAAACTAATTAATTAGCGTGCTACAGAAAGCATACAGGATTTTAGCACGCAAAACATGACAGGTGCGATCATACCAGCACAAATGCACTGGATCCCATCAGAACACTGCAGTTAAGCGTGCTTGGGCGTGAGTAGTACTAGGATGGGTGACCTCCTAGAAAGTCCTCGTGTTGCATCTCTCTTTTTGTAAGTTTTCCAGTCCGTTTTGGATAAAAAGTGATTAATTATCGTGCTACAGAAGGCATATAGGTTTTGAGCACGCAAAACATGACATGTGCGATCATACATGCACTAATGCATCGGATCCCATCAAAACTCCGCAATTAAGCGTGCTTCGGCGAGAGTAGTACTAGGATTTGTGACCTCCTGGAAAGTCCTCGTGTTGCACCTCTCTGTTTGTAAGTTTTCTAGTCCGTTTTGGATAAAAACTTATTATTTAGCGTGCTACAGAAAGTATACAGGATTTGAGCATGCAAAACATGACAGGTGTGATCATACCAGCACTAATGCACTCCGCAGTTAAGCGTGCTTGGGCAAGAGTAGTACTAGGATGGGTGACCTCCTGGGAAGTCCTCGTGTTGCACCACTCTTTTTGTAACTTTTCCATTCCGTTTTGAATAAAAATTGATTAATTAGCACGCGATCATACTAGCCCTAATGCACCGGATCCCATCAGAACTCCTTAGTTAAGCGTGCTTCGACGAGAGTAGTACTAGGATGGGAGACCTCCTCGGAAATCCTCGTGTTGCACCTCTCTTTTTGTAAGTATTCCAGTCCGTTTTGGATAAAAACTTATTAATTAGCCCGCTACAGAAAACATACAAGATTTGAGCATGTAAAACATGACAGGTGCGATCATACCAGCACTAATTCACCGGATCCCATTAGAACTCCGCAGTTAAGTGTGCTTGGGCGAGAGTAGTACTAGGATGGGTGACCTCCTGGAAAGTCCTCGTGTTGCATCTCTCTTTTTGTATGTTTTTCAGTCCGTTTTGGATAAAAAGTGATTAATTAGCGTGCTACAGAAGGCAAATAGGGTTTGAGCACGCAAAACATGACATGTGCGATCATACCAGCACTAATTCATCGGATCCCATCAGAACTCCGCAGTTAAGCGTGCTTCGGCGAGAGTAGTACTAGGATTTGTGACCTCCTGGAAAGTCCTCGTGTTGCACCTCTCTTTTTGTAAGTTTTCTAGTCCGTTTTGGATAAAAACCTATTAATTAGCGTGTTACAGAAAGTATACAGGATTTGAGCACGCAAAACATGACAGGTGCGATCATACCAGCACTAATGCACCGGATCCCATTAGAACTCCGTAGTTAAGCGAGCTTGGGCGAGAGTTGTACTAGGATAGGTGACCTTCTGGGAAATCATCGTGTTGCACCTCTCTTTTTCTAAGTTTTCCAGTCCGTTTTGGATAAAAACTTATTAATTAGCGCACTAAAGAATGCATACAGGATTTGAGCACGCTAAACATGATAGGTGCGATCAAACAAGCACTAATGCACCGGATCCCATCAGAACTCCGCAGTTAAGCGTGCTTGGGAGAGAGTAGTACTAGGATAGTTGACCTCCTGGGAAGTCATCGTGTAGCACGCAAAATATGACAGGTGCGATCATACCAGCACTAATGCACCGGATCCCATCAGAACTCCGCAGTTAAGCGTTGTTCGGCGAGAGTAGTACTAGGATGGGTGACCTCTTTGAAAGTCCTCTTGTTGCACCTCTCTTTTTGTAAGTTTTCCAGTCCGTTTTGGATAAAAACTTATTAATTAGTGCCCTAAAGAAAGCATAATGGATTTGAGCACGCAAAACATGACAGGTGCGATCATACCAGCACTAACGCACCGGATCCCATCAGAACTCCGAAGTTAAGCGTGCTTGGGCGAGAGTAGTACTAGGATGGGTGACCTCCTGCAAAGTCCTCGTGTGCACTAATGCATTGGATCCATTCAGAACTCCGCAGTTAAGTGTGCTTCGGCGAGAGTAGTACTAGGATTGGTGACCTCCTGGAAAGTCCTCGTGTTGCACCTCTCTTTTAGTTTTCCAGTCCGTTTTGGATAAAAACTTATTAATTAGCGCGCTACAGAAAGCATACAGGATTTGAGCACGCAAAACATGACAGTTGCGATCATACCGTCACTAATGCACCGGATTCCATCAGAATTCCGTAGTTAAGCATTCTTGGGCGAGAGTAGTACTAGGATGGGTGACCTCTTGGGAAGTCCTCGTGTTGAACCTCTCTTTTTGTAAGTTTTCCAGTTCGTTTTGGATAAAAAGTGATTAATTAGCGCGCTATATAAAGCATATAGGTTTTGAGCATGCAAAACATGACAGGTGCGATCATACCAGAACTAATGCACACCGTATTTAAGCGTGCTTGGCCGAGAGTAGTACTACGATGGGTGACCTCCTGGGAAGTCCTCGTGTTGCACCTCTGTTTTTGTAAGTTTTCCAGTCCGTTTTGGATAAAAATTTATTAATTAGCGCGCTACAGAAAGCATACAGGATTTGAGCATGCAAAACATGACAGTTGCGATCATACCAACACTAATGCACCGGATCCCATTAGAACTCCGCAGTTAAGCATTCTTGGGCAGGAGTAGTACTAGGATGGGTGACCTCCTGGGAAGTCCTCGTGTTGCACCTTTCTTTTTGTAAGTTTTCCAGTCAGTTTTGAAGAAAAACTTATTAATTAGCGCGCTAAAGAAAGCATAATGGATTTAAGCACGCAAAACATGATAGGTGCGATCATACATGCAGTAATGCACCGAATCCCATCAAAACTCCGTAGTTAAGCGTGGTAGGGCGAGAGTAGTACTAGGATGGGTGACCTCCTGGGAAGTCCTCGTGTTGCACCTCTCTTTTTGTAAGTTTTCCAGTCCGTTTTGGATAAAAAGTGATTAATTAGCGCGCTACAGAACGCATATAGGTTTTGAGCACGCAAAACATGACATGTGCGATCATACCAGCACTAATGCATCGGATCCCATCAGAACTCCGCAGTTAAGCGTGATTCGGCGAGAATAGTACTAGGATTGGTGACCTTCTGGAAAGTCCTCGTGTTGCACCTCTCTTTTTGTAAGTTTTCCAGTCCGTTTTGGATAAAAACTGATTAATTAGCGTGCTACAGAAAGCATACAGGATTTGAGCACGCAAAACATGATAGGTGCGATCATACCAGCACTAATGCACCGAATCCCATTAGAACTCCGTAGTAAAGCGTGCTTGGGCGAGAGTAGTGCTATGATGGGTGACCTCCTGGGAAGTTCTCGTGTTGCACCTCTCTTTTTGTAAGTTTTCAAGTCCGTTTTGGATAAAAACTTATTAATTAGCGCGCTAAAGAAAACATAATGGATTTGAGCACGCAAAACATGATAGGTGCGATCAAACCAGCACTAATGCACCGGATCCCATCAGAACTCCGCAGTTAAGCGTGCTTGGGCGAGAGTAGTACTAGGATGGTTGACCTCCTGGGAAGTCATCGTGTTGCACCTCTCTTTTTGTAACTTTTCCAGTCCGTTTTGGATAAAAACTGATTAAATAGCGCGCTACAGAAAGCATATAGGATTTGAGCACGTAAAACACAACAGGTGTGATCATACCAGCAATAATGCACCGGATCCCATCTAAACTCCGTAGTTAAGCGTGGTAGGGTGAGAGTAGTACTAGGATGGGTGACCTCCTGGGAAGTCCTCGTGTTGTACCTTTCTTTTTTTAAGTTTTCAAGCCCGTTTTGGATAAAAAGTGATTAATTAGCGCGCTACAGAAGGCATAGAGGTTTTGAGCACGCAAAACATGACATGTGCGATCATACCAGCACTAATGCACCGGATCCCATCGGAACTTCGTAGTTAACCGTGCTTGGGCGAGAGTAGTACTAGGATGGTTGATCCCCTGGGAAGTCGTCGTGTTGCACCTCTCTTTTTATAAGTTTTCCAGTCCGTTTTGGATAAAAACTTATTAATTAGCACCCTAAAGAGAGCATATAGGTTTTGAGCACGCAAAACATGACAGGTGCGATCATACCTGCACTAATGCACTCCGCAGTTAAGTTTGGAAAAAAACTGATTAAATAGCGCGCTACAGAAAGCATATAGGATTTGAGCACGCAAAACATGACAGGTGCGATCATACTAGCACTAATGCACCGGATACCATCAAAACTCCGTAGTTAAGCGTGGTAGGGCAAAAGTAGTACTAGGATGGGTGACCTCCTGGGAATTCCTCGTGTTGCACCTCTCATTTTTTAAATTTTCCAGCCCGTTTTGGATATAAAGTGATTAATTGGCGCGCTACAGAAGGTATAGAGGTTTTGAGCACCCAAAACATGACATGTGCGATCATACCAGCACTACTGCACAGGATCCCATCAGAACTCCGTAGTTAAGCTTGCTTTGGCGAGAGTAGTAATAGGATGGCTGATCCCCTGGGAAGTCATCGTGTTGCACCTCTCTTTTTGTAAGTTTTCCAGTCCGTTTTGGATAAAAACTTATTAATTAGCGCGCTAAAGAAAGCATAATAGATTTGAGCACGCAAAACATGACAGGTGCGATCATACCAGCATTAATGCACCGGATTCCATCAGAACTCCGCAGTCAAGCGTGCTTGGGCGAGAGTAGTACTCGGATGGGTGACCTCCTGGGAAGTCCTCGTGTTGCACCTCTCTTTCCGTAAGTTTTCCAGTTCGTTTTGGATAAAAACTGATTAATTAGCGTGCTACAGAAAGCATACAGGATTTGAGCACGCAAAACATGATAGGTTCGATCATACCAGCACTAATGCACCGAATCCCATTAGAACTCCGTAGGAAAGCGTGCTTGGGCGAGAGTAGTACTATGATGGGTGACCTCCTGGGGAGTTCTCGTGTTGCACCTCTCTTTTTGTAAGTTTTCCAGTCCGTTTTGGATAAAAACTTATTAATTACCGCGCTAAAGACAGCATAATGGATTTGAGCACGCAAAACATGATAGGTGCGATCATACTAGCACTAATGCACCGGATCCCATCTAAACTCCGTAGTTAAGCGTGGTAGGGCGAGAGTAGTACTAGGATGGGTGACCTCCTGGGAAGTCCTCGTGTTGCACCTCTCTTTTTGTAACTTTTCCAGTCCGTTTTGGATAAAAACTGATTAAATAGCGCGCTACAGAAAGCATATAGGATTTGAGCACGCAAAACATGACAAGTGCGATCATACCAGCACTAATGCACCGGATCCCATCTAAACTCCGTAGTTAAGCGTGGTAGGGCAAGAGTAGTACTAGGATGGGTGACCTCCTGGGAAGTCTTCGTGTTGCACCTCTCTTTTTGTAAATTTTCCAGCCCGTTTTGGATAAAATATCATTAATTATCGCGCTACAGAAGGCATAGAGGTTTTGAGCACGCAAAACATGACATGTACGATCATACCAGCACTACTGCACCGGATCCCATCAGAACTCCGTAGTTAAGCTTGCTTTGGCGAGAGTAGTACTAGGATGGTTGACCCCCTGGGAAGTCATCGTGTTGCACCTCTCTTTTTGTAAGTTTTCCAGTCCGTTTTGGATAAAAACCTGTTAATTAGCGCCCTAAAGAAAGCATAATGGATTTGAGCACGCAAAACATGACAGTTGCGATCATACCTGCACTAATGCACCGGATCCCATCAAAACTCCGCAGTCAAGCGTGCTTGGGCGAGAGTAGTACCAAGATGGGTGACCTCCTGGGAAGTCCTCGTGTTGCACCTCTCTTTTTGTATGTTTTCCAGTCCGTTTTGGATAAAAAGTGATTAATTAGCGCGCTACAGAAGGCATATAGGTTTTGAGCACGCAAAACATCACATGTGCGATCATACCAGCACTAATGCATCGGATCCAGTCAGAACTCCGCAGTTAAGCGTGATTCGACGAGACTAGTACTAGGATTGGTGACCTCCTGGAAAGTCCTCGTGTTGCACCTCTCTTTTTGTAAGTTTTCCAGTCCGTTTTGGATAACAACTGATTAATTAGCGTGCTACAGAAAGCATACAGGATTTGAGTACGCAAAAAATGATAGGTGCGATCATACCAGCACTAATGCACCGGATCCCATCAGAACTCCGTAGATAATCGTGCTTGGGCAAGAGTAGTACTAGGATGGGTGACCTCCTGGGAAGTCCTCGTGTTGCACATCTCTTTTTGTAAGTTCCAGTCCGTTTTGGATAAAAACTTATTAATTAGCGCGCTATAAAAAGCATACAGGATTTGAGCACGCAAAACATGACAGTTGCGATCATACCATCACTAATGCACCGGATTCCATCAGAACTTCGTAGTTAAGCGTGCTTGGGCGAGAGTAGTACTTGGTTGGGTGACCTCCTGGGAAGTCCTCGTGTTGAACCTCTCTAATGCACTCCGCAGTTAAGCGTACTTGGGCAAGAGTAGTACTAGTATGGGTGACCTTCTGGGAATACCTCGTCTTGCACCTCTCTTTTTTTAAGTTTTCCAGTCCGTTTTGGATAAAAACTTATTAATTAGCGCGCTACAGAAAACATATAGGATTTGAGCACGCAAAACATGATAGGTGTGATCATACCAGCACTAATGCACTCCGCAGTTAAGCGTGCTTGGGCAAGAGTAGTACTAGGATGGGTGACCTCCTGGGAACTCCTCATGTTGCACCTCTCTTTGTTTAACTTTTCCAGTCCGTTTTGGATAAAAACTGATTGAATAGCGCGCTACAGAAAGCATATAGGATTTGAGCACGCAAAACATGAAAGGTGAGATCATACCAGCACTAATGAACCGGATCCCATCAAAACTCCGTAGTTAAGCGTGGTAGGGCGAGAGTAGTACTAGGATGGGTGACCTCTTGGGAAGTGATTAATTAGCGCGCTACAGAAGGCACAGAGGTTTTGAGCACGCAAAACATGACATGTGCGATCACACCAGCACTAATGCATCGGATCCCATCAGAACTCCGCAGTTAAGCGTGCTTCGGCGAGAGTAGTACTAGGATTGGTGACCTCCTAGAAAGTCCTCATGTTGGACCTCTCTTTTTGTAAGTTTTCCAGTCCGTATTGGATAAAAACTGATTAATTAGTGTGCTACAGAAAGCATACAGGATTTGAGCACGCAAAACGTGACAGGTGCGATCATACCAGCACTAATGCACCACATCCCATCAGAACTCCGTAGTTAAGCGTGGTTGGGCGAGAGTAGTACTAGGATGGGTGACCTCCTTGGAAGTCCTCGTGTTGCACCTCTCTTTTTGTAACTTTTCCAGTCCGTTTTGGATAAAAACTAATTAAATAGCACGCTACAGAAAGCATATGGGATTTGAGCACGCAAAACATGACAGGTGCGATCATACCAACACTAATGCACCGGATCCCATCAAAACTCCGTAGTTAAGCGTGCTTCGGCGAGAGTAGTACTCGGATTGGTGACCGACTAGAAAGTCCTCGTGTTGCACCTCTCTTTTTGTAAGTTTTCCAGTCCGTATTGGATAAAAACTGATTAATTAGTGTGCTACAGAAAGCATACAGGATTGGAGCACGCAAAACGTGACAGGTGCGATCATACCAGCACTAATGCACCAGATCCTATCAGAACTCCGAAGTTTAGCATGCTTCGGCGAGAGTAGTACTAGGATGGGTGACCTCCTGGGAAGTCCTCATGTTGCACATCTCTTTTTGTAACTTTTCCAGTCCGTTTTGGATAAAAACTGATTAAATAGCGCGCTACAGAAAGCATATAGGATTTGAGAACGCAACACATGACAGGTGCGATCAAACTAGCACTGATGCACCGGATTCCATCAAAACTCCGTAGTTAAGCAGGGTAGGGCGATAGTAATACTTGGGTGGGTGACCTCCTGGGAAGTCCTTGTGTTGCACCTCTATTTTTTTAAGTTTTCCAGTCTGTTTTGGATAAAAACTTCTTAATTAGCGCGCTACAGAAAGCATACAGGATTTGAGCACGCAAATCATGATAGGTGCGATCATACCAGCACTAATGCACCGGATTCCATTAGAACTCCGTAGTTAAGCGTGGTTGGGCAAGAGTAGTACTAGGATGGGTGACCTCCTGGGAAGTTCTCGTGTTGCACCTCTCTATTTGTAAGTTTTCCAGTCCGTTTGGGATAAAAAGTGATTAATTAGCGCGCTACAGAAGGCATAGAGGTTTTGAGCAAGCAAAACATGACATGTGCGATCATACCAGCACTAATGCATCGGATCCCATCAGAACCCCGCAGTTAAGCGTGCTTCGGCAAGAGTAGTACTAGGGTTGGTGACCTCCTAGAAAGTCCTCGTGTTGCACCTCTCTTTTTGTTAGTTTTCCAGTCCGTATTGGATAAAAACTAATTAATTAGTGTGCTACAGAAAGCATACAGGATTTGATCACGCAAAACATGACAGGTGCGACCATAACAGCACTAATTCACCGGATCCCATCAGAACTCCGTAGATAAGCGTGCTTGGGCGAGAGTAGTACTCGGATGGGTGACCTCCTGGGAAGTCCTCGTGTTGCACCTCTCTTTTTGTAAGTTTTCCAGTCCGTTTTGGATAAAAAGTGATTAATTATCGCGCTACAGAAGGCATAGAGGTTTTGAGCACGCAAAACATGACATGTGCGATCATACCAGCACTAATGCATCGGAACCCATCAGCACTCCGCAGCTAAGCGTGCTTCGGCGAGAGTAGTACTAGGATTGGTGACCTCCTAGAAAGTCCTCGTGTTGCACCTCTCTTTTTGTAAGTTTCCCAACCCGGTTTGGATAAAAAGTGATTAATTAGCGCACATCAAAAGGCATAGAGGTTTTGAGCACGCAAAACATGACAGGTGCGATCATACCAGCACAAATGCACCGGATCCCATCAGAACTTCGTAGTTAAGTGTGCTTGGGCGAGAGTAGTACAAGGATGGGTGACCTCCCAGGAAGTCCTCGTGTTGCACCTCACTTTTTGTAAGTTTTCCAGTCCGTTTTGCATTAAAAGTGATTACTTAGCGCGCTATATAAAGCATATAGGTTTTGAGCTCGCAAAACATGACAGGTGCGATACTACCAGCACTAATGCACTCCGCAGTTAAGCGTGCTTGGGCAAGAGTAGTACTAGGATGGGTGACCTCCTGGTAACTCCTCGTGTTGCACCTCTGTTTTTGTAACTTTTCCAGTTCGTTTTGGATAAAAACTGATTAAATAGCGCGCTACAGAAAGCATATAGGATTTGAGCACGCAAAACATGACAGGTGCGATCATACCAGCACTAATGCACCGGATCCCATCAATACTCCGTAGTTAAGCGTGGTAGGGCGAGAGTAGTAGTAGGATGGTTGACCTCCTGGGAAGTCCTCGTGTTGCACCTCTCTTTTTTTAAGTTTTCCAGCCCGTTTTGGATAAAAAGTGATTAATTAGCGCGCTACAGAAGGCATAGATGTTTTGAGCACGCAAAACATGACATGTGCGATCATACCAACACTAATGCATCGCATCCCATCAGAACTCCACAGTTAAGCGTGATTCGGCGAGAGTAGTACTAGGATTGGTGACCTCCTAGAAAATCCTCGTGTTGCAGTTCTATTTTTGTATGTTTTCCAGTCCGTATTGGATAAAAACTGATTAATTAGTGTGCTATAGAAAGCATACAGGATTTGAGCACACAAAACGTGACAGGTGCGATCATACCAGCACTAATGCACCGGATCCCATCAGAACTCCGAACTTAAGCGTTTTTGGGCGAGAGTAGTACTAGGATGGGTGACCTCCTGGGAACTCCTCGTGTTGCACCTCTCTTTTTGTAACTTTTCCAGTCCGTTTTGGTTAAAAACTGAGTAAATAGCGCGCTACAGAAAGCATATAGGATTTGAGGATGCAAAACATGACAGGTGCGATCATACCAGCACTAATGCATCAGATCCCATCAGAACTCCGCAGTTAAGCGTGCTTCGGCGAGAGTAGTACTAGGATTGGTGACCTCCTAGAATGTCCTCGTCTTGCACCTCTCTTTTTGTAAGTTTTCCAGTCCGTATTGGATAAAAACTAATTAATTAGTGTGCTACAGAAAGCATACAGGATTTGAGCATGCAAAACATGACAGGTGCGATCATACCAACCCTAATGCACCGGATCCCATCAGAACTCCGTAGTTAAGCGTGCTTGGGCGAGTATAGTACCCGGATGGGTGACTTCCTGGGAAGTCCTCGTGTTGCAGTTCTCTTTTTGTAAGTTTTCCAGTCCGTTTTGGATAAAAAGTGATTAATTATCGCGCTACAGAAGGCATAGATGTTTTGAGCACGCAAAACATGACGTGTGCGATCATAACAGCACTAATGCATCGGATCCCATCAGCACTCCGCAGTTAATCGTGCTTCGGCGAGAGTAGTACTAGGATTGGTGACCTCCTAGAAAGTCCTCGTGTTGCACCTCCCATTTGGTAAGTTTTCCAGCCCGGTTTGGATATAAAGTGATTAATTAGCGAACATCAGAAGGCATAGAGGTTTTGAGCACGCAAAACATGACAGGTGCGATCATACCAGCACTAATGCACCGGATCCCATCAGAACTCCGAACTTAAGCGTGCTTGGGTGAGAGTAGTACTAGGATGGGTGACCTCCTTGGAACTCCTCGTGTTGCACCTCTCTTTTTGTAAGTTTTCCAGTCCGTTTTGGATTAAAAGTGATTAATTAGCGCGATACAGAAAACATATAGGATTTGAGCACGCAAAACATGATAGGTGTGATCCCATCAGAACTCCGTAGTAAATCGTGCTTGGGCGAGAGTAGTACTAGGATGGGTGACCTCCTGGGAACTCCTCGTGTTGCACCTCTCTTTTTGTAACTTTTCCAGTTCGTTTTGGATAAAAACTGATTAAATAGCGCGCTACAGAAAGCATATAGGATTTGAGCACGCAAAACATGACAAGTGCGATCATACCAGCACTAATGCACCGGATCCCATCAATACTCCGTAGTTAAGCGTGGTAGGGCGAGAGTAGTAGTAGGATGGTTGACCTCCTGGGAAGTCCTCGTGTTGCACCTCTCTTTTTGTAAGTTTTCCAGCCCGTTTTGGATAAAAAGTGATTAATTAGCGCGCTACAGAAGGCATAGATGTTTTGAGCACGCAAAACATGACATGTGCGATCATACCAGCACTAATGCATCGCATCCCATCAGAACTCCGCAGTTAAGCGTGATTCGGCGAGAGTGGTACTAGGATTGGTGACCTCCTAGAAAGTCCTCGTGTTGCACCTCTCTTTTTGTAAGTTTTCCAGTCCGTATTGGATAAAAACTGATTAATTAGTGTGCTACAGAAAGCATACAGGATTTGAGCACGCAAAACATGACAGGTGCGATCATACCAGCACTAATGCACCGGATCCCATCAGAACTACGTAGTTAAGTGTGCTTGGGCGAGAGTAGTACAAGGATGGGTGACCTCCTTGGAAGTCCGCGTGTTGCACCTCTCTTTTTGTAAGTTTTCCAGTCCGTTTTGCATTAAAAGTGATTACTTAGCGCGCTATAGAAAGCATATAGGTTTTGAGCTCGCAAAACATGACAGGTGCGATAATACCAGCACTAATGCAATCCGCAGTTAAGCGTGCTTGGGCAAGAGTAGTACTAGGATTGGTGACCTCCTGGGAACTCCTCGTGTTGCAGCTCTCTTTTTGTAACTTTTCTAGTTCGTTTTGGATAAAAACTGATTAAATAGCGCGCTACAGAAAGCATATAGGATTTGAGCACGCAAAACATGACAGGTGCGATCATACCAGCACTAATGCACCGGATCCCATCAATACTCCGTAGTTAAGCGTGGTAGGGCGAGAGTAGTAGTAGGATGGTTGACCTCCTGGGAAGTCCTCGTGTTGCACCTCTCTTTTTGTAAGTTTTCGAGCCCGTTTTGGATAAAAAGTGATTAATTAGCGCGATACAGAAGGCATTCAGGTTTTGAGCACGCAAAACATGACATGTGCGATCATACCAGCACTAATGCATCGCATCCCATCAGAACTCCGCAGTTAAGCGTGATTCGGCGAGAGTAGTACTAGGATTGGTGACCTCCTAGAAAACCCTCGTGTTGCACCTCTCTTTTTGTAAGTTTTCCAGTCCGTATTGGATAAAAACTGATTAACTAGTGTGCTACAGAAAGCATACAGGATTTGAGCACGCAAAACGTGACAGGTGCGATCATACCAGCACTAATGCACCGGATCCCATCAGAACTTTGTAGTTAAGTGTGCTTGGGCGAGAGTAGTACTAGGATGGGTGACCTCCTGGGAAGTCCTCATGTTGCACCTCTCTTTTTGTAAGTTTTCCAGTCCGTTTTGGATAAAAAGTGATTAATTAGCGTGTACAGAAGGCATAGAGGTTTTGAGCACGCAAAACATGACATGTGCGATCATACCAGCACTAATGCATCGGATAACATCAGAACTCCGCAGTTAAGCGTGCTTCGGCGAGAGTAGTACTTGGATTGGTGACCTCCTAGAAAGTCCTCGTTTTGCACCTCTCTTTTTGTAAGTTTTCCAGCCCGTTTTAGATTAAAAGTGATTAATTAGCGCGCTATAGAAAACATATAGGTTTTGAGCACGCAAACCATGACAGGTGCGATCATACCAGCACTAATGCACTCCGCAGTTAAGCGTGCTTGGGCAAGAGTAGTATGGAGATGGGTGACCTCCTGGGAAGTCCTCGTGTTGCACCTCTCTTTTTGTAAGTTTTCCAGTCTGTTTTGGATAAAAAGTGATTAATTAGCGCGCTACAGAAGGCATAGAGGTATTGAGCACGCAAAACATGACATGTGCAATCATACCAGCACTAATGCATCGGATCCCATCAGAACTCCGCAGTTAAGCGTGCTTCGGCGAGAGTAGTACTCGGATTGGTGACCGCCTAGAAAGTCCTCGTGTTGCACCTCTCTTTTTGTAAGTTTTCTAGTCCGTATTAGATAAAAACTGATTAATTAGTGTGCTACAGAAAGCATACAGGATTTGAGCACGCAAAACATGACAGGTGCGATCATACCAGCACTTATGCACCGGATCCCATCCGAACTCCGAAGTTAAGTGAGCTTGGGCGAGAGTAGTACTAGGATTGGTGACCTATTGTGAAGTCCTCGTGTTGCTCCTCTCTTTTTGTAACTTTTCCAGTCCGTTTTGGATAAAAACTGATTAAATAGCGCGCTACAGAAAGCATATAGGATTTGAGCACGTAAAACATGACAGTTGCGATCATACCAGCACTAATGCATCGGATCCCATCAATACTCTGTAGTTAAGCGTGGTAGGGCGGGAGTAGTACTAGGATGGGTGACCTCCTGGGAAGTCCTCGTGTTGCACCTCTCTTTTGGTAAGTTTTCCAGCCCGTTTTGGATAAAAAGTGATTAATTGGCGCGATACAGAAGGCATTCAGGTTTTGAGCACGCAAAACATGACATGTGCGATCATACCAGCACTAATGCATCGCATCCCATCAGAACTCCGCAGTTAAGCGTGATTCGGCGAGAGTAGTACTAGGATTGGTGACCTCCTAGAAAACCCTCGTGTTGCACCTCTCTTTTTGTAAGTTTTCCAGTCCGTATTGGATAAAAACTGATTAATTAGTGTGCTACAGAAAGCATACAGGATTTGAGCACGCAAAACGTGACAGGTGCGATCATACCAGCACTAATGCACCGGATCCCATCAGAACTCCGAAGCTAAGCGTGCTTGGGCGAGAGTAGTACTAGGATGGGTGACCTCCTGGGAAGTCCTCATGTTGCACCTCTCTTTTTGTAAGTTTTCCAGTCCGTTTTGGATAAAAAGTCATTAATTAGCGTGTACAGAAGGCATAGAGGTTTTGAGCACGCAAAACATGACATGTGCGATCATACCAGCACTAATGCATCGGATAACATCAGAACTCCGCAGTTAAGCGTGCTTCGGCGAGAGTAGTACTTGGATTGGTGACCTCCTAGAAAGTCCTCGTTTTGCACCTCTCTTTTTGTAAGTTTTCCAGCCCGGTTTGGATAAAAAGTGATTAATTAGCACACATCAGAAGGCATAGAGGATTTGAGCACGCAAAACAGGACAGGTGCGATCATACCAGCACTAATGCACCGGATGCCATCAGAACTTTGTAGTTAAGTGTGCTTGGGCGAGAGTAGTACTAGGATGGGTGACCTCCTAGAAAGTCCTCGTGTTGCACCTCTCTTTTTGTAAGTTTTCCAGCCCGTTTTAGATTAAAAGTGATTAATTAGCGCGCTATAGAAAACATATAGGTTTTGAGCACGCAAACCATGACAGGTGCGATCATACCAGCACTAATGCACTCCGCAGTTAAGCGTGCTTGGGCAAGAGTAGTACGGAGATGGGTGACCTCCTGGGAAGTCCTCGTGTTGCACCTCTCTTTTTGTAAGTTTTCCAGTCTGTTTTGGATAAAAAGTGATTAATTAGCGCGCTACAGAAGGCATAGAGGTATTGAGCACGCAAAACATGACATGTGCAATCATACCAGCACTAATGCATCGGATCCCATCAGAACTCCGCAGTTAAGCGTGCTTCGGCGAGAGTAGTACTCGGATTGGTGACCGCCTAGAAAGTCCTCGTGTTGCACCTCTCTTTTTGTAAGTTTTCCAGTCCGTATTGGATAAAAACTGATTAATTAGTGTGCTACAGAAAGCATACAGGATTTGAGCACGCAAAACATGACAGGTGCAATCATACCAGCACTTATGCACCGGATCCCATCCGAACTCCGAAGTTAAGTGTGCTTGGGTGAGAGTAGTACTAGGATTGGTGACCTCTTGGGAAGTCCTCGTGTTGCACCTCTCTTTTTGTAACTTTTCCAGTCCGTTTTGGATAAAAACTGATTAAATAGCGCGCTACAGAAAGCATATAGGATTTGAGCACGTAAAACATGACAGGTGCGATCATACCAGCACTAATGCACCGGATCCCATCAATACTCTGTAGTTAAGCGTGGTAGGGCGGGAGTAGTACTAGGATGGGTGACCTCCTGGGAAGTCCTCGTGTTGCACCTCTCTTTTGGTAAGTTTTCCAGCCCGTTTTGGATAAAAAGTGATTAATTAGCGCGCTACAAAAGGCATAGAGGTTTTGAGCACGCAAAACATGACATGTGAGATCAACCAGCACTAATGCATCGCATCCCATCAGAACTCCGCAGTTAAGCGTGATTCGGCGAGAGTAGTACTAGGATTGGTGACCTCCTAGAAAGTCCTCGTGTTGCACCTCTCTTTTTGTAAGTTTTCCAATCCGTATTGGATAAAAACTGATTAATTAGTGTGCTACAAAAAGCATACAGGATTTGAGCACGCAAAACATGACAGTTGCGATCATACCTGCACTAATGCACGGATACCATCAGAACTTCGTAGTTAAGCGTGCTTGGGCGAGAGTAGTACTAGGATGGGTGACCTCGTGTTGCACCTCTCTTTTTGTAAGTTTTCCAGTCCGTTTTGGATAAAAAGTGTTTAATTAGCGCGCTACAGAAGGCATAGAGGTTTTGAGCACGCAAAACATGACATGTGCGATCATACCAGCACTAATGCATCGGATCCCATCAGAACTCCGCAGTTAAGCTTGCTTCGGCGAGAGTAGTACTAGGATTGGTGACCTCCTAGAAAGTCCTCGTTTTGCACCTCTCTTTTTGTAAGTTTTCCAGCCCGGTTTGGATAAAAAGTGATTAATTAGCGCACATCAGAAGGCATAGATGTTTTGAGCACGCAAAACATGACAGGTGCGATCATATCAGCACTAATGCACCGGATCCCCTCAGAACTTCGTAGTTAAGTGTGCTTGGGAGAGTGTAGAACTAGGATGGGTAACCTCCTGAGAAGTCCTCGTGTTGCATCTCTCTTTTTGTAAGTTTTCCAGTCCGTTTTGGATTAAAAGTGATTAATTAGCGCGCTATAGAAAGCATATAGGTTTTGAGCACTCAAAACATGACAGGCGCGATCATACCAGCACTAATGCACTCCGCAGTTAAGCGTGCTTGGGCAAGAGTAGTACTAGGATGGGTGACCTCCTGGGAACTCCTCGTGTTGCACCTCTCTGTTTGTAACTTTTCCAGTTTGTTTTGGATAAAAAATGATTAAATAGCGCGCTACAGAAAGCATATTGGATTTGAGCACGCAAAACATGACAGGAGCGATCATACCAGCACTAATGCATCGGATCCCATCAAAACTCCATAGTTAAGCGTGGTAGGGCGAGAGTAGTACTAGGATGGGTGACCTCTTGGGAAGTCTTAGTGTTGCACCTCTCTTTTTGTAAGTTTTGCATCCCGTTTTGGATAAAAAGTGATTAATTAGCGCGCTACAGAAGGCATAGAGGTTTTGAGCACGCAAAACATGACATGTGCGATCATACTAGCACTAATGCACCGGATCCCATCAGAACTCCGTATTTAAGCGTGCTTGGGCGAGAGTAGTACTCGGATGGGTTGCCGCTTGGGAAGTCCTCGTGTTTCACCTCTCTTTTTGTAAGTTTTCCAGTCCGTTTTGGATAAAAAGTGATTAATTAGCGCGCTACTGAAGGCATAGAGGTTTTGAGCACGCAAAACATGACATGTGCGATCATACCAGCACTAATGCATCGGAACCCATTAAAACTCCGCAGTTAAGCGTGCTTCGGCGAGAGTAGTACTAGGATTGGTGACCTCCTAGAAAGTCCTTGTGTTGCACCTCTATTTTTTTAAGTTTTCCAGTCCGTTTTGGATAAAAACTTATTAATTAGCGTGCTACAGAAAACATACAGGATTTGAGCACGCAAATCATGACAGGTGCGATCATACCAGCACTAATGCACTGGATTCCATTAGAACTTTGTAGTTAAGCGTGGTAAGGCGAGAGTAGTACTAGGATGGGTGACCTCCTGGGAAGTCCTCGTGTTGCACCTCGTTTTTTGTAAGTATTCCAGCCCGTTTTGGATAAAAACTGATTAATTAGCGCGCTACAGAAGGCATAGAGGTTTTGAGCACGCAAAACTTGACATGTGCGATCATACTAGCACTAATGCACCGGATCCCATCAGAACTCCGTAGTTAAGCGTGCTTGGGCGAGAGTAGTACTCGGATGGGTTACCGCTTGGGAAGTCCTCGTGTTTCACCTCTCTTTTTGTAAGTTTTCCAGTCCGTTTTGGATAAAAAGTGATTAATTAGCGCGCTACTGAAGGCATAGAGGTTTTGAGCACAAAAACATGACATGTGCGATCATACCAGCACTAATGCATCGGAACCCATTAAAACTCCGCAGTTAAGCGTGCTTCGGCGAGAGTAGTACTAGGATTGGTGACCTCCTAGAAAGTCCTTGTGTTGCACCTCTATTTTTTTAAGTTTTCCAGTCCGTTTTGGATAAAAACTTATTAATTAGCGCGCTACAGAAAACATACAGGATTTGAGCACGCAAATCATGACAGGTGCGATCATACCAGCACTAATGCACTGGATTCCATTAGAACTTTGTAGTTAAGCGTGGTAAGGCGAGAGTAGTACTAGGATGGGTGACCTCCTGGGAAGTCCTCGTGTTGCACCTCGTTTTTTGTAAGTATTCCAGCCCGTTTTGGATAAAAACTGATTAATTAGCGCGCTACAGAAGGCATTCAGGTTTTGAGCACGCAAAACATGACATGTGCGATCATACCAGCACTAATGCATCGCATCCCATCAGAACTCCGCAGTTAAGCGTGATTCGGCGAGAGTAGTACTAGGATTGGTGACCTCCTAGAAAATCCTCGTGTTGCACCTCTCTTTTTGTAAGTTTTCCAGTCCATATTTGATAAAAACTGATTAATTAGTGTGCTACAGAAAGCATACAGGATTTCAGCACACAAAACGTGACAGGTGCGATCATACCAGCACTATGCACTGGATCCCATAAGAACACCGAAGTTAAGCGTGCTTGAGCGAGAGTAGTACTAGGATGGGTGACCTCTTGGGAAGTCCTCGTGTTGCACCTCTGTTTTTGTAACTTTTCCAGTCCGTTTTGGATAAAAACTGATTAAATAGCGCGCTACAGAAAGCATATAGGATTTGAGAACGCAAAACATGACAGGTGCGATCATCTAGGATGGGTGAGCTCTTGGGAAGTCCTTGTCTTGCACCTCTGCACCTCTCTTTTTGTAAGTTTTCCAGTTCGTTTTGGATAAAAAGTGATTAATTAGCGCGCTATTGAAGGCATAGAGGTTTTGAGCACGCAAAACATGACATGTGCGATCATACCAGCGCTAATGCATCGGAACCCATTAAAACTCCGCAGTTAAGCGTGCTTCGGCGAGAGTAGTACTAGGATTGGTGACCTCCTAGAAAGTCCTTGTGTTGCACCTCTATTTTTTTAAGTTTTCCAGTCCGTTTTGGATAAAAACTTATTAATTAGCGCGCTACAGAAAACATACAGGATTTGAGCATGCAAATCATGACAGGTGCGATCATACCAGCACTAATGCACTGGATTCCATTAGAACTTTGTAGTAAAGCGTGGTAAGGCGAGAGTAGTACTAGGATGGGTGACCTCCTGGGAAGTCCTCGTGTTGCACCTCGTTTTTTGTAAGTATTCCAGCCCGTTTTGGATAAAAACTGATTAATTTGCGCGCTACAGAAGGCATTCAGGTTTTGAGCACGCAAAACATGACATGTGCGATCATACCAGCACTAATGCACCGGATCCCATCAGAACTCCGTAGTTAAGCGTGATTCGGCGAGAGTAGTACTCGGATGGGTTACCGCTTGGGAAGTCCTCGTGTTTCACCTCTCTTTTTGTAAGTTTTCCAGTCCGTTTTGGATAAAAAGTGATTAATTAGGGCGCTACTGAAGGCATAGAGGTTTTGAGCACAAAAACATGACATGTGCGATCATACCAGCACTAATGCATCGGAACCCATTAAAACTCCGCAGTTAAGCGTGCTTCGGCGAGAGTAGTACTAGGATTGGTGACCTCCTAGAAAGTCCTTGTGTTGCACCTCTATTTTTTTAAGTTTTCCAGTCCGTTTTGGATAAAAACTTATTAATTAGCGCGCTACAGAAAACATACAGGATTTGAGCACGCAAATCATGACAGGTGCGATCATAGCAGCACTAATGCACTGGATTCCATTAGAACTTTGTAGTTAAGCGTGGTAAGGCGAGAGTAGTACTAGGATGGGTGACCTCCTGGGAAGTCCTCGTGTTGCACCTCGTTTTTTGTAAGTATTCCAGCCCGTTTTGGATAAAAACTGATTAATTAGCGCGCTACAGAAGGCATTCAGGTTTTGAGCACGCAAAACATGACATGTGCGATCATACCAGCACTAATGCATCGCATCCCATCAGAACTCCGCAGTTAAGCGTGATTCGGCGAGAGTAGTACTAGGATTGGTGACCTCCTAGAAAATCCTCGTGTTGCACCTCTCTTTTTGTTAGTTTTCCAGTCCGTATTTGATAAAAACTGATTAATTAGTGTGCTACAGAAAGCATAGAGGATTTCAGCACACAAAACGTGACAGGTGCGATCATACCAGCACTAATGCACTGGATCCCATAAGAACACCGAAGTTAAGCATGCTTGAGCGAGAGTAGTACTAGGATGGGTGACCTCTTGTGAAGTCCTCGTGTTGCACCTCTCTTTTTGTAACTTTTCCAGTCCGTTTTGGATAAAATCTGATTAAATAGCGCGCTACAGAAAGCATATAGGATTTGAGAACGCAAAACATGACAGGTGCGATCATCTAGGATGGGTGAGCTCCTGGGAAGTCCTTGTGTTGCACCTCTGCACCTCTCTTTTTGTAAGTTTTCCAGTCCGTTTTGGATAAAAAGTGATTAATTAGTGCGCTACTGAAGGCATAGAGGTTTTGAGCACGCAAAACATGACATGTGCGATCATACCAGCACTAATGCATCGGAACCCATTAAAACTCCGCAGTTAAGCGTGCTTCGGCGAGAGTAGTACTAGGATTGGTGACCTCCTAGAAAGTCCTTGTGTTGCACCTCTATTTTTTTAAGTTTTCCAGTCCGTTTTGGAAAAAACTTATTAATTAGCGCGCTACAGAAAACATACAGGATTTGAGCACGTAAATCATGACAGGTGCGATCATACCAGCACTAATGCACTGGATTCCATTAGAACTTTGTAGTTAAGCGTGGTAAGGCGAGAGTAGTACTAGGATGGGTGACCTCCTGGGAAGTCCTCGTGTTGCACCTCGTTTTTTGTAAGTATTCCAGCCCGTTTTGGATAAAAACTGATTAATTAGCGCGCTACAGAAGGCATTCAGGTTTTGAGCACGCAAAACATGACATGTGCGATCATACCAGCACTAATGCATCGCATCCCATCAGAACTCCGCAGTTAAGCGTGATTCGGCGAGAGTAGTACTACGATTGGTGACCTCCTAGAAAATCCTCGTGTTGCACCACTCTTTTTGTAAGTTTTCCAGTCCGTATTTGATAAAAACTGATTAATTAGTGTGCTACAGAAAGCATACAGGATTTCAGCACACAAAACGTGACAGGTGCGATCATACCAGCACTAATGCACTGGATCCCATAAGAACACCGAAGTTAAGCGTGCTTGAGCGAGAGTAGTACTAGGATGGGTGACCTCATGTTGCACCGCTCTTTTTGTAACTTTTCCAGTCCGTTTTGGATAAAAACTGATTAAATAGCGCGCTACAGAAAGCATATAGGATTTGAGAATGCAAAACATGAAAGGTGCGATCATCTAGGATGGGTGACCTCCTGGGAAGTCCTTGTGTTGCACCTCTGCACCTCTCTTTTTGTATGTTTTCGAGTCCGTATTTGATAAACACTGATTAATTAGTGTGCTACAGAAAGCATACAGGATTTGAGCACACAAAACATGACAGGTGCGATCATACTAGCACTAATGCACCGGATCCCATCAGAACTCCGAAGTTAAGTGTGCTTGGGCGAGAGTAGTACTAGGATGGGTGACCTCCTGGGAAGTCCTCGTGTTGCACCTCTCTTTTAGTAACTTTTCCAGTCCATTTTGGATAAAAACTGATTAATTAGCGTGCTACAGTTTGAACACGCAAAACATGACATGTGCAATCATACCAGCACTAATGCATCGCATCCCATCAGAACTCCGCAGTTAAGCATGATTCGACGACAGTAGTACTAGGATTGGTGACCTCCTAGAAAATCCTCGTGTTGCACCTCTCTTTTTGTAAGTTTTCCAGTCCGTATTTGATAAACACTGATTAATTAGTGTGCTACAGAAAGCATACAGGACTTGAGCACACAAAACGTGACAGGTGCGATCATTCCAGCACTAATGCATCGGATC
This sequence comes from Cyamopsis tetragonoloba, assembly GCA_037177725.1. Lineage (NCBI taxonomy): Eukaryota > Viridiplantae > Streptophyta > Magnoliopsida > Fabales > Fabaceae > Cyamopsis > Cyamopsis tetragonoloba. The sequence goes on along the minus strand of CM074119.1, from coordinate 47,915,382 downwards.
CCATCAGAACTCCGAAGTTAAGCGTGCTTGGGCGAGAGTAGTACTAGGATGGATGACCTGCTGGGAAGTCCTCGTGTTGCACCTCTCTTTTTGTAACTTTTCCAGTCCGTTTTGGATAAAAACTGATTAAATAGCGCGCTACAGAAAGCATATAGGATTTGAGAACGCAAAACATGACAGGTGCGATCATACTAGCACTGATGCACCGGATTCCATCAAAACTCCGTAGTTAAGCAGGGTAGGGCGTTAGTAGTACTAGGATGGGTGACCTCTTGGGAAGTCCTTTTGTTGCACCTCTATTTTTTTAAGTTTTCCAGTCCGTTTTGGATAAAAACTTATTAATTAGCGCGCTATAGAAAGCATACAGGATTTGAGCACGCAAATCATGACAGGTGCGATCATACCAGCACTAATTTACCGGATTCCATTAGAACTCCGTAGTTAAGCGTGGTAGGGCGAGAGTAGTACTAGGATGGGTGACCTCCTGGGAAGTCCTCGTGTTGCACCTCGTTTTTTGTAAGTTTTCCAGCCCGTTTTGGATAAAAACTGATTAATTAGTGTGCTACAGAAGGCATACAGGTTTTGAGAACACAAAACGTGACAGGTGCGATCATACCAGCACTAATTCACCGGATCCCATCAGAACTTCGAAGTTAAGCGCGCTTGGGCGAGAGTAGTACTAGGATGGTTGACCTCCTGGGAAGTCCTCGATTTACACCTCTCTTTTTGTAACTTTTCCAATCCGTTTTGGATAAAAAGTTATTAATTAGTGTGTTAGAGAAAGCATACGGAATTTGAGCACACAAAACGTGACAGGTGTGATCATAGCAACACTAATGCACCGGATCCCATCAAAACTCCGAAGTTAAGCGTGCTTGGACGCGAGTAGTACTAGGATGGGTGACCTCCTGGGAAGTCCTCGATTTGCACCTCTCTTTTTGTAACTTTTCCAGTCCGTTTTGGATAAAAAGTTATTAATTAGTGTGCTATAGAAAGCATACAGGATTTGAGCACACAAAACGTGACAGGTGTTATCATACCAACACTAATGCACCGGATCCCATCAAAACTTCGAAGTTAAGCGTGCTTGGGCGCGAGTAGTACTAGGATGGGTGACTTCCTGGGAAGTCCTCGTGATTATTGTGCTACAGAAAGCATACAGGATTTGAGCACACAAAACGTGACAGGTGTTATCATACCAACACTAATGCACCGGATCCCATCAGAACTTCGAAGTTAAGCGTGCTTGGGCGCGAGTAGTAATAGGATGGGTGACCACCTAGGAAGTCCTCGTTTTGCACCTCTCTTTTTGTAACTTTTCCAGTCCGTTTTGGATTAAAACTGATTAAATAGCGCGCTACAGAAAGCATATAGGATTTGAGAACGCAAAACATGACAGGTACGATCATAATAGCACTGACACCTCTATTTTTTTATGTTTTCCAGTCCGTTTTGGATAAAAACTTATTAATTAGCGTGCTACAGAAAGCATACAGGATTTGAGTACACAAACCATGACAGGTGCGATTATACCAGCACTAATGCACCGGATCCCATCAGAACTTCGAAGTTAAGCGTGCCTGGGCGAGAGTAGTAATAGGATGGGTGACCACCTAGGAAGTCCTCGTTTTGCACCTCTCTTTTTGTAACTTTTCCAGTCCGTTTTGGATTAAAACTGATTAAATAGCGCGCTACAGAAAGCATATAGGATTTGAGAACGCAAAACATGACAGGTACGATCATAATAGCACTGATGCACTGGATTCCATCAAAACTCTGTAATTAAGTAGGGTAGGGCGATAGTAGTACTAGGATGGGTGACCTCCTGGGAAGTCCTTGTGTTGCACCTCTATTTTTTTATGTTTTCCAGTCCGTTTTGGATAAAAACTTATTAATTAGCGTGCTACAGAAAGCATACAGGATTTGAGCACGCAAATCTTGACAGGTGCGATCGTACCAGCACTAGTGCACTGGATTCCATCAGAACTCCGTAGTTAAGCGTGGTTGGGCAAGAGTAGTTCTAGGATGGGTGACCTCCTGGGAAGTCCTCGTGTTGCACCTCTCTTTTTGTATGTTTTCCAGTCCGTTTTGGATAAAAACTTATTAATTAGCGTGCTATAGAAAGCATACAGGATTTGAGCACACAAAACATGAAAGGTGCGATCATACCTGCACTAATGCACCGGATCCCATCAAAACTCCGAAGTTAAGTGTGCTTCGGCGTGAGTAGTACTAGGATGGGTGACTTGCTGGGAAGTCCTCGTGTTGCACCTCTCTTTTTGAAATTTTTCCAGTCCGTTTTGGATAAAAACTTATTAATTAGCGTGCTTCAGAAAGCATACAGGATTTGAGCACGCAAATCATGACAGGTGCGATCGTACCAGTACTAATTCACTGGATTAATCAGAACTCCGTAGTTGATGGGTGACCTCCTGGGAAGTCCTCGTGTTGCACCTCTCTTTTTGAAACTTTTCCAGTCCGTTTTGGATAAAAACTGATTAATTAGTGTGCTACAGAAAGCATACAGGATTTGAGCACACAAAATGTGACAGGTGCGATTATACCAGCACTAATGCACCGGATCCCATCAGAACTTCGAAGTTAAGCGTGCTTGGGCGAGAGTAGTAATAGGATGGATGACCATCTGGGAAGTCCTCGTTTTGCACCTCTCTTTTTGTAACTTTTCCAGTCTGTTTTGGATTAAAACTGATTAAATAGCGCGCTACAGAAAGCATATAGGATTTGAGAACGCAAAACATGACAGGTACGATCATACTAGCACTGATGCACTGGATTCCATCAAAACTCTGTAATTAAGTAGGGTAGGGCGATAGTAGTACTAGGATGGGTGACCTCCTTGGAAGTCCTTGTCTTGCACCTCTATTTTTTTAAGTTTTCCAGTCCGTTTTGGATAAAAACTTATTAATTAGCGTGCTACAGAAAGCATACAGGATTTGAGCACGCAAATCTTGACAGGTGCGATCGTACCAGCAATAATGCACTGGATTCCACCAGAACTCCGTAGTTAAGCGTGGTTGGGCGAGAGTAGTACTAGGATGGGTGACCTCCTGGGAAGTCCTCGTGTTGCACCTCTCTTTTTGTATGTTTTCCAGTCCGTTTTGGACAAAAACTTATTAATTAGCGTGCTATAGAAAGCATACAGGATTTGAGAACACAAAACGTGACAGGTGCGATCATACCTGCACTAATGCACCGGATCCCATCAGAACTCCGAAGTTAAGCGTGCTTGGGCGAGAGTAGTACTAGGATGGGTGACCATCTGGGAAGTCCAATGTTGCACCTCTACACAAAACATGACAGGTGCGATCATACTAGCACTGATGCACCGGATTCCATGACATGTGCGATCATACCAGCACTAATGCATCGCATCCCATCAGAACTCCGCAGCTAAGCGTGATTCGGCGAGAGTAGTACTAGGATTGGTGACCTCCTAGAAAATCCTCGTGTTGCACCTCTCTTTTTGTAAGTTTTCCAGTCTGTATTGGATAAAAACTGATTAATTAGTGTGCTACAGAAAGCATACAGGATTTGAGCACACAAAACGTGACAAGTGCGATCATACCAGCACTAATGCACCGGATCCCATCAGAACTCCGAAGTTAAGCGTGCTTGGGCGAGAGTAGTACTAGGATGGATGACCTCCTAGGAAGTCCTCGTGTTGCACCTCTCTTTTTGTAACTTTTCCAGTCCGTTTTGGATAAAAACTGATTAAATAGCGCGCTACAGAAAGCATATAGGATTTGTGAACGCAAAACATGACAGGT